>JANHMN010000004.1:18632342-18674019 GCA_030674055.1 Rhabdomys pumilio | reverse complement strand
TGTGTGTGTGTGTGTGTGTGTGTGTGTGTAAAACAGAAGAGCCCATTCCTAACTACAATAAGAAGCAATCTGTTCTCGCCCCATGCTATCGTCTCATCCACCACAGGGATCAGAGCTTCTCACATCCATCAGGGCAGTGCACCTCTCACCTCATAGGCCTGTTGAATTGTCAGGAGGACTAGCCAAGGGAGCCCCCTTCCTTCTTTCATCTGCTCCCCATGCTGGCCCTGCTTCACAGAGCAAGACGCCAGGCGCTGGCTTTCACCAATAATGGCTTCATTAGATTGAAAGGAGACAAAAGTGACCTCAATGGAATAGACTTCCTGACCCCAGCTGACCTCTGACCCTCACCCTGACAGCCTCTAAATCTTTTCTTTCTGACACATCCCCCACAAGAGAAAATGATGAGCACATGATAGCCCTCTGTCCAATGTCAGTCCCTCTCTAGGTGTCCTGAACGGTAGAACTTCTAGTACCCAGCTGGGATGTGCCTGCTGGCTGCTGATGGTCTCGTGGCTCCTCACTGTGACTCCTGTCATTTCCTTAGTCCCGTGTCAGCCTTAGACTTTTGACCCATTCTCTCCTGACACAGCAGCTACTGTTTACACGTGAGACTATGTCATATGCCCTGTGCTTACTATCTATTCTCATCTTCAAGCATCCAGATGTGATCCCCACTGTACCAGATAAGACACAGGACACCGGTCAAGCAGCTTGCCTCAACTCACAGATCACAAAAGAAGATATTCTTCTCCATCTGAACAGATAAAGTAATGAACGCACAGCATTAAACAATCAATTGGCGTGGAAAGAAATAAAATACGAGAGGGTACCCTGGCCGAGCTACACTCCGTTCCCTTAGGCTGCCTCGCTTTGAGGCTCTTTGGAGGATACTTCCGTATCTCTAAATAATATACGTGGATGTCTAGTTGTTGATTTATTGGCTTTAGCCCCTTGCTATTGATTTCCTGTTATGATGGATGAGAACTTGCCCCTACAGGGCCCTTTTCCCTTCCTCCCAAGTACAGATAAATCACCTTTTCCAGCTAAATTGGTAACTGATGTTTACTCTGTCCTGACTATGGAAATGCCCCACTGTGCAAGACAGTTCTCTCCGTGTGCGGCTTCTTCTTCTCCTTGGACTTTGTAGTCACCTTTCTCACCGATGTACACCCACTTACCTTCAAAGGATCCACTGTTTTCTTTTTGTTAAATCTTTACTTCTCCTGGAGCCTGTCTCCTGTTCCTTATCTCGCCTGCTCTCTAGGCTTGCTTCCCAGTGGTCTTCGATGGATTCCTCACTGCTTTTCAGGTTAGAACTAGTGTTTTCTGGATATATAAAATATATATTATGCCGGGCAGTGGTGGCGCACGCCTTTAATCCCAGCACTTGGGAGGCAGAGGCAGGCAGATTTCTGAGTTCGAGGCCAACCTGGTCTACAGAGTGAGTTCCAGGACAGCCAGGGCTACACAGAGAAACCTTGTCTTGAAAAACAAAAAACAAAACAAAACAACAAAAAAACCCAAAAAATATTATAATAAAATATATAAAATAAACATAATATAAGCATGTATACATATACATATTGGGGTTTGGGCTTTTTGTTGACGTTGTTTGTTTGTTTGAGATAGGGTTTCTTGGTTTTTTAGTTTTTTGGCTGTCTTGGAACTCACTCTGTAGACCAGGCTGGCCTCGAACTCACAGAGATCTGCCTGTCTCTGCCTCCAAAGGTTAAAGGATGCACCACCATCACCAACCTGGCCTTGAACTCACAGATTCCACCTCCTGAGCACTGGGTTAAAGCCATGTATCACCATGATCTGCTTTGTGGCTCAGACATCAAGCAGAATAACCTCCAGTAACCGCCTAAGAAAGTGTTTGTGCTGGAGTAGGCTGGAGAGATGGTCAGGTGGGTAAAGCACTTGCTAGGCAAAAGAATAAGGTGGCTCCTCCAAAGACAAACATAAAAAGGCGGATATCACTGCATCCATCTGTAAGCCCAGTGCTGAGGGCAGAGGAGACAGGAGATCCCCAGGCTTCTCTGGTCAGCTGGTAAGCTACAGGTTCAGAAAGATGTCTGGAAGCGCCCTGTGTGGTGCACTCAGGAGGCAAAGGCAAATGGATCCCTGTGAGGTCAAGACCAGCCTGGTTTATATAAAAAGTTTCAGGCTAGCCAGGGCTGCATAGTGAAACTGTTGAACCAACAAATGGAAAAGCTATTGAGAAAGATACCCTAGTGTCATCATTTGCCCTCTATACACACCAACACGAATGGACAGATAGACTAACAGATGATAGACAGATGGATACACACGAAAAGAAAAGGGGAAAGAGATGCCTGGCAGACCATGCACATTGAAGTTTGTTCCTCTGCCCTTTGTGTTTTGTTTTCCCAGTGCTGAGGACTGGGGGTCAATCCCAGAGCCTTGAATATCCTTCAGGGAGGCCGGTGTTCAGCCACTGAGCTGCACCCCAGCTCTTTGCCTTCATTTATGATGTCAGAGTGCATTCTTTAATAATACTCTGCTCTGCACACTGGAGCTGGATGAAGGACACACTTATGGCTTGCTTTGAGGACACTGAAGTGGGAGATGTCTTTTCTGGATTCTGAGTTATCACCAGTGGAACAAAACACACAGCACTGCTAACCTTGTTTTGTTTTTGGTTTTTCGAGACAGGGTTTCTCTGTGTAGCTCTGGCTGTCCTGGAACTCACTCTGTAGACCAGGCTGGCCTCGAACTCAGAAATCCACCTGCCTCTGCCTCCCAAGTGCTGGGATTAAAGGTGTGAGCCACCACCGCCTGGCACTGCTAACCTTGTTTAAAGGCTCACCATGGGCCAGGCAATATATCAAGTTCTGTACATAAGTTATCTCAACTCTCCCAACAATCTTGGCATAGTGGTACAGCCCTTTAATCTCAGCATTCAGGAGGCAGAGGCAGGATCTCTGTGAGTTTCAAACCAGCCTGGTCTACAGAGAGTGTTCCAAGATAGCCAGGGCTACACAGAGAAACCCTATCTTTAAAACAACAACAAGAATCCATCAATGCGACCAATAAATTTATGAGACAGGCATGGCTAATTTTACCATGTTACTGATGAAGGGGAGAGACAGTTCTGGAGGAGGCTAATTGGTTGATTCTGGAATTGTCATTTGGAATCAGTACTCTACAGTTCTTTCATTAGAAGAGGGTTAATGTGCCTGGAGAGAAGGCTCAGTGGTTAGAGCATTTGCTGCTCTTACAGAGAACCCAAGTTAGGTTCCCAGCATCCATGTCAGGTGGCTCACAACTGCCTGTGACTCCAGCTTCAGGGAATGGGACAATATATTCCGGCCTCCGTGGGTACACACACACACACACACACACACACACACACACACACACACAAATACATCTTCTGTTAAAAGAACAGGAGAGTTGTTAGAGCCATGTATAATGTACAGAGATAGCTGGATAGGTGAGCTTCAGTTTCAGTAATCCCAGCACCCCCGAAATGGAGGCAGGAGGACTGAAGATTCAAGAACAACTGGGGCTACATGTGACCCCATCTCAGAAACAAAACCAAAACCAAACAAACAAAAAACAAGGAAGAAAGCAAAGAGGCTCAAGTCTTAGTGTTCCCGTATTGTTGCCCGTACCCCATTTAGTAGATGAGGAAATAGTTCTCTCTATGTGACTTGTTTGAGGTCTTATCCAGTAAATAACAAAAATTGATACCCTGATATGTGACTTGGGGTATCATCCGTTTAGTAGGACATTGTCTTAGTTACTGTTCTATTGCTGTGAAGAGACACCATGACCAAGGCAACTTAAAAAAGAAGCATTTAGTTGGGGGCTTACTTATAGTTTCAGAGGGCTACCGATGGTCATCATGGTGGCAGATAGGCTTGGAGGGAGCTGAGATCTTGCATCTGATCTAAAGATGGAAGCAGAGGGAGACTAGGCCTGGCATGGGCCTTCAAAATCTCAAAGGCCACCCACAGTGACACACCTCCTAATCCTTCCTAAACAATTCCACCAACTAGAAATTAAGTTTTCAAATATAAGGACCTATGAATGTCCTTCTTGTTCAAATCCCCACAGATTTGTAAGATCATATTCACACCCTCCTGTCTGTGCTTAGCAGGGCTAAAACTCGTGGGGCAGACAAAGATAAACACAAATACATGAAATTGTGATTTCAACACACAGTAGACACATGTGTTATATGTTATAGCAGGCTTCAAAGAAAGTATAGCGTTGTATAGACTTTTGTTTTTATTTATTTTTTTTGTTTTGAATTTTTCTTGTTTTTTTGTTTATCGATACAAGGTTTCTCTATATAGCCTTGGCTGTCCTGGAACTCCATCTTTAGACCAGGTCTCAAACTCAGAGATCTGCCTGTGTCTGCCTACCAAGTGCTGGGATAAAAGGCGTGCGCCACTGATATAGCTTTGAAAACTAGGGAGGGCAGAATCTTGCAGCAACAACGAGTGCATGCATGGGTTTAGAACAGGGCAGATTATTTGAGGAGCAGCCAGAACATTTGACTCACCTGGTGCTATGAGACAAGAGTTCCTGGGAAGCTGCAACACATGTAATTCATTCCAAAGTCAAGGCTACCAGATGTCACATATGTCAGGTCTTCTAAGGTTATGATAACATGTCGTGTCCAGAAGCCACTCTGGGAGGGAAGGATTCATCTCAACGTATAAGTCTCAGATCACACTCCATCACTGAGGGAGGTCGAGGCAGGAACTGAAGCAGAGGCCATGGAGGATCACTGCTGACTGGCTTGTTCCACATGGCTTGCTCGGTTTGCTTTCTTGTATAACACAGGACCATCTTGCCCAGGGTTGGCGCTGACCATTGGGATCTCCCGCACCAATCGTTCATCAAGAAGGTGCCCTAGAGGCTTGCCTCCAGGCCAACGTTCTCAACTGTGGCTCTTCTTCCCAGGTGACTCTAGCTTGTGACAAGGGGACACAAAACCTAGCCAGGACACTTAGGCATTTCCTTCTCTTCGTCTTTTAACTGGCGGGTGTCTGTGGCTTCAGAAGGATCACAGAGAAAACACAGGCATCATGCTGCCCACTCTCCCTCCAGCCTCTACCAAGTGTTGGCACCACTGTGAGGTTCTGCACACAGATGTCCCGCCCGTGTTGTGTCGGGAGGAGTGGGGTGGAATGAAGATGCTCATGGTCACATTCCTCAGGCCTTGGATACAAGGCCATCTGTCCTGCCCAAGTAGGCCTGGCTTGGCATCCACCATCGTCTAACGGACTTCTGGTAGTGTTAGGGAAAGTTGCTTCTTCCACACAACTGAAGCTGATCTCTGGAGACACAACTGAAGCTGATCTCTGGAGACTTTACCCACTGGCATCCTTAGTATGGGTCCTCTGCAAAGACTTGGGGTTGGGGACCAGACTTTGAGTTCAAATCCTGGTCCTCCAGCTGTGTGGCCTCAGATAAGTTTTTGTTTTGTTTTGTTTTGTTTTTAATAGTCTCAGCTGGGCAGTGGTGGCACACACCTTTAATCCCAGTACTTGGGAGGCAGAGGCAGGCAGATAGGCGGATTTCTGAGTTCGAGGCCAGCCTGGTCTACAGAGTGAGTTCCAGGACAGCCAGGACTATACTGAGAAACCCTGTCTCAAAAAAAAAAAAAAAAACAAAAAAACAAAAAACAAAAAAAAAAAAAAACAAAACCAAACCAAACCAAACAAAAAACAAAACAAAACAAAAAACCAAACAAAAAATAATAGTCTCAAAGCTGACTGAGGCAGCTCCTGTCTCCGTAACCCCTGACCCCTTGTGACTGGCTCTATCTTGTGCAGTGCTTTTCCAGACACAAGGTGATTTCCCGTTTATTGTCTAGATCCTAGAAGTTCCAGCTGCCAGAACAGGAGGGGTGTTTAGTTCAGTCAAGTGAGGCAGGACTCTGCCCTGGTTCCATGTCTTACTTCCAACCTTCTACCCCTTGACCTACCCATCCCTTCTAATAAAAAGAGAATAAATAATAATCTCTTATTTTGATACCCTTGCCTCTCTCTTCCTGGAATTTCCCTGTGATCCTGGTTCTACATAAAGAACCGTTTCCTAGACTCCCAGTTTGTTGATTGCTGTTGTGATTGTTGTTGTTTTCATTTTATTTTATTTTATTTTATTTCTTTAGCAGGGTTTCATGAAGCCCAGGCCGGCTTTTAGCTTTTGATGTAGCCAAAGATGATCCTCTGGCCTCAGCCTTCCAACAGACACACACCATGCTCAGCTTCACTATTCTTTTGTTGCTCTCTCTCTCTCTCCCTTCCTCCCTCCCTCTATTTTAGCATCCCCCCTCCCCCGTTCTCTCCTCTTTGCCTGGCTAACCTGTAACTCAGAATATAGGACAGGCTGTCCTTAAACTCAGATATTCACCTGCCTCTGCCTCCCAAGTACTGGGATTAAATGTAAGAGTCACTACTTCCAGCCTCTTTGTAAGAAATTAGATGTATTTGTTATGTTTTAGGTATGTGAGTGTTGTCTGCAGGTATGAACCTGCCTGGTACCCGTGGAGGACAGAAGGGGGCGCCAGATCCCCTGGGAACTGGAGGATGATTGTGAGCCACTGTGTGGGTGCCGGGAACTGAACCCAGGTTTGGTCCTCTGTAAGAGTAACGACTGTATTATTAACTATTAAGTTGTTAACTGTCCTTAACAACTATTAAGAACTGATGGTTCTTAATACCATCTCTCTAGCCCATCTCTTTTATTTTTCAGACAGAGTCTCACTCTATTGTCCAGATCATCCTTGACACTTGTGGCAATCCTCCTGATTCAGAATTCTTTTTTAAAACCCATTTTATTCGCCTATCATTAATTTTGTTTTCTATTTTAAAGGAATTACTTTTATTTTATGCACATTGCCTGCACATATGTTTAAAGGTGCCAGATCCCCTAGAACTGGAGCTACAGACAGTTGTGAGCTGCCATGTGGGTGCTGGGAATTGAACCTAGTTCTTCCAGAAGAACAGCTCTTAACCACTGCGCCATCTCTCCAGCCCTCTTTTCATCATTACTAGTTATACGTGTGATGTAGGGACATGCATGTAGAAGTCAGAGGACAACTTTGTGACCACAGCTCTGGATGAACCTGTGTTATGAGGCTCTGTGCAGTAAGTGCCTTTGTCAGCTGAGCCCTCTCTCTCTGGCTCGGCTTCATCCCCCCAAGTGTGAGGATTCCAGGCACGGGCCACCACACCTGGCCACTGTTTGCTTTTTAGGCTCCAACAAAGCGGTCACTTCATCTATTCAGGGACCTCTGTCTCGTGCCTCACCTAGCCAATATCCTTGCCCGGCCAGCTCTCTTTCAGAACTGTTCGCATCTATGACAGGGTGCTTGTCCGACTTCATTCTAGTTGATAACTTTCCTTTCCCACCAACTATTAGAATATATTCAAGAAGGAAGGGTCTGTGTCTGTATTGAGAAGGAAGATCCAGCCCAAGACTTGGCGTAATTCCTTATTATCTATTTGCTGAGTGGAGAAATGTATGGTTTGTCTGAGTTGCCACAGTTAACAACGGCCAAAATTAGGATCTACATTTTTTATTTCCAAGACTTCCCTTTGCCATCTCCTAACCTAACCTACTTATTTCCTCACCCCCTCTCAGCCTTCCTTAGAATTAGATGTGGGCTGAGGGGATAGCTCAGCAGGTAAAGGTGCTTGCTGCTAAGTCTAAGGACCTGAGTTCGATCCCTAGGGCCTACAGGGTGGAGTGGTCTAACTCCTTCATGTTGTTCTCTCTTCTCTACGTGCATTCTAGGAAGTGGGTATACACACACACACACACACACACACACACACACACACACACAGAGAGAGAGAGAGAGAGAGAGAGAGAGAGAGGAATAAGTAAATGTAATAATAACAATAAAAGAATCAAATCTTTTATTTGCAAGGGTCCTTAGATTCTGGGATTGAATCCCTTTTTCTTACTGACGAGAGCGCCGAGATCCTGAGGGTTCCGTGGCTCACCAACAGCTGCAGGGCAGACTGTGCTCAGACTGTCTCCTTGACTGTGGATTTGGAACCTTCTCGATCATCAGCGCTTTCGTGATGGTGGAGTAGGTTCATTTTCACCCTGGATTCTAGGAAACTGGAAATCACGGATTCCCAGGGCTCGGTCCTGTGGGTGAGATGGCTGTAAATGAATCCCTGGAAGCCCAGCTTTTGTTCCCTAGACACCCAAAAGTCCAGGTAGCCAAAGTCTATTGTGAGATGCTCCCACAGGGTACGACTGAGGAGGACGTGTAAGAACGTGGGGAGTGGAGGATTCAGATGTGAAAATCAGCTGCCCATGCCCAGCGTCTTGGGATTCCTTCCGTCTCCCACAGTGGAAACATGCTCCTGCCCCTGCAGCTGACCTGTTTGGTCAGAGATCAATAACCTGGACTTTGGCATCAGCCCTTTTAGCTCACCAGCGACTACAGGGTGCTCAAAAGAACTAGCAGGGCTCTGGGTGGTTAAGTAACCGTCATTTTTCCCCAGTTCTGTCCGATTGGGGGTATAGTGGGGTGGGAGTGGGGGTGGAGGTAGGGATGGGACCCACACGGAGTGACACTGTGGCCCTCTTCTCCTTCCTTCTGGGGAAGCGACCTCTGTCTCCCCTTGACCCTGCCCACTCTGTGTTTTACTCTCTGCTCTCCTCATGTCCTCCACATGGCTCTCAGCTCGGGCTCCTCTTCTGAACCCCTCCCCTGTAGATGCACTCAGAGTGTATAAACCAGGGTATTAGGGTGAGCTGACTCCTCAGACAAAACCAGTGTCTGCCAACTCACCTTTGTCTAAATACCTCAGCACAGGAGTCTTCAGTCACTATCCGCTGCCCCCCACCCCTACCTCAAACCAACGCACCTTTTGTCCCTATTCTGCCAGACTTTCGGTAGGCTCTTGTTTCAGAAAAAAAAAAATCTACTTCACATATTGCTGCCCCTGTATCCCCCCCCCCGCCCCCACCCCAATGCCTCAGCCAATCACTCTGATTGATTGATTAGGGAGGAGGGAGAGAGAGGATCGATGGAGAAATCTGGTCCTATTCTTATTCAAAGCTAAAGGTCCAGGAGGGAGGGATATTAATTGCGGGCAGAATTGGGCAGTAGTCACTGGAGCTTGGGCCAAAGCAGTCTGCAGGGTGGGGGAGGGTGGGATAAAAGCCAAACAACTGGGAGTCAGGCCTAGATAGACACCGAGAAGGTTGGGAGGAGACGGTTGATGAGGAGAACCGACTTAAATCCTGAGATGAGGGTTCCCAAAACGACGCCTCCCAGATTAGTGACGCTGTTCTGGGCTCCTGGCACTCGGTGTCCAGCAGGGGGCACTCGTTCCCCACACGGCTCTGCCTTAGCCGCCGGTTCTTTTGTTCATTCACTCCTTTGAAAAGGTTTGCGTGCCACTGTGTGCCAGGCACTGTGCGCCAGATCCAGTGCGCGGACTGGAAAAATACAAGCATGAAAAAGACACACAAAGTTCCAGACCTCGTGGCACAGGCGGGGTAGGATGACAGCGAATGGTTAAGTATAACGATTTAATGTTAGGGACAGGAAACCACACAAAACTCCTGAGAAAATGGATTTTTAAACCGAGACTTAACAGAGGTCGAACTCTTGATCAGATGGAAAGTGGCGAGGAAGATGAAGATAATGACAATGACTACAACGATGATGTGCTTGTGTGTTGGGAGGGGGTCTGGGACACCTATGTGGGGGTGGAAGTATGAGGCTAGTAGGGAGATGGGGGTGAGTGGGCGGAGCCTGGTAAGGCCAATCCACCTGAGGTCAGAGGCCTTTCTGTTGTAGAATCCTACAATAGCTGGAGATCCGGGATCAACACTCCACCATTCAATTTTCTTGGCAATTTCTCCCAGTCAGCCACTCTTGGGGTCTTTTCTTGAGTAACCACTGATCTAGTCCTCAGAAGTGAGCAGATCAGAGGTGTTCTCAATGTCAACTTTGGCTCTCCTTCCTGGGAGGAAATGTCCAGATGACATTTTAATTACTACTGGAAATTTAACACGGAGCTAGCCAGGAGCTAATGAGATGAAAACAGCGGAGTGATGAGCCAATCTACAATATTATTATTGTAATATTTGATGGTGCTGCTTATTTGATATTTCTTTAACATTTGTGGCTTTTTCAGCTTTTAATGTTTGAGACTTGACTTGGGCGTAAACATTCACTTGAGACACGTGTCTATGATCTTGAATTCTTTTCCTTGTCTTTCTCAAAGGACTAATAGTTTATCAAGTGTTCTGCAAGAGGACAACAGGCTGAGCAGGAACTAAAATACTGCACCCTGTGTGTGTTCCCCATCTGTGTGTCTGTGGGAAAGCAGAGAAAAACATGGGTGCCTCCCTCTGTCACGTTTTGCCGTACTCCTGAGAGACAGAGTCTGTCTCCAAGCCTGAGGCTTGCTAGGCTGGATGGTCAAGGAGGTCCAGAGCTCCACCGGTTTCTGCTTCCCAGCAGTGAGATGACAAGCATGTGTGCCCAGCTCCTATGTGGGCTCTGGGGATTTAAACTCAGTCCTCATGGAGCCCAGCAAGGGCTCTTCCACTGGGGTGTCTCCCCAGATCCTCTCTCCTTCTGCTTCACTGGGGCGGGCACAGTCTCACAAGCTGGGGTGGGCATGGTCTCACACATTGGGGCGGCCACAGTCTCACACATTGGGGTGGCCACAGTCTCACACGCTGGGGTGGGCATGGTCTCACATGCTAGGTGGGCATGGTCTTACACATTGGGACGGGCACAGTCTCACAGTGTAGCCCATACTGACCATGAACTCCTCCCACCTCTGCAAGGCAAGCACCTTTCTCACGAGCTACACCCCAGCCTAGGTTCCTGGGGTGCAGTAAGTCTGTGGGACTCATGCTGCTATCCATCCCTCCCAGTCAGCTTTAGCTGTCAACTTGACACAACCTAGAGTCACCTGAGAAGGGAGTCTCAATTGAGGGACTGCCCAGATCAGATTGGCCAGTGCACATGCCTATAGGGAATTGTCTTGATCTCGCTAACTGATGTAGGAGAGTCCAGAACACCCCAGGTGGCACTGTTCCCTGGGCGGTGACTCTGAACTGTACAAGAAATCTGGCTAAATGTGAAGGTGCGAGCAATCAAGTTATCGAGCACTCTCTGCTTGTCTGCTTCACATTCCTGTCTTGGGTTTCCGTCCTGACTTCCCCCAGTGACGGCTTTGTATATACTTTTCACAACCTACTTTAATAAGGGTTCATCCTCTGCTCTAGCCCACCACCCATCAGAGGGAGTGGGAAAGGAAGGTTATTGGGACGCAGGGGATGTGGGTCTGCTTTGAAACAGTTCTTTGGGGAGATTCCAATGTTCGTTGTTCTCAGTCCAGTCCACTAGCAGACACCACACACGAACCAGCAGCAGCAGCTCGATCCAGAAGAAACCCAGAGGCTTGTCAATCAGCCAGAGTCCCGAGGAAGCAGCAAGAAGCTGCAGGAATCACACAAGAAGTTCTTTGGTGAGTTTCTCTCTATGAAGTCACAAATGAAGCCCAACATCTCGATGGAAAATGAACCAATACCTGCGTCAGCAGCAAAGACGAGTGAGTCGGAGCCAAGTGAGCCAAAGCTCGAGCTCCCACTGTCTCTGGGGTCACATTTATATTCCTTCTGAGCATCAGTGTCCTTTCACATGTTTGCCATAGCAAAACATCCTCTCACCTGTGTCTGCTTCAGGAAAACATCTTTCTAACCTGAGTCTTCAAAGAAACCAGACATGTCCACTTTATGGCCCCTTCTGGCCTCTGCAGGCATTAGGTTTGAACGTCCTATGCACATATGCATGTAGGCATAACACTCATACACATAAAATATTTTTAAAATAAACATTTGTTTTTATTCAAAGTATCTATGTTTTATATTCAAAGTTTTGCCTGCGTCTACGTCTGTGTCCTATATGCACATGGTGCCCGAGGAGGCTAAAGAGGGTGTTGGGTCTCCTGGAATTGTAGTTACAGGTGGTTGTAGGCCACTTATACTGGGGACTGGGAATTGAACTCAGATCTTCTGTAAGAGCAACCAGGGCTGAATGTCTTTCAATTAGGATTTGTCTGATGTTACTTCATAATTAGATTCAAATTACTCATTCTTGGCAGGAATATCACAAAAATGATGTATGTTTCTTCATACACACCAAGAGGTACATGATATCATCTTGCCACATTAGAGGAGGAGGGTATTGAATCCAAATTCACATGGTTGGGGTGGTGTTTGCCAGCTTTCTCCAGGACAAGCCACTATTACTCCTTTGTAATTAAATATCTTATAAGGACAGTCATCAATATTGTGTGAATATTCAATTTTTCACTAAACTTTCAACAAGTACAGTGTTTTGGGTTGTTTGTTTGTTTGTTTGTTTGTTTTTGGTTTGGTTTTGGTTTTTCAGTATAGCCCTGGCTATCCTGAAACTCACTCTGTAGACCAGGCTGGCCTTGAACTCACTCACGGAGATCCCCCTGCCTCTGCCTCCCGAGTGCTGGGATCAAAGGTAAGCACTGCCACCAGCTGACTGATTTTTGTTTTGTTTTAATGGTTTATTCACATGTGTGTTTGAGTGTTCATGCTCACACATACACACATCTGTGCACATACGGAGGCAGGAAGACGGTGTTGGATTGCTCAGATTGTGTTGGTATCACAGGCAGTAATGGTACACCTAGGTTGTTAGGTGTGTGGTGGGGACCTCTGTCTCAGCTTCCTATTGCTGTGAAAAAGCACTGTGGCCAAACACAACTTGGGAAGGGAAGGGTTTCTTGGTTATACTTCTGATCACGACAGTCCATCACTGGGGGAGATCAGGGGAGGAGGTTGAGGCAGGAGCCTGGAAGTAGAGGTCATGGAGGAGTGCTGCTTATGAGTTTGCTACTGTGGCTTGCTCAGCCTTTTTTTTTTTTAACTCAGGACCTGCCCAGGGCGAACTGTCCTCCTACATCAATTACCAAGCAAGAAGAATCTTCAAAGCCAATAGTGGTGCACACCTCTATTCCCAGTGCGTAGACGTCTGTGAGTTCGAGGCCAGCCTGGGCTACACATTTTGCCGGCGGTGGTGGCACACGCCTTTAATCCCAGCACTTGGGAGGCAGAGGCAGGTGGATTTCTGAGTTCGAGGCCAGCCTGGTCTACAGAGTGAGTTCCAGGACAGTCGGGGCTACACAGAGAAACCCTGTCTCGGGAAAAAAAAAAAGTTTTCTGAAGATGGATTTCGTTTTATGTGTGTGCCTGGTGCCCATGGAGGTCCAAAGAGGGGCTCAGATCTCCTGGAACTGGTCAAACCGGAGTCTTTTAGAAGAGCGGCCAGCATTCTTTGGCCCCAGTGATTGTTTTTTGTATTACAGAAAGGTGATTTCTTTTTTTCCTTCCCTCCCTCCTTCCTTTCTTCCTTCTTCACTTCCTCCCTCCTTCTTCCTCTCTCCTCCACTCCTTGTCCTCCACCTCAACCTCTCTCTTTCTTTCTAGGTGTGACTTCATAGAGTTGCCCATGTTGCCCTCATATGCATGAACGCAGCTTGGGGATTTTGTAGCTGCACTGTCCCTTTATGTGTATCAAAATAAGCAGTTCCTGTCACCCCCACTGTGGCAGAAGGGGCTCATGAACCCCCTTTCTCATGAGGGTTACCTCCACTGCCAGTCATCCAGTAACTCATCCTTTCTTCATTCATTACTTTATTTTGCAGTTTGAGGTATCTAACCCAAGCCCTCACACACCCTAAGCTCTACCACTGAGCACCACACCCAACCCACTGTCATGCATCCGAGGTTTAGATTCAGGCAGTGTGAGCCATCTGCAAACTGGCCCTCCTGTGACAGCTCCTCATCTTTCCCAGTGTTTAGATTACATCATTGCTTCCTGCCACTTCGAGTGATCCCAAGTCAGGACCTCTGATGACGTGACATGGGAACCAGAATGCTGGCCTCCCAGATTTGGGAGAATGCTCCCACAGGGGAGGCAGAAATCTCTGCAGCATCCTTCAGCCAACTAGGGCCTGTGAGCACGAGAGGCTCAGAAGCAGCTGCAGAGCAAACGTGGGAACAGCTGTAAGAAGTTAGCACGTGCCTGGCACACAGCCAGCCAGCCAGGGACCGGAGCTCGGGTGACCAGTCCTGTGAACCGTTCATGTGTGGTCAGAGCCCAGCTGATTATCAGAAATGGGCTGTTAATGACTTAGCCAGAGTCATCTGCCCCTGGCAGTGGATGGAAACAGACAAAACTAAACCAGGCCTGGCTATGCTGGGAAGGAAGCAGAGGGGAATTCCACAGGGAGCAGAACCTGGAAGCTAAGCAGCCCTGAGAATGGAAGGCTGGACCTCAAGGGGAGGGCGCGCAGGGAGGAGGTCGGAAGCAGTGGGTAGCGGTGGGGACCCGGCTTCCTGGAGACTCAGACAGTGGAGCTGTGGTGAAGATTTTGTCTCTTTTCTCTCCTTCTCTCCTCCTCTCCTCCCCCCTCCCCTCCCCTGCCCTCCCCTCCCCTCCCCTCTCCTTTCTTCTTCTCTTCTTTCTTCCTTCCTTTATTTGTGTTGTTTGTTTGAGAAAAGGTTTCTCTGTGTAGCCCTGGCTGTCCTGGAACTCCCTCTGTAGACCAGGCTGGCCTCGAACTCAGATCCACCTGCCTCTGACTCCCGAGTGATGGGATTAAACATATGTACCATCACGCTGTTCCCTGTTAGGTCTTTTTTTGCTTTTAAGAGTTGTAACTCGGGACTGGAGAGATGGCTCAGTGGTTAAGAGCATTGACTGCTCTTCCAGAAGTCCTGAGTTCAATTCCCAGCACCCATATGGTGGCTCACGACCATCTGTAATAGGATCCGATGCACTCTTCTGATGTGTCTAAAGACAGCTACAGTGTACTCAAATACATAAAAATAAATAAATAAGTAAATAAATAAACAGACAGACAGACTTGTAACTCAAGCCAGGCAGTGGTGGTGGCACATGCCTTTAATCTCAACACTTGGGAGGCAGAAGCAGGCAGATCTCTGTGAGTTTGAGGCCAGTCTAGTCTACAGAGCTAATTCCAGGGTGACAGCCAGAGGTGACACAGAGAAATCCTGTCTCGAAAAACCAAACCAAACCAAACTAACCCCCCTCCAAAAAAGAAAGAAAACAAACAAAATACTTGTAACCCAGGTTGTCTTAGAAGTTCTAATCCTCCTGCCTCAGTTTTCCTAGTTTTTAGATGATATTTCTGCTCCACCATGCCCAGAATAAAGACAGCTATATTTTGAGGCTCCTATAAAATCCCTAGTCTGTTAGAAGACAAGAGAGCCTACAGTGTGGGGCATCCTCATTTCAAGGGGAGAACTGCATGGTCTCTCCATCAGGGCACTTTCAGATAGGGAGACACAGTTCTTGCTTTTAGCACATCAGATCCCCTGACTGTCTAGTCATTAGCCCTGCCCCTCATTGCTCTGCTCCCTGGTCCCCCTCCAAACCTGGGGGACCCTTTAGACTCTGGGCATGTCCCCAGTCTCTGCAGGAGGGCTTGTGATTTTGGAGCAAGAGCTATGTTTCTTAGGAACTTCGTGGGGGTTTCTTGGAAGTGGGGGTGGTGAGAGTCTGCCTCAGAGTGGCTTCTTCTCTTCCCTCAGAGGCTATTTAGGGAGGTGACACCTTCTTTTGGTCTACCACGGCCCTCTCAAACTCTGCCCGCCTTCTGCCCCCACAGCTGCTCTAAGAGTGGGGGGAAACCACAGACCAGAAGCTGAAGGAGCTGCTCTGTTCAGGGGAGCAGGGGGGGGAGGGGTGGAGGATAAGGTTCCTGTGGGCAGAGTGGGGGTGGGGGCGGGGTCAGAGGCTGTGAGGAATCCCCTGCCCTGTCTCTGAGGTCCTGAAGAGCAGGTTTCTTCTTTCTTCCACCCATTATTATTATTATTTTTTTAAACAGTTAGTTAGTGTGCGAGCATGTGATGGAGGCAGATACATTGAAGTGTGCCAAAGCTCACTTGGTCAAACTCAAATGGTCAAGTCTGACTGCAATCCTCTCTCTCTCTCTCTCTCTCTCTCTCCCCTTCTCCCTCTCCCCATCCCTCTCTCTCCTCCCCTCCATCTAAGATGGGAGCCGAGTAAATTACCATCCAGGGAGTGAAAGCCAGCAAGCTGCTTCAAGATACCACTAAAAGACATCAAGGTCAGAAAGAAGCCAGGACTGAGATGTGTTCATCTCTGTTCTGTGTCTTCACGTCATAATTCCAGGTACCCCTCCCTCGGCCAGAAATCCACGGAATCCAGAATTTTCTAAAATCTTTCCAGGGATGTCATTTATGAAGTTGGACGTAGCCCTGTCTCTTCTCCTCTTTCCTTCTGTCTCTTTCCCTCCTTTCCCACCCCACCTCTCTCTTAATTTTCTGTTTTCAGATTTATTTTATATGTATGAGCATTTTACCTGCATGTATGTCTGTGTACCATGTACATACCTGGAGCCCATGGATATCTGTATGGGAAAATGTAGGCATGACCTGATGGCCGGCCTACTTGGCACATTGTGTACTTCTCAGTAAGAAACATGGCACACCGTGCTCCTGAAGTCAGAACACTGAATTCTGGAGTAGCGTGAGTAGCCAGTGACTGGCCCACAGATGAGTCTGAATTCTCCATGTCTCCTTTAATGCGCTACTTCCGCATACAGACCTGGCAGTATGAGCTCTCACTGTCCAATCCGAGGTAAAGTGCTAACCAACCACAGCCAATTGGCTTCCACTGTATAAGTAGTTGCTCACTTAAAGCAGATGCCGTTCTCTGAACCCGTCTCCTGAGTGGTCCATCTTCTTGCCCTTTACCAAGCCACAGGCATTGCTATCTTGTCTGGGGTTGTCCTGGAAATGATGGCAGATGTCAGAAAAAGGTATCAGATCCCCCTGAGCAGGAGTAACCAATGCCTAGGAAGCGCCACGTGGGTGCTGGGAATCATCAAACCCAGGTCCTCTTGAGGAGCAGCAGGTACTAACTGCCAAGCCAACTCTTGAGGCCTCCTTTTTGAATGGGGATGCGACATGAATAGTGAACCCTGTTATACACAGCTGGCCTTGTTGCTCCATGGTTGTCGCCTATAGAAAAGGGTTTGTCTTCTCTGAGTCTCGGTCTATGTCAACTGTCATGGCTGAGTCTACCACAGCTTTCCAAGGCCACATTTCCCACTGGCTGTTCCCAGGGAGGGACACAGACAGCTTTGGTTTTTTGTTTGTTATTTGGTTTGGGGAGAGGGTCTCATTATATAGTCCAGGCAGACTGGAGTTCCGGGTCCCCTTTCCTCAGCCAATCAACTACTGGGACAGATGGTCACACTCCGAGTATCTGCTACTAAAACAAATTTAGGTAGTGGGCCTGTGCTAGTTCTGCCTAAAATTCTATTATTATACTTATTATTCTGTTACTTTATTATTTTATGTGTATGAATGTTTTGCCTGGGCGTGTGTCTGTCCATCACATGGTGCTAGGGGGAAGGGTGGGGTCAGGGTGACAGTAAGGGGTGGGGGAATAACCTCAGGCATGGTGGCATAAGGCTTTCTGAGGCAGGACAATCTTTGTGAGTTCTAGGCCATCCAGGGCTACATCGTGAGACCTTCTGTGTCTCACACACTCACAGAACACAGCATGGAGGTGTGGCTCGAGAGACTTTAGTGGTTAAATGCACTGATTTCTCTTCCAGAGCATACATATGCAGGCAAAACACCCACACATATAAAATAAAATATTCTAAAAGATAGGTACATAGATAGAAAGAAATGTATTTACCACTAGCAGTGCCTCCAATACTGCCTTGCATATTTTCAGAATTTTGTTTTGTTTTGTTCTTTGAGACAGGGTCTCACTATGTAGCCCTGGCTGTCCTGGAACTCACTTGGTAGACCAGGTTGGCCTCAAACTTACAGAGATCTGCTTGCCTCTGCCTCCTGAGTGCTGGAATTAAAGGTATACACCCACCACTACCTGGCTAGAATTTGTTTTTAAAAAGGTGTGCATCACACTGTGTCTTTGTGTTGGGCCTTGGATGAGGTAACTCCACTTAACCTGCGCCCTTCAGTCACATAGCACACAGGTAGAGGGTGTGATTAGCAGGTCTCCATCTCCAGAGATTAAAATATTAATGAGTTATTTAAAGGCGGAGGGGGGCGTAGCTAATTAAGTTATTCCCTCCCCTTTTCCCCTTTCCTATAAAAGGCGAGACCCCCTGACTTTTGGTGGGGAAAGCACATACCATCTACATCTATTCACCACGCCATGAACAATAAAAGCTTTGCAAAACCGGACTCCACGTGTCGCCTGGGCCTGTGCTGCCGCCAGATTGCCAGCTTTTGGAACTTTGGAACCTTGAACTGCAGCCACCAGCCGGAGGAGGAGGCTGCATGCATGTGGGACCCTTCTGCCGGCAGCCGCAGACCGTCGTGCGACCCACCGCCAGATCTCCTCTCTCCTGCCCCGAGCGAGTTTTTTTCCCCCACATCTTTGGTTTCGGCATCATTGACATATAGACTACTATAGTGTTCCTGTCTCTTCTATGTTTTGGAAAAGTCTTTGAAGCCAGAGCAACATAGTGGGATCCTGTCTTTAAAAACAAAACAAAAGTTGCGATTTTTTTTCCCTTAAAAATCGTGATTTTTTCCTATTTTAGAGCAGTTAAGGCCTTTGGCAGCATTGACCTCAAATTATGGTGCAGTACAGCTGTTCCAGAAATGGCCTCTGCTCTGGGCTTCCTCTGAGTCCTGGTCTCCCTGCTACATCCTTGACACCAAGTCTGAACGCCAGGCAGTGTTCTCATTCTGCTTATTCTTGTGCTGCCTCACCATTCCTTGTGTTGAAGCTATCAGCTGGACCCTCAGTCTTTGGATGCTCAGCTGTAAAATGGGGACGTTATAGTTGTTGCCGGCAACCATGATGTTAAACGGATGTAAAGAGGTTTGGCATATAGAAGACTCTGACTAAATCCACCATCTGCTTCTTCCTGGACTTCCCAGGATCAGGTACACGGATGTCCATTCTGTACAGCCTTCCTTTCCTGGTGGCTATAGAGGTGCTCTCTCATTTTTCCCCACGCCCTGCTGCATTGGATCACACACGTCCACGCACACGATAGGCAATGCCTCCTAGTGGCTAAGAGTGTATTACATCTTTGGATACGGGGAGGTAGAGCAGTGGATAGAGCATTTGTGTGCCAGAGTCCAGTTCAATCCCCTCCAGTGTTGTAATCCCAGCTCTGGGGAGGTGGAGCTAGGGGATTCCCTGGAGTGAGCTGGCTAGTGAGATCAACCATGTCTGAAAGCTCTGGGCATGACTGAGAAACCTTGCATAAATGAATAGAACGGAGGACAATTGAGAAAGATTCCCTCAGCGTCAGCCTCAGACCTCCACATATGCATTAGCACCAGCACATGTAAATACAAACGTGCATATAATTACGCATGCGCACCACACATGTTCACAGGCATGCAAAGAACCGGACCAGGAGGATTTGAATCCCAGCACCGTGGCTTCTTGTTTCCAACCCTTGCGGATGGTGGAAATGAGAGACTCTGTGAAAAGACCTTGGATGTCACCTGAAGACATGGCTGGACTTTGGTACCCAGAAGGAATGGAAGGTTATGGCTGATGGAGAGGAAGGATGCAAGAGGCCTCCATGGCTTTCTGCAAAAGTGAGAGCTGGAACACCCTATCTCAAGATCTCTTCCTCACCCTGGGGTGTGAAGTCAGGGCCCACTCAGGGCATCTGACAGACTGACACTTATGCTGCCCTAGGAGATAAGTTAGAAGGTGTCAGGCAGAGGGAGGGAAGGTGTCAACCACAGAACAGAGGGAAGGGAGCCTCCCCCCTCCTCCCGCCCCTCCACTCCTGTATACCATAGCTTGGTCCTCAGAATCACGTCCTTCCTACACGTCTGCTTCTCCCTCTGGGCCAGCCACAGTGCCAGGCCCTCTCCTGAGCTGGAGTGTCAGAACGGGGCCCTCAAAAATATGCCCATGACAGAGCTCTGGGAGCCACATGCAGAGCCAGCTGGCACTGGGCTGCTTAACCTCAGCCCTGCAGGTGGTAGTGACTATGGGACAAAGAAGGCCTCGAGAGAGAAGGAAGCGGGATTGGCCTGTGCTACCATCGTATCCCCTAAACTGTGCAAGCAAGGGGCTCACCTCCCAACTCAGCTTTGCTTTGCCCCGCAAGCTCATCATGCTCATAGCCACGATGTCCTGATGTTGAGTCCACAACACCCAGCAAGCCCTCTGTGAGCTGGTCTGCAGATTCCAAGCTGGTCTGGGCCATATTCCCATGAGAGACAGTTCACAGGAAGCAGTCCAATGCTGGGTATCTCATTGGCAATCGATACAAATGTGAACGAGGGCTAGGGGTATAACTGGGTTGGTTGAGTGCGTAGCCAGTGTGAATGAAACCCTGGGTTGGATCCCCAGCACCACAGAAAACCACACGTGGTGGCACATGCCTACAATCCCAGTAGTCGGTACTCGGAGGCAGGAGGATCAAGAATTCAAGGTCATTCTGGGCTAACAGAGAAGTTCAGACAGCCTAGGCTACATGAGAGAGATCCTGTCTCAAAATGTGTGGATGAGCGAGTGGCAGGTTCTTGAGGGTTGCCAGATGCTAATTCCACAGCTCATTTCCCTAACCCCTGACCTGGAGCTCTGTCCATTGTATCTTGCTTTTTTTTCTGGGCATTTTATGGTCTTTTATCATTCCATCCATGAGAGCTTGTATGTTCCTTCACCTAGGGGACTTTTCAACACTAACTTAATGTGATTTTTTAAAATATATACACATATTTATTGAACTATATGTATATATGTGTACATGTATATGAATATACATATATTTAAGGTTTACAACAAGTTTTATGTGTATGTATACACACACAAATTCATACAGTGAAATGATGACTCCAGTCAAATAACAGTCATCAATTTAACATTAACATAGCAATCACGCCCACAGTGACCTTTTGTGTGTGTGTAAAAGTGCCTAAAATAGGCATGGTGACACACATCTGCAGTCCCAGCTCTTGAGAGGCAGAGGAAAGAAGTTTAGCTTCAAGCTCATCTTGTCTTATGCAGTGAGTTGAAGGCCAGCCTAAGCTACTTGAAACTCTGTCTCAGAGCAACCAAACACACACATAAAAATGTGCTTAAATAGATGACGGTCCCTGAGTTCAATCTCCTGCACCACACACAAAAAGTATCTGCAACCGGACACTCACGGCTAATTCCCAATGTATTCCAAAATTTGTTTTTCCTCTCTCTTTTTAAAAATTTAAAAATGTATTTTCGTTATTTTGTTAAGTTTATGGGTAATGTGTCTGTGCTCATGTGCAGGTACGCTCTGAGGCCAGAAGAGGGCGCTGGATCTCTTGGAGATGGAGTTACAGGGGTTTCTAACAGAGGTGTCAGATTCCAACTCTAGTCCTTCCTCTCTCCTCCCTGTTCTTTTTTTTCCTTTAGAATTCCCAGGCTGGCCTAGAACTTGGAATCCTCCTGCCTCAGCTTCTGAATCATACCGCCTGGTCCTGCTCTAGTCCTCTCAGCCATCCTCCTCATTCCATCTCTAGGCATATCAGCTTATGGAACAGACACTTTGGCTCACCTCATACCCTGCACAAACTCCTCCCCTCTGTTCTGTTTTCACATCTGGGGCTCTGTGATGTTGAACGAATCACTTTCTTTTGTTGAGTGTGGGTTTGGGAACAATAGCATCCATCTTGACGGGTCAGATGGGGTGAGGCACAGCTTGTAGGTATGTCCCACCCAGTTGCTGGCCCACAATGAGAGCTGTCATGCCACGAGATGAGGCGGCAATGGATCGGAGCAGACTGCACTGCATATGGGCAGTGGTCTCCAGCCAGGAATGGGTTAATGAACAAAGCCATGAACCAGAACTCAGTTTACCCCAGTGCAGCCTTGCCTTTTTGAACCCGCTAGGAAGCTGTCTTAGGTCCCTGCCTGACGGCGAAGTGAAACACACTTACTCGCTCGTTCCGAGTGCTTGCTGAGGCCCAGGCCCATCCTAAAGGGCTTTACAATGATTGAGGGATCCTGGACAAACCTCCATAAGGCAGAGATTGACAGATGAAGAATCAAGAGAGATTAGGAGATTATGGTTGCGTGAAATAAATCTAGCAGAGCCAGATTAACCACTCCACGGTGTTGACTCTGTCGGGGCTCTTCCAGCTTTGTCTCCCTCTCCCTGTCCACCAATAGAGGAAGACCATCAAGGAGCACAGCCTTGCAAAGGAGCACCAAAGGAGCACTACCCAGCCAGGGCAGAGTAGGCAACAGGTGTGACATGAACCAAGAGAGGCACAATAGAGATGCTGGGGACAGAAAGAGAGCAGATGACATGCACTCTGTAATTAAACGCACAGATTAAAATCAAAACTTAGGGGCTAGAGAGATGGCTCAGCAGTTAAGAGAACTTCCTGTTCCCAGTGCCCATGTTAGGTACCTCACAATTGTCTGTAACTCCAGCTCCAGAGGGTGCTGCTGGCCTCCTCAGGGACCTGTGCACACTGGTACTACGTACCCACATATGGGCACACATATGCACACAGTTAAAAATAATAAAAATAATCTAACACTCCCCTCCAAAAAAAAAAAACCTTTCAACAAACTTAATGTGCATTCACCTGTTTACTGGTTCATTTGCTTCAAATCACATTTAGAAATTACAAGTTTCAGCAATAGTTGAACCTCTGTTAAAAATGTTAATAGAAGTTTTGTTGTACAATAAACGAACAAACAAAAATAGTGGCGGGGGCAGACAGTGGTAGCACATACCACACACCTCTAATCCAAGCACTCGGGAGGCAGAGGCAGGCCGATCCCTGAGTTCGAGGCCTGTGAGGTCTACAGAGTGAGTTCCAGGTCAGCCAGGGCTATCACTCCTCCATACCTGGGAAAATAAGTATTTATTAAAATTTTAAAACAGAAGAAGAAACTGGGCTGTGAAAGACCTTGTTTTAAAAACTAAAATGGAGGGCCTGGAGAGATGGATCATGGGTAAAAGCACTTACTGTTCTTCTCTTGTTCAGGACTGGAGTATGTTTCCCAGCATCCACATCGGGTGGCTCCTGACTGCCTGTAACTTCAGATCCTGGACGATCTGGCTGCTGTCACCTCTCCAAGTACCTGTGCTCATGTACACACACACACACACACACACACACACACACACACGCACACACGCACGCATACGCACATATACACTTAAAAAAAGAAACATTTTAAAATACATATATACATAAAAGTATACATATAAATGCATGTATGTATATTATGGAGGATGATGGAGGAAGAAACCTGATGTTGCCCTCTGACCTCCACATGCATGTGCACACAGATGCATGTGCACACAGATACACCCATATATGTATACATGCATGTACACAAATACAACTCCAAAAAAAGTAAAGGGAAGACTTGAGACATTGCTTAGTGGTAAAACACTTGCCTATGTGTGCAAGGCCCTGGGTTTAGCCCCAAGTAGGCCAATGAATAAATAGCAGGCAAACCAGGAGAAGGGACAGTATTGAGCAGTGACTGCCAGGACCCTAGTACCCAGCTCTCTGTGTGTGTGTGTGCATGAGGAACTCACATTACCAAGATATCCCAAAGTCTAAGGTTTGACACTACAGACCTCTTGGCTAGTGGCTGTGTGACTTTGGATGAGTTTCTTACTCCATCTGAGCCCATTGATTGTGGGGATAACCAAACCAACTCCTCAGATTTGTGGTGGAGATTAAAAGGGATAAAGCACCTGACGGTCCTTGCACGGGGCCAGGCACATAGCAAGCTGCTTGCGAAAGTAGTTGTTTACTCTGATCCTTGGGAGACGCTCGCCTTAACCCTCATCTTCTAGTTGGAGTGTGTGTCACATGGATTTCCCATTGTAAAATGGAAAGGCTGCTGTGGGAGAGCCTTTGCCTAACTGCACAGAGGAGAAATGTATCAGGCAGACAAACAGAAGGCCAGCGGTAGAAGTTCAGGGACTGCAATCTCAGAACTTAAGAGGTGGAGGCAGGAGGGTATCAGGGTTCAGAGCCAGCCTGGGCTATAGAAGGAGTCATGAGGTTAAACTACATGAAACCCTGTCTCAAAACAATAGTAGCATACTATATGACTAGAGGTGTGTGTATGTGTGTGGGGGGGTGTGCAGCCAGGACCTCAGCCAAAACGCATACCCTAATCTTAGTGGTGGGTGTAATAAATGTGTTCCCAGTACCAGTGCTTGGGAAACAGATGAAGGAGGACCAGAAGTTCAAGGCCAGCCTCAGCTATGGGAGACTCTGTTTCAAAAAGAGGAAAAAAAAAATCCAAAGGAGAAGACTGTGCCCTAGGAACAAAGGGGCCTTGGCATCCTGCTCGGAACCCCTCTCTTTCTTTCCTGCAAGTCTATTTAAGGCAATTTCAAGTGTGTTGCATCTTCCTGTCAACTCCTTCACCCCTGGGGCCTCAGATACAAGCACTGCTGCCCGCCTGCCTGACCTCCTTCCTGCCCAGCCAGAGAGGGCTGCTGCAGGACCTGACGAAGAGCCCGCATGGCCAGCTGGTGCCTTCCAGGCCACGGTATTTGAGACCTAAGGCAGAGCAACAGTTGGGAGAGAGGGAAAGAGCAGGGTGTGTGGGTCTGAGTCATTGGATTGAGGTTTTTAGAGACTGAAGGGCATTGGGGCCACTTAGGAGGGGAGGGTGGGGTGGCATTTGCCTAGCCAAATTGACCCCTGTATTTCGTGGCCTCAGATGAAGATGCCAGAGCAGCAGGGAGCCAACTGGCATCCAGCTGAACACTGGGGGCATCTTCTTGTCAGGCTAGCCAGATAGTACGTGGGGCATCTCCCAATGTTTCCTAATATTTCCCAGAAAAGCCACCTAGGTAAGCCTGGATGGTAGGAGTCTCTGGTTGGTATAGTCCTGTTCTCAACGAAAAGAGCAAGCTCCTTAATTCTCAACAACCTCGAGGAATCCAGAATGTTCCCTCAGAGGACTTTCCTCTTCATTAAATATCCTTTCTGCACTTTTTAGAGACGTTGTAAAAAGACATTAGTTACTTGTCAGCCAGATGGTGGTGATACAAACGGGAGGCAGAGGCAGGTGGATCTCTGAGTTCGAGGCCAGCTTGGTCTACCGAGTGAGTTCCAGGACAGCCAGGACCACACAGAGAAACCCTGTCTCGAAAAAACAAAACAAAACAAACCAACCAACCAAACAAAAAGACATACATTAGCTAGGACACCTTCATTTTTCTTTCTTTCTTTTTTTTTTTACTTTTTGAGTCCCCCCTTCCTCCTGAGTGCCCTAATTAGTGTCCCCACCATGCCCAGTTTATATATTGCTGGAGATCAAAATCAAGGCCCCATGCATGTTAGACACCAACTCTGCCAACTAAGCTGTGTCTTGTCTCCAATCCCTGTCCTCTGTTTCTCAAATTGAGGAACTGAGGCCAGGAAGAAAGTGACTTGCTTACAGCCTCACTTCACAGTGAGTGAACCAGTGCTAGGTAGAACCCAGCCTTCTGAGCTCCCCTCAACTCACCCATCTTCCCAACAGGTAGTGGGAGCTTGAAGGGAAAACCAGTTGCCCAGTTGGGTTGTTGCTACAAGATGAAAGCCCTGGATGGTTTAGGAGACTCCCTGTCCTCCAGCCCGGACTTCCAGCTCTATCAAGACCAGGTAGGGTGGGCTTTACCCGTCTCTCTGAGACTGTCTGCCAACTAATAGGAAAGGTGGAATGCATGAATGGGTTAGGCCTCAGAGGCCCTGAGCACATGCTTTAGGCGGCTCAGATTGTCTTATGGACAAGACGAGGGAAGGCCACACAGCCTTGCTGGATGTGTATGGACTTGGACTTTAGTGGGGTGAGGGTGGCTCAGAGCCATCCTGTGGGGTTTGCAGTCTTGCATGAGGACTTTCCCCTAAGTTGACTTTAGTTCCATTCAGAATAACTGACAGATGAATACCAGGGTGATCAGGAGTTGGGAGTTAGAAGGAGAACAGGAAAAATTATATAGGAAGAGAAGACAGTCAAAGCCCTCGGAGAAACCTTTGGAGGAGGGAAGGAGAGCCATTTGAATGAAAGATGTATCAAATAGGTGTCCATGGCTTATCTATTCCCTCTTAGAAACCGAACAAGAGGTGAGTCTATACAAAAGACTCCCAATTCCAGGTCCACAGGCCCCTTTCTCTGCTTCCCAGGTCTGCTCGGCTGACATGTCTCAGCCACTTCCAGACACAATGGATGTTCACGACTTACCCTGTAGCGAGAAGATGTGCCCTTTACCATTGGCATCAGTTAAGTCTCCCTTGCTGGCCTGCCCAGAAGGCCTGGACCTATGCCTGTGTGCCCTGCAGAAGACACCTCTAGGCAGAGCCCCATGGGATCTCAGAGAGGACACCTCAAACATTAGTGAGTCTGGGGCCTTGGGGGCTGGATCCCAGAGCTCTGTTGGTGAATTGAAGGGAACACAGGTTTGGGGATGCAGAGGGGACTGGGACTCTGTCACTGGTGAGGACAGAACCCCAGGCATACTTTGCTGCCTGGGTACCTGGTGAGCAGGGAGGGAGGCTGTCAGAGGACAGCCTGCAGGAGTCAGTTCTCTCCTACCATGTGGATATGTGGATTCTGGGGCTTGAGCTCAGATCTTCAGGCTTGGCAGCAAGCACCTTTCTTTGTTGAGCCATCTTGGGGTCCCTATAATTTTTAATTTTTTTTGTTTGCTTTTATTGAGGCAGGATCCCATGTAGCCTAGGCTGGCCCCATACTTACTATGTAGTGAAGGATGACAATGAATTCCTTCTTAATTCTTCTGCCTCTGCCTCCCAAGTTCTGTGACAACAGGCACGCACCACATTGCCCAGGAGAGAACTGAACATTTTACTACATGTACTTTAAATTTAGTCATGTGCCGGGCGGTGGTGGCCCACGCCTTTAATCCCAGTACTTGGGAGGCAGAGGCAGGCGGATTTCTGAGTTCGAGGCCAGCCTGGTCTACAGAGTGAGTTCCAGGACAGCCAGGACTACACAGAGAAACCCTGTCTCGAAAAAAAACCATAAATAAATAAATAAATAAATTTAGTCATGTGTTCAACAGCTGCCCCTTGGGACCCTGAGGCAACCCCCTCTTGACCTATGACATCCAGATTCATAATTTAATCTGGGGCTTCTCCCTTAAATTTCAGTTTGTCTCTCTGCATACTTAACCTCTCCCTGATGTCTAGTGGGCTGTGTGTGCACCTGACCCCTCTCCTCTCTCCCTGACGTCTAGTGGGCTGCTCCTAGGATTTTTCTCTCCCTGAATTTGCCAGTCACTGCACACTGGCAGCTTTTATTATAGGTTCAGTAGCAGTGGGGAAACTGAGTCCCAGAGAAACGTGCCTAGCTCAAGTTGCCCCATCATCTTGTGGGTTCTTTCCCCGCTCTGAGCTCTTTGCCTGCAGATGGTGCAGGGCCTGATATTCTTCCCTTTCTGGTTCAGGACACCGGTCCCCAAGCCTGTACAAAGCCTCTACCGACAGCGAGCAACTCACAGTCAAAGACTCACCAAACAGAGAGGACATGGGAAACCATCCAAAAAGAGACGCCTACCCACCCCTCCCTCCTCATACCAGCTCCTTCCCAGATGCTGGGCTGGACAGAAAGATCCTTAGTCCCTTGACCTTCTGGCCCTGGCTTCCTCACACCCTCATCTCCAAGGACTCCCCTATCCATATCTACCCCACTTTCCCTGGGTACTCACTTCTCCCTCTCCCTTACCTAGTCTCTTATGGGGCCCTACCTTCTGCCCAGTGTCCGCACCTCTTCATGCTGCCCCCAGACTCCACATACCCCTCCATGGCTACACCTGGTTTGCTTATGACAGCCAATGGGCCCGGACCCAGTATCCCCCAAGAGAAGACCCTGCTTCTCTACTCCGGAGTTTTCCAGAGTGCCAGACACACCCAACACTCCCAGGTTGGGAGTCAGAGCTCTAGAGATGCCTCGACCCCAGGACAAGCTGGTGTGGCAGCTCCAGCAAGGCGGGCTGTGCCAGGCTCCCGGGCAAGTGTCATAGCCCTGCCCTACCCTCTGAAGAAAGAGAATGGTAAAATCTTATACGAGTGTAACGTGTGTGGCAAGAACTTTGGGCAGCTCTCCAACCTCAAGGTATTGACTTCCCAGGTCCTGCTATACAGTTCAATCTTCCAGTGACTCTCTTGTCTTTCACCAGACTTCCAGAATCATGTCCTGGAGTCTGGAAGCCACTCCTGGACACCTCCTAGAGACAAGTGGTCTTGGGGTTCCCCGCCCTCCCCCCCCTGTGAAAATAAATACAGGCTAAGCTGAGCACCTCCTGGGCTTGGTGGAGCACACTTTTGGTCCTAACATTCAGGAGACTGAGGCAGGAGAGTGTCAGTTTAAGTCCAAGGACAGTTTGGGCAATGTAGTGAGACTGCATCTGAAAATAAAAGTAGGCAGTGGTGGCAGAGGCAGGCTGATCTCAATGGGTTCAAGGCCAGCTTGGTCTCCATAGCAACTTCCAGGACAACGAGGGTTACCCATCGAGATCCCATTTCAAAAAAGGAGGAGGAGGTGCACATCAAAGTCTCCTGCATCCTGAAAGACTGGGTGTGACATCACCTTATTTAAGTTAAAAATGGGGAAACTGAGGCCCATAGTAGACAGAGATTTCCAGGGTAACCACAATTTATTACTAGTGGGTTCAAGCTTGGAGTTCAGTCTCCTGGGACTGCTAAGCTCTTTCCTAGACAGCAGCCTCTCCAGGCTCCCAGCTAATCTTCTTTATTGCTTTTGAAAGTTAAAAAGAGAGGGGGGAATGGGTAGGTTTCGGTGAATGGAGACCACAGTCTTACAAACAGTCTTTTTTTCCAGTGGGATCCCACAAATAAGGCCAGGTGGTATAGGTGTTGTCTGTATAGGTATCATCCAGCCTGGGCTGCCTGTGGGCCCCTCGCTGTTAGCAAGAACCACAGGCTATGTGCAGGTTATGGTTACTGGAGAAACAGAGTTAGCAAATCTGCAGATTCCCCGCCTCAGATTTAATGACTCAGCAGGGCTAGGGGACAGCCCCTGGAATCTGCATTTTTAGCATGTTCCTGAGGTCACTCCAATGCTGCTGGTCTGGGAACTCTACCTGAAGTAGCTACTCTAGGTGATACCTAGGGTGCCCCTTATCTAACTTCCTGAGTCTCTGCTACAGGGTAGATCTGGGTCCTGAGAGTGTCTGGGTACTAACTTCTGGGGGAGGTGGTAGAGAGGCCTGGGTACCAGCAAAGGATCCTGCAGAGGATGTGGGCAGAGATTTGGTGTAGACTCTGGGCCCTGTTAGGTGTTCTATGCAGCTGGCACAATTTCTTCCAGGTTCACCTGCGTATACACAGTGGGGAGCGGCCCTTCCAGTGTGCCCTGTGTCAGAAGCGCTTTACCCAACTGGCCCACCTGCAAAAGCACCACCTGGTGCACACGGGGGAGCGGCCCCACCAGTGCCAGGTGACACCCTTCTCCCCTTTACATGAACACTTGCAGCTTGGGGAGGAATCCTAAGTCCCTGGAGGGATGGCGCCTGTTACCTAATACAGAAAATATAAAGATGGGAAGGAGGTTGTGGAGGGTGGGAAGGTGGGTAGTGGAGAGAACTGGTGTGTACGTGTGTGAGTGTGTGTGAGTGTGTGTGAGTGTGTGTGAGTGTGTGTGTGTGTGTGTGTGTGTGTGAGGTGGGAGGGGGAATGGCCACAGGAATAAGTGATGTTGGAAAAGAAAATACAGCTGCCTGTCTATGCATGGAGATGAATGAAGTTGAAGACCCCAGAGGATGCATGCCCTTTCCTACCTCCCCGGGTTGTTGAAGGAGCTGTAGCTTAAGCTAAGACTCCAAGTAGGGAAACGGTCGGTTCCGTGTTCCTTCTTTGAGTCTGCCCTCATCCTTTGGGAGGCAGAGACAGGGAGTGTTCCTTTGACCGGGGCAGAAGCAAGAACTCCACTCCGTGGTGGTTCTGAGTCTAAGCTACAAAGTCAGACCACAGTTCAAATCCTAGCTCCTCCTCCCAGCTTGTGTGGCCTTTGGCTGGTGGCTTCTTTCCTATGAGCCTCTGCTCACTTAGTGGTTCCTTGGGAAGACTTTGCAAGGTCAGTGCCTGACTTGCCCAGCGCCCCCAGTAAATGCTGACCACATCTTCTGATACAGCAGCCCCTTGCGTCAGGGCTCCACGTGATCACCTTAGTTGGTCTTTTCTAAACTGATGAGGGTGAAAAATCAGTGCTCATCTATGGCTGGCAGAGAAAAGAAAGACACTCTGAGGGAAGTCACTCATAAATGCGTCAAACAGAAATGAAAGAAGAAAGCTAAGCCCCGCCCCACAGGCTCTAGCCGGCAGGAAGGGCTTCTGGGTCCACATTGTCAAGGAGATGGGTTAGAGGAGGTGTTTCCAAGACGGGTGGGGGTGGCGAGGGTGTCCCTGAGCCCGTTGGAGGGCGGAGATGACGGGAGTACTCGTTTCTACCAGGTGTGCCACAGGCGATTCAGCAGCTCCAGTAACCTCAAGACCCACCTTCGCCTGCACGCTGGTGCCAGGCCCTTCCAGTGCAGCCTCTGTCCAAGTCACCTCACCCGGAATGTCTACCCTAAGCTGCGCCACAGGCTGCAGGCTCCTCAACTCCGTGGTCTGGCCCACACCCATCGGCCCCTCGCCTCTCTCACCTGCCTTGCCCAGTGGCACCAAGGAGCACTAGATCTTGTGGACCAGAAGACGATGGGCAGGAATGTGGACAAGGTGTCCTCGGAATCCAAGGGAAAGCAGGGGCAGCTAGCGTGAGCAGCGGTGCCGGGATTTCTCTGGGAGCAGAGTGTTGGCAATTCAAAGATGGTCTCAGTGCTGAGTCAAGGCCTCCTGAGTGTCTCTAGTGGAGGGGAATGTCCCTGCCAGATCCCACTTGTCACCTGGAAACGGCGGGGCACACAACCCGTGTGGGGGTGGGTCCATGCAGCCATCCGCCTCAGGCTGGGTTTGGGTTCCATTCTCTCGTCTGTGACCTATCTGGAACTGAGCTTTTTCTCTCAGCTCACCAGTGGACAGTGCTACCTTTCAGGACTGGATGAAGGCAGAGTGTACTGAGCGGGAGGAGGGACACTGGAGTCAGGAGGACCTCAGCCTCAGCCGTGAGATTATTATCAGCCACTTTAGTTACCTGCTCTGATGGACTGAGCATCTTGAAGCAACTAGAGAATGAGTAATTAAGATTTGTGTGTTGGCCAATCACAGGGCATGTTGCGTTCCTTCCGGAGCACCTTTCCCGACACCTCCGATTGTCCTGTGGGTTCCTGCCTACCACTTTCTAATTCCATTCCTTCCTAGCCAAAGTAGAGGTCAGCTGGTATTACCTCCCATGATCGGGCGGGATGCAATTTTCTCTGGGACGGAGGTGAAAAAAAGACACATAAGCTATCCCCTGTCTGGGCTGAAGAAATGGCTCAGCGGTTAAGAGCACTGACTGCTCTTCTAGAGGTCCTGAGTTCAATTCCCACCAACCACATGGTGGCTCACAACCATCTGTAATGGGATCTGATGCCCTTTTCTGGTGTGTCTAAAAGACAGTGTACTTATATACATAAAATAAATAGATCTTTAAAAAAAAGATATTCCTGTCCTTTCATGACCCACAATCGTGATGTCCCCCGTGTACCAGGACCAGAGGGCAAGGGGCGTCCAGCCTATCAGGACTACAGAAAGGGGAAAACCGGCAAAAGAGTGGGGCAATGGAGCCGCACCAATGGCTTATCTCCCGGGGATCCCCTCAGATGTGCGAAGTGTGAGCCAGGCAGGAAAGCGAACTGCCTGGAACATCAGATTAGAAGCGGAATAAAAGAAAGCGAAAACGAATGACTCATTTTTAGCCACCGTGAGGTTCTGCGGCAGGGGGCGCCAGTTGCACCCCTGCTGGTTTCAGGTGGCTTCCTCACCTTTATATGGAGTGACCATCCCACTCAGGTGGCTCCAAGAGAGAGAAACCTCCTAAGGGAGTCCGTCAGTCAATGGCAAGGTGGACTTTGGCCCTGTCAGCAACGAAGGCCCAGGCTCTGCTCACCTTTTGTCATATCTTTGGGGTGCGGGGATGCCAGCCCCTTGGGCTAAGCCCCGCCCAGTTGTCCCAGTTGGCGGGACTCTGCCCGCTTCCTGCCCACGCTCTGCTCCAGGGATCTAGCAACTCCCGGAGCTCCCTAGGCTCGGTCCAGCTTCCTAGTCCCGGGGAACCCAGACTCCCTTCGTCTTTGCGAACTTTTGAGAACAGGTCGGACTCCCTGAGTGCGCACACAAACCCATCTCCGACATCCTCAGAGGCGGACAGAGTAGAGAGCAGGATCTCGGGAGGGGGACATCTGTGTAGGACTTGGGAGGAGTGCTCTGGATTGAGACCTGAGGTGGGCACAGCCCCTTAAGGGTTCAGCTTCAGGGCATGGACAACATCTAGATCAGGTCCCCACCCGCGGCCCTTGCTAGCTAGGTCGCTGTTTGCTCAGAGGGACGGGCCAGAGGAGGTGCTTCTCTGGCCTGGACAGCGGATCCGGGTGGCACCCTCAGCCAAGTGCCCCGCCGGCCCAAAGCTTGGATCTCACCATGAGAGAGCAGCGCAGGGGCTTCCGAGCTCGCCTGGCCCAGGTCTTGACTGGACTAGGGGGCCGAAGGGAGAGGAAGGGGAAGAGCTCAAAGGAAGCCAGACTCCAGGATAGGTGAGGGGAGATGGAGAAAGGCTGGGTGGAGCAACCCTGGCCTAGGGGTATGCATTGTGTATAAAATTGTAATGAGAGTTGTAATCAGCTTGCACGAGCAGTGGAGCAGTGACCGCGTGCCATGATTTGGATCTGTGAACTGTGGAATTTGTGTGTGTGTGTGTGTGTGTGTGTGTGTGTGTGTGTGTGTGTGTTAGAAGATATATATATGTAGAGCAGACTGGCCTCAAACTTGTGCCGGCCCACTTGCCCAGTCTCCCAAGTGCTGGGATTACAGATATACTCCACTACTTTAGATTGTCCCAGTGTTTTTGTTTTGTAACTTAAACCGACTTTGACAACTTCCTGTCAGGCAAGCTGCTGACCAAGGATTTTCCACCCAGTAGTACCTCCTCTTGCTGCCTGCCGTGGCTGTGAACTTTGGTTCTCACGTCACAGGCCAATGTTTCTCTGGCCTCTGAGGTCCTTTGTTGTAGGTCTGGAACAGCCTTTGCCCTCAGTTGCCATGCATGGGCTTCCCCCGTCACCCCCCTCCCCGGAACCTGGCGATAACTCTAGACTGTACCCACAATAAACCTTTATATGTCACATGCTTCATGCTTTCCCTGGATGATCTGAAGCAAATCTCTTGGCAGCCTTGGAAGACATAGATCCCGTGTGACTCAGATCCGGAAGTAGAGGTTCAGAGCCGTGAAGTCACCTGTATAAAGTGAGACAGTTGGGAAGAGATGAAGCTGAGATACGCATGCCCCTTAGCTGGCTGACTTCTGAACGCACTTCTCCAAAAGTCCTGTTGCTATGGAGATAGCGAGAGCAGAAGCCAGTGATGGTTGGCTACTACTCATGGTTGCCTGCTGACTGAGTAGCCTGGGCAAATTCCTTCACCTCTCTGAGCCCTTCGTGGTAGCTCAGAGTGGAGAAATGCCCTATAGGTGAGGGAATAGTGAAAATTCCAGTGGGCCCCCATAGTTCATAGGCCCTGCAGGAGCGGATTGTGTGGGTGTGCTGTTGGTACCAGGTGCTGGGTGTTTGTATGTCTATGCAGTTACTGGGCAATTTGTTCTGATCTTATCGTGACGCAGCTGTCTTCAGGCCTGCTGGCCCAGGAGGGAAGAGGGCGTGGTAGGGGCAGTGGGGAGGGGATGGTATTGCTCTCTCACCCTAAAGAGAGGAGGGCCCAGACACCCTGTGCCTGGAAGCCCAAGTCCCCTGAGGTGCCCACACCCTGCTAGAGCTCGGCCCACGCCCACCTGCAAGACACACCCTCTCCCTTACCCTGTCTGGCAGAAACCTGCCCTATAGGCCTGATAGGCTCTCCCCACACCCCTCCACACTCAGAGAGGAGGCTGGTTTGGGATGCAGGTGAGTCAGGAGTGAAGAGGGCAGGAGAGGGACTGCACAGCCAGCATGATGATACATGCATGCCCCGTATACGGTTGGGCCCCGTTCTTACCAGCCGTGGGAATGGGACCCTGAACTGAAGCACAGGCCTCTGATTTCCACTGATCCCACTCAGGGGAGGGGCAGCGGGTTGGGCAATACACTTCTACATCTTCCTCTGATTAGTACAATGTCCAGTCAAGCTTGGAAGTGGGACAGTTCTGCTGACCTTCTGCCTACGGCTCACTAGCTGTGTGTCTCTGGGCAAGTGACTTTGACTCTCTGTGCCTTTTTCTTATCTGAGAACATAGATGCTAACTTTTTTTCTGAGGTCTAAAAATGATCAGATAGGTAGGGACCCTAGGGATAAGCCTGGCACCTATGCACCCATGGACTTGTCATATGTGTGTGTGAGTGTGTGTGTGTGTGTTAGGGAACTGGTGAAGGAAGCCAAGGATGCTGTTGGTAGCCCTTCTCCAAAGGTTTGAGTGGGGCTCGTTCTACTGGGCTGTGGGCCCTGGATTAGGTGGACAGGGGCTGCTAATCTCAGTCTGTGTGTTGAAAAGGTGTTGGGACAGCAGAACTTTCCTTATTCTTTTCCCTGTGTTCCTTCTTAGGCCCTGGGGCGGCCAGAGCTGCCCTGACCTTGCTCAGGGTCAGGGCAGTATCAACAACATCAGCCTCAAGGTAGGATAAACATGAAACGCAGGAGACTGGGGGCAGGAACTCTGAACTGCCGGGCAGGATGAAGAACCCAGACTTGTGGGCTCTCCCTGGTTTTGATGCCTTGTGTGTGCCCTGGAGATCTCTCCTCATTCTCTGCTAAAGGGGCCAAGTTGTACCTCTGTCAGAGCTGTGGGGAGAAATTCAGTAACAGATGCAGAAAGACCAACATAATGTCGGAGTGTCAAAAGTTTGTGCATTTGATGCTGGAGAGACAGCCCCAGGTATTTAAGAGCATTTATGGTTCTTTTAGAGGCCTGGGGTCTGTTCCCAACATCCCATCCATATCTGGTGATTCACAACTGCCTGTAACTTTACCTTCAAAGAATCTAATACCACCTAGACCATGCCAGATGCATTCACATATAACTAAAAATTAATATTCAATGAGTTAAAAGATGAAACATTTAAGAAATAAATGAAAGTGTGCACCTTTGGAGAACAGATGCCTGTCTCCTGAGGACGGCAAGCAGCCGAGTCCTCCCCGTTGCTCTTTGTGTGTGCTCCTGTGCCTGGGTACTCTGCACGAGTCACCTCTGTGTGGCATGTCGTGAGTCACGTGCCGCTCTGGTCACACTCAGTCTACATAGCTACTTATCCGGAAGTGAGGTGTGATCGGTCCACCCCTGCTAGAGAGTGGAAGAGGTGGGATTCCAACCCATGTTGCCTCCATGTAGGCCTGATGAGCCTGCCTCTCTGCTCTTTCAGGGTGTCTAGCTCCTGGGGAACCCCAGGTCATATCTATTTCATAAATGAGTAACTTAAAGATGACGGAATGACGCCAGGCATGGTGGTGCACTCCTTTAATCTCAGCATTCAGGAAGCAGAGGCAGACGGATCTCTGGAGTGGATCCAGCCTGGTCTACAGAGTGAGGATAGTCAGATCTACATAGTGAGACCCTGGCTTAAAACACACAAACACAGAAACAAAACAGAAAAGGACAATGGGTTCAAAAGTCCCTGCTAGATGAGACCTTGTCCCTAGATTTGGTTCCCCCTGATTCCAAGAACACAAGTCCATCCTTAAAAACTGGGCTGGAGAGATGGCTCAGTGGTCAAAGGCACTGACTGCTCTTCCAGAGGTCCTGAGTTCAATTCCAGCAACCACATGGTGGCTCACAACCATCTCTAATGGGATCTGATGCCCTCTTCTGGTGTGTCTGAAGACAGATACGTGTACTCCTATACATAAAATAAATAAATCTTAACAAACAAACAAACAAACAAACAAACTGGTAATGTGAGCCCAGCATCTGGGGTCCTTATCTTCTTCTCAGTGTTCCCACAGCTGGGCTGGATTCCAAGGATGACAGCAGACAGGTCAGGAATTGTCCCCCTCCTCCGAGAGGGCTCATGGAGCTTGCTTCTCTCCTGTGGGAACTTGGGGCTGGGAGGGCTTAAGGGAGGAGGCTACAGGTCTTTTGAGAACTGGGAACAGCCAGAGGCTGTGGGCAGCTGGGCCAGATTTGCCCACACATTCCCTAATCCCTAGATTAGGGCCAGAGGCTGGGGACTCAGAAAGCAGAACGTGGTTGTGAGGATGTGAGGAAGAGCTGTCATAACTGGGTGCGGCGCCACCCCTGTGCACAGGGCAGCAGTATGGTATCTGACAGCTAGCAGCCTTCTCCCTGCTGTGTGACTCCCTTGGAAAGGCTTTGCCAGTGTCCTGGTCCTGTCCCATTGTCTTGCTCTGAGAGGTTCTACTCAGTTTTGTGTGTGTCAAGGAGGACAGCCAAAGATAGCCAGGGGTCCCTAGATTCCAGAGGGGAGATGCCACACCATGTCCTTGTCACTTTGTCCCCGCCTCTGCTTCCCACCAGGTCCAAACCCAAAGCCATTCAGAATGGGACCTTCGGGTCAGGAGCCACGGTGGTTTATGGAGTCAGAAGCGATCCCACATCTCAGGAAGACAAAATGAACCCCTGGGGAGGCTACAGAGGCCAGCTGTGGGCAGTGCATGTGACTTGGCCAGCTATGGCTCCATGGAGCAGGTGGGCTCAGCACCAACAGGCTCTGGTGAGGCTCTTGGTGGGCCTAGCCATCCCTCTGGCCCAGAGCCTGCTTCTTTGAAACCGGGGTCGCCAGGCGTTCCCTGCCAGTACCCCCAACACAGTGCCCTAGAGGTTCTGCTGAAGCCAGAGCTACCTGGCAACCTGGAAGACGCACCCCTACTGCCCCACCCGGAGTGCTTCCTCAAGGCACCAAGAGCAAAGGGCAAGCCTGAAACCCCAGGGCCAGCCCAGCCAGAGCCAAAGCCCCTACACACTCGTCTCTGTGTCAGAAGGACCCGCTACCATATCACTGTCACTCTGCAAGGGTGCGGGCGGGCACCTGGGGAGGAAGGTAAGGAACCGGCCAGACCAGCTCCCCACCCCTGTGGCCCTGAGGAATCTAGGGGCTGGCAGGAGCCTCCTCAGGAACTCCGCCCCATCACTGGGTATCCAATCAACCCGCCTGGGGAGCCGCCGCCGAGAGTCCCACAGCATCAGGGAAGCAAGGCCCAGCAGGAGCGCCAAGTGGGCTGGGAACCTGGATTCCCACAGAGCTGGTAAGTAAAGGTTGGCGCCGGAGGGGCGTGATGGTGGGAGGTTAGTTAGATGTGGCAACTCATTTCTTGGGTCCCTCTGCCTTGGTCCTGGCTCTTCAAGCTTCAGGCTCCCATTCATTTGGTACCTTTGGTGCGAGTCGACTCTGTCCACTCCCTGATTCTATGTCTCTGTCTCTGTCTCTGTCTCTGTCTCTGTCTCTGTCTCTGTCTCTGTCTCTGTCTCTGTCTCTGTCTCTCTCAACCTCTCTCTCTCTCTCTCTCTCTCTCTCTCTCTCTCTCTCTCTCTCTTTCTCTCTCTCTCACTTCTGCCTTCCCCCGCTGCCCACCATTAGGAAAGGAAGTCTCATCATGGAGAAGATGAGCTAGTCCGGGCTAAACTTTCTTTCAGCTACTCCTGTCAATCCTGGGTTCTTTGCAGGAAATTGCTGACCCAGCCTGGGAAAAGGCACCTAGCCAAGGTGCTGGGCGCCCTGGCACAGGTTACTTAACTTCTCTGAGTCTTGCTTTGTTGAATGGGTATGGTAGTCAGAGATGAGGAAGAAGGGGGTGGCTACAGGAACGTGCTTTGAACTCCATTGAGCTGGGCTGGCAAAATAGCATGGATGCTTATTAATTACACCCCAATGGCAATGGTAATTATCCCACCGGGCTTTGCTGGCAGCCACAGAGAGAGGCGCCGAGACTCCCAAGCTCAGGCTTTTATTTGTGTTGAAGTGAGTCTCCTAGATCATCCTGGTAGGCTCAGAGTGGGGAGGTATGGGGTCTTCATAACACCCTGAGGAGGAAGGAAGATAGGGCCTCCTTAGGCAAGTCCTAGGCCACCAGAGGGGCCTTTGAGAAGCTCCTGCTGAGGGCAGAGGCGCCAATCCTCTATGGTTTGTTTTTTTAAGTGTAAGTGTAATCTGATTTAATCCACAAACTAGGAGCTAACCTTTCCATCAATCCCAGCTAATGAGAGCAGGGGACTGAGGCTCCACAAGGATAAGTCACTGGCCCAAAGCCAACCGGGCAATCAGAATTCAAACCCAGGTCTGTCCATGCCCTAGCCACCTATCCCCCCTCCGCCCCCACCGCACACCTTGCAAAGAGGTCTCTGGCCCTGTCCAGAGCACAGGGTGGCTTGTGGTTGCTGTGTGGATCTGAAAGCACCCTTAACAGAAGCCAAAGCATGGAGGTCCAGGTCCCCTGGGTAGGAGTTGGCGTGCTAGGTTCTGTGTCTAGGGAGGAGGACATGGGTGATCCAAACTGGCCCATTAGAGCTGCCAGGGTACCCCAGCATGGGAAGGCAGCCTGTAAAAGGATGAGGGGGTGGGAAGTGAGCAGATGGGGAACAGGCAGGAGGGTGAGGGGGGGAACGTGAGGTTCTGGTTGATTGGGGTCTAGATGAATAAGGCCTAGAGTTGGAATCTAGGAAGCACCTAGAGAGGAAGGAAAGTGACTCCCAGGGACCCTGTCCTTCTGTACCCACTCTCTGCTGGTTCTTTAAGCAGGCTTGACTACTGTGGAAAAGGGGCAGAGTCCAGCCGGGCAGCTGGTGGGAACATATGAGCTATGTATACCCGCACCAAGTACTGTTCAAGGGCAGATGGATGGCAAAGGAGAGAGAGCTTGTTTGTTGGCTGCAAGTTGAATGGCTGTGTGCTGGAGATATGTGCACATGTGTGCTATGGTACCTGTGTGCTCCGTAGTGGAGAATGTAGCTTGCCTGCCTGCTATGCCTCTGTGAGTTTGTGTCTCTTAGTGTGTGACCCCATGTGTGTGTTGCTGTGTGCTCCTGGCTGCGTTTGCCTAGGTTGAGTGGATGTCTCTGTATTTTTGTGCTGTGTGACGTGGTGGGTCTTTGACTCTGTGAATGCCTGTCTGATGCTGCATGTGTTTGGCAGCATGTGGGCCTGTGGACTAGTTTGGCCTAGTTTGGGGGTGACTCACAAGTAAGCAGAGAGAATCCCAGGACTTGTTGGGTTAGCTGAGTTTTTTCCCACACTCCCCCCACAGCCCCCTCAGTCTCTCCCTTCTTATACCCACACACCTTGTTTAGCAGTCACAGGTCACCTTGCTAACAAATCCACTTGTGGACTTAGAAAAGAGAGGGCTCTTGGAACAGGCACTTCTGTTTGCAGGGGTGGTAGCTAGGTTACTGGGGTGTGTCTCCAGACAAAGACGAAAATGGGGAGCTATAGGCAGGCACATTCCAACACACGTGAAAAACATTCTAGCCGTCCTGACTGTCTAGGGATGGGACAGGTGAATGTCAGGAGGCGACCTCCCTGTCCTTAGAAGTATGCAGGCAGAAGCTATGACCACATGCTTAAGGAATGAATGGCCATCAGGGGGTGTTGTCTCTGGGTTGGGCTGGGCTGAGAAAGGCATGGAGCTGATTGCTGGGAAGTCATCAATAGACCGTGAGCTGACTGCCTTCCTTCAGCTTCCCCTGAGGTGTTTCCCTGTGGCTTTGCCGAAGCCCATGGGACCTTCCAAACATCTGATCCTTTAGCTGCGGACTCCTGGGATATCAGCTTCATAAGAAAGCTAGCCTTGGGTGAGTCTGGCCAGGACTTGGCACTTCGCCCCAAATAATTAGCACTGAGTAAATGAACAAGTGAACAGATCACTTATAGCCCAAGCTTTGTCGCTTGCCGTCAACGACAAACGATCTGGGGGAATGAAGATAGGGGTCTCTGTGAGGAGGAGGGGACTTGTGTGGTGCTGAGTAAGGGACAAAGTGGGGGATCCCAGGGGAGAGAACAAGGCTTCAGTGAGGGTGGGAGGATCAGGCTGTTGTAAGGAGCTGAGTTTGGGCCTAGGGTGTCTATGTATGTCTGTTCTCAACACACCCTGACTAGGGAAGTCTTGGGGGATCATCCAGGACTCCCCATCCTCATTCACATGCTGCCAGGGGCCCCACAGACTCTATCCCAGACACTGTGGTAGCCACCAGTGGTCCCGGAGTTGAGTCAGACATCTGTGGGCCTCAGGCCCTTTCATCTATGCCCCCTTATAAAACCTGAGTCACTGCTGGGTCACAGAGCAGGTCAAAGTTCTAGTTTCTTCCAGTTTCTCAGGAAGGAGGGAGGTAGAGATGTGGGGAAGAGAATTAGGGCAGTGGGCCTGGTTCTCACTCAGCGTGTAGCTGCTGCTTCATCTCCAGACTGGAAGATGAGCTGGCCCAGGTTAAGTGAGCAGAATCTTTGGAGACCCTAGGTCTGAAAACAGCCTCACAGTGTCATGCTTGGAGATAAGTGGGTAAGAGTGGATTGCTCCTTACAGTCTCATGTGGGCTCTTTTAAAGGTGAACCCCAGAGCTGGGAGGTACTCCAGTTGGTAAAGGGCTTGCCTAGCATGTATAAAGTCCTAGGTTACATTCCAGTGCAGGGAAAAGGAGGAGTGGGCGTGCCTATCACCCGACCATTCTGAGAAAGTAGAGGCAAGAGAATCAGACGTTCAAGGTCATGGCTAGGGAGTGGACAAAGGTGGTCTGCAGTCAAGCCTGACTACTCAGTCTCCTCAGCCCACATTGTGGAAGGAGACAACCCACAAGCTGTCCTCCTGTACATCGTGGGACACACACACGCACTCACGCATGCAGGCACGCAGTGCACAAGTTGGAGGCCACCATGGGCTACATAACTGCTATCAGGCCAGCCAGAGTTACATAGCAAAATGCTATCTCAGAACATTTTTAAAAAGGGGGGAGGGGCAGATATGGTGGTGCATGCCTTTAAGCTCATCACTTGGGAGGCAGAGGGTGGGTAGATCTCTGTGAGTTCCAGGTCAGCCTGGTCTACATACTAAGTTCCAGGATAGCCAGGGCTATATGATGAGACTCTCCCTAAAAGAGTAAAAACAAACAAATATTTAAAAAATTTTATAGAGTAGTCATCAAACCAGAGCCTTGATTTATCACATAAATATGTAAACCTATATAGACATTTATATGGGGAGTCTGGAATGGGGCTAAGCTCTGAGGTTTGAGGTACAGGTCTTCACTGCTAAGGTGTGACTCTGAATAATATTTTGAATTCATTTGAACCTTAAAAATCTCATTGGCAAAATGAGAATGTTTGTTTATAATTTACTAATGAGTTATTCTTTTTAAAGCTTTATCGTTTGAAGTATGTGTATCTGTACATGGTTATGTATTTATATGTTTGTATCTGTACATGGTTATGTATGCTATGTGTGTATCTGTACATGGTTATGTATGTGTATGCGTGTATCTGTACATGGTTATATATGTGTATGTGTGTATCTGTACATGGTTATGTATGTGTATGTGTGT
>JANHMN010000004.1:18620597-18631492 GCA_030674055.1 Rhabdomys pumilio | reverse complement strand
ACACACACACACACACACACACACACACACACACACACACACACACAGAGGATCCTGACAAACCTCAAACCCCGTGAAGTGTGAACTTATCCCCTAGGAGTCTGCAGTTGAAGAAGTGACTTGTCCAAGGTCACCCACTCGTGATCAAGAGATGTCAGGGATCCAGCACTGCTTGGAGCCAAACATTTTCTCTCAGCTTCTCTTTAAGGAAACCTTGGGAGGCAGAGTCAGAGGCAGGCAGATCTCTGTGAGTTCAAGGCCAGCCTGGTCTACAGAGTGAGTTCCAGGACAGCCAAGGCTACACAGAGAAACCCTGTTCTTGAAAAAACAAAAACAAACAAAACAAAACCAAAAGACAAGAAATGTAAGAAACCTTGGAACAGAGATAGAACACAGTTCGGGAAGGGTTCTGTTTCCTGTTTCTTAGCCTTTTGGGCCCCTGGGTAGAGACCCAGCCTGCTCTATAAGCCAATGAGCCAGCTGCCCATCCTCTCTCTCTTTTCGGGCTCAGGCCTTAGCTTTCACCATTGGGGACCTGGACAATGGGCAACACTTGGAAGTGGTGAAGTGAGCCCATCAGAGTCTCTGGTTCCATTTTACAGATGTGGAAACAAAGACCAAAGGGTTACATGACTTGCCTGAGGTTTCTCAGCTTGGTCTGTGCTTTAGGGACCCCTACCCCTCCTTTTATTCCTGGTGCTCATCTTTCTCCCTTTTTATCATCGGTAGGGAGCCTGTCCACAGGGTGACAAGGACATCTGGTGTTTTACTGGAGCCCAACATGGAAGAGACAGCTGGGTCGTCGGCCCGAGCTGAGGCCCGAGTGGTAAGTGCCACATTGACATGGTGCCAACGGCCTCCTGTCCAGGAAGAGAGCAGACACCGTTTTCACAAAGTGTCCCTGGTGTCAGGCGCCAGGATGGAAGCCCCACAAGAGGATGTGTTTGAGCACAACTTCCGTCGAGAAGAAGTCAATGGCTTTGTTAAGAAGGAAGAAGAGACTGTCAATTGCCAGGGACCTGGGGAGGATCCTGGATCCATGAACTTCCAGAGCCATGGGCCCATCTTTTCCAAGAAATATATTCCACCCCCCAAGGAGAAAAGACCAATGGTGAGGCTGCAGGAGGCTGAGGATTGGAGTGACAGTGGCCTCCAGGTTCCTAGAAACGACCCACCAGGCATGGGATCCATGGCTAGGACTGAGTTATTGGTGCCTTTGCCTGGGCCTCGTGAGCCAAGTCCGCATCCCAGTGTGGGCGTTACCAGTGGAGGATCCAGGAATCGTGAGGAATGGCGTGTGACACGAACAGTGAGGACCACCACCACAACTGTGTTAGGAGGCCACGTGGACCGGCGAGTGAGCAGCTCCGTGAGCGTGGGGCCATCAATGTCAGGTGAGACCCTGCCAAGGGGCCGCAATGTGACCCGAACAGTCCGGGCAGTGGTGGTGAGTCCCAGAGCTGAGGGCTCACCCAGCCGAAGTCAGGCCCTGGAAGTCCTGAGCAACCTCATGCCCGCTGAGCGCATCCCCCCTGCTAGCCGAATCCCAAGACTCACTATGTTTACATCAAGGGGCTCAGGCCCGGGTGGCACAGTGGGAACAACCCTGGGACAACTACTTGAGACCAGTACAACTGAGATGAAGAATAACAGCTCAGCCCTGGCCCCAGTAGGCAGCCCTGCGGCTGATCGTCCTGCTCAGAACATAGATATCCCTGTAGCCCACCCAGTCAAAGACAAAGGTGGAGCCACAGATGCCAAAACTGGGGAATCTTCAAGGCTTCAGGGAGCCTTCAGTCCTGTCCTGCTCCCCAGCCAGACTTCTCAGAGCCAAGTCCCAGCACCCTCTTCTCCCAAGCCCCAGACCTGTGCCTCCTCCCTGGCCCATTCTCCAGAGCACCTTGTGGTGCCCGTACACCTCAAAGCCCAGTCCGCCCCTCATGTCCTGCCCGATATGAAAGAGAAGAGTGCAGGGCTCCCTGTGGCCCCTGTCCTGCCCGTGGAAACGGGCAAGGCTACAATGCCTGATCCACCTCCTAGTCCATCCTGTCCGAGGAGGAAAGCTGTCCCTGGCTCACAAAGCCTTTGTGCTCCACCTTCATCAAAGAATAAGTCTGTTCAGGGCCCTGAGAATGTGCCCAGTTCTGCTCTTACTGAAAAAGAGGTGTTTCCAGGCCCTAGTGTTCCTGCCCATTCCCATTCCCCAAAAGAGGGTTTGCAAGTCCGTGGTGCTCCCATCACCTCCTCCTCCAGACCAACCATGGTTGTTCAGGATGTGGAAGGAGGTCCTTCCATCAAGAAGGAGGTTAGCCAGGATCCTCAGAATAGCCCTCCCCATTCCCTTCCTTGCAAAGAGACTGTTGAAGGCCCCACAGCCCCTACTCCCCTGCTCCCCAAACAGGACAAGGCTGTCCAAGATTCTCCAGAGAACTCTCTCTCATTACCTGCCCCAAAGGAAAGTTCCCAGATCCCTCTCGTGCCCCTTGCCCCATCTTCTTCAGAGGATAAGGAGTCACTCAGTCTAGAAGGCTCTCCTGCCCCAAAGCCAATGGGGGCAGAGGCCAGCATAGAGTCCCAACTCATCCCAGACTCCACTGAGGGAAAGGGACCCTCAGAGCCGTCTAGGGAGGAGGAGGAAGCAGCCTTGACCGCTGACCTGGAGATTTTCCTGGATACTTTGCGGAGCATGGAGCCCCCTGAGATCCTCCGAACTCACCGACTGCCCAGAGCTCCACGCTCCTCCTACCTGGCTATGTATGCCACGCTACCCGCCATTGAAGAGGATCAGCTGAGCCCATGTGTGCCAGGACCTGGTCCCCAGGAGAGACTTGTATTGGAAGAGGAGGAGGAGGAGGAGGAGCTGGAGAACCCTTATCTCAGTGATGATGAGAAACTCCAACGGAGGCAGGAGAAAGCGGGACCCGGCCCCTCCCTGGATCCCCACCCACCCAAGCCTGCTAAGGTCACCTGCTCTCCCATGGAAATGATGAAGAAACTTGTAGCCGGACAAGGCCCAGAACCTCAGCCCAGCAGCCGGCCTACTTCCCGCCTGGGAGGCAGCCTTCTCTTTGGCAATCTGGTGCCAGCCAGCAAGGACGTCCCTGCCCTGGAGCCACTAGGCACAAAACTATCTGCTCTGCCTCCCCACGGAGCACCAGGGGTCAGGAAGGTGCCAGGACAGTTACCCTTGCTCTGCAGCGGAAGGCCACCTCCAGAGAAGCCAGCACCTATCCAGCCCCCGGAAGGGTGGGTGAGTGACCTTATAGGGGCAAGGGAAATACCTGGCCTCCCCTTGAGTGGCTGAAGAGAGTGGTGCTGGGGGACCGGGTTACTGGAGGCAGGGGGATTGAAACAGAGTTTAGTTGAACTTTTCGATTCACAACATTGGAGCCTCGGTGTCCGTGATCGTATAGCCGAGTGTACAGATTCCAAAAGGCTCGCTGCTTTTCACAGCCTGGGAGCTGGGAAAGGATGAGACCCCGGGAGCTCGAAGCAATGGTGTAATCTCTGTTTGCTGTATCCTTGGGGTCAAAGCGAGCAGTGTGGGGGAAGTGGTGACCCCATAAATTTCTAACCCTGTCTTTGTCTCAGAGCCCAGCATCAAAGACCCAGGGCAAGCTGAACACCAGGCCTGGAAAGGTAAGTGCTTGCGGAAAAGTGGAGACTGGCAGGGGCCAGTGCTGGGGACAGGGCTTGAGGACACCTGCTATGCTTTCTCAGGTGATCCTCTTCTCAGAGCCTGGCTGCCAGGGCAGAGGCAGGGAAGTCTGGGGAGACACTGCAGATGCCTCAGCGTGGGCCCCTGTTGCCTCCATAAGGGTGATACGAGGCTGGTAAGTGGGGAGTGCCCAGGGAAAGGGGCCCTGGCTGTGAACCTGGGGTGAGGAAGGCAGAGAGCTCTTCAAGAGTTCCATCAGCCACACAGAGTCTGTGGGCGCAACCTCCTGCCCCGTGACCCTGGGGTTTCTGGGTCCACAGCTGGATACTGTACGAACAGCCAGAGTTCCGGGGCCAGAAGCTGTTGCTGCCTGAAGGAGATATGGAACTCAGAGCCCTGGCATCTGCGTGGTGTCTCCAAGGCATCGGCTCCCTGAGGAGGGCTGTGTGGGTGAGTGGGCAGCTGCCTAGAGTGATGCCTCTCGGGGTGCGGTGGGGCAGAGATCAGAAGGGGTCAGAATGGAGTACCTCTAAGTTCCTGGCCACGGAGGCACTGCGCAGGCTGATGTGTGGGCGGGGCCTGTGCCCCTGGTAACCAAGCTGGAGAAGCATGAGCTGGTGCTAGACCAGAATCAGCTCAGAGTGGTAGGAATGGGCCAGAATCACCCACTACTCTGGGCAAGGTTCCATGGAGCTTACTTATTTACTTGTTCATATCTTCATAGACACTCCCCTGTCTCATGTTCTTAATTAAAATTTTATTATGTTTATTGGTGTGTGTATGTGTGTGTGCACATGCATGCTCACGCATGCCTCTGCGTGAATGAAGGCAGAGATCAGAGGACATTTTGTGACGGTCACCTCTCTCCTTCCATGTGGGTCCTGGAGATCGAACCCCGATTGTCAAGCTGGGGAGGGGGTACCTTTACATGCTGAGCCAGCTTATCAACCCCACACACTTTTCATATCCACTATGTGCCAGGCTCAGGGCCAGGCAGCCGGGCATAGGTTTCCCTCCAGGATTCTCCTTTTGCTAGACTCTGAGGGCCCGAGAGAGCAATAGACCTGCCTGGAAACTTAGGAGTCTCTATCAGCTTCCAGGAAGAAAACCCGTGGTGAGCCCTGAAGGAGAGTATTTCTAGCCTAGAGAGGGCTCAAATGTGAGACTAGCTCTTAGGTAAAAATAGACTGGTCTCAAATTCACAATCCTCCTGCCTCAACCTCCCAAGTGTTGGCTGGGAGGGCGGATGTGAGTCACCACAGTTGTAATTTTTGAGAGATGGGTGTGCGGTGTGAAAAGCCTACATGACATCATGTTGCATCTGTAAGGTGAAAGGGCAGCATTTGCTTTCAGGGCACGAGTTTACAAACTACTGATGCTGAAGCTGACCAAAGGGTATCAGCCCCTAGAGAGAAGCACAACCATGCTAGAAACAAGACCCATCAGACCCTTGGAGGTTTGTTTGTGGGTTTCTGTTTTCTTTTGTTTGAGACAAGACCTCACACTGAGCTCAGACTAGTTAGAATTTACTATGTAGCCTGGGATGACCATGAGCTTTCCTCAAACCTCCTGCTTCAACTTCCCCAATGTTGCTCACAGGTGTGAGCCACCATGCCTAGGCACATTATTATTATTATTATTATTATTATTATTATTATTATTATTATTATTATTATATGTCTGGGGCACTTATTATTGTTGTTGTTATTAATTTGAGACAAGACCTGATGTCAACCTAAGCTAGCCTCAGACTCACCATGTAGCCAAGGCTAGTCTTAAAATGTTGGTCCTCCTGCCTCCACCTCCTAGGTGCTGGGATTCCAGGCATTCATCAGTGCACCCAGCTAGTTGTGTTTTTAGTGAGGTGAGCACCTGACTGTTGTTCTCTCTCTGGTAAGGATGATGGAGTCCTAGAGCTGAGAGGCTAGGAGAAAGACACGGCGGTTTTCAAAGGCGCTACAGATACACACATGTTGGCGGGCAAGTCATTATGAGACACAGTAAACTCATCCCTGTGGAGGAGGGCATGAGGCACAAGAGACAAACAAGAGCTCTGAGGTTACACAGTACTGGAATCACTTGATTCACTCAGCGCTGAATTGACACCTACTGTGTGCCAGGCCCGTGGGATGAGCTGGGTTGCAACACTAAACAGAACCCTTCTCTGTCCTCGGCTGTATTGCTTATAAGCTGTGTGACCTTGGGTAGTTTGCTTAAACTTTGCTGAGCTTGACCTTTCTGACTATTTAATGATGGAGACCACCCCATAGGGACTAAGTGGGGTCAGGTAGAATACGGCCTTAGCGCATGGGACTAAGTGGGGTCAGGCAGAATACGGCCTTAGCACGATGCAGATGACTTATTATCATCTGAGTGAGGGAATGGAAGTAGTCCTGGAGAGGAAGGAAGACCCAGAAGGCAAAGGAAACCTGTTGCAGCTTGGGAGGCCACCCAGGCACAGCTTGCCTGGGTATGGGCATAGGGAGGAGGGAGCAGGAGTGGGGCTCAGTCAGAGTAGCCGTGCACTGGGTGAATTGTGATTTGGATTCCCCAGCATCCCAAAAAACCAGGCACAGTGCCACATGCCTGTAACCTCAGCATTCAGGAGGTCCATGCAGGGGAATTAAAAAGCTGAAGGTTGGGACTGATGAGGTGACTCAGTGACTTGTCACCAGACCTGACAACCTGAGTTTGAGCTCCCGGACCCGCATGGTGAAAGGAGAGGACCTGTCCTGTCAGTTGTCCTCCAGATACATGCTGTGGTCTGCCTGTGCCCTGAGGTCAAGCTGACTGGCCTTGTAGAGAGCACTCCTCCGGTTTCTAAGCAGACAACCAGCTGGGCTTTCCCAGAAGCCCCCAGGAACCCTGCCAGGCTGCTGAGGCAGGGAAGCAGGTGAGACAGAGAAGCCTTTAGCTTGTACTTGAATGGTCCCCCTTTCTCCTTTCACAGGACTACTGCATCCCAAGAATCAGCCTGTTCTCTGAGGAGGGCTTCAAGGGCAAGCCAGTGACACTAACGGGAGACTTGAAAGACTCTCAAGGTCTGGAGAGACCCCTACAGGTGGCATCTGCCACTGTCGATGCAGGACTGTGAGTCTGGCTATCCTGGAATCCCCTTGACCCCTCTGCACCATCACATGCTGGGGACACAGAGCAGACAAGACACCCAGTTCCCTTCCTCAAAATAAATCCGAGGGCCTGGCTCAGTGGTGCACACCTTTAATCACAGTACTTGGGAAGAAAAGGCAGGAAGATTTATATGAGTTTTAGGCCAGCCAAGGCTACACAGTGAGATTTTGTCTCAAACAGAAAAAGAAGAAACAAAAAGAAAAATCTCAGTTTCCTAGGGGGGCAGGGAGGTGAACAACTAACAGCACCCAGAAAGTTCTGGAATTGGGGGGAGGCAGTGACATGCACAGAGTTGCAGGGACATGCTAAAGTATCAAACCAACTGAAGATGGAGAGGGTGGAGAGATGGGGAGCTGGGTGTAGTCACGAGGCCTTCCTGAAGGAGGAGATGCCTCAGCTGCAATGAGCTAGCTAAGAAGCTAAACCACAAGAAGACAGGAATTTATATGTTGTATTCAGACGTGGTCGGGCACATTCAGAGTGGTATGGTGTTTTAGTCAGTTCTGTAATTCTGATGTTAGAAGCCATCCCTGTCATATTTATTAACTATCTGACTGGGGATTGGAGTCTATCAGGAAGAGGGAACAGCATGTGGTGAGAGGAATGAAAAAGCTACATTTTCAAGAGTTTAGGCTTGGCCAGGTGACATGTCACATGCTTATAATCCCAGCACTTGGGAGGTGGCCGCAGGAGGATTGCCAAGATTTCAAAGCCACCTTGGACTATGTCTCTAAACAAACAAATAAATAGATAAATAGACAAAATAAACAAAAAATAGAGCTTCCTCTGGGACTAGGAGTTACCCAGTGGTTGGTACACACTTTTACCAGGTGTGAGCTCCTGGGCCCCACCCTTAGAAGCAGACTACTTAAGATCCAGTATAAACAGTGTCACTCTGAGGCATCAAGGAAGGAGGATGGTGGGCCCCTGTGTAGCTTGGCTTTCCTGTGGGGCTAAGGAGAGCTACTAGGGTTTGAGGCAGGTGTGTGTGTAAGAAAGAACTCTTGACGGCTGTGTGTGATCACAAGGGCCCAGCCACAGGAAAGGACAGCAAGGACCATGGAGAGAGTATCTGGATGTCTTTTCTGCTTTCCCTGTGCAAGGACCCCTCAAAAGCCCTTCCTCCCCTCTAAACTGTCCCACCATGCCAAGTCTATGTCCCAAGGAGTTCGGTGGCTTCTCTGTTTCTCCCCCAGGTGGCTGCTATACCCTAAACCATTCTTTGAAGACATGCCCTATATCCTCGAGCCCGGAGAGTACCCTACATTGGAGGCCTGGGGTACATCAGGCCCCAGTGTGGGTTCACTAAAGCCTATGAGATTGGTAAGGAGCATGGGACACCCATAGGCCCCTCTGTCCCTAGTCCCATGTGGGGTGGCCCTGCATCTGTGGGCAGGAGATGGGGGAATACCATAGATGGGTTCCTTGGTGACTCACTGCCCCAGAGCTCCTACTGGGAACTGGAGTGGGAACTGGACTGGAGGATTAACCTGAGGTGTGGCACAGGGTGCATGGGAGGGGAAGGGGGAATATGGGGCTGCAATTCTTAGCGTCTTAGGATCAAGGAAAATCTAGATTTCCCAGCTGTATTTGTCTGTAGCCACCTCTGGACTAGCCTTTCAGCCATGTCTCCTTTGCAGGGCTGCCCAAGCGTGGAGAAGCCAGGGGAACCCAAGGTAAGGGGACAGATTTCAGATCAAAGGGTATTTAGTGTGTCTGAGTGGTAGTCACTGTGACCAGGACAGGAAATAGGGGCCTTGATGGGCAGAGGTCACAGGGCCTAGGATGGCAGGCCTGATGTGTTCACTAGGCACTGGCTTTGGTGTGTGAATCAGCCAGAGGTCAGGGCACACAGGCAGTGCTCAAATGGAGGATGGGGGCTCCAGGCTGGTGTTGTGTAGAGCCAGTCCTAGAAAGCAGATTCAACATCTATCACCCCGGACACCCCTTTCATCCAGGCTGTGGTGTATGAGGCCCCAGGTTTTCAGGGGCAGAGCTGGGAAGTAAGTGGAGACATCTACAATCTTCAGCAGCCTGAGGACAGCCAGAGTCCCCAGCTGACCTCCGTGGGGTCCCTGCGAATTCTTGGGGGCTGGTGAGGATTTAAGGGATTTCTTTTTGTCTGCCCTGTCCCTGCAGGTTTTTACCCTCGGAGGGTGGAGAGTGACTGGGGTTGTCTGGTAGAGGGTCCGTCTTACTCACAGGAGTCTTGGTCTGTCTTTCCCCTTCCCCTAGCTGGGTAGGCTACGAGAAGGAGGGTTTCCGAGGCCACCAGTACCTGTTAGAAGAGGGCGAATACGCTGACTGGTCACAGTGGGGAGGCTATGATGAGCTGCTGACCTCCCTGCGGGTCATCCGGACGGTGAGCAGGGGCAATTGGGCTGTTTGGCTACACCCCCAAAATTCATAGCACAATTTGCACCCCTCGGCCTGTTCTCCCATGCAGAATGTCCCCGAGTGCTAGTCTCTCTCCCTCCTGTGGCTTTTCCCCAGGATATTCATCACACGTAATCCCGGGGGTGGGCGTCTTCCCTGAGGTTTGGGCACTCAAACGGGTTTACATCGGTATGGGAGAAACCTGACTGTCTCGGGGGCCTAGGACTTTGGAGACCCGGCCGTGGTGCTGTTTGAGGACATGGACTTCCAGGGGCACAGAGTGGAGGTGAGTTCCGCACTGCCGGACGTGGAGCTAGCGCAGCACGGACCCAGCACGCAAGCCATCCACGTGCTCAGCGGCGTGTGAGTAATCCCCGCCCCCCGGCGCAGGGCGGGCCCAGGAACAGTGCCGACCCCGCCCTCGCCGACCAATCGCACGCCCTCCCCGCAGGTGGGTGGCCTATGAGCACGTAGGCTTCTCCGGCGAACAGTACGTCCTGGAGAAGGGCGTGTACCGTAACTGCGACGACTGGGGCTCCGGCAATTGCGCCCTTGGTTCCCTTCAGCCAGTTGTGCAGGTAAGTAACTGAGAGATGGGCGTGGCCTCAGGGGGCAGAACGTTGGGCGGGGCCAGGTGGCTATCCCAGGCTGCCTAGTTAAGGCAGGACCAGGGAGGCCTTGGCCAGGAGGGATGGAGGTGGGAGGGTGGGCGGGATATTGAGGGCGGGAACTAGGGGCGCGATAGGCCGGCCAAGGCGGCGGGTGGGGCTAGCAGTGCCCCGCAGTGGGGCGGGGCGAGGAGTTTGGAGATATTGGGGGCGGAGCCTCCAGGAGGGGGCGGAGCTTGTAGATGCTTGACAGCGGGATAGCCACCATGGTTTTGAATCTTAGTCGCTGCGGGTAGAGGCTGGCCCCCTCCTTCAGTCACAGCGCTGATCTCTTCCTTCAGGTGGGGGAGAGCGATCTTCACTTTGTCTCGAAGGTAAGGAGGCGGCTGCACGGAGATCTGGTGGGATCTTCACAGCCTTCGTGGCAAAACTTTCCTTGGCCTTTACCCCTGCCCCTCTCCTCACCATTCACCTTCACTCTTCACTTCTCTGTCTCCAGATTCAGCTTTTCTCCGGCCCCAACTTTCTGGGGGACCATATTTCCTTTGAGGATGACCAAGCCTCTCTGCCTGCTTCCTTCCATCCCCAGTCATGCCGGGTCCACGGTGGCAGGTGAGCAGGTGGATCGGCTAGAGCCCAGAGTGCTGGGAGAGGCGAGGGAAGGGGGCAAGGGACACACCTTTCACATGATTTCCTTCCTTAAGATTAACTGTTATGTCCTGAGTCATAGAATAAGATTTGAATGTGAAATGTAACTCTGGAGATATTAGATAGTATTGTATAGAAAACCCCAAGAGATGTGCACATGACTGTAGTCTCAGCACTGGGGAGGAAGAGACAGGAAGATCAATTTAAAGCTCAGTTACATAGAGAGTTTAAGGCCTGCATGAGACTCTGTCTTAACAAGTCTCGTTCCATTTATAACTGTGCTTTGAAGAAATCTGAGGCTGGTGAGACACTTGCAGTGGAAGTAAGTACGAGGGCCTAAGTTCAGTCCCAGGATCTCACAAAGGAGGGAGAGGATCAGTCTGAAACTCCTTTGATGTTCACATTTGCACAGTGGAGTACGCATGCCCAAACACACACACACACACACACACACACACACACACACACACACACAC
>JANHMN010000004.1:18604377-18620587 GCA_030674055.1 Rhabdomys pumilio | reverse complement strand
ACACACACACACACACACACACACACACACACACACACACACACACGGGGGGGGTGGGGTGGCGGTGGAGGAGAGAGTTTTAAAGAATCCTGACCCCCTACCAAAATTTCAGAAACGTTCAGACTGTAGAGATGTCTGCTTGGTGGTTAAGAGCACTTGCTGGTTTTCCCAGAGGACCCAAGTTTGATTCCCAGAACCCTTGCCAGGCAGCTCACAACCAACTCTAATGCTAGCTCCAGCTACTCCCTGTGAGTCTACGGGAGCCATCCGCATTCAGGCCACTGCACTGGCTATAGGTCCACACAGGTTAGACACTCATAGAAATAAAATATGTCATTGTTTGTTTTAAATCTAAAAGTAGCCAGTCGGTGGTGGCACACAACTTTAATCCCAGCACTCAGGAGGCAGAGGCAGGTGGTTCTCTGTGAGTCTAAGACCAGCCTAGTCTACAGAATGAGTTCCCAGACAGCTAGGGCTACACAGAAAGAAACCCTGTTTTGAAAAAACAAGATAAAACAAAATCTAAAAGTAATTTAAAATTTTTTAAAAAGAAAGAACTTTTCTCAGAGCAGGTGCTTGTATTACAGGAAGCCTTGGGTTCCGTCCCCAGCATTGGGGATGTTGAAGAGGGGAAGCCATAGACAAGATCTCCACAACCACACAGGCATAAGTCAGTAGCTCCATACACATACCCTGCCCATATCCAGCATAGCTACATACACATACCCTGCCCATATCCAGCGAACTCAGTTGCTGCTCTCGGAACCCAACGAAAGTCAGAAGTTGCCTTGTTTGAGTTGATTCTGTTCTGCCCACGAACCCTCTTCTCTTCCTTGTTTTCTACTGTATATTTGCTTGAAGGAACCTAACAGTTTTACCTGTACATTTCCCATCTTCTGTCTTTCCACGTGTACTTAATTACTTCCTGGTGTCTCTCCGCCAACCCCTCTCTTTTATCTGCCACAACTGGTAGCTAAATCGAGGGATTTGATGAAGTCGTCTGATTTTGTTGGCAAGTCTGTGTAATGGTGGCATAAACTTCTTATTGCGTAGGTGTGAGACCCATGAGACTTGTCCTCCTTCTTACCAAAGGGTAATTACCAAATTTATCCCTTCCTTTGAATGAAAACATTTACTTATTTATATCCATATGTGACTGTATGAGTTTACATGTGTGACAGTGACACCTGTGGAGAGAAGAGGGCATCAGATCCCCTGGAATGGAGATTACAGGTGGTTGTAAGCTGCCTGAGATGGGTGCTGGGAACTGAAGATGGGCCCTCTGTAAGGGTAGTAAGCACTTTGAACTGCTGAGCCAGTACCAAAGGAAAACAAAAACCCTTGAGATAACATCTCACTATGTAGACCAGGCTGGCCTAGAATCCATAGAGATCTACCTACCTTTGTCTCCTGAGTGTGTTACTATGCCCAGCACAGTTATTTCATCACAAAGTGTTTTTGAGAACTGTACATTATGCACTCACTGTGGAGATCTGAATAGCAACAGAGACCTTTGTGTGTCTGCTCCGTTTCAGTCTGGGTAGTCACTCTTCCTGGGCATGCTCAGATTGCCCATCTTTAGAGCACAGTCCCTTGGTCCTTTTGACATAGCAGTCTGGGGAGCATCCTTGTTTCACGGGCACAACACGATGTCCCCCAAAACGATTATGTACATTTCTTGCCCAAATCTAGAACCAAAACTTTCCCAAGGAACTCCATTTCCCTTGATGGAGTTGGTGATTAGCACCCCAAATCTGCATGGTAGTTAGTACCCCAAATCTGCATGGTGATTAGCACCCCAAATCTGTATGCTAAGTGTTTCAGAATTATAATGCTTGTATTGCTCCCAGAGTGTTGAACTTAAGTCCGGTTCTTCCTCTCAGCCCCATGCTCCCAGAAATAAGACTCAGACTCAAAACACGTTTACAGAGACCTTGGCAATATAGCTCGGCTCTACTCTCACTAGATCATAACTTAAAATACCCCATTTATATTAATGTATATTCTCCTCACATCTTCCCTGGTGATCCTTCCCATGCCTTGCTCTATACCAGAATTCTCTTTGTTTCCCAGATGTCCCATCTTCTATTTCCTATTTACTCTTGACAGGTGTCACATGCATACAGACATAAGATGTTCTCTCCACACTAGAGTGGAGTCACTGGGAGCGGTGGGGGTCTTTCTGTTTCTTTTTGCCGTCAGGACTTTCTCTTGCATCTACATAGTTGGTAATAGTCAAAAACTACCTTTTAAACAAATTTGAAGGCCATATAGAAGGACATCCCTTTGAGAGGCTGAGGCAGGAGGATAGTGCATAATTTGAGGCCTCCCTGAGGCTCTGAGACCCTATCTCAAAAAAGCAAAAATAAACAGACAAAGCCAGGCACACAACTTTAATCCCAGCACTTGGAGAGTAGAAACAAGAGCTTAGTATCACCCTTGCCTGGGTTGTGAGTTTGAGGCTAGCCTGGAACACGTGGGAAAGAGAAAATCAGGCAGAAATTTAAAATCATCTTTTTGGAAAAGAGTTACTTATTTTTCTTTTATGTGTTTGAATGTTTTGCCTGCCTGTATGTCAATATATGTGTACTATGTACATGTGGTTTCTGAGCCGACCAGAAGGGCGTCAGATGACTGGAGCTGGAGTTACAGGCAGTTGTGAGCCACCATGTGGATGCTGACAACTAAACCCAGGTCCTCTGCAAGAGCAGCCAGTGCTTCAATCCTCTGAGCCATCTCTCAAGCCCCTGAAATAATCATTTTTGTCTGTGATTATGTTACAAACCTGGTATATAGTTAGATTAATTCATGTATTTTTAACTTTTAGGAACACTTATGTATTTGTTTGCAAGAAAAGGGTTGATCCCAGGGCTTCACACACACTAGGCAAGCATTTTACCAGTGAGCTATGTATCCAAGTCTAAATTCTCCATTGTTTTGGTATTGTCCTTTTAAGATTATAAATTTAGGAACAGGTAGATCTCTGTGAGGTTGAGGCCAGCTTGATTTACAAAGTGAGTCCAGGACAGCCAGGGCTCTGTTATACAGAGAAGCCCTGTCTTGAAAAACAAACAGAAAAGGGGTTATAAATTTATACAAATAAACAGGCATGGTAGTACACACCTTTAATTCCAGCACTCATGAAGGCACAATCACTGTGAGTTCAAGGCCAGTCTGATCTACATAGTGAAAGCCTGTCTAAGTCAATCAATCAAATGGTCACTTTATGCAAATGACCTGAACAGTTTTAGTGAAGAGATCCAGTTCTGTGTGCATAGGAGTATTGGAAGAGGAGGGGTTGAGAAAGGATGCTTGCCAACTGGCTTGAGACAGATGGAGAACACACACAAACATCACACCTGGCCAGGAACTTAGTAGTTTTAACGACAGAAGCTGTTTCCACGCTCCTGTTGTAACTCAGCTTCATCTAACAAGGTGAAACTGTGTGACTTAAATATCAGAAAACGTTTTTTTCATGTTTCCCCCTTCCCTGCATCGTCCCCTACTGCAGAGAGCAGAGCTCTGGTCTCTTCTGGTTTTTAAGTCTGGTGCTTTAGACCCTTCAACCATCCAGATGCCCATCTTCCTGTTCTAGTTTCTGTTTTTGCAAGGGTGAGTTCGTGACAGGGTTTCTCTGTACAGCCCTGGCTAGCTGTCTTCGAACTCAGAGATCCACCTGCCCCTGCCACTGCCTCTACCCCTGCCCCTGCCTCCTAAGTGCCAGGACTAAAGACATGTCCCACCACTGCCCAGCCTTTCCTGTTCTTAAAAGGACACTCACCTCAGCTTAGGGACCCAACTTCCCAATCTCTTCTCTAAACCAAGGTACCTGGAAGGCCACATGTGGAGGACAGAAGTTGACCCTCTCACTCCACCATACATGCTCCAGCAGTTGGGTTCAGGTGTCCAGCTTGGCAGTGACCGCCTTTACCGACAGATTTCTCACTGGCTCTTACTCTTTTTTTTTTTTTTTTTTTTTTTTTTTTTTTTGAGACAGGGTCTTACTGAGCTGCCTAGGCAGGTCTTGGACTTGTATATATCCTCTGCTTCAGCCTCCCAAGTAGCCAGCAGGCCCAGTGTTCGCCGGACCCTGCTGGTGGGCATTTGGGTTTCCACGATGCTTTGGTATAGTAGTGCTGAGTGCTAATTATTTTGTGTGTCTGAAGGGCGCCCTCAGATAGAGCACTGCCAGATTGCCTGCCTGCAGAGTGCAGTGCTTGCCTTCAAAGGGCTAGCTTCAAACACACCAAGATCTACCTGCCCCTGCTTTCCTGAGTGCTTGGATTGAAGATGGGCACCATTGTGCCCACCCCTTTAGTATAACTTTCTTTTCTTTTCCTTCCTTCCTTCTTTTCTTTCTTTCTTTCTTTCTTTCTTTCTTTCTTTCTTTCTTTCTTTCTTTCTCCATTGCTCCACTTAAGTCTTTTCTTCTGTTGAGGGAGATATTTAAAATCAGTGGCACTCAATCTGCTTGTTCTTAATCTGCCGCCATCTTCCTGACTAGACAAGGCCTGTGGCCACAAGAGACACCTGCCCTGCCACCCTCGAGACACACCAGCGTGGGAGATGGCTCTGCCAATCTTCCACGCTGTCTCCACAAAGCTGGACTGAGCCCAGACCATCCCGCCATCCATGTGGTACCTGGTAGAAATGAGACTCTAATGTTTAAAGATTATTCAGTAGCTTTATATATTTGGTAATGCTCAGTTAACAAGATTCCCACACAGAGGTGTTAACCAATTAACTAACCTAGATATAAGTTGTTACCCAGGACTGCTCTTGATACATTTGTGGTCATCCATGGCTCCTATATCTCTCTTCCTTAGCTCCTCCTCTTCCTCTCCTTACTCCTCCCACCTTAGCTCCTCCCAACTTGTGGGGAAAATATGTCGCTACATTCTTCTGTCTGACCTTGGTCCCTACTGCTGTATCACCTGTCCACCATGGACCTCTCCTTGGTTAGACAAAGACCATCAAGTCTACAGGCACTCAGGGTACCTGGTAGGTGTAGCATAAGCTAGGCTCTGATGTCACCTTTCTCTTTTTGTCCCCTTCCAGCTGGGTCCTGTTTGAGGACAAGAACTTTGAGGCAGACCAGCACATTGTGTCAGAGGGCGAGTACCCTACCCTCACAGCCATGGGCTGCCTGGCCTCCACGGTCCTGAGCTCTCTCCGGAAGGTTCCACTGGTGAGTTCCCCATGCAGATCAACCACAGAAGTAGAGGGAGTACTCTGTCTCACCTACCACCTAGTGTGCTGGGTGAGCAATGGCTTCCAGAGTCTCTCAGTGTGCCCTTGACTCTGAGTTCCTAAGGAGCTCAACTGAGCAGGCGTTTATCGGCCATTCACTGAAATAGTTCCTTGAGGCACCAGACCTAGACAGCGGGACCTAAAGGTGGCAGTGCAGAGTGATGGGCCCTGATCAGAAGTCCTACCGGAATGGGACGGACAGACACTCAGACTGGCCAAGAGGCAGGGCCAGCTTTCGCCCAGGTGATGGCCCATTCAGAGAGGGTTGTCAGGATCAACTGGGAAAATGGCTGTGCAGAAGAGACCAGAAGGGCAAGGCAGGGAGAGGCTACCTCAGGGACCCACAGTGGAGGTAATATGCTGTTCCTGAGACGAGACTCACAGAAGCCACATGCACACTGTGATAACGCTGCGGGGACCAGGGGGAGTGACTGGGCACTGCTGAGTCAGAACATCTGACATTTGCTGAGTGACCCTTTTCAAAGCTGTGCGAGTCCCAGAGCCACTCTGACTTGTTCTGGGCCACACAGCTGGAAACAGAAAGAGCAGATGTTTTCCTGGGCTGCTTAGTTATACAGCTTGTGCCCCATACCAGCACATACGCTGGGCACTAGGGACAGTTACACCTGGGTCTGGAGCCTTGGGATTGGATCTGGCCTGCAGCGAGCCATGGATAAAGGAGGACGGTTATCTCTGTGATGATTAGTTACCATCTCTAAGAAATGAACAAGAGATGATACAGAATGAGCCCCAAGTTTCCAGCCTGCCCATTAGTTCTTAGGAGTGCCAACTATCTGATAGGACAAGCACAGGAATACACACCCGTAATCAATCCCAGGACTCTGGAAGCTAAGGCTTGTGCTATACAGCGAGGGGACTCTTGAGTTTGAGCTGGTGCCAGTCTGTCAACACACTGAGACTGAAAATTTGGGGACACAGATAAGTCAGTGTCCTCAGAAGGTCAGAGGCCTACAGATCTTGGGGTCATTGGGCAGAGTCTGGGCTTGGGTATTTTGTGGCCTCATCCATCTCTTCTCCTCTAACCCCAGCACTTCTCAGAGCCTTCCCTGTCCCTCTTTGGCCTGGAGTGCTTCGAAGGGAAGGAGATCGAGCTGACTGGGGAGGTGCGAAGCCTGCAAGCCGAGGGTTTCAACAACCATGTGCTATCTGTGCGCGTCCAGGGCGGCATGTGAGTGTGTGCTCCAAACTGTGATGGGTGATGGGTGGGATGGGGACCCCACCCCAGACCAGGAAGGCAGGAATAGTATCAGTCTGAGGTCCCTGGCTCCCGGGGCTTGGTGGGATACTGGGTCCTGAGAACCCTAAATGTACACATAAGCCTCTTCCTCCCGTTGTGGGCCCTCACCCTAGTGTGAGAGAAGAGGGGGCAGAAGTTGTTCTAACACAGGTGCTTTGTCTTCCGCCTGCCTGTCTGTCTGTCTGTCTGTCTGCCTGTGTTCTTCTGTGTCTCTGGCACCCACTGGGCACAGCTGGGTAGTGTGTGAACACAGCGACTTCCGAGGCCGCCAATGGTTAGTGGGAAGCTGCGAGATCACCAACTGGCTGACCTACAGCGGTACCCAGAGGGTGGGCTCCCTCTACCCTATCAAACAGGTAGGTAGCAGTTGGCACGAGTTCCTCGGGGATGTGCCTGTCCTGGGAACCACCTGTCCTCACATACGCCTGTGTTTCCCAAACGTGATGTTGGTGTCAGGTCACACGGTGACCTCATCCTCTTCTTGCATCGTCACCTCAGTCATTTTCCCTAAATCAACTTGAAAACAAAACAACGTTGCCCTGTCCTAAAGGACAATATAATATATACAGTATATGCAAGATATGCAAGATATACAGTAAGCTTATTCACTCCAAACGGAAAATCGTCTCACCCTCAGAGCTTGCATGCCAGGGTGCATGTCCGAACCTGCTTGTCTAGAAGTTGGCTTCATGTCTGCACACATATATTTCTAGGCTGTGACTGTGGCTGTGGCCTGTGTGTGCGTATGTGCGTGTGCATGCATGTGAGTGTGTGTGTATACGCACACACGCGTGCCCATCTAAGAGTCTGTCTGCACCTATGTTATTTGTGGCCATGCATCTGAATACTCTGGAGGTAGTTTAATGCTTTGTGTGTATGAATGCGGGTGTGTTTGCACCTGTGCCCGCCTGTGCCCGAGGGCTTTCTGGGCATATATGTCTGTGTATGAGGCCATGTGTTTGGTCTCATTGTTCACAGACTCTCACAGCAGCACTGTCAGAAAAAATCCTGGCAAATGTCTCTAACCCTCATATGGGGAAATAAAGGCCCAGGGAAGTGGACAAGGAGTTTATCCACAATTTTGGGCAAGCACTGTTCTTCTGTGGATCTTAGTGTGTGTGTCCATCTGTCTGTGTGTGTCTGTGTGTCTGTGTCTCTGTATGTGTGTGTATACCTGTATATTAAAGCAGGGACTCACTATGACCTTGGAGGACTGCTAGTATAGCTCTAGCTGGCCTGGAACTCTCTAGGTTGACCAGGCTGGCCTCAAACATCCATCTGCCTCTGCCTCCTGAGTGCTGGGATCACAAGTGTGCATCACCACGCCCGGGTGTTTCCTCCTCTATAAAATGGGGATAACATTTGTGTCCTGAGTTTGTTGAAGACTGAAGATCAATAATGACTGCAGGACCATTGGGCAGTGTTCTAGCAGGAGACACCACGCAGATCATACCTAGGGCTTACGTCATCCTTTATGTTACCGACCCCGCAAATAAGACCCTGCTAGTGCTGGCAGGGCCAGTTCTGATCTCTGGCCATCTAGTGTCACTGTGTTTCCTTTTAGCTTTAGCATGTATCTATACATGCATATCTCTCTCTCTCTCTCTTTCTCTCTCTCTCTCTCTCTCTCTCTCTCTCTCTCTCTCTCTCTCTGTGTGTGTGTGTGTGTGTGTGTGTGTGTACATCTGTAGCAAGCATAGGTCGCTGGTATGAAACAGGCTGGGAGGATCTGTATGTCAGTTATGATGTGAATGTGACGGCCACATAGACCTGCGGAATTGTTTGTGCCTTCTATAAACTGTGCCACCTTGTGGACTGCGGGTATACCTGCCAGGGTCCTTAAACACATATGTAGGTATCTATGGTTACAGAAGTATGCTTTTTTTTTATACACCCATAATGTGACTTTGTCGGGGGGAAAGTTTGGAGGCAGGGAAGGTTTGGGAGTGTGGGTCCCTTAGAGGGTCCAGGGTTGAGGGTGGTAAGGCATCTTTGACCGCAGCTTCTCAGCCTTTCCTCATCATCAGCGCCGAGCCTTCTTCCGCCTGTGGAATGCAGCACTAGAGGGATTCCTGTCAGTGCCTGATCACGTGGAGGACATGAAGGCAGGCCGTGTGGTGGTCTCCGAGCCCCGAGCTGGGGGCAGCTGCATCTGGTACTATGAAGATGGACTACTGAAGAACCAGGTACCGTTCCGGAGTTTGCTCTGCTGAGCCCAGCTTTGCCAACGTGCCTTGGGAAGTCCCAGCCCAATTAGATGCAACACGAATGCGGCCCAGAAGTAGAGAATGCGAGCTCATTCTTCCTTCTTATATTAAATCTTTAAAAAAAACTAGTATTTAGGGTTGGAGAAGGGACACAGCAGTTTAAAAACACTTACTGCTTTTGCAGAGGACCTGAGTTCAGTTCCCAACATAAAAAATGATGGAATAGCCATCCCTAATTCCAGTTCCAGAGGATTTTATGCCCTCTTCTGACCTCTGTGGGCACTAGGCATGTATTTGTTGCACAGACATGCATGCGTTCAAAACACTCATAAAATAAATAAATCTAAAAAATGGATGAAGAAATTTGCGTAGGGCCACAGTTGTAAGAGCCAGCATTCAAAACCAGTGTATGAGCTGGGCAGGGTGGCACATGGGCATATGCCCTTTGTCCCAGCACTCAGGAGGCAGTAACAGTCGAGTATCTATGAGCTCAAGGCCAGCCTGGTCTATATAGCAACTTCTGGGCCAGCCAAAGCTATATAGAGAGATACTGTGTCCCAGACATAACAAAACAGCAGCAATAACAAAAATCCAACGAATGAAGGATTGCTTGGGCATGGAAGATTTCCTGTCAGGAATGCCAAATCTCACGGTCTTCTGGGGCCTCAGGTGGCCCCCACCATGAGCCTACAGGTGATTGGACCTCCAAGCCCAGGCTCCAAAGTAGTACTATGGGCCGAGAGCCGCCTACCACGCCAAACCTGGAGCATCAATGAATTGGGTCACATCTGCAGCCGGATGTTTGAAGGCCAGATCCTGGACGTGAAGGGTAATGTAGCCTGGTAGGGGTTGGAGTGGGGTGCACAAAAGGGGACTAAGAACTGGGCTGCGTGTAGCACTCTCTGACCACCTCTGAATCCCACTTCCCTCAGGTGGACGAGGTTATGACCGCGACCACGTGGTACTGTGGGAACCAACGAAGGACAGACCTTCCCAGATCTGGACTGTCCATGTACTCTGAACCAACTTCATCACCAGTGTTCTGCTGGAGGCTCTTGCTGGGAAGGAATGTTTTATACAGATTTTGCTGTGAAATAAGCTATTTTCTACTATGCCGTTGGTGTTGTCTCTGCACCTTGATGTTGGGGGTGGAGAGGGTCCACTTGCCCTTTTGCCTCCTCTTCCAGTTGGTTTATCTTCCTGTACAGCCTCCTATTGCCACTAGAGGGCGCTCCAGACCCACACTGTCTGGTGTGTCAGTCCTTTCTGCCTCTCTGACTGTAGCCTCTGTGGTTGGCAGTACAGGACTGATGGGTGTTCAAGGAGCAGAAGTGGAGGGCTGTCCCACTTGGAAGAGGGACTCCTAGCTGACACACCAGGGATGGGAAGGAGTTGGCCAGGCCCGATAGAAGTAGCAGTGGTGGCGCACGCCTTTAATCCCAGCACTTGGGAGGCAGGCAGATTGCTGAGTTCGAGGCCAGCCTGGTCTACAGCGTGAGTTACAGGACAGCCAGGGCTACACAGAGAAACCCTGTCTCAAAAAAAAAAAGAAAAAAAAAAAAAAAAGCGAAGCGGAAAGTATTCCAGGGCTACAGACGTATCTAAGGGTGAACTTTCAGGGTTCAGTCTGAGATCACCGTGGGCAGGGGAAGAAAGATGGGAGAGTCTACCTTCCTGCTTCTTCTAACTCTAGTCTTAAAGCCTAAAGCTTTCGCCTTGGTCAGAAAAGCCAGGAGAAGGGGTTGGGTCCCTAGCTGAGTGACAGGTCAGGATATTAGAGACCCAGAGCTGCAGTTTCTTTGCTATCCTCTGTTGGCATGGGTTCCTGGGAAGACACAGAGACAAGGAGCCTTGGGAACCAGTCTGAGCTTCCTTCTCTTCTTGTAGCTCCAAAGATCACCCCCAAGATCAAGGGGGGGGTGCTTAGAGGAGCTGTTTGTCCTTCCCGCCTTCCCTGGCTGAGTGTGTGGGTGGTAACCTTTGCCTCTTAATCTTCTAGTCCAGTGATTGAAGGCATGTGGTCAGGCGATTTGGAAGCTGCCCTTCCACAAACCCTCCCAGACATGGGCTGCTTCTGGATCTGTAGTACTCCAGTTGGGAGTTTTGAGAGAAACAGAGCCAAACGATATGTGATTGCCCAGAGTCTATCAGTGTGAAGACACCTAGGTCGTGGACTGGGCACCTGCCTGAACCTGGGGTGTGTGGGGCTTGAGAGTCTGGGGCAGGACTGGATTCATTCCTAATGCTGGTGCACACGCGCCTCCTGGGGCCAGTGATGGCGCAGTGATCACACATGGGGCCCCATCTAAGCATAAGTATAACTTTATTGTGCCCTAGCTGGGTGTCACGCCCTGCTCCCATCAGTGTACCTTGCCATCCTGGCCATTGGCTGTCAACTGTAACCTCCTTGGATCTCTGGGGTCAACCCTTCCCATGGACTGGGTTGGGGTGTCTCTCACTACTGATGGTGCAGCAGTGTGAGGAGCATGGGGCTTTCGAAGCCACGCCTCCTCAGCCGAGGTAGAAGAGGCACAGTAAGGTGCTGGCAAAGAGAAGCAAACTGCAGGCACCCGCATTGATGATGGGTGAGGCCCCCGCCTTTGGGGGTTTCCCAGGGGTTTTTTTGGGAGTGGTATGGATGGCTGTAGTGTGGGGGGTGGTGGTGCTGTGGGGGGTGGAGGTGGTGGCGACTTTCTTAGGAGTAGCAGATTTCTTAGCAGCTTTCTTAGTAGTAACAACTTTCTTAGTAATAACTTTCTTAGAAGTAGCCGGAGTAGCCGGAGTAGCCCGAGTAGCCGTAGTAGCCCGAGTAGCCGGAGTAGCCCGAGTAGCCGGAGTAGCCCGAGTACCAGCAGCAGGAGAAGCAGCAGCAGGAGTAGCAGCAGCAGGAGGAGCAGACGGATGGGTAGAGTTGTCTCCCAAGACTCCTGTTTGTATCTGCAAGAGAAGCGGTGCACAGAAGGGTTCGAACCTCCTGTTGAGGACTCTGTGTCCTCCTTTGTTGCCTTTCTTCAAATCTAGGCTTCCGTAAAGCTGCCATAGGCCCTGTTGGGATGTTTGGTTTCCTGCCCTATCACAGGCAGTCCCTGTGTTTGTCATTCTTCCACCACAAAGAAACTTCCTGTCACTTTTCAGACTACAGATCCTCCAGTATGGAGGGAAACAGAAACCTGAACACGGGCTTCCCCTCGCAGTGCCTCGGTTTCCCCTCCTCCTTGTAATCAGAGTCCACCATGGTCGAGAGTATCACACAGGCCTGAATAAGGCCCCTGGCAGAGGGTGGATGGGAGGGCAGGGTGGGAATGACAAGTGACAAGTTGTCCTTGATGCTTAATGGGACAGTAACTGAAACTGCTCTTGATGGGAATCAAACTAGTTTTGGTGGCCACCAGCCTGCCTTTGATGCGTGGTCTAGATGTTCTTGATCAGGAACTCGGTGGCTCCGTTCTCTGTGTTAATCAGGCCTCTCTGCGTACACAGTGCCACTAAGGCTGCCTCCCTCCCGGGATGGCAGTTGATTTGCAGTGTATGGGAGACTTCTGTCTCTGCATTCCTGCACACCTACGATCCACTATGGCAGGAGCAGGGGACCTTCTGTCACCTATGGCAGTCTATTAGACCTCTCTCCAGCCATCTGAAAAAGACCATTTCTGTGGCTCTTCTCAGCTAGGCTTCCTCTCCATTCCTCATGATGCAGAATTGCACAGAACCCTTTGAGTGCCTTCATGTACCTGACACCCTATGAGGTTTCTGAGGCCAGTCTGATAGCACCATATAGGCCCTCCTAGATCCCTGGTTTCTGGTTGGTGATCATCTATCTCTGTCCCTGTGGTAGAAGACAGGGTCCCCCCGGGAACCTGCATTCCTTCCCCAGATCCTGGGCCAGGGCCAGACCACCGAGCTGAGACCTGGTGGTGGCTGCAGGGTCTCTTAAGGACTGTCCTCACCTGAACCATAACCAGGAGACTGATGGTGAGGAGGAGGAGGAAGCCGTTCATCCTGGATCTTCCTGGTCTCTTGTAGCAGCTTTGAGAGATGAGTTCAGGGCAATCTGCAGGCCACTTTGAACCTGGCTGCTTTTGAACTAAGAGGCAAAAGAGACTGGGAGGAGCGGAGAGGAAGGACGGCCTAGGGGCGGGAAAGGAGCGTCCTTCTTTCAAACCTGGGGGTGGATGAAACTAACCTTGAGGTTCCAAGACCTGTAGATGAATTGTGAATTCTCAGAAGAAGCACAGGCAGAGCCTACAGAGCAGCAAGAAGACACCAGCGGGGTTGTCCCCAGGCTTGGAGCTGTGTGTCCTGGGCAAGGAATCTTGTTTTCATGATTTGACAACTCAGACCTCAGGCCTGAGGCTGAATCTATGAGTCTTTAGCATCCCCCTCAAAAGAGAAGAAGAAGAAGAAGAAGAAGAAGAAGAAGAAGAAGAAGAAGAAGAAGAAGAAGAAGAGGAGGAGGAGGAGGAGGAGGAGGAGGAGGAGGAGGAGGAGGAAGAGGAAGAGGAAGAGGAAGAGGAAGAGGAGGAGGAGGAAGAAGAAGAGGAAGAGGAAGAAGAAGAGGAAGGAGGAGGAGGAGGAAGAGGAGGAGGAGGAGGAGGAGGAGGAGGAAGAGGAAGAGGAAGGAGGAGGAGGAGGAAGAGGAGGAGGAGGCAGCACCTGCTGCAACAATAATATTTATTTTTAATCTATGTATTTTGAGACATGGTCTAAGACACTCTATGGCTGGGTTTAAATTCAGTATCCTCTTGTCTCAGCCTCTGAATTCTGGAATTGCAAGCTTACATCACTCTGCTGACCAATAACTTACTTTAAAAAGAACCAACAAGGGGCTGGAGAGATGGCTCAGAGATTGAGAGCCCTGGTTGCTCTTCCAGAGGATCCAGGTTCGATTCCCAGCACCCACATGGCAGCTCACAACTGTTTCAGGGAGTCCAGCATTCTCACACAGACAGTCACACATGCAGGCAAAACATCGATGCACATAATTTTTTTTTCAGACAGGGTTTCTCTGTATAGCCTTGGCTGTCCTGGAACTCACTCTGTAGACCAGGCTAGTCTCAAACTCAGAAATCCGCCTGCCTCTGCCTCCCAAGTGCTGGGATTAAAGGTGTGCTCCACCATTGCCCGACATAAATCATTAAAATAAAAAGCATGCTAGCTCTTGGGAGACAGAAGCAGGTGGAGCTCTATGAGTCTGAGGCTAGCCTGGTCACATAGTAAGTTCCAAGATAAAACTACATAGTAAGATTCTGGCTCAAAACAAAAATAAGCCAAAACAACTAAAAAGCCCTGTTTATTGATAATCTGTAACTCTAGCAACTGTTATATAGATAAATGGCAGGTGTGTTTTGTTTTAAAGATTGAGTTCCTGGGGTAGAGCAGCAGGAGGGGACGCAGGGCCATTATGTCTATATGGTGACTTTGAGGCCAGCTTGGGCTACCCGGGACTCTGTCTGAAAACACAGATCAAGCAAATGATCAGACAAGAGAAGGGAACTAAGAGAGTGGGGTGGATGCTGTCATTGGTTCTGTGGAGGCTCAGGACCACTGAGATCCAGGAGCAGGCAGTAAGACTGGATTACCTTTTGGGTCAGGCCCCATTTCCTCTGTTCCTCGGGCTCTTTATTTCAAGTGAATAATTTTTTGAGAAAAAAATCCTTAAAAAGTGTTTGTGTGTGTGTGTGTGTGTGTGTGTGTGTGTGTGTGTGTGTGTGTAAAACACGCACACAAGAGTGTTTTACCTGCATATACATCTGTGTATACCATGCGTATGCCTGGGGTCTGTGAAGGCCAGAAGAGGACATCAGATGTTCTAAAACTGGGGCCATAGCTGTTCATAGGTGATGGTAATCGAACCTGGCTCCTTTGTAAGAGCTGCAAGCGCTCTTAACCACTGAGCCATCTCCCCAGTCCCCTCCTGAAGACTCTTAAGACTTCACGTTTTGCGATTTGGGTGAAGAAGTGTCATCTTACTCAGGGAAGGCTAAGAGGGGATTCTTGGGAGGACAAACAGGTAAACACAGTCCAGCATCCAGGAATTAGGAGCCAGCTATTGATTTTTGCTGTGGGCAGAGCTATGGGAGAGCCCTCAAAACTGTATGGACAGTGCCCTAACTTATATGAAACAGAGCCGTGGTCTCAGTGAAATTAGGCAATAATTATCTGCACTTGACTGATGAAAAAAAATGACTAGTCCAAGTTCATAACTGGTGAAGTCATTTGAACTTGAGTCCAGGTCCCTCTGACATCTCAGGCACTTCTGGAGCTGCTCTCAAGTGCACTGATCCAGTCTGTGCTGTTGGTTTGTTCTCTTCAAGGTGGTGCCTCACACACGTTAGTTAGGCACGTACTCTCCAGCCCTTGATTAAATCTTGATTCCCTCTCCTTCTTCCTTGGCTCTGCAGCCCAGCTTCTGCCTCACCCTTTCTCCCTGGCTTAGTCTATGTGGTGTCTTATTTACATGCCAGATGGTAAAGGGGTTTCCCTTGGCTTCTCTTATATGGTTCAGGACTTTTGTCACAAGCCTAGGTAAAACCTGAGAGGGCCTTAGGGGCCTTGAGCTCCTGAGATCAAGCTGAGAAAGAAAAGAAGTGAGAGTCTGACCTAGGGGGAGAAAAGGAGGATTGTGGGGTGGGGGAGGTGACAGTCTCCTCTTCTCATCACCCACCTTCTTTGCTGTCTTGCCCTCAGACCCTACGGTCTCAGCTACTATACCTGGGAGAGGTGCCTGGGAGCCAGGAAGGCTGCAGGAGATAGGAGGTCCATGCTGAAGTCCAGATTGCCCAACTGAAAACTGGACAAGTATATCTCCCTTCTCTTGAGAAGAAGCTAGAAAGGATGAACCCTACAGCTGGCCATGTGGTAGTTACTTCCTGCTGGGAATGTGTGCGATGACGTACATTTCTCTTTTATTACTTAAAACACATATAGTGCATGCATGTGGGGTGTGTGTGTGTGTGTGTGTGTCCCTGCTGTTCAGAAGAGGGAATTGGAACTACATAGGGTTGTGACCATCAGAAATGGTTGCTGGGATCCGAACTCAGGTCCTCTGGAGGAACAGCAAGCACTCTTAACCACTGAGCCATCTCTCTAGCCTGGATACAAACTTTTTTTTATTTATTTTTTTAAGTATCAGTGTGGGGCACCAACATGCACTGTTTGTGTGGAGGTTGGAGGACGACTTTCAGGAGTTGGTTTATTCTTCTTCAGTGTAGGCCCCAAAGACTGAACTGGGTAATCAGCTTGGCTGCAAGCCCTTCTACCCATCCAGCATTTCACAAGCCCCTTAAGCTTAATTTTATTTTTATATTTTCCAGCCCTGGGTATTGAACCCACGACTGCACACTAAGCATGTGCTCTTCCACTGCCCTTCACTCCAGTTAAGAAACATTATCTTGTAAACCCCTCAAACTTTCCTTTTTGGGTTCTGAGATGTGAGGAGTGAGATGTATAGTGGGGACAAATGGGGTGGGACATGAGGATGCTGGGAACATCTTTA
>JANHMN010000004.1:18516877-18599377 GCA_030674055.1 Rhabdomys pumilio | reverse complement strand
GATTAGAATTTTCCTTCAGGGCATCATCTGCTCCATAAATTAGAGGGGTGGAAATGAGATTTAAGTATTTATTAAGTAACCCGCATCATTCCAATTCACCGTTGCATGAACAGATTGGAAAACAAAGGAAACATAATTTCCACAAAATCGAATTAGCACAATATTGACAACGTCGGGCACAACACCTTCAGGTCTAAAGGTTCCCAGGGACTAGTCTCTTGAACTCAAGTCCCGGCATCAAGAACGCCCTCTGACCTCTTAGAGTGGTGCATTCTGGGATTTGAAGTCTCACGTACAGCCCTCTTTCACCGTAGGCCAATAGTATTAGGACACAGTAAGCTATGCCCGCCTTCGCTACCCGCTGGTTCGTTAGAGGTCCTCTCGGAATTAGCCAATGAGAAGTGCTCGGGTCCTGGTCGCCTGGGAAACCCCGAGACAACAAGATGGCGGCGCCGCGGGACGGCTCGCTGGCCCCGTGGTGAGTCCCAGCGCCGGGCCTTTCTGCCCTGCTACATCTTCTCTCAGGCTGCGGCCCTCGCCCTGACTCCTAGGGCCTGCGACCTGCTTGGCTTGGCTCAGGAGGGAAGTGGGGACCCTACTCACTGTGTCCGCGCGTGGAGGCGGAGCAAGAGGGAGGATCCTGGGGCGGGATTTGGGCGAGGTAGCCTACACGGTGCAAGCTCGCCCAGCGAGGGATTAGGAGGATGTCGCGCAGCGCAAAGGCTGTCCCCGAGCCTGGTGTGTCCAGTGATAACCGCCTAGGGCATCACTGAGTTTGGTCCTCAAGACGAAGAGACATAGGGCACATTTGTAACCCTCACCGGAGGCGACAGCCGTACCTTTACAGACTTTATGGGTTGTAGTGAGATAGGCCTGGACTGTACGTAGGGGCTGAAGCAGGAGGATTGGAGTACGAAGCCCATCTGGCTACATTGCAAGTCCCAGGCCAGTCAGGGCAACTCAGCGAGACCTTACTTCAAATTTTAAAAAATAATAAAGCCAAGAGTGGTGGCTCACGCCTTTAATCTCAGCACTGAGGAGGAAGAGGCAGAAGGATCTCTTGAGTTGTGAGGCCACCCTGGTCTACAGAGTGAGACTCTGTCTCAAAACCAAAACCAAATAACTAAACAAAATAGAAGTTTGGCCTGGTGGTCTGCAGACCTGTAAACTTACTCAGCAGGCTGACACAGGAGAGTCACGTGTTCAGTCAGCCTGGACATTAGAGCCAGTTCAAAGCCATTTCGGGCAAAGACCTTTATATATATTTAATATATGTTATATGTTTATATTGTTATTACCATCACTGTTATTATTAAATACATGTATGTGTCTGCATGTGTGTATGTGTGTGTACCACATGCATGGGTGATGTTAGAGGAAGCCAGAAGGCATCACCTTCTCTGAAACTGGAGTTTCAAGAGGGTTCTGAGCTACGATGCAGTTACTGGGAACCAAATCCATGTTCTTCAAGAGCATCAACTGCTTTTAACCTGTGAGCCATCTTCAAGCATAAGACTTTATTTCATAAAGAAGAATGAAACTGTAGCTATAGTTCAACACTGTTGTACTGATGTAGCTTGTGTAAGGCCCTAGGTTCAATCTTCAGGCCTGGAAATGCACGTTAATTAAAAATAAATTTAAGGGGCTGGAGAGATGGCTCAGTGGTTAAGAGCACTGATTGTTTTTCCAGAGGTCCTGAGTTCAATTCCCAGCAACCACACATGGTGGCTCACAACCATCTGTAATGGGATCTGATGTCCTCCTCTGGTGTGTCTGAAGACAGTGACAGTGTACTCACATAAATAAATAAATAAATAAATAAATTTAAAAGGATGGAGCAAATTGCTCAGTGGTAGAGTGCTTGCATTTCAGCCCCTAGTGACAAAACAGCACCAACAAAATGTCTTTGGACCAAGGGAGAGAGACACAGCCGTGCCCAGGAGAAATACCCAGACTGAAGGCATTAGTTAGGTCTTTATCATCAGGGTTCAGAGCTCAAAGGAAGGGCAGCATAATTGTTCTCCAAGATTTATCCTGTGTCTCACAGGAGAAAAGAACCCATGGGAGAGACATGGCAGCATTTGACCTGAAAGGTTTGGTAGCTGATAGGATGAAGAGAGAATAGAGAGAGGAAAGCAGTGTACTTGGGTGATGGGTCCCATAAAGAAGGGGAGATAGAGGGGGTGAGTCTCTGGGACAGTGTTGGAGTTGATTGGGGGAGTATGTGTTTTCCTGCGGTGGTTTTACTGATAGCATGATTAACGCCCTTCACTGTATAAGTCCTAGTCACTTTTATGCTTCATTTATAGGAAATGTCCAGAACGGGCAGATCTATCAGTAGCCACCTAGGGCTGAGTGAGAACTGGAAGGCAAGCTATTAAGGTGTACAAGTCTTTTGTTTTTTTTTTAAGTAGGTCTTCTCATGTAGCCCTGATGGCATGGTACTTGCTCTGTAGCCCATGTTAGCCTTGAACCCAGCCTTGCCCTTACCAGATCATAGGTGTACAGCATTGCACTTGGCTTTGCAGGGTCTTTTGGTGAGTTGTGTCTGTAATCTCCGCATTCAGAGGCAGGAGGATCTCTGTGACTTTGAGGCCAGCTAGGGTTATACAGTGAAGTCCTGTCTCACAATGACAAGGGGCTGAGGGGAGATAGGCTAGTTGGTAAGGCACTTGCCGAGCAAGCTTGAGGACCTGACACTGATCTCTAGGGTGTATTTAAAACAAAACAAAAGAGGTGTGAGGCTTGGCAAGCTGACAGCGGGTCCAGGCTCTTGCCGCCATGTCTGAGCATCCAAAGTCCATCCCCAGGATCCAGTGTGGAAAGTGAAAACTGGCTTCGTCAGGGTTCATGTTGTGCACATGCCCATCTACACATACCTGTAAATAAACAAATGTTCAAAACAAAAACCCACACATGCTACAAGCTACCCCAGTGCTGGGGAAGTGGAGGCACATGGGTCCCTGGGGCTTGCTGCTTACCAACTTAGATTGTTTCACACGTTCCAGTCTAGTGACAAACCGTGTATTTATTTTTAAAAATAAATAAAAGTGTGGAGAGTGCCTGAGGGCGGTCCTCAGGCACTGCCACGCATAGGCACCTCTACATAAGTGCCATCTACACACAAATAAAGAGCGGTAGAAGTTGCAGGGCTGTGACACTGGGGAGATTGAGGCAGGAGAATTACAAATTAGAGGCTATCCTGGATTGCCTAGTAAGACCTTGTCTCAACAACAAAACAAATTAAAAACCACAACATTAAAAAAGAACTCTTGCCAGACAGTGGTGGCAGCGGCGCACGCCATTAATGCCAGCACTGGGGAGGCAGAGGCAGGTGGATCTCTTGAGTTTGAGGCCAGCCTGGTCTACAGAGGGAGTTTCAGGACAGCCAGGGCTACACAGAGAAACCCTGTATCTAAACAAACAAACAAACTGAAAAAACTTTATACTTTGAATTGATGAAGTCTATGAGGTCTGGTTGGGTAAAGCTAAGTAAGAAAAAAGGTGATTAGCTATATCTGATTCCACTTCTGTAACTTTATCAAAGAAAATTCCAGAGCTGAGGGGGACTGATGGGTCATTTCTCTACTCCTGTTACTCAGGAAGCAGAGGCAGGTGAGATCTCTGAGTTCTAGACCAACCAGGGCTACATACTGAGACCTTGTCTTAAATAAATAAATAAATAAATAAGGAAAGAAAGAAAATTCCAGATTAAAACAGTGGTGCCGGCCAGCAGTCACAGCTAGTGAGGAGGCAGAGCTGTGACTCAAGCTGCAGCCGGAGAGCCTGTGAGATTGGGAAAGGGCTGCTTGTTGACGGTGGTGGTTAAACCCTATCTGTCCCTGTTATCAGATGGCGCCAACCTGTGCACAGACTACAGAAACAATTGGTTCCTGTCTCTCACGCTCTGCTGTGGTGGTGTAAATGGTGACTACAGAAAGAAGCTTGGTGAAGGGCACCACAGGGCCTCTCAGAACAGAGTCTCTGATAATTTCCAAATAAAAGGCTAAATTATGTCCTTAGAACAAATAGAAGGGACACTGAGAAGGTAGCTCAGCCAGAGGAAGAGTATACGGGTAAGGAGAGACCATTCTAGAAGGGAGGCTGCCTGCTGACCCTGTGTTCAAGGCTTGGCTCAGCTGTCTCCTTGGCAAGGATGATCAGCTGGGTGGGAATAAGGTGAGAAACAGGGCCAGATCACCTGTGGGAGTTTTATTTTTCCCCTCCTCCTCCTCTTCCTCTCCTTCCTCCTCCTCTTCTTCCTCCTTCCTAGCCTTCCTTCTCTTTTTAAAATTATTATTATTATTATTATTATTATTATTATTATTATTATTATTATTATTATTATAAGATAAGCTCTCACTATGTAGCCCTGCTGTCCTGGAACTAACATAAATCGTCTTCCCCTGGTGCTCCCCACCATGCCCAGTTCTGTTTTTGTTTCTTGTTTTTTGTTTTAATTGTCTTTCAGGGGAGAAAGGAGCCCCTGGGGAGGTTTGTTCAGGGCTATGGCATGTCATTGTTGCTTGTGAACATTGGTGGAGGGAGCCGCTAAGGGAACTGTCCTGTTAACAGCATAAATCACGAGGGAGCACAGACCCATAGAACAGTGCAGGGGTATGGTGAGGATGCTGGATGGTGGGGTGCTAGGCCTCTGGTACCTTGTGAGGAAGGGATGGGGCATGAGGAAGAAGGTGAAGGGAGGCTGCCCCCCCCCCCCCCCCCCCCCGCAGCATGCAGTGTCAGGCACGGTGGTCCTCCTTTGCTTTCTATTGAAGTGATAAAGACTTCCCAGGTCACAGTCCAACATGGAGGGAAGTCAGGTAGGAATTGAAACAGAGACTTTTTATTCCACTCAGGACCTCCCTGCCCAGGATGACTCATCAGTCATCAGTCAAGGATAGGCCACAGTCTTGGCTACAGCCTCATTTGATGGGACATTTTCTCAGCTGAGGGGCTCCCTCTTCTCAGATGGCTCTAGCTTCTGTCATGTTGGCAAAAACTAGGCATCACCTCAGGCATGGCCAGTGCTGCATTTCCAGAGGGCTGCTCTGGATTTAGCCTGAAAAAGACTCATTTCAGACCTTCCCTAATGGAAACCCCCTCTTTGGCTCTAGGCTTGTTAGATTTTAGTCATGTCATATAGGGAGTGGAGTGGTGGCTCTCAGTTACAGCTGACTGTACACGTGCCCATTCTTCATTGGAAGAAGGGAGTCAGCGTTCTGCGTGCTAGTCCCACCTGTGTGCGAATGACAGTGGCCCCACACAGCCACAATCCAACTTTCAGGTGTGTCCTTTGAGCTTGGTGCTGGGCAGATGCTTTTGAACTTTGTGTCCCCTGCCAAGTCACCTACCTGGTAGGGGCTGAGACAGTGCACGTTTTACACAGGAGGAAGTGAGGTGCTACCTAACACCGGTAGGAGAGCGTGTTCACGGGCCCAGAAGCTTGTGTTCATGGTACATGACTGTGTTCAGTGACTTCTCTTTGTGGGCTGCCATTCTGCCTCAGAGATGACGGAGGTGGTACCTGGGTTCTGGAGGCCAAGAGGAGATGCCTTGGCTTTCCGCCTACCAGCTCAGTAATGAGTCAGTAATCACACAAGCCTTTTGGGTAGTCTGTGCCCACACTCTAAGTTTGGAGAAATTGCAGGCCCTGCACCCCACCAGGCACTTCCATGTTCAGAACACAGAAGCAGCATCTTGGAGGAGTCACCATGTCAGGAACCTCACCCCACATTGGAGAAATGAGGCCTGCTTCTCCCTGAACAGTGTTTCTCTTCAGGAAAAGCTGCAGTCCCCTCATTGTGACCTGGAGCCCTGGGTCTCTGTCCTCAAAGACTGATTTCTCTCTTCCTCTCAGGAGTCCCTGACAGTGAACCTCAAGACTAGAGCTATGAGCTCACCTCTGGCCTCTCTTAGCAAGACACGGAAGGTGCCGCTAGAGTCGGAGGCTGTGAATCCTGGGTAAGGAGCCCCCGGATTTGTCTCCTCCTTGACCCTTTCCTCACTAGAGGAGAATGACCCCTAGCATCTTGGGGAAAACGGAGAACAGCTAGTGGCTTTCTGTGTCTACCTCTTTCTCTCTATGCCTCAAGAAACCCTGGTTTGTGCTGACCAAAGATGGCTGGGGCCTCTCTGTAAGTGATGGCCCTGTGAGAGTGCCTGAGAGCTTGTCACTCACTGTTTACCCAGCTCTGCAAACATGAATGTTGTGCCAGCCTGGGCCAGGCTCTGTGCTGGACTCTTCTAAATGCTGTTGCATTATATCTTGAGGCAATCCTGTGCACAGCCTGTTCTACCTCCTGTTCCCTTGTTCTTCTGAGTGCACTTAGAGTCTGGCTAAGGCCAAGGTGATCCAGAGAGGTTAAGCAACCACCCCAGGGGCCCACAGTACTTTAGAGAGGAGCCAGGGTCAGCTTATGGGCTTTGGAATCTTGTGGTCTTCCCATCCAAAATGGTCCTGCAGTATCCCTCTATTTTTCTTTGTTAGGAGGAGTTAGGCATTGGACAGCATGTCCCTTGGCTCACTCTGGCTAAGGATAGTTGGGGGTGGGAGTCTTCAGGAGACAGGCTTAACCTCTATCTCTTAAGCTTTGCATGGGGCCTGGAACTTTCCCTTGGTGGCATTCCAAGGGGCTTAAATTAATTTATATTTGTTCCTTCTTCCTGCCTGGGTTCCCAGGAGGCGAGGGATAAGAATCTACGGAAATGGTGAGTGTGTGCCCTGTCCCCGTGTCCTCTCCCACCAGCCTACGTCTTCTTACACCTGGGCATGTAGGGAAAGAACATGCTGAGGACTTGTGAGACTGGGCATCTGGCCTCTTCCCTGTATTCAAGCTCCCTCCCCTTACTCAGGGTCTGGGCCTCCCGCTTGCTCTGATCTCTCAGCAGAGAGAGCCATACCATTAGAACTCCTCTGCCCAATAGAAGATGGTTATGGGAACCTCAGAGCTGTGCGAAGACCAGAGATGTGGCCTCAGCCTCTGTCTTGTAGCCTTCTCTCCCTGGAGCCCTGGCCTCATCACTGGCCTGACTCTGCACCTTGTGGCAGTGTATAAGCAGTTTCATCTTGGCCAGGACCCAGGCCAGAGTGTTCTCTGGGTTGTGGTCCCAGAGCAGTGACCCGGGCGTTCCTGTCTGCAGAGGATGAGGTGGACATGCTAAATGATGGACAAGACTCAGAAGAGAAGATCTCTGTGCCTTCCTGCTATGGGGGCATCAGTGCCCCTGTGGGTAGGCAAGGTGAGAGCACAGGGCTAAAGGGTGTGGTCCCCCTTGCTTGGAGCCTGGGAGAGGCTCTGTGAACAGTGGCTTCTCCTCTTCTCAGCTGCTGTGTTTAGACTAGACACTGCTCCTACTTCCGGCCAGCTGCCCCAGTGCTTGTACCCCAACACCCGTCCAGGACAGGGCTTAACCTAAAGCCACAGGTTAGGGATCTGGCCAAGCCCCAGGCCAGGCTGTGGCTAGAAACCCTCCAGTTTCCAGCAAGTGTGATGTCAGCGGGTCTGTGATTGAGGCTCAGAGACAGTGAAGGGCCTGAAGGGAGAGCGCAGCCTCTGGGCATCTGCTTCCTCCAAAAATGGCTGAGTTCCTTAGGAGGCCATTTCACTGGCTGTGTCTTCAAAGGGCTGTGGAGTTGCCTACAGTGGGATGGAGGGCAGAGGGAGAGTGGGTGGGCAGGCACTGGGAGGGGCTAGAACTTTCCATCACATGTGACATCTATTTTTTTTTAAGATTTATTTATTTTATGTATGTGAGTACATTGTGATTCTATTGGGACACACCAGAGGAGGGCATCAGATCCCTTTACAAATGGTTGTGAGCTACCATGAGGTTGTTGGGAATTGAACTCAGGACCTCTGGAAGAGCAGCCAGTATTCTTAACCACTGAGCCATCTCTCCAGCCCCAGACGTGACATCTTAAGCAACTTTAAGAACCTCCTGCTTCCCTGTCCTCTGGGGGCGTGGGGAGCAGCGGGCTGGCATGGTATAAGGATTAGGTGAGATGTTGCTTGGTGTGGTTTCTAGCTGTCACCCAGGGTACTCAGAGCAGAGGCCCCATTAGGCAGGGCAGTGGGAGGGAACTGCCAGGTGGTCTTGGACCAAACTCCCCTCCATTTGACACTGGCAGGACTTGCCCAGCCCAAGTCCTACAGAGACTTAGTCACAAAGCCAGGATCTCCTTCACCTAGCCCGGCACAGTGGTGGTCCTGCAGCCACCTCCTTCCCTTTTAGGGACTATACATCCTCTCCCTGCTTCTCCCTGCCCTATCTAGCTGGTGTGTCCCACCAAGGTCTCCAATAGGACTTGCCTCTCCTGCTTCATGTCTCTGCTCGGCAGTCCCCTCTGCCCCCACTGCCTCCCTTCCCAAACAGCTCCGTGCTGGCTAGGTTGTTGATGGCTTCCCAGTGCCACTTGCTCCCAGGATCTTTCTCTTACTGTCCTCAGCATGTCCTTTTCCTCCCAGTATTCATTGTGGACATTCCAACTGCCTGGACACTTTCCTCTCTCCATGCTGCCCCAGTGACGGCATGCTATGTATGCTGGCAGATCCCGAATACTTCCACTTGAGTGGCTTGAGATGCTCTGACTCTTAAGTCCCTGACAGCCCTCACTGAGTGAGCATGCCCACTAGGGAGATGGTAATTCAGGGACTTGAAAATGACATCAAGGTAGAGTTAAGGTTTCACCATCTTTCTCCTGAGCCACCCTGGGTTTCCTGTGTGGTCTCATGACCGTGGCTGCAGTTCCTGATTTCCCTGTGTTAGGGGAGTGTCTGTGGTGACAAAGAGGGCTTGTGTTTTTTATCTCACTCTTATTTTTTTTTCCCCTGAGGGTGGGGTTTGGGACAGTCAGAGTTGCCTCAAATTTACTGTGTAGCCATGGCCTTGAACTCCTGATTCTCCCGCGTTGGGATAAAAGTGGCACATCTCGGCCCCAGGCTCTCAATGTTTATTTTGAAAATTTTTACTGTATAGAAAAACTGAAGTAAGATGACAGTGTCTTCCCTTCCTAACAACTCAGCTCACCGTAGGCCCTCCTCTCTGCCTGACAGAGACACTCGCATACAAGGGCATGTCGAAGACAGAGTCTGACAGTCATATCTAACACCTTTGGTACCCTGCATGTCCTGATAATGAGACACATACAGTGTTATTGCTGCACCTCTGAGCATGAATAACTCAGTTCCCTCCTAATGCCTGTCTCTTCTACATTACAGGCTCCTCAGTAGTTCCAAATGTCTCTTAGGGTGATTTTTCCCCTGATCTGGGATCTGAAAGGCAGGGAGGCCTCACATACATCGCAGTATCTATGCCTGCTTAGATTCTACCCAGTTTTTAAAACAATGATACTAACTTTTTGGGGACAGGATCTTACTATGTAGCCCTGCTGTTCTAGAGCTCACTATGTAGACCAGGCTAGCTCCCAACTCACAGAGATCCTACCTTTGTCTCCTGAGTGCTGGGATTAAAGATGTGGGCCACCATGCCCATCTGATTTAAGTCTAGACCACAGGTGTTGTGGAGGCCAGATGTGTTGAGTGGTTTACTTTGTGTGTGTTTGTTCCTGTGTGTGCATACAATGGTAAGTGTGTATGCATCAAAGAAAACTCAGTCTTTTCCTTCCATCATGTGGATCCCAGGGAAATCCAATTTAAGTCACCAGGCTTGATGGCAAGGAAATGGTAGAGTAGGTAAAAGCACTTGCTATGAATGCAAGAGGCCCTGAATTCAGGTCCCCAGTGCCTGTATAAAAGCCTCTCATGGCTGTGTATGCCTATAATCTCACCATTAGAGGTCAGAGACAAGTGGATTGTGGGAGTTTTCTGCCTGGCTAGCCTACCCCAAACAGCCGTCTTCAGGTGCTGGTGTTTGCCTAGCATGCATAAGTCCCTAGAATTGATCCTCCCACCCCCAAAAGGTGGAGAGCGATAGAGGGAGGCATCCAGTATCCTCTTTTGCCTTTGCATGTGTGCATGGGAGTATGTAACCCTGTACATGTGTATGTGCATACATGCACACACACACATACCCTCAGCTTCCCGAAGCAGCCCCCTGACTTCATGGCCCGCTGTGAGGACTGTGTGAGCTTTTTGGAGAGCTGCAAGTGCCCCTACTACCCAAGCGTTAGCTGTTGTTGATATTTCTGGTCCTGTCCTCCTGGCTTTCTCCCCCTCTGACCCTTCTCATCTCAGCCTCAGCTCCAGGCCTGGCACAAGAAACTCTGTCCCCTTGTCAGGCCTTGTGTTCCATGACTCGGAGCTGATGACCTCCATGGCCAGGAAGCTTCAGGAGCTGGAGCAGCAGCTGAAGGCCCAGAATGATGAGCTGCTGTCCAAGGTAGGACCTGAGGGAGGAGAAGCCAGGGACGACTGTTTCCTCCAACTGAACTGATTGTTTTGATGGCAAGCCATGAGTTGGGAATGATCTTGGTCCCCATGAGCTGAGCAGAGGGCAGAGGCTGATGGAATGTGGTCTGGGTAGAGCTAGCAGGCTGCTGACCAGAGATGGTGAGCTGGACACTGGGCCCAAGACATGGGCAGTGCCTTTCTCAACTAGTGTGACTTTAGAGAGATGGGTTATCTAAGGCTCGGGAGCAGGGGCTGTTCCAAAGGTTGGTAGGGGCAGGCTTACACTCACACTCAGGTAATAGGTGTGCACTGCCCAGTAGAAGGACCAAAGCTTACCTCCTCTCCACCCTCTGGGGCTCTGGGACCCACCAGGACTTACACTCACCCTGAGTCTCACTGCTTCAGGAGCAGAAGATCCTGGCCCTGGAAGATTTGGTGCAGACCCTCCAGCAGCACCAGAGTAAGAAGCCCTCGGTCAGGTGCTTGGTTGGGTCCATGGTTCATGGGTGCTGGACAGAGACTTTTGGGTAGCAAGGCTCCAACAGCATCAGGCAGACTCCTGGTGGGGTCCGCACAGCTGGGACCACACTCTACCCAGTGCCTTATGCACAGACTGCACTGTTCAGAGCATGGAGGAGCCACACTCCAAGGGATGAAGGGATGGGTGGCTCTTGAGAGTCAGTTCAGGCAACCCTCTCCCCACCCTACCAGTGTTAGGAGAGAGGTCTAGACTGTCTAGACGGACTCAGGGGCAGTTCTCAGAGGGTCCCCCAAAGACCTTGGGGGCAGAGCACCTGCAGCCTCCAGTTGTGGCAGTAGAATTCCTCACCCGCTTCTTCCCCAGACAGTACAACCCTGAAGAGGCAGGAGGAGCTGGAGACACAGTGCATTCAGCTACAGCGGCAGGTTGGTGAGATGGAGGTAAGAGTTGAGGCTGGTGGACTGGACAGACTGCCAGGCTGCTCTCCCTAGTCTAGAGCTGCCAGGAAGGATTTGCAGGAGTGCCCCTCAGAATTCTCCAGGCCTCTGCCTGTTTCCCTGCTCTGGGCTGACTCAGAGTTTAGAGCCGGTGGTAAGGGGTGGGTATCAGGCACCATGACACATTATTCCCTTTGAGGCTGAATCAAACTCTGAACACACGCCCACTCTTCCTTAATATACTTCCTTACCCTCCACTTACTCTATCCCAAGTCCTCACTGCGGGTTTGTGGCTGGGCCCTGCTCTCCTAGCTGGAACCTCTCTATGCTCCAGCCATGTCACCTTCCTCTGGTTCTCTGACTAAGCTCACTCCCACCTTAGACCCATGTCCATGCTGGTCTCTGCTTGGACCAGACCCACCTCCTTCTGGAGAGGAATTTTCACTCATTTCCTTGAAGCCTTCCTGACCTGATCAGTGCAGGCTCTTTCCTCTGCTTTCCATGTGCCTCATCCCTGTGGGACTGTAACCTCCACAAGGGGCACATGGCTCACCCCAGACTTAGTGCTAGGTGGTCTCCTGCCTCAGGCCATGACTTCTTTACCCAATCACTTGGTCACCTCAGTCGCTTTTCCACTCAGAATTGTGTCACACTGTAAGACTTGAGCCGGAAGGCACTGGGCACTCATCAGGGAGTCATCACCACTCCTGCCTCCTCAGTGCTAGTGCCCAGGCCTCTACTGACCCCCCTCAGAGTCCTTTCTAAAATGTCTCTCTTCAAGCAGAAGTGTTTCCAAAGCTCCAGTCCACTGCAGGCCTGTTCACATCTGGGGCTGTGAATTACAGCTGCAGCCATGTCTCACCTGCCTGCTGGGAATGTGGTGGTAGCCTGGGGCAGGGCACAGCTTCAGAGCCAAGTGCACCCCTGGCTCAAGCATGCACCTTTCACATGTTTGCTGAGTCATTAATTTTAGAGACAGAGTTTCTCTGTGTAGCCCTTGCTGTTCTGGAACTCCTCTGTAGTCCAGGCTGTCCTCGAACTCAGAGATCGGAGATCAGCCTGCCTCTGCTTCTCTGCTTCCCAAGCACTGGGATCAGAAGTATGTGCCACTACCGCCCAGCTGACTCACTAATTGAACAAACCTACAGTATCTATCCTGGTAGACACTGCTGTCATTAGGCTTGTGTCATCTGTACAGAAAGTCATGGTCCTCACGTGCATGAGGCTCGCAGTCCACAGAAGCAGGGAGTCACATGTGATGAGGCAGGATACAGAAGTGCAGGAAATAACCAGTCAGGGACCACTAAAGCCGAGCTGGAGCTGGGGGGGGGGGCGGACTTGGGATAGCATCTGGGCAAAGAGGTGGAAGGCTCTGCCTGCCACATAAGCCTGACTGGAAGTCATGAGAAGGGGAGGGAGAAAGAGAGGCCAAGCCAAACAAGCCTCACTATGGGCTCTGTTTGGAGGGAGTCCTTATGTATGTGGGAGTGGAGAAGAGCCTAAAAGAGAGTGTGTGGTTGGGGCTGGGCCCTGGGAAGCTCACAGGTGTATGGAAGGAGAAATGGCAAAGAAGCACACACTCGTGTGTGTGTGTGTGTGTGTGTGTGTGTGTGTGTGTGTGTGTGTGTAGAACCAGCTCTGCATTGAAAGAGTCAGGGTTTTACACAGCAGGCAGTTGGTGACCACGTCACAAGCAGGGCAGAGAAGAAAGTGGTTACAGAAATATAGATGACTCTAGCCCAGTGTGGAGGCACACGCCTTTAATTGTAGCACACAGGAGGCAGAGGCAGGCGAACCTCTGTGTGTTCGAGGCCAGCCTGGTCTACAAAGCAAGTTCTAGGACAGCCACAAAAACCCTGTCTTGTAAAAATAAAAAAGAAAAGAAAACAACAAAATGGAGTGTAGATATAGAGTGTAGATGACTCTTCCTGGGCTGGGGAGGCTATCAGTAAAGTCTGTAAGCACCTTATTCTGTCTCCAAAACCTAAAACCAGAAAAGCCAGGAATGGTTTCATGGATTGATCATCTCAGAGCTGGGGAAACAGAGATCAAGTCAAGTGGATCTCTGGGACTTCCTGGGTAGCCTTGGCACCCAGTGGACACCAAGATGGACAGGGCTTGAAGAGGACCTCTGGCCCCACATATGTGTATGCACACCTGCACACACCTGGGATCACAGACACATGCACACCTGCACACACCTGAGATCACAGACACATGCACATATGCACACACATAGTCTAGTGTGCAGAAAGAAGAGAGAGGCTCACTCCTATAGAGTAGGTGTCTTTGCCTCTTCCTCATGCATAGGCCAGACCCACACCATCGTCAGAGCTGAAGTGGTCAGCTTTACAGAGTTCTGGAGTGATGGCCTGTGTTGGGCACTGGCATGAGGGCTCTTACATGGTGAGACAAGGCTGTCCTGTCTCCCTCACAGAGAAGGAGTGAAACCTGCTGTTCTAGAGGTCAGGAGCTTTGGGGTCACAGGAAGTACTCGGGGCCCCCAGCACATTCTTTGTCCAGGCCATCCTGGGCTGACTAGGGGTTGGCCAGGTGATGTTTCCCATGGAAACTGGGCAGGTGGTGCAGCACCACCTCTCCCTCTTCTGCCTGACAGCGGTTCCTCAGTGACTATGGCCTGCAGTGGGTGGGCGAGCCCATGGACCAGGAGAACTCAGAGGAAAAGACAGTCTCTGAAAATGATGAGCGGGACTGGATGAAGGCCAAGAAGTTCTGGAAGCCAGGTAGAGCATCTGCCCTGGCCCCTATCCTCCGGCTTCCTGATGGCCTGCCATGCTCCCAGAGGTCCCTTGTTTCAAGCCCTGGCATCCAGCAGTGGGATGAGGTGTGAGTTACCCAACACCTTGTCAGGGAAAGAAAAGCCAAGGTCTCCCTCCCTGGTCTTAATTTAGTCTCTGTCTGCTCATCTGCTATGGGTTCCAAAGTTACTAGACATTTGATTCTCACTCCTCCTTTCAGACAGGGTTTCTCTGTCCTGGAACTCACTATGTAGACCAGGCTGGCCTTGAACTCAGAGATCTGCCTGCCTCAGCCTCCTGAGTGCTGGGGTTAGTGTTTACTGTCACTGCCTAAGGCTGCTGTCTTTAAACAAACAACCAAACCAAACCAAACCAAACCAAACCAAACCAAACCAAACCAAACCAAACCAAACCAAACCAAACCAAACCTCACCTGGCATGGTGGTACAGACCTTTAATTCTAGCACTTGGAAGGCTGGGTCAGGAAGATTGAGAGTTCAAGGCCAGCCTGGACTATATAAAGAGCTTGTGTCTGGTTGGGGAGGTGGGGAGGGAGGGACTCTGGGAAGAGTAAAAGTGGAAGCATTTTCCCTGTCAGGTTTCCAGGCCTCAACCACCTCCCTGTCCCTTCAGGTTTGTGAGCCAGGGTGTGAGATCTGCTCTGACAGCCTCAGATTTTCATGGTTTGTCATTGTCATCCTTTGTTTTGTTTTGTTTTGTTTGTTTTGTTTTGTTTTTTCCAGACAGGGTTTCTCTGTGTAGCCCTGGATGTCTTGAAACTTGCTCTCTAGACCAGGCTGGCCTCAACTCAGAAATCATCCCGCCTCTGCCTTCTTTTGTCACTGTTAACCACTGTATTTAGTGGGGACCCAGCCCACCTTGTCCTTACATTTAGGCCCATAGAGCTGTTCTGAGACCGAGTCTGTTGTCTTTGGAAGTGGAGATGGTCCGTCTCTAGGAGTCTAACTCAGACCCCTCATTTCTACTCCACCCCTTGTTCAAGGTTGGTTTGTGGCTTGAGCAAGCCACTTCCCTTCCCTGACTCTCAAGTTCATCAACAAAATGGGGCATGCTATACCCCTCAAGGTTACAAGGAAGAAATGAGTCAAACACAGAGCCCCTTGCATTTCTTGCTTCTGCTTCCCAGGCTTTGAGGGAATAGGCATCAACTTTTGCCTTAGGAAGGATCACCAGTTTCTCCATGAAGGGGGCCAGTAAAGAGGAAGCCTGGGAATGGGGTGATGTGTGGCTAGATTCCCCAGCCTCTCACCAGGATGCAAACATCACACTAGCTGCTCTGTCAAGCACTTCAGGGGACAGTCCTGCTCTGGCCATGACACACAGCGGGTTTCAGGGCTGGGGGATGAGAACAGCAGTGGGCCTGGTGCTTGTCCCTTCGCTGTCTTTCCTCAAGTTCGCACCTTTCTTCTACATTGCCCACCTGTCTCTTACTAGGTCCCTACCTCCACCCTAGCTTTCGGCCCAACTCCCAAGCCCCTGGCGCTTCTCACATTCCTAGGTCAACAGGCCACACTGGCAGCCTGCTTGATTTACCCTGGCCTAGACATGGGTAGGCGTGCTTCTCCCCGAAGTCACTTTATCTCGACATTGCCCCTGCAGCAGATCCCCACAGACCCCTGGGCTGCCACTGTAGCTGTGCCAGTATCTCATGGGAAGGGCAGTGCTGGAACGAGGGCTTTAAAGGCTCAGGCTAGTGTTCTGGGGGCAGCCAGCAGGCTCTGAACTCACTGTCTCTTCCACTGGGGACACCCTGGGGTATGCAGCATGGTGCTTGACACAAGGAAGGCTATGGTGCCTGGGTGTCTGGGACTGTCAGTTCCCCAGAACAGCCCCAAGTTCAGCTACAGAGGTCAGGCTGAGAGCTGCAGGCATCAGGACAAACCTGCCCTGGTTGAGGGTGTGCCCGGGAACCACCCAGAGTCACAGAGCTTCTCTCTGCTTGGGCCCCACTGAGGCTCAGAGCACATGCATGCCGGGAAGTGGCTGGAGTGGGCCTAGCTCTCAGAGTTGTGGTAACAATAGCTGTTTCCTAATGCAGGAGGCTGACAGGTGGACCATCTCCAGCCAGCCAGCCCCAAAGCAGCAAGTTATCCTTCCAACAAGCCTGCAGGGGGGCACCGCTCATTCCAGCAGTAGCAGGGCCTGCGCCTGCTGTGTGCTGTGCAGTACACACCGGGCCTCTTTTCATCTGCCATTGTTTGGCACCCTGACTCCTCTAGGGATGAGTCTGAGGGGGGCAGGACTCTCAGAGCCTAACAGAACCACACTGTTCCTGACTACTGGGAGGCGGCTACAGAGGTGGACTGTTGGGTCAGCACATGCTTCTGGGTGCACCCCCTGTGAGCCAGGTTAGGGTTCAGTGCTCTAACCGGTGTCTTAAGAAGTGCCTGGCGTAGTTGGCAAATGATCACACCCAAAATGACAAGAATGTGTGACCAGGACCAAGGGAACGGGCTCAGGGGCAAAAGGACCAGGCAGGAGTGCCAAGGGTTCCTGGCAGGGTTCAAGGTAGGGCATGCTGTAGCCTGAGGCCAGAGTTAGTTGGGACAGATGATAGCAGCCTCCCTCAGAGCTCTGGGGCTGTTCACATCCTTTTACACAAGAGGAAGTTAAGACTCAAGAGAAGCTTCCCCTAGCCTGCAAAGCGCACAAGCAGCCCTGGCAGTATGGCCTTGGAGGGAGGGCCAAGAAAGAGCTAAGGAGAGAGATCAGGCCAGCACTGGGGACGGGGAGGTAGGAGGGTGGAGAGTTTAAGGTCACCTTCAGCTTCCTAGAGTGTGGGCTACATAAGACCCTGACTTAGAAACAAAACCAGACTCCTAAGGTTACATGAAATCTCAAAGACCTTCCCTTGCGCTGTGACCCTTCTTAGAAAGGGGACCTAGGTAGCTATGTTCCAGGAGCTATCACTGAGCAACTGCCACCTACAGAGAGCTGAGTGAGTCACGTAGGCGCTGCAAGGCTTACATGGCCTGGAACATGGTACCTCACAAGGCCTCTAAGGGTCATTAAGTCAGGTCCACTGACATAATCTTGAGGCCAGGTCAGGGCTCTTAATCTGCCGAGCCCACAAGAGAGACACGTCTCTCCATTGCCCCGAGCCAACACAAGGCTTGCTTTTTGGCCTATGCTGTCTTGTGTGGGAGCTCCCGCTACAGTTTTCTCCAAATGAAGGCTTCTATTGAACGCTGTTTGGCGAGTGCTCCCTGACTGACAGCTCTGCCCTGGGCTGGCCATAGCAGGCTCACCCTGCCCTGCTTCCTGAACATTTCTTCTTAGAGCTGTGCTTCCTTTTCCATGGGTGGCCAGCCTTTCCCTCCCATCCACTGACCTAACGACAGCCCAGCCCACCATACCTACTTTGCCCTTTCCTGGCCAGAGCTCGATGTCTTTTGCTTTTCTAGGCAGAAAGCAGGCCAGTTCCCACTTCCCTTCTTGTCCCCTCCCTCTCTGCTCTCTTCCTCCACATCTCTTTTCTATGGAAACAGTCTCCCACTGGTCCATAGCCCCTGTCCTCCAGGCTAGTATTCTGAGGCAAACTTGCCATCAGTATTTTTTGGTACCATCCCAGGGACTCCAGTCTGTCCCCTTCCCCCATTGGCTACCCTGTGTCTATCCCTTAAGCCTTGGCTCTGAGGTTGCTTGTTTTAGATAGCAGCCTTGGGTCCATTCTATGGCAGACCCCAATTTTCTGAGTTGTAGGAAGAGGTACGGGGCCGACCGGTCTTAGAGGACATATTCTCTGGCCTTATTTTTAGGTTTCTCACTTCGTTGTAAAGAAAACCCGTGTCAGTATCATTGTGGGGCAGGAGGTGCAGCGCAATTGATCCACTCCTTGTTTCACACCCATGAAGCCTTGGGTTCAGTTCCCAGCATCCTATACTCTGGGCTGTTGGTGGTCACACAACAGGGAAGCCCGGAGGCAGGAGGCGGGCATAGCCCTTTAGATAGTAGCCAGTGCCAGGGAGAAGTGGGGGGTGGAGGGGAAGGAGGGTTCAAGGAGGGCCTGCAGCTCAGCAGTGGCAGACACAGCAGGAAGCACAGCCCCTGCACCTGTACTTCCACTTGGGGGTGAGCAGGTGGATCTCTAGTGCCCTGACCTACATCCTGTCACAAAACAGCTCTCAGGAAGCTCACAGCCATTTGTGTGCTGGATGCTTATACTCTAGGGTCATTAACAGAGCCCGGCCAGCACCCCTCTGCCTGCCACCCTTTTATGGCACCTTCCTGAGTGTCCTGGTCTCTTTGTCTGCACCCCTAGAACTGCACATGGCCATGTGTGCAGCTGTTTCCAGAGGCGTGCAGAATCTTGGCAGATGCTCAGGAGTCTGTGACCATCTGGTCAGCAGCTGCCCCACACCCTAAGAGCCATCTGTCCCCACCCTTGCCCTCTCTCTCTCCCTGATGTTGCAGCTGGGTTCTAAGTTCTCCAACTTGCCAGGTGGCCTGGGATGTGCCGCCTTTCCTTTTGCTGATACTGTTTCCTCATGAGTATAGTGGAGATTCAGCAGCCCCTGCCTCCCAGCCTTGGGGTTTTCCTGAGGAACATTTGTACAGGGTAGAACCGATGAACTTGGACACTTCAGGCTGTTCCAAGTTAGCCTTCATGTGGCCACTTTCTTGGTGCCTTATCGTCACCCAGAACATTGTGCTAAGGCCAGCCAGAAAGAAGTGCAGGAGCTGGGATTTGAAACATGAAAGCTTTGATCCAGAGCTGGGAGCTTTGCCAGCCCAGTGCCCAACACAGGTCTATTATCAAACTTTACTTTTGCTCTTAATGCTGTGCATTGCTAAGAAACCAGTGGCTTCTCTCTGGTCTCAATTTCCATCTCTGAAAATGTGAAGGAATGTAACCCTTACAATGTAGAATAAGTCATAAGCGGAAGAAATGAGATGATGGATGTTAGGCCCCTGACCCAAAGTAAGTTTCCTGCTAGGTGTGGTGACACACATGCAATCCCAGCATCCGAGGGGGAGGTAGGATCAGGAGTTTAAGGTCATCCTCACCACTGTCAGTTTAAGCTAGGTGGATCAGGGCTCGAATAAAAAGTTCAAGGTATCCAGTAGCTGCCATTGTAAATGAATGCAGCTGCCCTTCAGTTTCAGGCGGCCCCTTAGGAACTGAGACTGCCTAGTGTGGGAGGCCCCCCGGAAGCCAGAGCTGCCAGGGCACACAGCAGGCACAGAGGCTCATGGGTATCTATCCCTTTTGCCAGGGGATTCTTTTGTGCCCCCCGAGGTGGACTTTGACAGACTGCTGGCCAGTCTACAGGATCTGAGTGAGCTGGTGGTGGAGGGAGAGGCCCAGGTGACACCAGTGCCTGGTGGGGCTCAGTTCCGTACCCTAGAGCCCATCCCGCTGAAGCTCTACCGGAATGGAATTATGATGTTTGATGGGCCCTTCCGGCCCTTCTACGATCCCTCCACACAGGTAGGATGGAGCTCTGGGTCCATGCCTACTCAGCTTACTCACGCCTGCTTGGACATGGTGGGGTGTCACTTCGAGAGCTTGCCCTCCACAGACTACACAGGTCCCACCCCTTCAATCTTAGAGCTCCCAGTATTTTCAGAATATGATGCTTATGGCTTGCCAGCCAAACAGGTAGCAGGCTTGGCATAGCATGGCATGACAGAGCATGACAGAGTATGACATAGCATGGCTATAGAGGCCTCACCTGTTCACCCTCCCGTGCAGCGCTGCCTCCGGGACATACTGGATGGCTTCTTTCCCTCAGAGCTGCAGCGGCTGTATCCTGATGGAGTCCCCTTTAAGGTAACCAGCACTCCTCAACCCACCCTTTCTATGCAGCATTGGAGAGGATGGGGGCAATAGCTTCCTCAGGGATCAGCCTTTCTAAGAGGTTGCCATCCACTCAAGGGACCCAACCATTCAGGATGCCCTGCAGGAGGGGGAGCTGGGACCAGAGTGAGGAGGCTCTCATGGCCACAATGGCCACAAGCCTCCCCCAAGCTGAGCAGCTGACAGTGCCCTCTGCTGGCATCTCGAAGGCACACTGTTGCCAGTGGGACCACCATTCTGCCCACAGTTCCCAGCATTCAGGGCACAACAGCAAGGGATCCCTAGGGGTCTGTAATGCACAGTGGGCCTAGTTTCCTCTAGAAGCTTCTGAAACCATGTGGTTGGGGTAGAGGGCAGGGCATGAGTTGGCTGGGCTGCAAGGACAGGGAATGAGCCCATCTGTTGCCAGGGCTGAGTGGGTGGGATGAAGGTTGTCTTCGTGGGGAGCAGGAAGCAGCAGGCTCCAGAGGTGGGTTATCTCCACAGCGAGGGTGTGTGCCATCACCATGTACAAGATAGTGTGAGTCGTGACTGTGTGAAGCTAGCCTTGGAACTATGCCTTGACAGAGCGGCTGTGGTGACCTGCAGGGATGGGGTCTGAACTGCGCACTAGACCAGAGCGGGCGCTCAACCGTTTCCTGACATTCATATCCCCAGTGGGGTGGGGAGGGGCCTTCAGTACTATGGCTTCAGCTAGTATGAGTAAGAGGGGTGCTTGTATTAATAGCGCCTGAGGTGATAGAGTATGAACTGGGGTGCTCTTGTATTAGACCATCCTTTGGGTTGTTCTTGAGGCCTCTGAGCAAGCAGGAGTGGGGGTGAGGTTTCTGGGCTGAAGAGTTGGGCTCCCTGCTTTCTGTGGTCCTTTCTCCCTGTCAGGTAAGCGACCTTCGAAATCAGGTCTACCCTGAGGATGGTCTGGGCCCATTCCCGGGTGAGGGTCGTGTGGTGGGCCGGCAGAAAATGCGAAAGGTCACAGACAGGGTAGAGGAGACTTCAGGTAAGCTGAGCCCCAAGGTTGGCTGGGGGGCTGTGCAGAGCAAGCTCCAGGTGGCCTCTACCTGCACTTATGATCCCTCCCGGGCCAAGGTTCCCATTGCCCTCCCTGCAGGCTCCAGGATGACTGCTGAGAAATTTCTGAACAGGCTTCCCAAATGTGTAATCCGACAAGGCGAGGTGATTGACATCCGGGGCCCCATCAGGGACACCTTGCAGGTGAGGCCAGCCCTAATTACCCAGCAGCCTTCTGCAGGGGACTTTTATCATCAGCCCTGGCTCAGCCTACAGTCTCTTGCCAAGAGGCAAGGAGGCCCTCAGAACTGTATCATGTCTCTGTGGAGCTGGTGAGGATTTTGTGTCTCGCCCCCCCACCCCCCAATGGCAGCTGGGTTGGTGGCAGCTGAGGGGTGAGGGTATGGGCCCAAGGCCCAGGTCACGTTCTTGACGAGCTTGGCCTAGGTGTTCCTTGCTAATTGTCCCGCAAGCCTTTCAGATGCTCAGAGTTCATTATCTTCTGTCTTTACTCCCATTCTTCCTTCTCAAGTCTCCACCCAAAAAAAGTGGGTGTTAAGCCGAATGCTTCCCGCCTGTCTCCTTTGCCGTTTGTTGCTTTGTCTAGTTTGGCCACCCCTCGAGCTCCTCCCTGCAGCCCACCACCCATGCCTAGGCTCCAGAGTATCTCACAGATGCCATTTCTGTGCTGGCCTTCCTACCTCATTTTTGCTCCTGCTAGCCATGTGCCCCAACAGCCTTGTCTGGGGATTCTTGGAGAAAAGCAAGGTCACTGTCCTGCCATTGAAGCCCTCTCTTTCTGACTTTTTCTGCCTGACTGCCTGATTGAGTTCCTTGCTTTAGGAGCTGTCAGTTCAGCTGCTGGCGGTTTCCCAACTCGTCCCTCCTTCCATATCCCTGTGGGTCAGAATGATTCTGCTGTAGAGTGTCCACGCTCCTGTTTCATTTCAGAGGACTGCAGGCTAGGTTAGGTCCCCAAGCCTGGTCACCATCTGGGCGGGCTTGCTTCCCACACGGGACTTGGAGAATGACAATGCTACCTTCCAGCGCCTCCTTTCCTTTCCATTTCTTCTTGGGCCTCAGTTGATACTGAACACCTCAGTTCTCTGGCTCACTGGTCCCATCCATCCTTGCTCAAGAATGAGCCAGTCCTCCCTAAGGGTAAGGAAATGATGTAGGTGGGACCTAGGCTCCAGCCACTCTGCATGGCTGCCTCCTAGAACTGCTGCCCAATGCCTGCCCGGATCCAGGAGGTCATAGTGGAGACGCCTGCCTTGGCTTCTGAGCGGCAGAGGTAAGGGCTAGGCAGAGGCGGGAGCAGGGCGGAGAGGAAAGGACCTGGGACTGGGGAGCACTGAGGGCCTCTGGATCTGCAGGATCCTGGAGTCACCCAGCGTGCCAGTGCCTCCGCTCTCCATGCTGCGCATCAGGTCTGAGAATGGGGAGCAGGCCTTCCTGTTGATGATGCGGCCTGAGGATACCATTGGTGATGTTCGAAACCTCTTAGCACAGGCCAGGTAGGTATAGGGCACGACTGGGGGCTGCAGGGAGTTCCTGGCCCCACGGCCTGGCCTGATGTACTCTGATGGACACCCAGGGACACGGATTCAGCTACCTTTGAAATCTTGAGTACCTTCCCACCCACGGTCTACCAGGATGATGCAGTGACTCTGCAGGCCGCAGGCCTGGTTCCCAATGCCACCCTGCTGTTACGGACTCGAAGAGTCCTGCTGTCGAATCCCGGCTTTGGTACTGGCTCTGGCCCAGGCTCACTGCCCTGAATAAAGTGCCGCCCCTGACATCATGAGCTCCCAAGGCTCTCCAGAGAGGGGAAGGCTGGGGTAGGGAGGGGGTGGTACAGACACTCAGGCCTGTAACTGGAGCCCCAGTCGGCATAGCCACTGACTCTTTGTCCCCTGGGTTCCTATTCTCCAAGTTGTACTAAGTGGATCCAAAGGAGGGGGTGGCCAGCCCTAGCTAAGTTGACATTCTCTGTCTCAGCTGGGCCAGGGGAGCCTCAACAGGACGAGGCCTCTGAAGACAACCAGATGCATGTAAAGGCACAAGCTCATATAGATACTTTCTCCATAGTGTGTACAAACCCACCGCCACAACTATCCCCCGGACTCAATCTAATACAGCTGCAGCTGTACACGCCCCACATCACCGACCTACACTGAGTCAGTCAGCTCCAACACGGAAGGCAGCCTGGGGCAGCCTCCCTCACTGGCAGGGAGGTAGGTGGACAGCAGAACCTGCATGGGAAATTGAGGGTGTCTCAGCCACCAACCATGTCGAGAAACTTCATGTCCACCGGTCACGTGCTGCCAGTCAGCCACGTGCTCTACACACATGCGCAGAGGCAGCCAGCGCTAGTTCAGCTTGAGCACCACCAGAACTACCTGCCTCTGCCAGGCAGGGACCCGGACACAACCAGACAGCACCAGTGGAATGGGCATTTAATTGTCTCTAGGATGCTCCTAGGATGGGCATGCGGGGCCTTTGGCAGCGCTCTGGCTGGCGGACGCAACACAAAGTGCTCATCAGGTGGTGCCAGGCAGAGAGGTAGCCCCAAGGGCTGGTTAGGGACAGCCATCATCAGGGCTTAAGACAATCTTTGAGACCAGTTGGTGAGTAAGGAATGTTGCCTCTGAAGGAAGAGGAGGCTACAGAAAGGGCCTGGGTTTGCAGGGAGGGACTCCAAGGTCAGAAGATTAAGAACGACATCGAGTCGGTTACAAGGCCTGGTGCAGAGCAGGGTAGGGACTGTGGGCCATCCTGACTCAGGCCAGCTTCAGGAACTCTTGCAGTGTGTTCTGTTCCACGGCCTCCACGAAGAGTTCGTAGTCCTGAGGGAAGGAGGCAGTCAGTCACCTGAGTCAGGATGCAGGGTAACCTAGTTGTTTGCCCAGGTCTGACCCTGGCTGCAGTCCTCCAACAACCTCCCAGAACCCAAACCCCATACCCCACAGTAGTGGTTCCCGTTGACAATCTGAGGTGGGGTAGCTTTGGGGTTGCCAGCCAAGGCTCGCATCTCATCTCGAAGGGCGTTGTCCTGGGAGATGTCCACTAGCTGGTATTGGATCCTCTTCCCATCTAGGATGCGGGTCACCTCACTCTGCTGGGACTTGATCTAGGGTGGAGGATTGACAGAGTCGGCCTGCCGATTTATGGAAGGAACTCCCCTGGGGTGTGAGCAACAGCTTCTGCCGTCCTGCCCACTCTGTGGGGAGGTTCTGGCCAGTAAGGGATGGGAGGGCCCAAGGACAGACAGGTAAACTACACGAGTTTCAGAAAGAGAAGACGGTCAAGTTTTCTGTGCATGACAAGGAAGCTAGATTCGGCGAGGGGCAGGCCCCACAAGACAAATCTCCTCCTCCACAGCCTCACAGCAGAGAGGAAGCGGGGATTAAGGCGGTCGGGGGATGGGGCGGGATGATGCAGAGAATGGATGGCCCTCTAAGGGGGAATGAGCGTAGGCAGCTCATGCTGGGGATACCCTTGGTGGAGGGGTTCAGGCTGGGCCGAGCCCCTGGACCAGACCTGGGAGGCCATACCCCGCACCTCACTGCCTCCATCGTGGGGGCGGCTCCCGGGCGCCGGTCGGAGCACAGGGAGGCGGCCCACCCTCTCCGGGCGCCGGCCAGGCACACACTTACTTCACGAGAGCCGGTGACCGACGTGCTGTAGACGCGCAGGCCACTCATGCTGCTGGCAGGGGGACACAGACCAACTGAGGGACGGCGGGAGCGGCAGCTGCACGGCTAGGAACTACGCTGCCGCCGCGCTTGGGAGCGGTTTCCTTCCTGCTCCGCCCGCGTGTCACTGCTCTCGGGACCAATGAGCTGCGCAGGCGGGCAAGGCGGGGCCTGCATGACACCACCCTGCTCCGTGGCCTGGAGCTGGGAGGACCCCCGTCCTCTGCAGCTGCTTGGCTCCCTCCACCTCCCGCTCGGCCCTTTCTGACCTGGGGCTCAAGCTGGGGACCTGCTAAAAGGCAGACAAAGCTGGGAAGGCAGGCAGACCGGTTCAGCTAAGAGCTTTCGCCAGCTTACCGGGGTTTTGTACATTCAGGGGCCAAAGCAGTGACACCCTGGTCCCCAGGAGGTGTCTCTATAGTACAGCTCGGCATGGAACTTTGGAAGGCGGTTCTCAAGCTTAGGCGGCAAGGGCTGGGGGTAGTGTGGTGGGGCGCTGGAGGCTGAGGAGGGACAGACAGTGCAGCCAGGACATTTTCTCTAAAGCACCTCTCCACTCAAACAGGCTCAGACAAGAAAGGGGTGGTGGCTGTAAGCAGGAGGGTGGGGGAGCGGCACACACCCTTCAGGCACCAGATGGAGGCGGTAAGCTGCAGGACTACTTGCTGGTGTGTGGAGTCAAAGGCTAGCGCCACGGTTCAGCCTGGCTTGTACTGGCTAAGTGTGTAGAAATGCGTAGCTATGTGGGGGTGATCCCAGCTTAACTCTACTTTGCGAATGACACCCCACAGCTCTGAATATTAAGAATTCAGAAACGAGATGGAAGAGAGTCCAGCACCCATTCTAACTGTGGATCAAGCTGTTAGGTTCATATAGCTCCCCTCAAGAGCAGACCCGGGGCTACACAGATAATGGCCCAGGAACAACACAATTCTGCTGCCTGCTGAGGCAAACTGCCTAGCTGCTTCTGGGGAAGTCATTTCCTCAAAGTCACGGAAACCCAGAAGCTGCTGACCTCAGAGGTCTGCAACTTTGTAGTGACAACTGGCCGTTGCTCTCTGCAAGAGGAGTGTGGGCAGAGACCTCATCCGTCTCCACACAAAGCAGAAGTGGGAAGAGCCTCAGACTGACTCCAAGCCGGATCTGCCTAAATTCATTTCAAACTAGTCGAGCGAGGGGCGGCAAGGGATGTAGGGAGGCAATGTAAAAGCAACACATTTGTTAAATGTTTTATTCTGTAATCAAAATAGGCAATACAAACCAGTCGACATAACAAAGATTCATATAAATAACTTTATAAACTTTACGAAGAAAAATACCCGTGAGCATGGAGGCTGGGCTCCTGATGACATAGGGTGGAGACCAACCAGGAAGCTGTTTTTAGGAGGCAGCAGCCCAGAGGCTGAGGGGGATAGTCTACTGGGTGTGGCTACTCTGAAAGGTAAGCCACTCCATAAATAAAACACAACCTTGTTAAAACACTTGTAAAGAGGCCCACTTAGGCCCTGGAGGTCCAGGGTGCTTTTAACAGCCCAGGGGCTTAGCTGAAGTCCTGTCATGGCTGCCTCTGCACCCCGACAGGTACTCTGCTCCTCATACATACAGGGCCCTTGGCTCCAAACTAGAGGAGGTTGAGGGCTGGCCCAACAACCAGATAAAACTGAGACGGTTCCTAAATTGGGAGACAAGAAAAACCAGAAAGCCAAGGGTCAAAGGCTATAGAGAAACACAAAACACCAGAAAACACCCAACACTTTATCTTAGTGCTGACCCACACTAGGGCTCCAAATTCTCAAGGTCTGAGCAGGAAAAAGGAAATCCTCCTAACCCCAAAAGAGAGGCAGCATTCGGAGGACTAGCTACAGACCCCAGCCTTAGGAAGGAGTGGGCAGCGACAGCTGCCCCGTGGTCTTATGGGAGAAACTTCTGCCCAGCCTGGGAACACAAAGCACCCATACAGAGTCTGAGCTCCTAGAGGACCCAAGCACATGTCCACACGCCCTAAGTTCTAGGGACAGACAGGGTACCTAAGAAGTTTCCTGTAAAAGACAGCAGGCCGAGGAGCTCTGCTATAGTCCCCAAGCCAGTCATCATAGTAAGGGCTTTGCTGAGGGTAGATAACCCTGAGCCTCTGTGGGAACAACAGCCCTGAGGAAGCAGGTACCTGAGAAAACCCAGAAAGCCAGCTGAGTTCCCAGGAAGGCTGATACAAGGGGCCTGAGAATTCTCAAAAGGTTGCTACTCCTACTTAACCCTTTAGGCCTCTCTTAATAGAGAGAGCATCAGCAGGACCAAGGTATGGATAGGAATGAACATGGATCCATCCTGGAGGGTGGAGGAAGGAAAGCAGCCTGTTTGCTCCTCATGTCAGGTTAGAGCTGGGAACAACTTGTGAGGCTGTTATCAGTTGAAATCTGCAGGTTAATTAGTAACTCAGCCTTTAAGAGTGACTTAAGATAACAGGCAAACATAACCCAATAAGGCAAAGCCAGGGTACAGCAAAACAGGCAGGCTTCTCACAACCAACCCCGGCCCCCATGCAGGCTCTCTCCCCTCTGGGTGCAGCAGCGGAAGGCAGAACTGTCAGGGAAGGAACCTTCTGGTGAGGCTAGCAGCAGCCTAGGTCCTCCCTGGCACTCCTCACTGTGTGGCACAGTTTTCTCCCATGTCCTGGGCATATCTGTCTGACAGGCTGGTCCTTAAGTCCTCAATGTCATGGCGCAGTTGTTGAACCTCTTCTAGCTTCCTCCGGATCACATCCGGCTTCTGCAGGTCTAGCTGCATCGTCCCTGGGTGCTGTGTGGCTGAGGAGAGAATTTCACCAGTGTTAGCAAATGAGGTGATGGAACCGTTCCTAAGAATGGGCAGAATGACAGCAGTTCATACAGCTTGGCGTCTCAGGGTCCAGCTTCCCTTCACCACAGAGGACTGAGCCAGGGCTCTGCATATACTAAGGTCTCTACCACAGCTACAGCCCCAAACTTAGGAGACACTGGTTCCAATCTCGCTGCCACCCTGACAAAAATGTCCACCAGGCAGCCTGAAAGCAGGCTGTCAGAGGAATAAAGGGGCAAGGGAGACAGGGAGACTGCTAGTGGCCCTGGGTGTGTGGTTTGGAAAGAAAAGAGACCTGAAGACCCAGAGCTGAAAGGCATGTTGTGCTGTCTGTCTGTCTCTGTCTCTCGCCCCCCCCCACCCCCGTCTCCCCTCTCTCCCCTCTCCCTCTCTCCTCTCTCCCTCTCTCAGGGCACGACACTTACAGAACAAACCAGGATCATGTTGCCTAAGGCTGGATGTCTGTCCCCCATGGACACACCCTCTACTTCTAGTTCACTTTGACGACTCCCACAAAGCAGTGGCCAGGCCTATGCACCTGGTTCACAGTTACCATAAGAACAGCCACACTGGATGGTCAGAGAATGGAGCCCTTTTGATGACTCACAGTGAATGCCTAGGAGCAGAGAGAGGTTAGGATTGTGGCCCTGGGCCCTCTGGGTCACAATACTGCAGACAGCTTGCAGATCGTGAAGGCAACTGGCCAGTTCCTGGTGCAGCTCATATGCCAGCTGGGCCGCGTCTGGTGAAGATGAGGCCCCCGGCTGGGCCTGGCGCAAGTGCTCTTGCAGCGTCAGATTCTTCTCAATCAGCTCCTGGTTTTGCACTGAGAGCTAAGCAAACAGATGATAAACTGACTAAGACCCAAAGAGAGCAGAGGAAGTGTGGATCTGAATGTACATGGATGTGACGTGTGTGGAAGAGAAATGGAGTCACAGACAATGTCTCTCGGTTGTTACCACACAGGCTTGGTGCCATGTTCCCAACCCCTGTTCCCTCTACAAACACTAGCTCCTCCTGTGTGTAGGCTGAGCCCAGGCCCTTAGGGATCCAGCACTGGAGAGGAAACTATTCCTCAGCAGGACCTGAGTCATCGGCCTCCAGGTTTCGGTCCAGGAAGCAGAGAAGATGCTCCCACCCCCTAGGAACTCTATCTGAAGCCAGTCCTCAGCCAGCTCTGTTAGCCAGGCTATTAGAGATGGCTTAATGTGAACAGTGAAATCTGAGGAGACGCTGGTTTCAATCTCTCCCTGCCACCCTGACAAAAGTGGCCACCAGCAGCCTGATAACAGGCTGTCAGAGGAAGAAAGGGGGCAAGGGAGACAGGGAGACTGCTAGTGGCCCTGGGTGTGTCGATGAGAAAGATAAGAACCCTGAAGACCCAGAGCTGAAAGGCATCTTGCCTCCACTCCTTTTTGGAGGCATGGTCACATAGACCAGTTTGGCCTCAAGCATCTTGGAGGATGTCCTTGAACTTTTGATTCTCCTGTCTCCACCTTTTCCAAGTTCAGGAGTTAAAAGTATAAACCACTACCCCCTGTTTATAGCTCAAGGCTTCATACGTGCAAGACAAGTATTCTACCAACTGAGCTATATCCCCAACCCTTCATTTGTTTGTTTGTTACAGGGTAGCCCTGGCTGGCCCAGAACACACTGTGTAAACCAGACTACCTCTTCCGGGGAGGTGACGGGTCTAGCACTCTACACTTCAAGCTCTCACTGTGGTCGGTAGGCTTTCCTATACAGAGCAGCTCCTAATGTAAGGTTGGCTTCGCCTTCCCTCGTCCTGACAGCTTAACACACCCACACCCACACCCACCTCAATTCTCTGCCCTTCATGCACACTGGGCCATATAACAGCCCTAGTTCTGAGAGATGTCTTCCTAGGTACTTGGCCAGTGAGCTCAGTGGGCCTTACTGACAGCTCTATTCACTCCTTGATACCACCCGATCCTCATTCCTTTTGGAGCTGTGTGTGAGACAGCCTGGAGCTTAGTCTCAGCCTCCCAACTGCTGGAATTACATGTGTACAACCACGCCCTACTCATCAGTTTTCTTTTTTTTTTTCGAGACAGGGTTTCTCTGTGTAGCCCTGGCTATCCTGGAACTCACTCTGTAGACCAGGCTGGCCTCGAACTCAGAGATCCGCCTGCCTCTGCCTCCCAAGTGATGGGACTAAAGGCGTGCGCTATCACCGCCCGGCCCTCATCAGTTTTCTTATCTCTCCCTCCCCTCCAATCTCACAAACCTGTGGCTCCAGGGAAGAGAGGAGGGAGAGAGAAAAGAAGGGGATGCTACCTCTGAAAAGCACTCCTGGGTGATTATGGCCACCCTAAGTCAAGCCTAAGCTTTAACATAAGGAAGCTACAATGCTACCTACACCCAGTCCTTTGCTGAGACACTCACATCCCTTCCACTCTTGCAAGGGGAGGATGGGGTGGGCAAAGGGAGAGATCAGATCTGTGCAGGCTCTACGGGCCTGGCCAGTGCTTACCTCCTTCATGGCTGTGCGTATCTGCTGCAGGGCTGTCTCCCTCCGCTGTGCCTCCTCTCTCAATGCCTGGCTTATCCCTTCTTCTTGTGCCAGTTCTTGCTTTTGGCTCTAAAGACCACATGGCAAGATGTTGTACAGAACACACCAAGAGTAACAAGTCTGACTTGCATGCTGTCACCTGTCACCTAAGCTACACAATGAAGTGCACCTACCACAGCGGCTCTAAGGGCCGTGGGAGAAGGGCTGAGAGCCGCCACTTCCCACGTACAACATGCTTCTCAGTCTTCTTAATGCCGCGCCCCTCATGGTGTGGTGACCCCAACCACAAAATTATTTTCGTTTTTACTTCATAACTGTAATTTAATTTTGCTACAGTTATGAATCATAATATAAACATCTGTGTTTTCCAACAGTCTAGACAACCCCTGTGAAAAGGGTCCACCAACCTCAAAGGGTCACGTTCCACAGGTTGAGAACCACTGATTAAACCCTTCCACTCAGTAAGCCACTGACAACTAAAACCCTGGCATTCTCAATGCTCACCAGGTGTGACTACTTCCTGACAGGAACTGAAGCACGAACTACACAGGCAGGGCTGTAAGGGCAGGCCTGCAGCCTGCAGCCTCCCTCGGTGCATCTCAACAGTTTGGTGTGAAGCCCTTTTATTTTCTGCATGTACTTGTGTGCTGTATGTGCATGCTTGCACATGTGTAAGCAAGCATGCCCGTGTTCATTCTGTATGGAGGCCAGGGGTTAATGGGACTTTTCCTGATTTCTCTTCACCTTGTCTACTGAGGAAAGGTCTTCACTTGAGCCCAGTGCTGACCAGTCAGCGAGGCTAGCTAACCAGTTTGCTCCAGGGATCCTGCATCTGGCTCTGGCTCCTAGCACTGGATTACCAGTGGGTTACCATACCCACCCAGCACTTACACGGCTGCTGGGGTCTGAACTCTGGTCTTGACACACAGCAAAGTGTTGTCCTCACTAATCCACACGCCCATGTAAAACCTGAGTCTATTTTACTGGAGATTTCTCAGAGAATCAATGAACACTCCTACTGTGGCTGAAAAGAGGAGTCAGGAGTTACCCTTGCGCTGCACAGTTCTTTGCTATTCCTTAAGTCCCGACTCCTGTCAGTCACTGATTCCTTCTAGGTGTTTCTTCCATCTGTCTCCTTACACCTCTCTGTCACCAAGTCTTACACCACATTCCCCCAACACCTCACTAGACTTTCTGCTACCTTTAAAGGATGTCACTCTTCTCGCTGAGCTCGAACTGTAAACCTCACCGTCCCACACCACCACTAATGTTCTAATGAGATTCCTAGCACCCAGTAAAGATTACAAGTTAACATGGCAGGGGGCTGAAGAGATGGCTCACAGTTAAAAACACTTGCTGTTCTTACAGAGGACCTGGGTTTGAGTCCCAGCACACATGTGTCAGAGCCATCTAGAAAAGGGTAAGACATGCAAGTCTTCTGGAGATGGCCAACTGTTTTTCATGGCTTTTGATGAGTGCGCTCTGAGATGCAAGGTCACGCAGAGACTTCATCCCAGGATTGCTTCTTGCTGCGGATATCCTTTCCTGTCACTATTACATCATTACATACCCTAATGATTCCTGGGCGTCAGCCTACCGTATTGGGTATATTTTCTGAAGATCAACATGAAGATGTATTCTCATGGGCTAAGGCTGTCTAGGCAAACTGATGACTTCACAATTTCTGGTAATGATTTACAGAACTTGTAAACTGCTACAAGTAATCTCAACAGAGAACAAAGCTACAAACAGAGCTCTGTACTCTCATGTGTCATGGGCTAATACACTAGGATAAGAAAACAGGCTTGAAACAAATTTGTGATCAAGGCAAAACATCCATTCTAAGTCAGGTCCAAGGATGAAGCCACAGGTGTGCACTGTGATAAAGCGAGGCCGTGTGAAACTGTTGCTGTGAACTTATAATGAGCTTAGAAGGAAACATGGCTCTGAACTTACTGTGTACATCCTTCTGTAACTCCCTTTGTGTAACATTTTGTCTACGAGGTAATTTTATAAGGAACTTTTGTGTTAAGAAGGTATAAGGCCAGAGAGAAGAAATGAAGTATGGCATTTGGGGCTTAGCCCCATCCATCAAACGTGTGTGTGTCTGTCTGTCTGTATATACATACGTGTGTAGGTATAATGTGTATGTATGTAAGTATGCATGAATACTTGTGGAATTACTGAGACAGATGGTCAGGCCCAGTCGGGGTCTGTGGGTGTCGGTGTGCGCTTGCATTCTCCCTTTCTTCCTCTCTCCTCTCTGGCTCACAAAGCATTAACGAACTTCAAGCCTCTCCCCTGGCCAGGGAGGGAGGGGCCCTTGAGACAGAGAGAAACTAAGCCTTTTTTCTAATTCCCCTGCTGCTGTAAGCTGGAGTCAAATTACCAGAAGCCAGAGGCTTTTGGCTTTAGAATAGCAAAGAGTTAAAGGAAGAAAAGAATTACCAAAATTAAGCAGCTTCTGGCTACACAAGAGCAAAGAGTTAAGGACAGAAGAATTACCAAAAGTAAGTAGCTTTTGGCCACAGAGCAGCAAAGAGTTAAAGAATTGTCAAAGATAAAGCAGCTTCGGCCTCAATCACTGACTCCATACATCTTTGCTGCCTTCCTGGGGAAACTGGGTGCCAGGGTAAGTCCCAGCACACATGGCGGTTCACAACCATCTGAGCTACAGTTCCAGGGAAACTGACACCCCTTCTCACCTCTGTGGGCACCAGGCACATACATGGAACACACACATGAAACACATACATACATGCAGGCAAGGTAAAATAGAAAACTAAAAATGGATGCGAACACTGTAGGATAGAGAAGGCCTTCCCGTACCCTCTCTGCTCAGCTCTCCACGCCCTTCCTTAAACTCAGCCTAGGCACGCACTGCGTAAGGATGCTCTGATCAATGGTGGACTGCAGAAGGCAATGAGGGCCTGTCAGAGTCTAGTGACAAGTGTCTTAGTAGTCCACTCTGTGGTGTTCACGAAGGTGGAATCATCTAACTGCACACTTCTCAACACGTCTCCTCACTGTACACGCTGCAGTTCACCCAGGTGTTTGCAGTCTCCTGTTTATGTGCTTCCTCACCTTGTTGCTCCTCCCATAGGATTCCACCACCGTCCTAGTCAGCTCCTCTTCGCCTGGCGAATGCCTCATCACTCACTCATCCTCAGGATCTTCAGAAACTTGGACTTGACCTCCCTTCCTCCCACTGACTCTCCTGAATTCACCCCTCCCAAGGTGAGAGTCGGCTCTCAGAAAACCGTTATCATATCTGTCATCTCAACAAAATGGGAGGCACAGAAATAGCAAACAAGAAGCAAATCCTATGGCCGAGAAGGGGATGAGAAGTTACGCCTGCTCCTGCTCACCTGGACTTGGGAGTGCAGCTGCTCCATCTTCAGCTGTTGCCTCTCCACTATCTGCAAGGCAAAGTTATCAAGAAAGGCTACAAGCACAAGGCTGACGTGACGACCCAAGACCATCTATGCCCTTTATGAGACCAGGGCAAGGACTGGTTGGCACAACCTAAGACATGGAACTCAGACTCCTGATCTTCGTTGACTGTGCTCTGGTTGTAATAGAGGTTTACAGAGGAATGCAATAGACCTTCACCTACTGACTGCAGGTCAGTGGAAGGAACTCCCAGCACATGTTCTTCAAAAGCACAAATTCAGTGTAGTGGGTCTCCCTATCCAGTGCTACCTACAATGGGTATGGGGTTAGAGCTTTAGTCAGTGACTATTCTAGGACAGACTCTCGAAAGTGTCAGCTTTCTGTGCCTCAAGAGCTTCTGTAGTTAAGTCTCTGAACCACTTTTGGGTGGTTTTTGCTAAGCTGTCTCACGGCAGGTTACTGGATCTCTATTATTCGTTGAGTTGAGAAACTGAACCACCTCCCCAGTGCTAACATTCTGATGACATTAGCAGTTTCTCTAGGACCTGAACCATGGCCACAGTGCACCTGGGACTCAGTGCACCATTCTGGTTCGTTTGATGGGCATGTTGCCCGTAACTTTAGTGTATATTCTTGATAAGTGATCTGCCTGTGATAAGACCGAATATCTAAAATGTAAACTCACTACACAAGGCTGACTTCTCAGAAGAGATAAAAGCTCTTTCAATCAGACCCTGGGTAGCTTAAGACCAGGAACCCCTGGTTCCTTCCCAGTATAAAATGTCTTCTTCCCTCCCAGCCTACCCAGGCCAGACTCAGAAACCCTAGTCACCTTTCGGAGGGAATCACATTCCTTCTGCTGGGATTCCATTTCCACTTTGAGGCTTTCTCCACTGGCTTCCTCCATAGACTGTTTATCTTGAAAGCTGAAAGACAATTTCTTCTTGTAGAACTATGGAATCAGAAGCACTGTGGCTTTTGATTTTAAATTGTATTTAATGTACTCTGCTGCATACACATCCACACACCAGAAGCGAGCATCTGCTCCCCCACAGATGGCTGTGAGCCGCCACCTGGTTGATGGGAACTGAACTCAGCATCTATGGGAGAGCAGCCCGTGCTTTAACGCTGAGTCACCTCTCCAGCCCCACTGTGACCTGTAACTCTTGGTTCTACTATTTTCTATGTCTTTGGAGCAAAACAGTAACACCATCCTACCCACACCCGAGGACAATGTGATACAGAGTGCCCTTGCCAGGTGATATTCAGTTTTCTTTACCAGGAGCCAGAATCTATCTGTACAATGTATCATCAACTCTGTGTTTTCCAAAGGCTCTTGTATTCTGTTTTCATATTAAAAAATAAAATTTGAGCTGGATGGTGGTAGCGCATGTCTCAAACCCCATCACCTGGGAGTCAGAGGCAAGTGGATCTCTGTGAGTTTGAGGCCAGCCTGGTCTACAGTGAGTTCTAGGACAGCCAGGGCTACACAGAGAAACCCTGTCTCAAAAAACAAAAGCAAAAAAAATAAAATAAATAAATAAAAATAAAAAAAAATATCAAAATATGAAATTAAAAAATTGAACAAGAACTCCTTTAGCTAGGCGTGGTGGTATAAATCTGAAATTCTAGCATATCCCCTCCCCCACTAAAAACCAAACAAAAAGGGCTGGAGAGATGGCTCAGTGGTTAAGAGCACTGACTGCTCTTCCAGAGGTCCTGAGTTCAGTTCCCAGCAACCACATGGTGGCTCACAACCATCTGTAATGGGATCTGATGCCCTCTTCTGGTGTGTCTGAAGACAGTGACAGTATACTCACACACGTAAAATAAATAAATCTGTAAAAACAAACAAACACCCCCAAATCAATTCTGCGCTGTTAAGATAGATGCAGGCTTTTGGTAGCCTTCAGCTTACAGACTCAAAATGTGGGTAATCCCTAGGCCTTAGCACCAAGATTCACTTCTGAAAATACAGATGGTTTCATTTCCTACTTAACTATTTTCATTGTTTTGAGACAGTATCACTATATAGCCTTAGCTATATAATGTGGCCTTAAACTCATAAAGATCTGCCTGCCTCTGCCTCCCAAGTGCAACTGCTTTGATTAAATGTCTGCACAGCACACCGGGCTCTCAGGGATTGTTTTAAGCACTGGGACGGGCTCTCCCAATCATACTATTATCCCCACCTACACTACAAAGATAAAGTTCCTGCTCATAAATAACTTCCAATTCAAAGAAAACAAAGCTCTTAGAAGGAGTTTCCACATTCACTCAAAATGAACACTGTTAAACACCCGAGTTAACACTGCACCAGAAGCAAACTTCCTCCTTGCCCACGTCCACAGGCATTACCTGTGTCTAGAAGAGGAGACTTCTGCTTCTCTCTGTCTCAGACTTTCCAGCTGATCCTCCTTCTCTCTGCAGGTTGCCTGGGTGTCCTCCAGCAGAGTTTCCAGCTCAGCCACTCTCTCTTGCAGTTCTGTGTTTTTTAACTCAGCATCCTTAAGCTAGGAGACAGGACCCCATGCTTAGCTAGAATGAGTAGCTATCTCAACATGTGAATTTCTGAAGCTGGGTGTAGTGGCACATGCCTTTAATTCCAGCAAGAGGCAGGTGAACTCTGTGAGTTCAAGCCAGTCTGCTGTACATAGTGAGTTCTAGACCAGCCAGGGCTTTTCTATGAGACTTTATTTTTCCCAGAAACAAGCCAAGTTGGGCATGGTAGTGCAGGCAGCACTCAGGAGGCTGAGGCAAGGTAATCTCTCTTAGTTTGAGGCCAGTCTGTTCTACATAGTGAGTTCCAGGGCAGCCAGGACTACATAGAGAGACTGTGTCTCAATTGAAAAAAGAAAATGCACCCAGTTGTAAATCTAGCTAGACATGACTCCTTTGGGATATTCCTTTCAAAAACTCAGGGATAATGAAAGTGTCCCCTCCCTGCTTACTCCCGGTATAGCCAGAGATTGCTGCTACCTGCTCGGTCTGTTTCTGATGATCTTCTAGGGTGGGCAGGTCAGCTAGATAGCGCTCCAAGGTTTCAATACGCTGCTGCTTCTCCCGGTTCTGCTCTGACTCCTTCTGACACTTCTTTTTCAAATTGTTGATATGTTTATCACGACCTTTGACCTAGTGAAAGAACCATGACATCTGCTTTATTTATTCCTCTAAGGCTATCAACATTTCTCAGTGACTGCTGTCTCTACCCTTGATCAGCAAGTGACAGGCAGATCTACTTTAAAATGGTTTCTAAAGTAAATTGTTTGAAGAGATTGCCAGAAATTCTCCGGGGGAGAATCATAAAGTTGTCATGACCGTGTCTTTAATTCAAGGAGAGATAAAAGCATAAAGGGCTGAGAGATCAAGTAGATTAAGCATCTTTCATTGAAAAAGGGCTGTTTTCAGAAATCTTGAACTTGACTGACTTGGATGGATAGCAAACGAATCAAAATCCCTTTAAAAATTTGACTTTATTTAAAACAAAACAAAACAAAACTGGTATCTGGGCTGGAGAAGAGTTAAGAGCTGTTTTTGCAGAGGACCCAGCACAGGTCATGATGGCTCACAACCATGAGTACGTTCAGCTGAGGGAATCTGGTGCCCTCTTCTGGGCCCCAAGAGTACTACACATATGTGGCACACTGACATACTTGTAGGCAAAGCACAGGTATGCATTAAAAACAAACTGGTACTGCTGTGACATAATCATCTGTATGACAGGGTACACTCTTTAAGAGGAATGGCTATTTCTATGGACTAGATCCATTTTGTTAAATTATCCTATCCTTAAAGCATTGAATTCACAGCAGGAATTCAATAAAGTGTTTTCTTTGGCTTATAAATAAGGAAGCTGGGGGAACAAAACACAAACCAGGGAAACTGAGGCAGACAACTTCTGTCAGAGCAAAGACACGCCCTCACTCCATCCAAGGACAGGACAATAGGAAGTACAGTCTTTAAGCACGACTCCACCTCAGATCTAGGAGGGAACCATAAACTCCGAAGCTGTGCTTCCTACATTGCAGTTTGCACTAGAATCACTGGGAAGTTTACTGAAAAATGACAAAAAATCAATTCTAGATTGAAAGCCAAAAAGATAAAGTGATCACAATAAAAATAAAGTATTAAAAAAAAAAAAAAAAGACAAGCTGGTTGTGGTACCACACTCAGGCGGGAGTCAGGGCTGCTGGATCTTCTTGAGTTTGAGGCTAGCAAGGTTACATAGGACGATCTTATCTCAAAAAAAGTAAGAAAAGAGACAAAAGTAGCTGGCCTATGTGTGGTAATCTACACAGATACTCTCAGATTGTATAATTATCAGCACCTAAGAGGACCGTCTCCAGTTTGAGGCCAGCCTGGTGAAGGCTGGGTTAGTCATGACCACACAGCAAAGGCCGTATTTCCAAACAGTGGATCTGCTGCTGGTGGGGGTGGAGGGGGATCAGCTTGGTAGGTGAGAGTATTGTTTTTCTAAAGGACCTCAGTTCCTCCCATCTGGTTCCTAGCACTCACATCAAGCAGGTCACAATCACCTGTAACTCCATCTCTAGAGTTATCTAACACCTTTTACCTACACACACACACACACGCACGCACACGCACACGCACACACATACACATGCACAGATACAGATGCCAAGCAGTAAGACCAAAACCATATAAAATCCAGGGCTTCCTGAACAAGCTGGCTCACCAGGTAACAGAGCACCCACATCAGGCTGCTCACCCCCTCCTGTAACTCCAGTTTCAGAAGGCCCAATGCAGGAGGAACCCTCACATATATGGCATATACTCACACACATAAATAAAACAAAAATCTTTAAAATAAAATGTATGTGATATATTTTGTAAAGACTTATTTTATGTATATGAGTGCACTGTCGCTGTCTTCAGACACACCAGAAGAGGGCATCGGATCCCATTACAGATGGTTGGGAATTGAACTCAGAACCTCTGAAAGAACAGTCAGTATGCTCTTAACCACTGAGCCATCTCTCCAGCCCTGTACGTGGTATTTTAACTTGTTTTCAAAAGATGAAAGCATACGTTGATCAATACATTACTCATGGCAGAAAATTTACAGTCGCTGTGGAAGTTACGGACAACTCACAAGAGCCTCTGTGCTTGAAGCACAGGACCTCTGAGTCAGGTCTCAATTACAGACCTGAAAATTCAGGGAGTCCATGGTCAATCTCAACACAAGTTAGTCACCTTCATGTGGGCTTTTCCAACAAGAAACTTCATCTATACATCTGACTGGTCAAACGAGAACACCCTTGGCGTGGGAGAGAGGGTGAAGTACAGGGCTGAAGACGAGTGTGAGTAAAAATCTGTGTACAACCCAAGACTCTAAGGCCTGTTGGCTATCAGCATTGAGAACCCAAAAGCCAAACTTTTCTCTTATTCTTCAATTTAAATTTTATCTTTTAAATATATTTTAAATGTATTTAATTTCTTTTTATGTATGTGAGTACATTCTCCTCAGACACACCAGAAAAGGGCATCAGATCTCATTACAGATGATTGTGAGCCACCATGTGGTTGCTGGGAATTGAACTAAGGACCTCTAGAAGAGCAGTCAGTGCTATTAATCGCTAATCCATCTCTCCAGCCCCTTTAGTTTTGTTTTTTAGTGACAGGTTCTCACTATGTTGCCTTAGTTGGCCTAGAACTTGCTATACAGACCAGGCTGGCCACAAACTCACAGAACTATGCCTGCCTTGGCCTCCTGAGTGCTAGGATTAAAGTCATGTACCACCGTGCCTGGCATTTCTCCCTTTTAAATGGTTACTGTGTATGGTGTCTGTGTATGGTGTGTGTGAGGGTACCCGTGGCATACGTGTGGAGGGCAAGGGAGAACTTTCAGGAGTTGGTTTTCTCCTTCCAATGTGGGAACTTTTTAGCAGAAAGTCTTTTACTCACTGACTTAATAGGATCGAGAACCATTAAGGAGATAATCTTTTTGCCTTGTTTGTGAAGAAGGATTTATCTAGATTAGGTTACTTGAGGTAGAAAAACCCACCCCACATGTGGTGGGGTCACACATGGGCTGGAGTCTTGGACTGAGTAAAGGGCAAAAGAAAGCCTGCTGTGGCAGCAGCAGGTTTCCATGAAATCAAGGCCAGTGGTTCAATGGGTGAAGGCTCTTGCCACCAACTCTAATGACCTGAGTTCAATTCCCAGGACCCACACAGTGAAAGGAGAGAGAACCAATTCCCACAGTGCCCTCTGTGTACTTGCCCCACATGAACAAGTAGAATTTAAAGAAAGACGCACTGGCTGAGTGTGGTGGCCAGCATTCAGGAGGATCAGGCAGTGTGAGGCTGGCCTGATCTAAGAGTTCCAGGACTCGGCAGTGCTACACAGTGAAAGCTTGTTTCAAAACTCAAACAAAACAGCACTGTTGGAACTGAGTTTTATACAACTAGCCTAGAGCTCAGTTAGTCCCTGAGGAATACTTCTGGAGAAAGCTGTAAGTTAGAGCACTAACAGAAACCCACGATTTTAAAGTCCTTCCCCAATGGTGACAAATTTTCTCCTAAGGAGTTCTAAGAGCACTGACAAACTCACAATCTAGATGCAAGCATGAAATCTTTTTCCACTTTTCAGTAGGATGAAGAGATACCAGACTGGATGGAGTTAGGTTTGCCCCAGGCACTTAAACCTCTTGCTACGTGCCATCTGTTACATCTGTGCCCAGGCTGGCAGCACAACAGAACCTGGGCCAGTGAGAGACTGTACAACTCTTCCTGACTGGAGCAATCTTGTAGAAATGAAGCCGAGATGTAGAGTCCATCTCTAGATTGGCCCTGTGTGTGAGGCCGATGAAGTCTCACCTAACTGCTTCCCTTGGTTGGGGAACAGACAGAAATAGGTGAGACTATCTGGCAGAGAGGGCTGACTCCAACTCTCCTGTGGTTTGGAGCGGCAGCTCCTCAGCTCACCCTTTCCTCCTGTCTCCGCCCCTCCTCTGAGTGCTTCTGCAGCGTCACTTTGAGAGACTCCCTGAGGAGCTGCATCTCAACCTCTGCAGCCGAGAGCTTCTTCTCCAGCTCCGTCTTCTCTTTGCTCAAGGCTTCTGTCTTCTGTGCAAACTGTGCCCGTAAGAAAGTGTTCTCTCGCTGCAGCTCCTGCCAAAAACATTCTAATATGTATTACACATTCCCACCACACTCCAGGCCAAGTGTCATCCTTCTCCAGTCATTTCTATAGGCAGTGCTTCCTCTCTAGGACCAAGGGAGTCAGTACCACTCATTCCTGGAATCTGTTAAGTTTTGGAATCTTACTCATTGGCCCACTGAATCAGAAATGCTAGGGACAGATGCTAGTAACCTGTGCTGTGGTAAGCCCTCCAAGTGACTCAGATGTGCTCTCAAATATGAGAACCACTGTTTTAACAGCAATATCAGGGCCTGGAGAGATGGCTCAGTGCTTAAGAGCACTGGCTGATCTCACAGAAGACTCCAGTTCAGTACCACCACCCAAATGGCAATTAATAACCACCTGTAACTCTGGTTCCACGGGATCTGAAGCCCCCTTCTGACCTCCATGGGCACCAGGCACACACATGGAACACAGTCATACTGGCAGGCAAAATACCCATAGGCATAACAATAGAAATAAAACAAAACCCACAGAAATACCCAAGGAGAACAGCACTGAGGAAGGACCATAGACAAACATCCCAAGACTCAGGCCGGAGGCCAGACTTCCTCTCCTCATCCTTGTTCTCATCAGTAAAGTAGGTGATATTTTGATGCTATTAGATTGAACAGGCCTTAATACCATAATGTGAGATTCATCACTCAAAAGCACCAACGGCACAATCTCAGTTTACAAAGCAGATTCCTTCTCAATCATAATGGAGAGTGGCCCCAGTGAGAACACAGTTTTCTCTAAACTGATCCCAGATACAAAGGAATACAAATGAGAAGGGCTCTAAACCTCCCACTGCCTCTGACACTCTATATGACCAGACTAGCAGATAAAGACTTCTAAGAAGTGGTGTACACCTTTGATCCCAGCACTCAGGAGGCAGAGACAGGCGGATTTCTGAGTTTGACCTGGTCTACAGAGTGAGTTCCAGGACAGTCAGGGCTACACAGAGAGACCCTGTCTTGAAAAACCAAAAAAAAAAAAAAAAAAAAAAACCAAAAAAAAACCAACCAACCAACCAAACAAAAAAAACCACCAAAAACCAAAAACCAAACAAGAGTTCTACAAGGCCGGAGAGATGGCTCCGCAGTTCAGAGCACCGGATGCTCTTCCAGAGGATCTGGGTTTGATTCTAGCATCCATGTAACAGTTTACAATCATTTGTCACTCTAACCCCAGGGATTTCTGATGCCCTCTCCTGGCTTCCACAAATATATAGGGCTAACGAGACGGCATAATGGTTTATATTACTTGTAGCAACTGCAACCCTCTTCTGACTTCCTCAGGTACCAGGCATGAATACTGTGCACATATATACATGCAAGCAACACAGTCAGACACATAAATCTTTTTTTAAACCCCACCCGTACACACACACAAACAAATATACAAAACACAAGGACTTCTAAGACAACTGCTCACTTGATGCTAGAACCTTACTATCTGCAGCCTCTGCTTTCCAAGTGTCTTCTAATCTCAAGACATTTGGACTTTCTCCTGAAGTCTTTTCTTTTTTCTTTTCTTTTTCTTTTTTTTTTTTTCTTGTTTTTCCAAGACAGGGCTTCTCTGTGAGGCCCTGGCTGTCCTGGAACTCACTCTGTAGACCAGGCTGGCCTCGAACTCAGAAATCCACCTGCCTCTGCCACCCAAGTGCTGGAATTAAAAGGCGTGCGCCACCACTGCCCGGCTCCTGAAGCTTTTTCTAACCTGTCAAGAAATCAGCAAAGTTTAAGATGTTTTCTTTTAAGGGTAGGACATCTTTGTCATTTGACTTCTTTTGTATTTCCTGGCTATGTAAATACAGGGAAAATACTAAATTATAGTGAGAAGAGTGTTGTCCGGGGGCTATGTTTACCTGTAGCCTCAATAAGCAGACATCCCCCAAGGGGGCAGGGCGGCCCAAAAGGGCGCTGTGGACTTGCAGTTCACTCTCTCGCACTTTCTGCTCCAGCTGAGAGATATGTTTCCTTTGCCTGCAAAACCAATGAAGTCAGATTTGAGATCCTGACATTAACTCCTTTATAGTATGAACCCCTTTCCTTAGATAGAAGGGTAACAACCCTTAGACCTTGATTCTGGACATCACATTTTGGACGGCAGCTATGTGTGTACCACAAAAGTATACAGGACACTGTATTTTGCTGAAAAGGTAGGATCAAATGAGAAAAAGTTCACTGGAAAAAAAAACGAGGAAAGATTAGCTGCAATGAACCCTCCCCCAAAACCCCTTAAGCCTTCCTTCCATACAGCCCCTGCAGAGACACTGGCTTATCACATTAGTAAGATGCAAGACCAAGCTGCACATCAACCGGGCTCTATCTTGAGGAAAGGGCAAGGCCTTAAACAAGGGGATTAAGTGGGGCCTGCCTGAGCAGAGCCTGGTCTCTCAGCACCCCTGCCGTCTTACTTGTCAATGAGGAGTTCCTTTTCCTTCAGGAGATGTTCATTACTGTTCAAGATGCTGATCCATTGTGCAGGCTCTAAGGTGGGCAGTAACGGAGTGAAAGCAGCAGGATGGTGACAGACTGCTCCATTCTGAAGCTGGAAGACAAACAGGTTCAGGAGGTTTGAGCCTGGCCACGGGTACCTGGAAACACCTGAGCAGCTAGGACTGGAAGTCAAGGTCTTCTAGTCAGGCTCAGCCTGATAAAGTCAATGTTTTAAAAATAATTTTAGCTCTGATGCAAGACTGGAAAGAACTTGCCAGGCAGATGTCTGCCAACTAAACTCTCTGCTCAGACAGTCTCTAGTTTCTAAGGTCAGTTATTAAATCAGGAGCTCACAGATCAGGGAAGGAGAATACACCCTGCTTTTTCCCTTCTCATTCTTCAGCAGCATGGGTCACAGTGGGATGAGGTGGAACCAGGGACAGCTTAACAAAAAACCAACCAAGAGTGCTGGAGAGATGGCTCAGCAGTTAAGAGCACTGACTGCTCTTCCAGAAGTCCCAAGTTCAATTCCCAGCAACCACATGGTGGCTCACAGCTATCTGTAATGGGATCCAATGCCCTCTTCTGGTGTGTGTCTGAAGATAGCTACAGTGTACTCATGTACATAAAATAAATAAATCTTAAAAAAAAAAAAGTCCAGCCAAGAGTTCAAAGGTACCATCTATCCCCATCTCTGCTGTTTTTAAGGCAGGGTCTAGCACCATCACATTCAGCTTCAAATGTGGATGTGTGTCGGGGAGGGAAGGGGCAGGGAGCACAGATGAATGTCAGGAGACAAGCATGTAGTCGGTTCTCTCCTTCCACCTTTACATGGGTTCTGGAGATGAAACTCATGTCTCGGGATTTTACAGCAGTGCCTTTACCTGCTGACCAATCTCACTGGCCCTTCAAAGATAGTCTTTAGGGCTGGGTGTGGTAACCTTTAATCCCAGCACAGGGAGGCAGAGGTAGGTGGCTTTCTGTTAGTTCAAGATCAGCCTGGTCTATAAAGCAAACTCTAGGACAACCAGGACTACATAGAGAACAGAACAAAACAAAAGATGATCTGTAAGCCTTATTTCTGCTGCTCACCTTTCTGCTGACCCCGAGAAGGTTCATTCTACAAGACTATAAAGTCTACCATTAGTTCCTCAAGTGCTGTGAGAATTCAATACAATTCTGTACGTGAAGTAAGCAGCACACGAGCACACGAGCGTGTGACTGCTGTTAGTGTCCTCTTTTGGCTTTCCCTCTAATTCACTATTTTGGAGAACACATGTGGTCTTTTATTAAGACCACCAACAGATTCAATGGCCAATAATTACATTTTCTTTTCCTGTCTACAAACATCATCTTTATTCACAAGGTTTTTTGTTTTGTTTGTTTTAATAGTTAACACTTGTCAAGGGCAAAGTAGGCCGGAGAGATGGCTCTGCAATTAAGAGCATGTATGTTCTCCCAGAGGACCTGAGTTCAGTTCCTAGTACCCATGTCAGGTGGCTCACAACTGCCTTTAACTCCAGCTCCAGGGGATCCACACCCTCTTCTGGCATTCTTGGTCACTGCACTCACATGCAGACATCCATACTCAAATAAAAATGTAATAATACTGCCAGGGATACCCAGAGAAACACTGTCACAGAAAAGCAAACCAAACCAAACTGACCAACCAAACACCCTAAAATGTGTAAGCCAAAGCTTATGAATTTCAAGGGGGGAACACAACATGCAAAAGTCAAGAAAGAGTTCTCTACCTGCATTTGCTCCATCTGTAAACGAATCAATTCCAACTGCTGTCGACAAGTACTGAGTTCACAGGATTGTTCTCCAGGATGCCAAGGGTCAGGACTTGGTTGCCACACCTGTGAGGATAGTGACTTGGAAAGTCCAGGAGCAGGCTGGAGTCCCAAAGGGAGCACCCCACTGCTGCTAGCATGTGGTCCATTCCGCTCAAATACTGCACCACTGCCTGGTGCCTTCTTGGCTTCTGGCAATACTTTGTATACCTCCTTATTTGTATCAGGTCTTGGGTTGGAGAAATGGGCTCGATAATGTGGATCTGAATATAATGTCTCTAGCATGGCTGGCTGGTTAAGGGCAGACTCCATGCTAGAAACATCAAACTTCCTCATCTCTCCCTCTCTTTCATGGCCGACTGCTGGAAACCAGGACTGCTGAATCCCCTTTTCTCCAGCAGCACTAGGGAGATACATAAAATCTCTTGCTAGGCCCGGGGAACGTTTCACTGCACCGAAGTCTCCATTTCTTGTCATCCCCACACCTTCAGTCAATCCTGACAAGGGAAGTTTAGCGGAAGAAGGCCCAGAAGGTGTAGAATTTGGTTTGGCAGGAGAGGCCCCCAAAGTAGAAGGCATCACATGGGCTGTTGGAATGGTTATGTGGCTTTTGATTGGCTGGAAGGAAGGGCTGCCACTTGAGCTGCAGAAATCTGTGGAGAGAAGAGTCTTCCATGAGTCAAGATGAAGCAGCAGCGTTCTTGTCTGGTTGCAATGCCAGCTAGTCTGTGTCTGTTTTCAGACAAGAAGAGAGAGTGTGATCAGAAGGAGCAGGAGGAGTGGGAAGTAGTGGCGCATGCCTATGATCCTAGCACTTGGAGGTTGAAGTACAAGAATTATCCTGAGTTTGAGGGCAGGATAGGCTATACTGACAGTTCCGGGCCAGCCATGGCTACAGAATAAAACTTTTGCCCCCTAAAAAAGGAAGAAAAAAAGTCACACAACAACTTGAGAAAGCTGAAAACTAAACTTCAGAGAAAAAAAAAAATCACTTACTTTTAGGAAAATGGATTAGGTCCTACTCTTCTGGAAGCTGGACAAATCTAAATTATAATCTAATTTAATAAAAACAATTCCCTTCCAGGGAGTGCCAAAGCCCTCTGACCTCCAAAAGCTCCTCAGCGAGAGTGAGTAATGAGTCCAAACTACCTTGAAGCTAGAGAGGCAGACGGAGCTGCTGAGGACGCAGGCAGGAGCAGGCAGCATCTGAGTCAGGACTGTTCGCTCTCCCACACCCCAGAGCCGACCGCCTGCACACTGGAGGTTATTCTTAGTAACTCTCCAGTTTCACCCTAGCACACCGAGCACGCTTAAGTGGGTAAACGCAGAAATCTTCTGTTCTGTATATTGTTATCCATCTGTTCACTTGTCTGTACTAAAATATGATTTTAAACTTTTTTCCAGACTAGACATATTTATTTGAGGCCCACCTGGGCTACAAAGCGAGCTGAAAACTAGCCTGAGCTATACTGTAAGACCCTGTCTTAAAACAAAACAAAATATCTCTAAAGCCAAAACAAATAACAACAAATACATCCAATCCAAATTATCTCTTGTAATTTATGTTAAGTATACAACTTCCTATATTCAGGTTATCATGGAGGTATATAAAAGATTATACTAAAATAAAACCCAAACAACCAAAAAACCAAACCAATACCACCACCAACAAACTAAGCCTAAAGTGGTTGTACATACCTATAATCCTAGCACACCTGGGAGGCTAAGGAGGGAGGATTACCAATTCCAGACCAGATTGAGCTACACATGAAATTCCAGACAGGCTGGGCTCGACAGTCAAACTCTGTTAAAAAAACAAACAAGCACATAGAAATCCCCCAAAGCAGAGTAGCTTCGGATAAGACAGCATGCATTAGCCTCTTAGGAGGAAAAAGAAGAAACCTTCTGAGTTACAGGGCAGGTTTTGCAGTTCAGGATGCTAGGCAATCTATTTGGTGTCCTCAGTATCAGATCTGGGATGAGCATCATCCCATAAGCTCTCAGAAGAGGTCCCCGTCCCGTCCCCACAGCTCAGTAATGAGAGAGGACACTGAGACTATAAGCACTGCTAAAACAAGGAACCAGATCCAGACTTTAAAACAGCAAGTCACACCTGAAGTCCAAATTGCCTTTTAGAACATTTTGAAAGAGAATAGCAATACTTATTTTCAAACTTGCACTTTTAGGATTTTCAAAGGTATTCCAGACGTAGTTTATGGGATTTTTATGTACAGATAGCCACAGTTTCCCCAATCATGGAGCTTTTGATATTTCAAGGCTATAATTGTAAATCTCTTAGTCATATCCTGTCACTCAAAAGCCAGTTCATTCTTTCCTCCTTTCATGGTTTGGAAAGAGTCAGCTATTCTTAAGAATCAATCAGCTCTGACTGATCTACTCAGGTTATCAATGCCAGGAACTATAAGTTAAAGAATTCTATTTTGAAGCATTGAGACCAAAGGGGTATAAATGTCAGAAGGGGACAGGAGGTAATTTGGGGATATTTGCACATATTTAACTGGTTGGGCATCTTTAACACAAAATTCTGAAATCTAAAAAGCCTAATTTAAAAAATCAATCTGGGGGACTAGATAGATTGGGCTGCTCTTCCAGAGGACCCTAGTTCAATTCCCAGCACCCACATGGCAGCTCACAACTGTTTGTAACTCCAGTTCCAAGGGATCCAACACCCTCACACAGACATGTATGTAGTCAAAACACCAATCAATGTTCATAAAATAAAAATAAATTTAAAAAAAAAATCAAGCCAGACTGGGTAGAGTGGTGAGTGCCTGTGATACCATTAGTTGTCGTCCAGTTTTTGACTACATAGTGACTTTGAGGTCAGACTGTCTCTAAAATCTAAAAAAATTAAAATCTTATGGCATAGGACTGGGTTAGCCCATTTGCCTAACATGTACTAAAGCAACACACACAGACTCACAGTATAAAAACAAAAATGGTAGAAAAGTAGGCTGGGAGAAGACTGTTTAGTTGGGAAAGTACTCACTGTAGAAAGTATGGCAATCTGAGTTTAATTACCAGTCCCCACGCAAAAGCTAAGCAAACAGCAAAAGCCTTTCATCCCAGTGTAAGAGAAGCCTTGAGGCTTGTTGGACAGTCTCGCTGAGTCAGTGAGCTCCAGCTCCAGGTGGTAGAGTGCGTCTGCTTGCTAGAATTCACCAAGTCCTGCTTCAATCTCTAACACTGCTTAAGCTCGGTAGTAAGTATATGCCTCTACTCAGAAAGTGGAACAGGAAGGTAAGAAGATCAAGGCCATCCTTGGCTACATATAAGTTCTAGAACAGCCTGGGACAGACGAGACAGCTTGCGAGAGAAGAGGGTGCGGGGAGGGAGGGAAAGGAAAGAAAAAAAGCAAAGAAGGAAGAGGAAGGAAAAAGGGGAGGGGAGAAAAAAAAGAGAGGGAGAAAGTTTGTGTGTGTGTGCTTGTGGGTGTAAGACCAAGACTTTAGCAAGCAAAACAACAAGAAAAACAAACAAACAAAACCACTGTATGCTTGTGTGGTGCTGGAGGTTAAACTCAGGGCAAGCACTTTCCCTCAGCCCCAATAAAAATGAAACAGATTTAACATCCTTGCTCTCTTGGAAATTTTTTGAGACAGTGTCATGTAGCTGTTGTGGGGTGGAGGGGGAGACAGATGGCGGAGCCACAACTCAGGTGATCCTGAATGGTGGGCAAGTACTGAGCCCCTTCTTTGCTTTATTAGAACATGGTCTACAAAGTAACCTAGGTTAACCTCAAAGGTAATTTTTTTTTAAATTATATTGTTAAAAAACCAAAAGATAATTGGCTCCATGTGTGCACGTGCTCAAACACACTTCAGCAAATCTGTAGGTTAGAGGACAGAGAACTGCTGGGACTCCATGTTCTCCTCCCACCGGGAGAGCTACAGAGACAGGTTCAAGAGAGAACAAAGTAGACACAGGTGAAGAAGGAAGAGGACGAGAAGGAGCAGATCGCCAAAGTTAGTTTGAGGCCAAGCAGAGCAGTTCAGGAGAGGCAGAGAGAAGCCAGATTGAATCAGTGTGGAGAGGAGTTTGAGCCAGAACAGCTGAGTTGAACCAGCCAATAAGAGCTCAGAAAGAAAAGGGTGAATTAATTCAGCAGTAAGTCTCAGAGGCTGAAAACAGTCTAGGCCTAGATAAGATTACAGGAGGCTAGAAGCTTCCAGGATGAAGCCGAGGTTAGCAGACGGAGACAGTCAGCTTCTGAGATGACAGTTCCCAACAGGAAAAGAAAAGCCACTTCTTCCTCCTACCACCACTGCTTCCTTATACTTTTTATTACCAGACGGCATGGCGGCACACCTGTAATACAGCACTTGGGAGATGAAAGCAGGAAATCAGCTTATTCCTGACTACACAGCAAGTTCTAAGACAGTCTAGTCTACATAAAACACTGTCCCCAAAACAAAAAATAATACACACACTTAAAAAAAAAAAAAGACTTATTTATGAGTGTTTTGTCTGCTTGTATGCATATGTGAAGACACAGTCCCAAAACCAAAAAATAATATGCACACTTAAAAAAAAACAAAAGACTTATTTGTATGAATGTTTTGTCTGCTTGTATGCAGGTGCACCACAGGACTCCTGTGACTGAAGGTGTGAACTGTCGTGAGCTACCCGAAGTGGGAGCTAGAAAATACGCCTGGTTCCTTTACAAGAGCAACAAGTGCCTTTAACTGAGAAACCTTCACTCCAGCCCCATAAGCAGTACTTTTTTGTTTGTTTTTATGAGAAAGGGTCTCACTATGTAGCTTTCGTTGTCCTAAACTCAGTAAACCAGACCAGGCTGGCCTTGAACTCAGAGATCTGCCTGCTTCTGCTTCCCAAGTGCTAGAATCAAAGGTCTGCACCACTAGAATTAAAGGTCTGGCCCCACAAATAGTAATTATTATCATTAGATCTTCTGCCCTCTCGGCCCCATCTAATGTCTTGTGAGTACTGATGGGTAGCTGGTACATACATGCAAAGGCACGTGGCAGAGACACGAGAGATACAAAAAGAGTTATATGGAGGGGATCAGTAAAGAAGAGGGCATGGAGAGGCCTTGTGGGACCACTGGATCAAGAATGATAGTAAAACTGGAATAGCTAGTAGATAAACTGAAAATGGGAACAGTATAAATGGGCCTAGATTAAAGATGGAAAGGGGCCACTGACGAAAAACAATATGGCAAGGCTGTGTCTGAACGGCAGAACATCTGTAGCCTGTGTGAGGCCCAAGGCTCAGTCTCTAGAACCACAGAAACAAGAACAAAGAACAGGTCTGTGTACTCACACCACAGTAAGACAGCAAAGTTGGTTCTATTAAGAAATAAGCTTGGGCTGGAGAGATGGCTCAGAGGTTGAGAGCACTGACTGCTCTTCCAGAGGTCCTGAGTTCAATTCCCAGCAACCACACGGTGGCTCACAACCATCTGTCATGGGATCTGATGCCCTCTTCTGGCCTGCAGGCATATATGCAGGCACAACACTGTATACAATAAATAAATCTCTGAAAGAAAGAAAGAAAGGAAGGAAGGAAGGAAGGAAGGAAGGAAGGAAGGAAGGAAGAAATAAGGAAAGGAAGGAAGGAAGGAAGGAGGAAGGAAGCATGCTTAAAATTATCTATGGTTATTCAGATCCCATGACTGAATAGCCTGTCCTTACGATCATTCTGTAAGTGAAATATATGTGGAACTCAGACTGAAAAGGGCAGTGTGTGCTGACAGTCAGAGTGGAGTCAAGCTCACCGTCTGCAATGTCTGAGCATGATGTTCCAATGGCTGTGTCCCCACTGTCAGCAATGCTTGAGCAGCGGCTGAAGCGGCTCCGGAAGGCCTCTGAGATAACTGGTGTCTGCCATTCAGTTCCCAGAGAACTGCCTTTTTGAATCACATTGGAACCTGTAACAAGAGGCATTATTTTTCACTTTAGTGTGAACCAGCTGATGAAATTCAATTAAGCACTTTTTTGGGGTGTTAAGGTCAGTACATTTTTATTTAAGTGATTTCACATGTAATTCCTTAACTGTCTATCCACATTGTTGAAGCTCAAGATTTATCAAGATAGGCCCTTTTCAAAGGATTGGTGCCTAATTCACTTTTAGCCCTGTATGACAAGAACATTTTATAATCAATTAATCACCTAGAGCTACATTCTACCTCAGTTATACCTACCCACATATAAAGCCTTATCATAGCGACTTACTTAGACTCACACTAGAGCCACGCTCTAAGCACACACTATACGCAATGTAGTTCTCGAAAACCTAATCAGCAATAAAACATTCCCAACAGGTCGCCTGCTAACAAAGCAGCATATGAAAAACCCTAGGGGCTTGTTTTGTAATGGCTATGTCCACAGCAAACAAGATTATACCTGTACAAGAGCAGCAGGCCACACCTTTCTTCTTCTCAGCCCCATTTCAGCTATGAGCGCCTTGATTTACTTTTGTTGTTTAGTTTTATTTTACGATTGTAGTTTGTTTTGGTTTTTGAGACATGATCTTACAATGAAGCCTAGGTTAGCCTGGCACTTACTATAAATGCCAACTAGGCTGGTCTCAAACTTACAGAGATCAGCCTGTCTCTGCTTCTAGAATTCTGGGATTAAAGGCATGTTCTGTTTTCTTGAGATATGGTTATCACTCTGTAGCACAGGCTGGTTTCAAACTCATGGCAATCCACCTATATTAGCCTCCTGAGTAACCAGGATTACAGTGTGTGCCATTGGGCTTAGCTGAGTTAGCTGATTTTTTTTTTTTTAAAGATTTATTTATTTTATGTATGTGAGTACACTGTAGCTGTCTTCAGACACTAGAAGAGGGGATCAGATCCCATTACAGATGGTTGTGAGCCACCATGTGGTTGCTGGGAAGTGAACTCAGGACCTCAGGAAGAGCAGTCAGTGCTCTTAACTGCTGAGCCATCTCTTCAGCCTGACTTAGCGGATTTTTAATGAAAACAACATGAAACCTGAAAATATTAAAAGATAGAAGAAATAAGATCTACCAATAAGCCTGGTAGAGTGCCACCACATTCCCATAATCCCGTTCTTGGAAGGTAGACGTACAAAGGCCAGCTATTTCCAGGCCAGTCAAGGCTACATAGGGAGATCCTATGTCTTAAAAAAACAAGTCATCTTTAGGGAATCTGGATTTTTTTCTTTCTTTCTTTCTATCTATCTATCTATCTATCTATCTATCTATCTATCTATCTGTAATAGAGTCCTGCCTCCCTACACACACACACACACACACACACACACACACACACACACACAATTTACTGAAAAGTTGAAGCTACAATGCTTTATCTAGTTTACAGAGAAGACAGTGATCAGTATACATGTCCAGGTCCAATATCTGCATACTTTACATGGGTTCTCAATGGATGAGATTAGCATTCTGAACCAAAATAGTCTTCAATGTATAGCCTATGATGTACTCTACACATATTACATATCCCTGGTCCCTACAAACTAATTATCAGTAGCAACCCTCACTCCATCCCAATGATGTGAGTTATCCTACATGTCCCAAGGCTGCACATACAACAGGGATGTCAGTCCTCTGCTGAAAACTACCGCCAGTCTAAACCAATGTACTCACAACAGGTCAGTCAGATCAATTTTGAAAATTAATCCAAACAGGTTACGGTGAGTCTGTGTAAGTGGTGCATCTAGTCCTAGCACAAAGATAGGCATCTTATTGAGTTCAAGGCTAGCCAGGGCTACATGGCAAGTTCCAGTCTAGCCAGTGTTACAGAGTGAAGATGATACAAAGAACCCATGTATGGGACTGGAGAAATGGCTCAGCAATGAAGAGCATTGGAAGAGCCCCTGCTCTTCCAGGGGACCCAGATTGGATTCCCAGCACCTACATGGCAGCTCACAACCATCTCCAACTCCAGTACTATGGGATCTGATACCCTCTTCTGGCCTCTGAGGGCATCAGGCATGAACTTGGCACAAACATGCATGCAGGCAGAACACTTATACACATAAAATCTTTAAAAATTTTAAATGAAAAAAAATTAAACACTCCAGTTTTTGAGCAAGTAAGAGAAAAAAAAAAGACTAACAGGATCTGACTTCAAAGCTTCTTTAATGTATTATTAGGTAAGTTAGATCAGGATTTTTTAAAAAATTAACATGTCATAGAGATGGCACAGTGGTTAAGAACACATAGATGAGTATCTAAGCTCAGTTCCCAGCACCTACTTTGGGTGTCTCAGAACTACCTGGGACTTCAGCTCTAGGGGGACATATCATCCTCTTCCGGCCTGGCCTGACACTTGTACTCATGTACACAGACCCATACCCACATACACGTAATGTTAAAAAAAGTCTTTAAAATCTCAGCATTTGGGAATCAAAGTCAAGAAGTTGTTACCAATTTTAAGTTCAGCCTGGACTCATAGCAAGTTTTTGCCTACAAAACAAGCTAGCAAAAAATAAATCAGGTTCTAGAAAGACTTAAATCCAAACTATTTTTGTTTTTAAGACAATGTCACCTGCCTTCAAACTCTTGAGCCACCTGCCTTGAGCTCGAGCGTGGTGCTACAGGTGTTATAGGTGTGTGCCACCAGGCTGGCTTGTTTAAGATTATTCGTTTATTTGTTCCTTTTTTTCTTTCTTTGTAGCTCAGTGGAAGCACTTGCATCTACCAAGCTCAGGATTCAAAGTTTAGTAACACCAAAAGAAAATAAACCAAAATACTATTTCTCTTTTGAGGTGGGTTCAGGATGTACACATAGCCCAGGGGTGACCTTGAACCTGCACTCCACCTGTCTCCGAAGAACTGTACATGGGATGCAGCATCACGATCAGCTTACAGTTAAATTACTTTTAAACTGCTGTGAATTTTCTAGGTTGTTCTGAAGATCCACATAAACAAATGCGCCAGCAGCTACTTATCCTCCATGTAACTTAGGTGCCAAAGTGTAAGTTGAAATTGGAAAATATGCTTCTACAAACTTTTTGACTAGAAGCAAGCAAATGTTATCTCACCACAAATCACCTTGTTCTGTCAAGCTTAGTGCGTCTGTTATGGTCACCATTTTTCTATCACCCCCTCCTACTCACAGCGCATACCCCTAGTTTCAGCCTTTCTCTAAGGACTCCTACTTTTGAGTTATACTCTGATTTGAAAAATATGCCTGCTCTATACACACTCAAATTTTATATTTATTATATATATATATATAAATATGTATATAATAAATATATACATATATGTATATATAGCAAGGCTTCTCTGTATATCCTTGGCTGGCCTGGAACTAGCTCTGTAGACCAAGCATGCCTTAAACTCAGAAATTCATCTGCCTTTGCCTCCAGAGTGCCGGGATTAAAACTATACCACCATGCCCAGTTTATCCGACATATTTTCATGTTTATTCTGTGAATGTGTGCCATTTGAGTTACTTATACTATATTTTTATACCTAGGTGTGGTGCCTCATACTTATAATCCCAGCACTTGGAAGGTGGAAGCAGGAAGACCAGAATTTCAACCTCATCCTTGGCTGCAAATGGAGCTTCAGACCAGCCTGGGGTATATATGAGACCCAGTCTTAAGCTTAAAGTCACCAGCAGCAACTGTATAGCTAGGTGTGGTGAAACAGAGTGACTGCCTCAAGTCTAAGATCAGACTGGTCCATACAGTAAATTCCTGGTCAGCCAGGACCTCAGGACCTCATCACCCCTGCCAAACCAACAAAACCAAAACCAAACCAACAAACCCTCCTTTGTGTGTATGTGCTTGTGTTGGTATAAAGACCATTATTAATCTGAAAGACATGCTACTGAAGACAACAAAAAAAGGCAGGAAACTTTGTTAGGAATTGCTATCTTGCACAATATTAAAAGTATAATTTACTTATAAGATAGTGCAGGGCACATGGCATATTCACTAACTACTGAAGGAACCTTGACATTATCTAGATGCTTATCATGATGCCCAGTGTGTGAGAAGCAAACTGGCCAACAAAAAGGCTCAGGGGAAAAAGCACTTGGGCACAACCTAGGCAATGTGAGTTTGATGCCCAGATCTCACAAGGTGGCAGAAGAGAACAACTCTTGAGAGTTGCTATCTGACCTCCATGGCACCTGCACCTGCACACACACATGTACACAAATAAAAATGAAGGAAAGAAAAAGGAAGGGGAAGAAAGAAAGATAGCAAATCTAAGACGGTACCACAAAAATGTACTAGGGTCTACTGTGAGCCAGGTACTGTGAGACTCCAAAGTTAAAAAGCATTTGTCTAGTTAAAGTTGAATAAAAAAAACAGCATTTTTTGACAAATATCTCAAAAAAAAAATCAAGTCATTTTACTATTCTGATCTGAAATGAGCCTCTCGTTACATTTGTATGTGTGTTTAGCAGACACATAATCATATACCTACAGTGTGCATCCACTGAGCTTTCAACAGCTTGCCCATCTACTCTAGAGATAAATTCCTAGCTTTCTTGGTACAAGAGATGGTGGGCATCCAAGAATTCCAATCTGTGTGGAAGAGCACGTGAGTAGAGCACCGTGACCCATGTTGTCCCTCCCGATTTCACCCAGGACTGTGTCTCATAGACACAGAAGTTAACTTCTGGACTCCATACGCACAAATGGCATGCCTGCACACACCTACACGCGTGTGCATACACGCATACACACACACACACACACACACACAGACGAAATAGGAGAAGCCAAAATTTAATACAGAAGACTACTCACCTGGTGAAGTAGCATGAGGAGACCTGTCATTTGGATATTTTTCTTGCATGGCCATCAGTTACCTGAGACAACTGCAGAATGAAAGAGTAACCAGTCAGAATTCTCCATTATCTATAAAAAAATTATTTGTAACTCTGTTCCCATCAGATGGAACTAAAACAGAACAAAATAAAACAAAACCAAAACAACAACAACAAAACCCCACCACAATCTTTTGTTTTGTTTTGTTTTTTCGGGGCAGGGTTTCTCTATGTAGCCCTGGCTGTCCTGGAACTCACTCTGTAGACCAGGCTGGCCTCGAACTCAGAAATCCACCTGCCTCTGCCTCCCAAGTGCTGGGCCTAAAGGCGTGCGCCACCACTGCCCGGCTCCCCCCCACCCCCAATCTTGATATAAGAATAAACAAAATCAGTTTCCTCCTACTCTAACAATATGCTTCTGGCATCAGACTTTGTATGTATGTACGTATGTATATATATGTGTTGTGTGTGTGTGTGTGTGTGTGTGTTCCAACTACCTAGCTCTGAATGCTATCTTAACTCCCAGCTTGCTGTACTTGCTCATCAACTAGCTACAAGTCAACAGTCCACTGACTCTCTCCTAGAGTTTATTTGCTAGAATGGTTTACAGAACTCGAGGAATCCTTACATTTACTAGTTTACATTAGGCACGAGGGAACACATCTATAATTCCAGCACTCAAAAGGCAGAGGCAGGAGAATCATCACAAATTCAAGGCCAGCCTAGTTTACATAATGAATTCCAGGTCAACCAGGACTATATACCCTGTTTAGATAAATAAATTATGGTCTCATTATAGAGATATTACAGCTAGGTGTGGAACTGCATACCTATAATCCAACATTTGGGAAGCTGAGGCAAAGAATTACCACAAATCTGTACAACATAGAGACTGCCTCAACAAAACAAAACGAAAACAGGAGAAAAGGAGAAAGGGGTATTACACGAGACACGTGAAGAGATGCAGAGGGCCCCTTGCTGCAGCAACGCAAGTGGGAGCACCTGGAGCGCAGGCTCTGAACAACAACCCACGAGTCATAAGAAAATGGCAGACACAGGCCAAAGGCAAATAAGGGGTACAGAGCTGCAAAGAGAACACACTCCCTTGAGTTTGCTACTGACGGAGAAGCTAGAAATGATAAACTGACGGTCTAAAGGGTTTACGAATAAACTTGGTTGAGAAAATGTAAGTTACACAAAAGCAGAATTTAGCTAAAGGAGCGCTGCCTCAAATATGACTGGAAGATAGAAGTAGCATGCTACCCAGACTTCCGAGGGGCTGTAGAAAGCTAAGAAAAATAGGGCTTTACTTCTAACAACTAGGAGTTTAGGGTTACTACGGGTGTTTATAAAAATTTGTCTGTAGAGATCTGCTCACCAAGACTGCTGCCCAGTAAGTTCTACTGCCATATCAAAAGGAGTAGAATTCTTCCAGGCTGAACCCTGGTTAACAACACACTCCCCACCCCTTCCCCCCCAACCCCCAGAAAAAAAGATCTATAAAAACTACCCAGGGGCTATCAGTCAACAAATACTTATCAGCATATGAAAAGATACGTATCATTTCAAAGACAACAAAAACCTATCTTACAACAGCATACCATACACTCAAGCATTTTCCCATATTTTACACTGCAGAGTATTTAAAGGCTGGAGAGATTGCTCAGAGTGGTTAAGAGTACTGGCTGTTCTTCTAGAGGACAAAGGAACTACCTGTAACCTTAGGAATCCAAACACTGTCTTTCAGGTCTCTGGTGACAGGCAGTAAGTACACATGGCACACAAAAATACATCTAGACAAAACACCCATACATAAACATCTTTAATCCCAGCAGGAAGAGGCACAGGTGGAGGCATCTCTGTGAGTTCGAGGCCAGCCTGGTGTATATAGAGAATTCCAGGACCACCAAGGCTACACAAGAGACCTTGTCTCAAAACAAAACAAAACAAAACAAAAATAAAATAAATCATGGTGACACACATACGTAGTCCCAACTACTCAAGAGGCTGAGAAAAAAACTGTTTGATACTTCAAAAAGTTCAAGAAATACATAACCTGGGAAATACATAACAAGATCGCATCTCAAAAAACAAACAAAAGGGGCTGGAAAGATGGCTCAGTGGTTAGGTTAGTGTACTACTTGCAGAGGACCTGAGTTCAGTTCTAAGCACCACGACAGGCAGGTCACAGCATGCTGTGACTCCAGCTCCAGGGATCCAATCCTCTCTTCTGGACTTGGGCACCTGCACTCACACCTCATATGCACATATACATATAACTAAAATTTAAAAAATATTTATGTTTGGCTAGGAGGTAGTGGCTCACAACTTTGATCCTAACACACAGGAAGCAGAGGCAGGTGGATCTGAGTCTGGGCAAGCCTGGTCTACAGAATGAACTCCATAACAGTCAGGGCTACACAGAGAAACCCTATCTCAAAAAAAAAAAAAAAAAAAAAACAAAAAAAAAAACAAACCCAAGTAAATAAATAAGTATAAAAAAAAATAACTAACATTTATTGTATGTGTGCACAATAGTGCACTTGTGGAAGTACAAGGACAAACTTTCAGGATTGGTTCTGTACTTCCACCTCGTGCATAAGAGGAGCACGCTTGTGTTGTTGGGCTTGGGATAAGGGTCTTTACATGCTAGTCCCCTCACCAATCTGTGGAGGCCAGAGGTAGACAGCAAGTGTTTTCTCCACATTTTTGAGGTAGTGTCTCTTTACTAAAGAGAAGTACACTGATTCAGCTGGACTGGCTGGACATACCACCACCCCTTTCCTCCGAAGTACTGGAGTTATAGATGCATATTGCTGAGCGTACTGGAGATCTGGATCTAGTTCCTCAGGATTCTGTAGCCAGCTCCCCAGTTCCCAAGCAGTTTTTCCTAAGCCAGTCTCTGTCTCTTTCTTTCAAAGTACTGATACATAAACACTTGGGGGGGTCGGGGCATAAGACAGAGTCTCACTTGTGCCGGGTTGGCCTCAAACTCACTAGGTAGCTAAAAATGACCTCAAACCTGTGATCTTCGTCCCTCTAATTCCTGACTGCAGAGATATCAGACCTAAGAAACCATGTTTTAAATTCACAAATTATTCATACTGTGACTATCATTCTGATGTGTATGTGTGGAAGATAAGAGGGTAGCTGGGATGGTTTGAATATGCTTGGCCCAGGAGTGGCACTATTAGGTTGTTGGAGGACATGTGTCACTGTGACATGGACTTTAAGACTCTCATCCTAGCTCCCTAGAAGCCTCCTAGCTCCCTAGAAGCCAGTCTTTGGAACGGAACAAGATGTAGAAGTCTCGGCTTTCTTATACCATGCCTGCCTACACATTGCTATTTGGGAGGCACAAGTTAAGACTGTCCTAGGCTTGTGCCTTCAATCCCAGCACTCGGGGGAGAAGCAGGTGGGTCTCTATGAGTTCCAGGCCAGCCTGGTCTACAGAGCTAGTTCCAGGATAGCCAGGAATCCCGGTCTGGAAAAACAAACAAACAAACAAAGACTACTCTGGGCTACCTGAGACCCTACCCCAGGAAACAGAATAAAATAAACAAAGGAGGGAGGAGGGATGGAAAGAGAGGAGGATGAAGTCAACTGTCAATGTTAACAAGGAGACAGCATTGTGGCCAGCAATGAATGCACTTTCTCCTTTACGGCCCTTCACCTGAGTAAGGTCAGACCTCTGGCTAGGTGCACTAAGTTGCATTTATTAAGTATTCAGACAGCTACATATAGGAAAAACACTGTATATATGCAGGATAATGGGATGGGCTTCTCAAGAGGACTTCGGTTAAGGTGTCTTTACAACAGCTATAGATGCTGTGGCTAAGTCTTTCTGCTTAAAGAATGTAATTTTTTTTTTTTTAACTGACTTTGAACTTTCTTTTATTTATTTTCTGTATATGAGTACACTGTAGCTGTCTTCAGACACACCAGAAGAGGGCATCAGATCCCATTACAGATGGCTGTGAGCCACCATGTGGTTGGTGGGAATTGAACTCAGGACCTCTGGAAGATCAATCAGTGCTCTTAACTGCTGAGCCATCTCTCCAGCCCAGAATGTAATTTGTAACAAGAATTACTATTAAGCAAAAGTTTAAGATTACAGTAAAAATGTTAACTAATTTAGTTATTTTTCTAAAGAACTGTCTTTTGTAAGACCGTTTCATGAGGTGCGCTGTTTACATCTGTGAAGCACTAATATGGTAGACTCAAGTCTAAGTCTGCCAGCCCTAAGTCTACAACTATCTGTTGTCTTTAATGTCATTGTTTAAGATGTTGTTAAGGAAACAAACAAAAATGGGGGGGGCACAACAGGAATTCAGAAACTCTGAATTTATGAGCACCCAAAATAATTTGGGAAAATACACAGGATACAATTCTTGGAGGTGAAATTCAATTTTGAAAGGGAAAAAAAAGTGGCTCTCTGGTATTAATGAATGTACGTTACTGATCTCTACAGTGCTATCTTAGCAACAAGAACCCAAGGGGTCATCGACTGGCTATTGTAATAACATAATGAACCATGCCCCAAAACCACACTCCTTCATGCAAGTACCAACTTAGCACCCAGGAAGCAGAACCAGGAAGACTGAAGGCTCCAGGTTAGCCTGAGCCACACAGTGGGTCTCCAAAACAAACAGGCCGGAGAGATGGTCAGTGGGCAGAAGCACTAGATGCTTTCAGGGGACCTGGGCTGGATCTCAGCACCCACACAGTACCTCAAAACAACCAGTTTTAACTCCAGTTTCAGAGGTTCTGACATCCTTTTCTAGACTCTTTGGGCACTGCATATATATGGTACGCAGACATGCAGGCAGGCAAAACACTCATAAAAATAAAGGCCAAAACCCCTCAAAAATAACAACAACAGCAAAATCTTCAACTTATGGCTAGTTATCAATTTATAGCTAGCCATTCAACTGATGGCCAATGAGTCAATGATGCAGCATCAGCACCCACTTATGAGTGATGCTTCCTCCCATAAACACCAAATCTACCTTCTCACTGGCCTCGTCTTTTGTCCTTTTCTTTCTTTACTTTTTGTTGTTGTTGGTGGTTTTGGACAAAGGATCTTACTATGTAGTTCAGGCTGACTTTGAACTTTTGTCTTTCTCACTCCCCAACCCCAGTACTAGAACAAAATAACAATTTCATTTTGTTATCCTTTAAAGAAGAACCAAACAGAAGCCAGAGTAGACTAAGACATTTTCAAATTCAGAACAAAGTGACAAAAGAACTCCCAGAGCCCCTAGACTGGTATTTAGGAACCCAGTGGTCCTTCTATACAATGGTATTAGGAACCCAGAGGTCCTTCTGTATCTATTTAGAACTAAATTCCAGGAATGCTTCAGGCAGTAAAATTCAGAGTTCGTGCTCCTTATGTGGTATAGCATTTGCATGGAACAGTTGTCCATATTTACCTGTACATTTTAAACAATCAACTCTAGAGACCAGGTAATAACAGTCCACTGTTAACTACTGAGAAAGCTAAGGCACAAAGAATCCCTGCCACTGTCCTTCCTTAACATTAGTTACAAAAAGTAAATAATTATATATCAAAAAGTACAAACAATCCTAGTCCATTAAACAGATATGATGGATAAATGTGGTATAACTGTAAAACTGGGTATCATTTGGCTACAAAAGGAATGAAGTGAACTAGAAAGCTTAGCTGGTTAAGTGCTTGGCTGCAATCAGAGGAACCTGAGTTCAAATCCTCTGAACCCATGCAAAAGATGATGCATGCCTGTAATTTTAGTGCTAAGGAAGGACTGACATGAGGGTCCCAGGGGCTTGCTGGCCAGTCAGTCTAGCCAAACTAGAGATCCTGGAGGAAGGACTGAAGGAACCAGAGGGTTTAGCGATGCAACAAGAACACAGCCCACAGAATCAACTGACCAGAATTCATGAAGGCTCACAGAGATCAGGGAGTCTACAGGGGTCTGACCTAGGTCCTCTGCATATATGCTATGGCTAAGTAGCTTGGTGTTCTTGTTGGATTCCTAACAGAGGATGTGGGGGCTGTCCCTGACTCTTCTGCCTACTTGTGAGACAGGATTCTTCCTACTGGGTTGCCTTGTCCAGCTTTGATGTGATGCTATGTGTCTGGTCTTATTGTAACTTGTTACACCATGTTTGGTTGATATCCTTGGAAGCCTTGCTCTTGTCTGAGGGGAGGCATTGGATCAGGAGTGGGGGGAGAAGACCTATAAAGGAGCTGGAGAGATTGTTTTTTTTTGGAATTAGAGATAGCAACCTATTACTGTGGGTGGATTTTGTGTTCATGTGCAGGGGTCCACTCCAGAGGGTGACTGAGAATCTTGCTCTATTTTGACCTTGAGACAAGATCTCTCACTGAATCTGAGAATAGGCTTTTAGTCAGATAACCCCAGATGGCCTCCGCACCCCCCCCCCCCAGCCTCATCTCTCAGTGCTAGAGTTGAAGGATCCAGCACACAATGGCTTTTGAAGGAGTGCTGGAGACTGGAAATCAGGTCCGCAAGGAAGGTGTGGGGTAGAGACTCGGGGGAAGGGAGTGGGGAAAACTGCATGTAGTTGGAATCTAATATCTGAGAGAAGAATAAAACATTTTTAACAAGGTGGAGACCAATAGAGGAAGATACCTATCATCAACCTATAACCTCCATGTACATGTGTCCATGTACCCACATATATGATATATGCATACAAACATGTACATGTGAATATATATCCCACACATGTGCAAAATGAAATGGGGTTGATAGGATAACTTAATGTTTGCTGTACAAGAATGAGGACCTATGTTCTATCCCCACCTACATAAAAACTTATGCACGGTGGCACATGCCTATAATCCCAGCATAGGAGAGACAGAGATAGAAGGATCCCTGTAGCTTACTGGCCAGCTAACCAAGCCTCATCAGGGAGCCTCAGGTCCCACTGAAAAAAAAAAAAAAAACAACACAAATAATCAACTATACAGCTAAAGAAATACAACTGAATGCAGACAGGAAGGAGATAAAAACCCCTAACAGAATTAGTAACTAAATTAAAAGTGAATACACTACAAAAATATTCACTCATATAGAAAACGTAACATGTATATAAAACTTCCTATTAAACCCCGTGCTAAATAAATACTTTATATATGTATCATGTATCATGTCTAATACGCATATCAATTCTGAGACAGTTATTGTTATTTATCACCCTCCTTTTACAGAGAATAAAGGTTTAGACTGAGTTCAAATGCTCACACAAAAGCATGAGAACAAGAGTAGAGACACCCAGAACCCCAGTAAATGCCAAGTGGGAATGGGAGCTCATGTGTAATTCCAGCTTCAGAAAGCAGAGAGAGGGGATCCCAAGAGCAAGCTGGCTCACAAGATTGACTACATTGGCAAGCTCTGGGTTTGACTGAGACAAGATCTGCCTCGGTGAACTAGGTAGAAATCGATGATTGATAACTGCCATCAACCTTGGACCTGTGCATTCATGTGTGCACATGCATATGGACACTCACGTTCTCAGGCCTGGCAGCAAACACCTTTATCTATTGAGCCATCCTGAAGGCCTTCATTGTGTTTGTTCATTTTGTTTTTCTCTGTGTAGTCCTGACTGTCCTGGAACTAACTTTGTAGACCAGGCTGGCCTTCAACTCGGAGATCGGCCTGCCTCTGCCTCTGCCTCGATAGTGCTGAGATTAAAAGTGTGTGCTATTATTGGCTGGCTTCAGCATACAACTTCTTAAACTAGGGATTGATAGATGATACAATGCAAAGTGGACATTGTGAAAGATCTAATAATAGTAAAAGATACTTGAATATATAACAGTCAATTATTAATTCAAAAATCAAACACGTAACAAACGCAAGATGTTTCTGGCTCCCTGTTCTGTACTGCCAGACTTCACTGCAGCCCTGGTTCTGAACATGCCACACAGAACTCTTTGCACTGTGCATGCCCTTAAGCTATGCAATACCGAACACACTGCTTCACACACCTTGGCTCAGCTGTGAGGCCACTGTAGGTCATGACCTAGACTGTTTTTACCTCGCATTCAAGGTTTTCTCCTCTTATGGAAACATACTCTTATGAAGAAGACAATTTTCATATTCTACTATTTTTTTTTAAAGCCATCAAAATAGTCTGTGTTTGAACTGGTGTTTGCCTGTAATCTGCAGCACTTGAGAAGTGGAGAGAAGGAGACCAGGAGTTTGCTTTATAGTGAGGTCTAGGCCAACCTGGGATACATGAGACCCTGTCTCAAAATGACAAACGACGACAACAACAAAAAACCCACAAGGAAGCAGACATGTCAGCACACATCTTTAATTTAATTCCAGCACCTGGTGGAGGCAAAGGGATGTCTACACAGCAAGTTCCAGGCTAGGCAGGGCTATAGTAAGATCTCAAAAAAGAAAAAAACAAGATAGAAACAAAACAAACAACAAAGCTGGGATGTACTCAGTTGGGAGCGTGCTTCTCTAGTGCATAAAACTTCCCTGCAGTACCACACAAAACTGAGCAAGGTAACAACACACACTCTACTTGCAGCATCAAGACCAGAAATTCTAAGTCTTCCTTGGCATTATATAGCATGTGTATGTGATGTATGGTGTTCAAATGCTTGACCTGAAAAACTGCTGTGTGACAGGCTAATGAGATGGCTCAGCAGGTCAAATGACTTGCCACAGGCCCAACAACCTGAATCAATCCTTGGATCTGGATCCTATGGTATAAGGAAAGAACTCTTCAAAGTGTTCTTGTTTTCTCTCTCTCTCTCTCTCTCTCTCTCTCTCTCTCTCTCTCTCTCTCTCTGACACACACACACACACAGACACAAATATTAAATGGCCCTAAACACACTTCTGCCATTTTGTACTATGTATTTATGGGGAGCAGTGTTCTCAGTATGGATAGTGATATCAAAATACCAACTCTGAAAAATGTTGAAGATGGTTTGTAACAATCACCCAAGCTTTCTTTTGGTTTCTGTGACAAGGTGTCACGTAGCCCAAGCTGGCCTAGCATTTGCTATGCAGCCAAGGATTATCCTCAAACCTCTATCTTCCAAGTTCTGAGAATACAAGCATGGATCACCATCCCTGACAATATTTAATTATGTAAAAATAAGCACCTCATTAATATACAAAGAGATGGCTCAGTGGTTAAGAGCACTGACTGCTCTTCCAGAGGTCCTGAGTTCAGTTCCCAGCAACCACATGGTGGCTCACAACCATCTGTAATGGGATCTGATGCCCTCTTCTGGTGTGTCTGAAAAGAGCAACAGTGTACTCATATACATAAAATAAATAAATATATCTTTAAAACAATACAAATTAGCTGTTGTCTTTAATAAATGATAAAAACTATACACATACCAGAGACCTGTGTTCTCCTGTTCTGAGTCAGGGTCTTCTATGTGGCCCTGGCTGGAACTCAGTATGCAGATCAGACCAGCACTGGCCCCAGGCCATGATGCTGGGGAGGCTTTTGTGCAGTGTATCTTCAACTGCAGTCCAGACTTGGTACTGTCATTATTATGAAGCTTTCCTGACTCAGGATTTTGTAAAACATTGTTCTCCATCATCTTCTAATTGGTCAATTAAGAGGTTATCAGTCTAAAGCTGGGCAGGAGAGGGTAAGGTGGGACTTCCAAGCCCAGCGATTGAGAGAGAGAAGGTCTCAGGTGGGACAGAGGAGGTCACCATGAGGATGTGTGTGAAGAAAGAAGTGCCAGAGTGAGTCTAAGATGACAGGTAACACCACATGGCTGGGAAGTATGCCAGGCCAACACAGGTTAGAACAGCTCAAGCCTGACTAGCTATAGTGCTGAGGCTTTTAATAAATATAAAATGCAAGTGTTTATATATAAATATATATGATATAAAATAAACATAAAAATCTCTGTCAATACTTGGGACCAAGGGTGGGCATAGAAAAGCCCCAGTACTTTTACATTTGGCACCCAATGTGGTGCTTGAACCCTGATATTAAGAGTCTCATGCTCTACCGAATGAGCTAACCGGTACTTTTACAAATTCTGCTGCCTCAGTTTCCAGAGTACTAGGATTACAAGCACAGGCTACCACACTAAGCTTCAAATAATTGTTTCAAAGTAAGTTTCTTCACAACTTGTCAGTCAATGTTTGATATACTTACACACTCAAGATCTCATAAAAATTTTCCAGGCAAAAAACAGGATCAAGAGTGGCAGTCTAAGGGCCAGAGAGACAGACTGCTCAGTGGTTAGAGCACTGGCTGCTCTTCCAGAGTGCCCAGGTCCAATTCCCAGCACCCATATAGCAACTCACAACGGTTTACAACTCCAGTTCCAGGACTTCTGACAACCTCACACAGACATGCACACAGGCAAAAAAAAAAAAAAAAGTTAATGAACATTAAAAAGAGAGAGGGGGAAGGGAGAGGGAGGGAGAGGGAAAGAGAGAGAAGGGAGCAGCTTAAGAAACCCTGTTCTGATACTATATTCATCAATCCAAATTTACTGAGTACCTACTATTTGCCTGGCCTTGCACCGTTAGAAATGTATCATGTTAAAGAAAACCACTGGTCATATGTTAGCCTGGAATCTCAACACTGTGGAGGCTAAGGCAACATTAACATGAATTCAAGACAGCCTGGGCCTGATATGCAGTTGCACATCTTTAATCCCAGCAAGGGAGATGAAAGCAGAAGGATCTCTGTGAGTTCACCACCACCCTGGTCCACATGGTGAGTTCCAGGCCAGCCAAGACCACACAGTGAGACCTTGTCTCAAAATCCAACACAACAGCAGCAGAAGCCCAGCCTGGGGCATACAGAAAATTCTAGACTAGTCTAGACCTAAAAACAGAAAGAAAAGGGAGGGAGGGCAGAGGACATACTAAGTAGTGGACGGCCTGCCTCACTTGGGCTAAGGGCTTATTTAATGCTCCTTATTTGAACAACAGACACCGTCTGACCTTCCTGATTTACTGAAGTCAAATGTTCTGACACTCTACTAGACAAACTAAAGTTCTAATTCACCCCAAGCCTCAGCCCAGTTCCTCAACTTGCCCACCACTGACCTTAGCTTCAGCTAACTGCGGGTGGGGGTTGGGGGCTGTCTTACAGTGCTATCGCTAGCTTCTTCCTGCTAGACGCAGTAGCAAAGCCCTGGGAGAGATCTAGGCCGGCCCCAGGCGTCGTCTGCCCCTCAACTACCCCTCAGCTCAGACGCCACCTCCGCGGGGATGGCTCGCTGAAGGACACTCGCGCCTTCAGTTCCCGGCCCTTTGTGAAAGGTCTCCACTCGCCGAGTGACAACTTAACGTCTATTCTTGCCCCGCTCTTCCCGCGGGCCGTGGGCTTTTAATGAGGGCAGGGGGCATCTGGCACACAAGTATGGAAACTGCCGTGGAGTTAATGACAAGGGGAACGCGAGGTGCAGGGGGGAAGGGACGGAGACGCGAGGGGGCGTGTGAGGATCCTTAGCCAGGAAACTCGGCCGGTGAGAGAAGAGATTGAGGTGGAATTACGGCTCGGTCCATCTGCGCATGCGCTTCGCTCTCCACGGGGTTCCCCCCCCCCCCAACCCCAAGAAGCTAGGTCCCGACTTTCCAAGGTTTTCCCGGGGTTACAGAATGAGGGGCAGGGACCGCCGCTTCGGCGGGAACCCCCAAAAAGAACTTACACGGGCCTGAGAGCGAGCGGCGACCTCCCTCACTCTGGGATACTGACGGCGGCCACCACGTCCGCACGAGCCGCGAATCCGCTCCTCAGGTCTCCTAACGGCCGTTCCACGCCCGTCAAGCCGCACGCCCTGGAGCGCGCGCCGCCCGGCTCCGCCTCTCTCTGCTTGCCCCTGGCCAATAGGAAGTCAAGGCTAGTGGCTACTCCGCCTCCTTTTGCCTACAATGGACCAATAGAAACTCAGGCCGCTCTCGTGTCCCGCCCCTTCACTGTGTCCTGGGCTGTGGGCGGGTGGATCACTGCGCAGGAGGCGCTGGACCGGTGCGTCGCTCTGCGCATGGCACAGCGGCTACTGAGATCGGTCTCCTCGCACCATACCGGATCCCGCCACTCAGTGGCGCTGTGTCCGCGAGGCTTAGGGTGGCCCGCCGGGTTGTGGCCAGGCTTTAGGGAATCCTGCCCAACCTACTTCAGCCCCCCCTCCCTCTGGAACCAGGAAGTCAGATTGCGCCTGTGACCTGCCAGGGTCACTGCCTACTCAGGGGTCACATTAGAATTAAGAATTGATGAGGGGCTGGAGAGCTGGCTCAGCGGTTAAATGCTATCAGAGCTATCGCTGCTGCTCTTTCAAGGATTGCATGTTTGGTTTCCAGCATCTATGTCTGGCCGCTCACCGCTTAAAACCATCATCTCTAATTATGATAAATACAACTAAATGATAACATTACAATTTAAAGCACTGAAGAATAACAAGTTGGTACCCTCAGAGGCCATAAGGCACTGGATCACTTGGAGCTTTTGTGAGCACCTCTTATGGGTGCTGAGATCTGACCAGTCCTCATGACAGAACAGCAATTGCTCTCAACTTCCCCAAGTTTATTTTTTGAGACTGGGTTTCATTGAGTCCCGGTTAGCCTGGAACATGCTTTACAGTCAAGGTCAACTTTGAACTAATCCTGCATCCACTTCTACCGGGTGCTGAGCTTACCGGTGTGACCAGATATGCCTGGCTCAATTTCCCTCTGTAATTTGAAAGTAACTCCATCATGTGATAATTTTTATGCGAAAATGAGTCCTCATATTTTAATAGTCTTTGGGTTCCCATTTAAAAGGCAGTCATACTTAAAAAAAAAAAAGGATTTATTTATTTTTGCTCGAGTACTCTATCTCTGTGTACACCTGCATGACAGAAGAGGGCATCGGATCTCATTACAGATGATTGTGAGCCACCATGTGGTTGCTAGGGATTGAACTCAGGACCTCTGGAAGAGCTGAAAAGTGCTTTTAACTGCTTAGCCATCTCTCCACCTCACCCACCCCCATAATTTTTAAGTATGCATAAATCTTCAGTTACTTTTATTGTTTTTCTACTCAGAATTTTGTGTAAACCAAGTTACCCTTAAATTTACTTTGTAATTCAAGCAAGCCTTGAACCCCTCCCTGATCTTCCTGTCCCGACCTTCCAAATGCTAAGGTTAATTTATTATTCTTTATTTATTTTTGGTGGACCTGGCTGTCCTGGAATTCACTCTGTAGATCAGATGGGCCTTGAACTCACAGAGATCCGCTTGTCTCTACCTCCTGAATGCTGGGATTAAAGACCTGTGCTGCCATCACCTGGCTTGCTTTATTATTTTAAAAAGGTGTGCTGCATATTTAATGAAATGTATCAATGATAGTATACCAACCAGCACGAATAAAAGTAAAAAAGACTAGACTTGGGGCTGCAGAGGTGGCTCAGTGGTTAAGAGCACTTGCTGCTCGTACAGAGGACTGGGGTTTGATTCCAAGCACCTACTTAGTAGCTCTCAACTGTGTTCAACTAACTGTTCAACAGCTCCAGTTCCAGGGGACACAACACCCTCTTTTGGCCCTTGTGGGCACCAAGCACACAAGTAGTAGGTTTACATACGTACAGGCAAAACACGGATACCCAGCTAAACATGGTGGCACATACCTTTAATCCCAGCACTCTTGAGTCAGAGGCAAATGGATCTCTGTGCGTTTTGAGGAGAGCTTCATCTATATAGCAAATCCAGCACAGCCATGGCTACATCAGGAGACCCTGCCTAAAAGCAAACAAAGACTATTCATACATATCATTTTTATTAAATGTTAAGAGTTGGTTAAATATAACTTTCTCATTTAACCAAATAGGATGGGAAGGTCAGAGTGCAGGGAGCCTGCAGTCTCAGCACTCAAAGCCGAGACAGCAGCATAGCAAGTTCAAGCTCAGCCTGATCCATACAATGAAACGCTGTTCCAGAAAGACCCGAAAGGAATGTCAAAATGGCTCAGTGGGTAAAGCATTTGCTGTGCAGACCAGTAGCAGATTCGATCCCTGGGACCCACACAACAGCAGGAGATAATTGACTCCACGTATTTATCCTCTAACTTCTATGCACTGTCTGCTTTGTTTCATTGTTGTGAAGAGATGCCATGCCCAAGGCAACTCTTGGAGAGGAAAACATCTCATTGGGACTGGCTTACAGTTTCTAAAGTTCAGTCCATTATCGTCATGGTGGGAAGCATGGCAGCATCCAGGCAGACATGGTGCTGGAGAAGGAGCTGAGAGTTCTACATCTTGATCTGCAGGTTGCAGGCAACTGTGTGTCACACTGGCATACCTTGAGCATAGGAGAGACCTCAAAGCCTGCCCTCATAGTGATGCACTTCCTCCAACAAGGCCACACCTCCTTCAAGGCCACACCTCCCAATAGTGCCACTTCCTATAGGCCAAACATTTAAACACCTGAATCTATGGGGGCCATTCTTATTCAAACCATCACAGTGTCCCATGGCAAACATGACCATGAGCACTCATTAGGCACACGTGTGCTTATCCTCAAATAAATAGAAAAAAAAAAAGACTGCCGAATTTAACTTAGATGTACATGCAGAGAAAACATCTATATACATAAAATAAAAAACAATTAATTAAAAAGTTAAGTGTACCACGAGCATGCAGTGCCCAGTGAGAACAGAAGTGGGCATTAGATCTCCTGGAGCTGGAGTTACAGACTATTGTGAATTGCCATATGGGTGCCAGGAATCAAACCTGGGTCCTCTGCAAGAGCAACAAGCGCTCTTAATTGCTAAAATCTCTCTCCAGCCACCCACCCATCTCTTTTTGTATATTTTTTTGAGACAAAGTCTCAGAACTCACTGCAGACCAGCCTGGTCTCTAAGTCATAGGGCTCTGCATATCTGCATTTAGTCCCAAGAGCTGGGACTAAATATGTGCACCATCATACCCAGGTCCATAAATTGAATTTTTATTCTGCTTTTTACTGTTCTATAGCTACTTCCTCCAACAGAAACACTCTATCCTGGAGGGAAGAGAAACAATCCTAAGAAAGCAATGCAAAATTTCAAGGTTCAGGGTGCTGAAAAAACTTCCAACACTCACAAGGTCCTCCCAAGGTTATATGAGCAAGAATCACTGGGGAAAAGGTTTTGGTGCAGCTGAGTTTCGGGCAGGCAGCTCCAGGGATGTAGCCTTTGTGGCTTCTCCTATACCAGGGAGGGCCTTTTGCTGATGCATCTACCTTTGAGTCGGCTAAGCTCCTAGAAGTAGACCTTCACCTATGCTCCTGTGGGTAACCCCAACAAATTTGCTGGCTCCCCAAGCTAAACTTGGGTGACATCTTTTTTCTTTTTTTAAATCAGTCTTCAGTATTCCTTGAGTTTGCCGTTTGTTGTGGACAAGGTTATGTGAAGCTCAGGCGGGCAAATTCACTACACAGCCGAGCAAACTCCCGGTGACTTTGAAATCCTGATCTTCCTGACTCCAGTTCTCCAGCACAGTGACTTCAGGCATGCACCACTGTATCTAACTTCTGTTCTCTGATTGTTTTCTTGGCGTACGTATGTCTCGGGGTTGTTTGAGCTTGTTTATTGTGGTTCTGAGAATCAAGCCAAGGTATTGTATATGCTATGCAAATGTCCTACCGCTGAGCCACACCTTTTGCGGTATTTTGTTTCTATGTTTACTGGTTTGAGACAGGGTCTTGATATATAACCCAGCTGACCTCGGACCCAGAATAATCCTCCAGCCTCGAACTCCTGGTCACTGAGATTACAGGCGCACATCAGGCTGTGTGGCTTGCCTGCTAACATCTAACACCTGTCCCAATTTCCTAGTCCACAGTCTTCTTCCAGCGCTCATTCACACTGTCCTTAAGTTTGCCTAAGATTGCCTTGTGAACTGTTGAATCCCCAAGGTATAACATGGTCCCAGGGATGTAATCGATTCTGATTGGGGATGAATAAATGATTGCAGCATAAACACTGTTGCTGTATCCATCCTTGACTAGGAAAGGGGGGGCCTGATGAAGCCTGGAATAACCAAGGGAAAGGCCGAAAAGGCTTGGGCAATATTATATAAATGCGTTTAACTCTCATTCTGGAACTGAAGAGTTTTGGTCATTTTGCAGGAAAGAAAGAAGGAGAGAGAGAGAGAGAGAGAGAGAGAGAGAGAGAGAGAATGAGAGAGAGAGAGAGTAGGGTTAGCTGATCAAGGCCCAAGGGCTTCCTGGGAATGAGTCCCATATAGAAGCAGAGGTCATCTGGTCAAACACTTTCATTTTACATATGTGGAGATGAAGCTTCATAAAGAATAACGTGATTTTCACACACATACGCACACACACACACACCCTGTACCATCTCCAATCCGTCAGCTCATTGACCTGGAACACTGAATCATTCTGTTCACATTATACTGATAGGAATCAAAAATAAATGTAGAATTCCTTGTGTTTATTGACGACAAATCCTCCACTCTTCCCCATCACTGTAATCACACACCCTCCCCCAAGAGTCCCAGTTAAAGAAGATTTGAAGAGCAAACAGGCCATTGCGCGGCATCTGCCTTCCCCACAGTATTGCGTTACACGCTGGTCCATGCCCAGCTTCTCTGGTAACTAAGAGAGGCCACACTACTTGCCTTGGCTCAACCCTTCCCCCACTCCACCCCTGTCTCTGCAAATAAACTAGACACTAAACTCTAGGACTGGAGTCAGGAGAGTGGGTCAGATTTTATTCCAGCATCCAGCCAATCATGATCAGGAGAAAGATGGATATCCAGGCTCCTGGAGGAGAGAGAGAAATGGTTGTAAAATAGTGTTAAAGGGGCTGGAGAGATGGCTCAGCAGTTAAGAGCACTGATGGCTCTTGCAGAGGACTTCAGCTTCGTTCCCAGCACCCACATGGGACAGGTCACAATAATCTGTGACTTCGGTTCCAGGGCAATCTGACTCCTCTGGCTTCCCTGGGTGCCAGCACTCATGTGCACAGGGTACACACACATATATGCATAATTTAAAATAAAATAAATATTTTTAAAACGGGATTTGAGGAGCTTTCAGAGTCCGGGAGAGTTTTAATTTTTTATTATATTTATTTATTTATTTAGTGCATGCAAGTCATAGTGCACATGTGCAGGTCAGAGGACATCTTTTCCTGGTTCTCTCCCGCCACACTTGGTTCCCAGGGATAGACCGTGATCAAGCTTAGCAGCAAGCACTTCTCCCCACTAAGCAACCTCAGTTTGAAGTGTTATTGTGTACACTGTTTTGTCTCTCTCTGTTTCCTTTCTTCTTTTCTTTTGCCTTAAAATACATACATAGTCCAACCTGGCCTCAAATGTACTCTGTAGCCAAGGTTAGCTTTTAACACTTAATTCTCCAGCCTGTACTTCCTAAGTGCTGGAATCACAGGGTCAACCTCTCTACCAGGCTTTTATGTCAAGTAGGGTCTCACTCTCTTGCACAGGCTGGTACTAAACTTCTGGGTTCCAGCAAGCTCCCTGTGCATGTTAAACCTGCAACCCCTTACTATGACTCATTTCTGGGTGTGTTTCAGATTTTGTGGCAGGATAAGGCAACAGCCTCATTATTAACTCTGCCATGTACTGCTCCACCTGAGACTGGGGAGGTTTAACAATGTGGTCACATAGCTCAGAGGAGAAGCAGAATCCAAGATCAGTACCAGCCTAGACCCTGCATGCACTCCTAGAGAACCCATTACCATTAGACCTTTCTTCCCAAAGCAATCCCTTGATACCAACCTGCCGAGTTCCTGCTGCCAGAGGCTCTGGACTCTGCAACCACACAGAAACAGAGATTGAGTTCAAAGTGCCCCTCACACAGGACGCTCACCCACCATACCATCAGGGTGGCACCAAAGGAAAAGGGGCTGTTTGGGTTTTGTTTTGTTTTGTAAGCTGGGACTCAGAAGAGTCCATCAGAGAATACACTTCTGGATTGAATAGCTAAAGGCATGGGATTCCCCAGTGAGGGTTGATGTACTCTAATAAAATAGAAAGACAAAAGATTGTTCCAGGACAAGAAAAAAGATCGAATTGAGGTTGGCATGAGAGACAACTTGAGAAAGCTGAGTTGATGCTATAGGAAAGGAGACAGCGCCTAGAGGGACTGGAGAGATGGCTCAGTGGTTAAGAGTACTGAATGCTCTTCCAGAGTATCCATGTTCGATTCCCAGCACCCACATGGTGGCTCACAACCATCTGTGACTCTAATTCCAGGGGATCAGGTGCCCTTTTCTGGTCTATCTGTTTACCACTTATTCGGAGAGGTCCAAACACGATCCACTTGCCACCGCTAGGCTCCATGTGCGTCCCAGCTCGAGTGTCCCAGGGTGAATTTCTCCTCAGGGGATTCTTCCCACTACAAGACTGTGGGTGACAAGACAGCTTTAGAGACTTTCCCCCAGGACATCAAAGACTCACGCTCATGGCCCAAACAAATTCACTCATCCTCATCTACAAGACGGAGGTCTTCAAATGCCGGCCTTTAACTCTTCCTACAAGCCTGGTCCCTAGAAAGTGAGACCCGCACACAATCCCACAACTGCCCTTGGTTCAGTCCCAGCTGCATTGCTGGTCTGCAGGAACCCTACTTACTGGTTGGCATGGATGTTCCACTTGCTTGTCACAGAGGGTCACTTGGGCGTGTAAGTAAAGCGTGTCACTATTCAAGAATCGTGAGAGAGTGAAAGCCAGTATCACATATATGGAGACCCCGTTGCTCAAGTCCTGGAGCATCCGGCCCCGGACTGGGCAGCTGCAGGAAGAAAGCCGTGCATTCATCTTTGGAACCCAGGCTTGGGGCCCGAGGTGTGGACACACAAAGTTTGATTTCTGCCACTTTAACTTGTCCTGTGTAATAATGGGTGTTGAATCTCTGGCTCAGAACTAACTTCACACGGATTATTTTATTTCATTCCCCACATCAGTACTCTGAGGAAGACCGTACTTCTGACTGCTCCCCATTTTAAAAAAATATTATTTATTTAATATATATGAGTACACTGTCGCTGTCCTCAGACACACCAGAAGAGGGCATCAGATGGTTGTGAGCCACCATGTGGTTGCTGGGAATTGAACTCAGGACCTCTGGAAGAGCAGTCAGTGCTCTTAAACACTGAGCCATCTCTCCAGCCTCTGTTCCCCATTTATTTATTTATTTATTTATTTATTTATTTATCTATTTATTTATATTTTTATTGGATATTTTCTTTATTTACATTTTAATTGTTCCTGCTCCCCATTTTTAAAGGTTTATTTATTTTATTTTCTGTCTGTCAGTGTTTGCCTGTAGTGTGTCTGTGCACCACGGGAGTAGAGTACCCATGGAGGTCAGAAGAGGGTGTTCCATCACCTGGAACCGGACTTAAAGTACCGTGTGGGTGCTGAGGACCTAAGTCAAGTCCTGTGTGAGAGCAGCAAGTGCTTTTAACTGCCAAGCCATCTCTCCAGTCCCCTGCCCTGCCACCCCCCAAAAAAAAACAGGGAGAAAACTGAGGTATGGAGGTGTTAGGTAGGTCTTCAAAGTTGGACCAGAGTGCTGTTCCTACCTAGGTAGGAATTCCAGAACCTTGGGAATACAGGAAAAGCTAGGATAAATTAAATAAATTAAATTAATAATAAATTAATAAATTAAAAGCTAGGAAAAATCACATACTAGGACAAATTCGGCAGTGTGCTGTGGGACCAGGCTGAGCATAAGCTGTCCTTCCTCAGACTCTGAGCCTGAGCCTTCTGCTCTCTCAACTGCACAGTGGGGGAGACAATACTTCATGGAGTTGTTTTGTGATCTGCAAATGACCCACTATGTAATCCACTATGCTTCTATGAAGACTATTGTCAACATGAATAAAACGTGATAGGAAAGGAAGGAGAGCTTCATTCTCTTGCTAATTTTGAATCACAATCTCATGTAACCCAGGCTGGCCTGGAATTCACTATGTAGCTGAAGCTAGCCTTTAACTCCCTCTTCCATCTGAGCACTTGGGTTAGAGACATGCACCACCATGCCAGCTTTTATTATTATTACCATTATTATTATTATTACTATTATTATTTTAAAGATTCTTTCTTTCTTTCTTTCTTTCTTTCTTTCTTTCTTTCTTTCTTTCTTTCTTTCTTTCTTTCATTAGTGTTCTGCCTGCATATATTCCTGTAGGCCAGAAGAGGGCATCAGATCTCATTGCAGATGGTTGTGAGCCACCATATAGTTGCTGGGAATTGAACTCAGGACCTCTGGAAGAGCAATCAGTGCTCTCAATCTCTGAGCCATCTCTCCAGCCCCCAATAATTATTATTTTTAAAACGGGGTCTTGCTGCCTTACTTGGCTAGCCTGGTACTCCCTGCCTCAGCCTCTCAAGTGCTTGGATTTGGGACCTAGGCCATCACACCTGACTTAGAGAGCCAGCTCTTGTCTTAGCATGCTCAACACTTGGCAAAGCGAGTCACCTACCAGCACTTGAGCTGAGCCTTGGTTTCTCCTTGAGTAAGGTGGAACTTGAAGTATGACTACATCCCAGTGTGTAAGATTTCAATGAGCTGATATAAGTGACTCACACTATGCCTGGCATGAGACAAACACTATGTCATCATTAGCTGTCTGCTATTGTGTGTAATGTACTTCATATATAACAGCACATGACACTCTGAAATGTTAGCATTATCTGTTATCTCATCACTGTAGGCCCTCAGTAACTGGGGAAGGGGAAGAAGACTAGAAGAAATGAATGTCATGTATTGGCTGTGAGATCTGTTGCCCTGAGCCTCAGTTTACTCATCTGTAAAATGAGGCTGGATATGTCCACTCAGCAAGCGTTCACCAGTCCTTTCCTTCCTCTCCATGTTTGTTTGCCAGAGTGTAGAGGAATCTTAAAGAACTAGGAAGGGGGGAGCTTATTTGGCAGCAAGCCCCCAGGACAGCAATTATCTCAGGCAAATAAAAGTTACGTTTACCCCTGGAATACAGAAAAGCAGGCTAGGGTCCAAAAGTACCCAAGTAAATCACAGTCCAAGCCCCGGGACCAGATGGACTCTTACCTCTCCTTCACAAAATGGTAAGTGGCCTTAGCCTCTCTGGTGGAAACGTTGGTACTTGCAAAGATCTCGTTAGCCACCAGGGCAAACCGGTTAGGATCACTGTCGGTGGACTTGAGGACCACGTAGAGAGGCAGGCCGACAGGCGCTGTACTGTTCTTAAGTGGAGCGGAGAGCTTAGAATCTGTGAAGATGCTCAGGGTGACTACAGTCTCCCCGGTATTCGGAACATGGATGGAGCTGTGTCCAGAGAGGAACAAGAGTGAGCCCCTCAACCGTGAAACCTCAAAGAGAACAAGGACTCATATACACCCTCTAAAACTCACACTCAAGGTCACTGAGTGCTGGCAGCAAAAAAAAAAAAAAAAAAAAAAAAAAAAAAAAAAAAAAAAAAAAAAACAGGACAGTAGGAGGTAATGTATGTTACCGTATAGCAGGAGGAGGACTTGAGATCAAGCCCATAACCCACGTAAAAAGCCCAGGCATGTCAAGCAGCAGTGGCACCGCCTTTGATCCCAGTGCTCACAAGGTAGAGGCAGGCAATCTCTCTGAGTTTGAGGCCAGCCTGGTCTACAAAGAAAGTTCCAGGACAGCCAAAGCTGTTACGCAGAGAAACCCCGTTTCAAAAGACAAACAAACAAAATTCCAAAACTGAATTTAAAAATAAACAAATGATATGTAGCACACTCTTTTAATCCCAACACATATTTAAGGCAGAGGCAGGCAGATCTCTGTCAGTTCAAGGGCAGCCTGGTCTATATAGAGAGTTCCAGGAGAGTCAGGGCTATTAAAGAGACCATGTCTCAAAAAAAAAAAAAGATAAATTAATAAGTAAACAAATAAATAAGTTGGAGAGTGATTAAGGAATACCAGAGATTGTCCTCTGGTCCACATACACATGCACACGAACACACATGTACATGGACTAGCACACACTGCACAAACATGTACTAAGAAAGAGAAAAAAAAGACAGGTCAGCAAGATGGCTCAGTGGGTAAAGACTCCTGCTGCCATGCCTGACCTGAAGAAATAAAGAATAGACTCGTGCGTGTCACACACACACATGCACACATACACACAAATACACACACACACACACACACACACACACACGCGCACACACGCACACACGCACACACGCACACACGCACACACGCACAGGCACATGCACACACACACTCAGGATAAATAAATATAAGAGAAATAGAGATGGCCAAGAGAAGGGTCAATCTTTTAACTGTCCTATGGGTCACCTAAAAAGATGCAGAGCTACCTCATTGGTCCCCAGACCTTGGCAGCTATCTCCATGGTGATTTACATAGGCGAGCCATACTGTGTCTCTTTTCAGAAGCAGTCTCCCTCTGTGTAAAAGGTGCTTACATGTGGTGGGTGAGCATGAGGGACAATTTCTTGAGGGAGGTGCGTCTCTGGCCTGGATTAGAGATAGCAGTGAGAACTCAGGGTGGCCGAGGGCCTAGCTACAGAGACAGTTGCCCTGGCATAACTCACGGAATGGAGACCTCCTGGTAGGAGACAGGCTTGCTGATGTTCACGACCAGCGGATAGACACAGCTAAACTGGAGCACTCTGAAGTCGGTGTTGTTGGAGCCAGGGAGAGCCTGTTCAAGGTGCACATCCAAAGAGTGCAGGGCGTGGCTGCTGTTGGTCTAGAAGAGACAGGCTGGTGAGCAGCCATTACCCACAAATCCCTAGGACAAACACCTTCATGCATCTGCTCTAGCTACACGATGCTTGTTTAAATAAAACCAATAGCTGAACTCTTTGAGTCTGGTCCCGTGACTTGAACACAGCTCTCTGTTATCAGCCCTATTTTAGGAATGAGTAAGATAAAGGTTCAGAAAAGTTAAGAGAAAGACAAAGCAAGCAGCGAAGCCTAAACCCAACATCACTCTGGCTCTGGGGCCCATCACTTTCATTCCCATGCCATGGTTCCTAAGTTTATTTTCTTGAAACGGAGTCTCATGTAGCTCAGGCTAGCCTTAGTGACTATGTAGCTCAGGCTAGCCTTAGTGACTATGTAGCTAAGGATGATCTTGCATCCCTGACTCACCTGGTTCCACCTCCCAGCGCTAGGGTTACCAGTATGTGCCACAATGCCCAATGTATATGGTGGTGGGGATTGAACTGAGAGTTGCCAAAGGACGTCCTTATCCCATGGTTCTTAAATGTCGATGTTCATTTTATCTTACCTTATTTTTGAGACAGAGCATCATGTATCCCAAACTAGTCTCCAACTATATAGTCAAAAATGACCTTGAACCCTCTCCTGCCTTCACCCCAAGGGCTGAGTTTACTAGCACGCATCTCCACATCTGGGTTGTTTTATTGTGATTTCTGTGGTGGCGGTGGTTGTCTTGAGAGAGAACTTTTAGAAGTTTGTTTAACAGTCATGTACACATGTGTATCTCTCTACGGGTTTGTGCACAACAGTGCAGGTTTCTAAACAGGACAGAGGATGTCGTCAGATCTCCGGATCTGGATCGGAAGCAACTGTGAGTCGAGGGTGCTGGGAGAACTTGGGCCGTCTGCAATACAAACTCTTAACTGCTGAGCTGTCTCTCCCAACCCAGGGAGAGCGTCTTGCTCTGTAGCTCAGGCTGTCCAGAGTTCTGCAATCCTCGGGTCTCAGCTTCCTGAATTCTTGGATTACAAGTCTCAATTTGCATTTTAGAATCTCTTGGGGGATAAATAGGACCATGGAGCTGTTAAGAATTCTAAGTCTTCTTTTTAAATGGGGTGGGGGAGACTGGAAAGATAACTCAGCGGCTAAGAGCACTGACTACTCTTCCAGAGGTCCTGAGTTCAATTCCCAGCAACCACATGGTGGCTCACAACCATCTGTAATGGAATCCACTGCCCTCTTCTGGTGTGTCTGAAGACAGTGACAATGTACTCATATGAATAAATCTTTTTTTTTTTTTTTTTAAAATCTAAGTCTGAGTTGAATGTAATGTTATATGTCTTAAATTCCATCATTTGGAAGGCAGAGGCCAGCCTGGTCTACATAGAGAGTTTCAGGATACCCAGGGCCACATAGAAAAACTCCTCTCAAAAACAAAAACAAAAACAAAAACAATTTTAAGTCTGAACTAGGTGTGGTACATCTTTAATCCCAGCACTGGGAGGTGGAGGTGGATGGATCTTGGTAAATTTCAGGCTAGCCTGCTCTACATTGTGAGTTCTACACCAGCCAAGGCTAAATAGTGAGATAGTGTCTCCAAAAAAAATTTTTTTAAAAAAGAATTCTAGCTTCTAGGGTTGGGGAATGTATCTTAGTTGTAGAGTATTTGTCTGGCACACATTGAGTCTCCAGCACCAGAAAAAAAAAACAAAAACAAAAAACAAAACAAACAAACAAAAAACAGAAGAAGGAAAGAGGGAGGGAGCAAGCTGAGTTCTGACCACGAGGCAAGGGCTTTAAGGGCACTGTTGTTGTTTGGGGGCATTCTATTATTTATGTGAGTTATGTTTTGTTTATGAAACTAATCTCTGAATGTTGGTGTAAGCATGTAATCTCAGGACTCAGGAAGTTGATGCAGGAGGATTACCTCAAGTTCAAACTGCAATTTGAGAAAAATCCTGTAAGTTCTCTGAGCCATTGATTACTCATCCATGGTGAAAACCCCTCAGGCTTAGAACCATTAAAAATTATTTGATAGACCTGGCGGTTGGCCAGACATCGAACAACTGCTTGTCGTTAGCTATTTTAAAGTGTTTCATGGCTGACAAGTTTGGGAACCAATCAATATCCCAATTCAGAAAACAAAGCACATATAAAGGAATTCCCAGTCTGGAGACGGCGTGTTCTTTTTTCTTCGTCTGGGATGGTCTGATGGCAAAGATTTGAGTGCACCAAAGTCAAGAGTTACTCAACCTCTCCTTTCCTAGGCCCACCCGACAGCCTTCCCAGCCCCTCCCATAGCCGTCCAAGCCCCGCCCACATCTTTCCCGTTCCTCTAAAATCCCCTTCAGCTTACAGAGATGTGGAGTCCACACGTTCCCTCCTTCTTCTCCAACTGAAAGACCTGGACCCGATGACCCTCTTCTGTCGTATTGATACTGAAACACTTCCTGAAGGTTTCTTGCTTCAGGACCCAGTGTTGAGTCTTCAGGAAGCAGCTCCAGAGAGATACCTCGATGTCCTGTGGCCTGCAGCGTAGGGTCGCTATCTCTCTGGATAGTTCTGCAGGGGAACAAGAGCCAGAGGTGGGGCTCTCCTGAGGATCCTGGAAGGATGCCTACCTGAGTTCGATTCTCAAAGCCCACATAAAGTGGAAAGGGCAATCTGACTTCACAAAGTTGTCCTCTGACCTCCATATATACACCATGGCATGTGTGCCCCCTAACACACACACACACACACACACACACACACACACACACACACCATTCACCATGCACCATGCACCATGCAAACACACCAATAATTGTTAACATTGTAACATATCTGAGCACGGTAGTACACGTCTTTAATCCCAGAACTCAGGAGACAGAGACAGGCATATTTCTGTGAACTTGAGGCCAGCCTGGTCTACAGAGCAACTTCCAGGATAGCCAGGGCTACACAGAGAAACCTGTCTTGAAACACCAGGAAAAATTAAATATGTTTAAATACAGATTCTCACACATGTGGATCCCAAGAATCATCTCTTGAGTTATGGGATTCTGACTCCTGGCCCTCACAGGTTCTTAGAATCTCTTTCCCAAGAGTTACCTCCAGGGCCTCAAAACTAATTTGGGGGCTGGGATTGTAGCTTCGTTGGCCCATTTGCTTGCCTGCCATAACTTGATACCCAATGCCACGTAAATAGGGTATGATGACAGACACCTGTAATCCCCAAATTTTGGAGGGCAGAGACAAGAGGGTCAGGAGCATTAGGTCATCTTCAGTGACCAGGCCAGTTCTGGACTAGGAGAGCCTAACCCATGAACAAAGTTTGAGAGATGAGGTACCCGACTTGAGTCAAGTAGACTGAGAGCTGGGCCAGTGGACAGAGGAACAGAACAGGCAGAGCTGGAGTGGTAAGAGTTAACCAAGGAAATGGCTCCTGCTACACTCCAATTTCAATTTTAGGTCCCCAGGGAACCGGGGAGTGTGGCCAGGACCTCAGTGAAATATTTACTTTAACTCAGTGAAATGGAACTGGCAACGAATGAATGGTTTTAGGGAGGTTAATTCGCTTATTCTGCAATTCTTCTCCAATGCTAAGTGGGAAGCTAAACCCTAGGGTGTTTGTGTGTGTGTATGTGTGTGTGTGTGTGTGTGTGTGTGTGTGTGTACAAAACCAGACATGCCACACATGCCTGTAATCCCCATCAGTATCTGGACAGCAGCTCAGGTCCCAGGAGCTGGAGCAGGGTAAGTAGTCTCATCTGTGCAGACGCCTACCTCTCATGAGACATCACTTCTGGTGGACTCTTCATTCATTTCATGCTAATGCCTTACCAACCTTTGGACAGGGTTCCTCTGGGACTTCTCAGACTTCTGTGACCTTGCTAGTCCTGGCCATTTATCTGGTTTATTCACGTGAGTTATTCATGTTACTCCGTGTTTTCCGTACACATAAAATTAAAGTAAATGAGATACTTTAAAAAGAAAAGGAGGAGGAGGGGGAGAAGAAGAGCAAGAAGACACAGCAGCAGCAGCAGACAACAACTTCCTGGAAGGGATTATACGCACTTACCCAAGTGGGAATAGTAGCTGTCATTGCATGCACAACCTCCGGTACTGACTAGATACTCATCCAAAGCGCAGATACCACTGCTCTGATTAGAGTTGGGGGATACTTTATGGGTCCCAATCAGAGTGGAGGATTTGGTTGTCTCTGAGGAGCTAAGAACAAGGGTTATAGAATGGTCAGATGATTGGGTTGTACCCGAGCCCACACTTGAGCCTGTCTGTGCCGGCTGGGAAGGTGTCTGTGTGACTGTGCTGTGGTGTGGGTCGGGTGGCTTGCTCATCGTCGTGGGGCTTGTCACTGGGG
>JANHMN010000004.1:18494145-18512027 GCA_030674055.1 Rhabdomys pumilio | reverse complement strand
GAGGCAGGGAGGCAGGGAGGCAGGGAGGCAGGGAGGCAGGGAGGCAGGGAGGCAGGGAGGCAGGGAGGCAGGGAGGCAGGGAGGCAGAGAGGCAGAGGCAAGAGGATCTCTGTGAGTTCAAACCAGTCTGGTCTACAAAGTGACCTTGTCTCTCTGCAGGGTTGGTAAGGTAAGATGGTTTATCATGTAAAGATGCCACATAGAGCTGACACCTGACACTTTTTCCCAAACCCCACGGTTAAAGAGAACTCACTCCTGAGGTTCATCTTCAGGACTTCTAACTGTACTGTAGTGTTCTGTCTCTCCCCCCACACACACACACCCACACACACACACACACACACACACACACACACTGAAAATAGTAAATTTGTTTTAAAACATTAGTGGTCAAGGATGAACTTGACATATTTTACTCTCATGTGTCTAAAGCACCAGAACTGTTACACTGTTTGCTCACCAACTGCGGTAAGATCTATCAGTCCTACATACCCGAGAATGAAACTGAGGCTGAAACAGGTGGAGCCGTCTGTCCAAGGCCACACCCCTAGGAAGTGAGGATGCTGCCTTTGAATCCAGATCCATCAGACTCCTGAGTCTTTTTTTCTCAGCTGCCCTGTGGAGCTTACAAAAACATCATCACCTCGTTTCCAAAGCTGAGCGAGCCACTCTCCCTTGAGGGGAAAACCTGCGCAAATGCGCTGAACAAGATCCCCAGGAAACCCTGCTCCTTCCCCTGGGCAAAGGGCAGAAAGAGGCCATCACCTGATGCCTCCTCTAGGTCCCTGGCAGCTACCAGAGAGCTGATTCAGAAGATGGAAGGTGAGCTGGTGTGGGCCAGGGTCTCCTTCTCATCAGTCACATCAGAAGAGGCAGGCACTGGCCCTTGGCCATCCCACTTCTGAGTGCCCCTGTTTCACCGATACTCCAAGGTCTTCCTCCTGTGCAGACCTGAGGAGTCACCATTGTGTAACAGAGCTACCCGGAATGCTTAGGAAGAGTAGGGAGGCTTGGGATGGGGACTGGTTCTATTGTGTTTCCTGTGTGACCTTGTGGGAGCCCACCACTTGCTCTGGTCTCCATGTCCCACTCAGCATGAGGCACTTGGGCTCAGTGCTAGAGGAACCACAAAATCCCAGGCTAACAGAGCAGATGCCTTGTCACTGGTACCTCATGTTTTTATTTGCGCAGAGGGCTATCTCTATCTCCCTCTCCTTGAAATGCATGCTTTTTTCCCCCCTTTTGGATTTTTTGGAGATGGGGTTTTGAGTAGCTCCGGCTAACTTTCAAATCCAGATCTTCCACTTCCCCAAGGGCTGGGATTGTAGGCATGAAGTACCACACCGAGTCTGACTTCATGCTTTTTCACAGTGGTCATCCAGCTGCTCTGTCCCTATGCAGAAGTCTCTCTTTCCCCACTGATGAAGCGTGCTGGTCTGTCCCACTGTCTTCCCATTGGCTGGCTTACTTCTGTATCACTGCACCAACACCAGTAACATCTGTTTCTTTACATCTCCCCCTATCTCTCCCCCTAGTCTCCCATTTTGTCTTTCAAAAAAAAATTGCTTTGGGATAGGGTGGCCTAGAGAGAGATAGCTCACAGTTAAAAGCAAGATCCAAGGTCTGTTCCCAGCCTGTAACTCTGGCTCCAGGGCATCTGACGCCTCAGTAACAGCCTGGGCTTTAAGTGAGCTGATGGCCCAGGGCTTTGGACCCGGTTACCTTCCTCTACCTTTCTCTGTCCTCTGTAAGGCCACCAGTCTGATGTTCGACCCTTTCACCTCCTTGAGGCTCAGATTACGAGCATATACCACCACTCTCAACCTAAGTTATGCTTCTTCAGAGTGGTTGCGTGTGTGTGTGTGTGTGTGTGTGTGTGTGTGTGTGTCGTGGTCAGCTTCCTCCTGCTCTTTCTTACACATCTTAGAATCAGTTCATCTACAATCCCTGATTGGGATTTTAATTATGTTCATGATAGCTGAGATTCCCAACCCTCAGCCACAGCACATGACCTAGACTTTAGAGTCAGACCTAAGTAGGGGACAATCCCTACTTCGTGTTTGGGGACAGTCCCTACTGTGTGACTGACAGGATGTAGAAATCAACATGTGACTCTGAGCCTCAGTTTCTCTTATCACAAAGCAGGGATGCTGATAGTACTTGACTGCGACCCTGAGATTGCTTAAGGTAAGGCAATGGAAGCCCTCACAGTGCTTGGCACAGGAGCAGGCTCAGGCAGGTACTCCGTGAGTGGACCCCTGCAGCTGGAGTGACCACGTCGCACACGCCACGACACACCACTGCTGCTTTCAGCATGCTTACTAATGCCTGCTTCTTCATCGCTCTGTCAAAGAGGCTTCTGTCCATGGTCAAAGTCGGAGAGCCGGGGAACTGATGACACATACAGTGTCTTGCCTGTGTACTCCCTCATACCGACCTAGGAACTCAGAACCCAGAATGCTTTCCTTCCTGAAACTGTGAGGCACCAGGATACAGGCCTTGTCAGAGAAAGGCAAAGCAACAGGGTCCAAACACTTGGGTTCTCAGCCGTCTGAAAGTCCAAGGTTATTAACCTGTTACAGAGGGAAAGGACAGATAGGACAAAGGGGAAGACAGACAGATGGAGGAGTCAGACAGGCAAAGATAAGCTAGTGCTTTGGAAGAGACATGTGGGAGAGGTCAGAGCCCCATGGAGGTCATCCTGGCTTTCAAAATCTCATGCCTCTACCCTATGCCTTTTGGACTGAAGAGGTTCATTAGGGTGTGGCAAAGCTTCCCTTAGCCATCTCTGGAGAAGCATCACCTGGATTTCTAGCAAGTTCTTCCCCTCTCTGACCAGTCAGAAAAGAAGCCACAAGTGGGAGACAGAAAAGGTGTTGGGTACTCACCAGGCAGGTTGAAGGCTCTTTCGCCACTGAGCAGCAGCAGAAGCAGCAGACACCAGTGGCTACCCATGTCTGTGCTGGTGGGTGGTTCTGGGGGACGTTAGGAAGGAGCTCTGGCCCGAACAAAGGGACAGACAGCAAGACAACACAGTCCTGGGGCTGTTTTATAGTTAGAGCCAGTGCTGACAGGGAGTCAGAGGATGGGGAGAGGCTGTTTCCCATCAGCTGCAATCAGTGGACCTCTGGGGACAGCAGTTCCAACTAGTGACAATCCCCAAGGACCCTAGTTGTCAGCTTTTAGCGAATAGCAGGGCAGATCTCTGGCCACCCAGCTTCCCTGGCCCCAGCACCAGAGTATCTGAGTCTCAGGATACTAGCCTCCCATCTTTTGGGTCTGAGTTGACATTTGAGAAGTCAGATCTTCTGCCTGTACTGTGGGATATAAAACCATGCCAGGAAGTTTGGTAGGGTAGAGCAGGTGAGACCTGGAGACCCTTGGCAGGCACACACCTGACACTTAGGTGACTCCCAGTTTCCTGGCAGACTTCTGACTTGGAACATGTGCCATGCTTCTCACATAAAAGAAATGTGTCCCATGGTCATGTAGGCGCAAAACAGAATTCTCCGTGCTAATGAGGTACCCAGAGGCCCAAGGGCTTAGCCAATAAGCTTCCTTTCCCAGACATTTCTTCCTGAAAAAGGTATTTAATTTCAGGCTCACCCTGAGAAGTGGGGTATGGTTTTGTGCATCCATCTTCTGCCATGACAATAAACTGTTTAGAACCATGGACTGTCTCTTTTCCTTTTCTTTTCTTTCTTTTTTTGGGGGGAGGGGGGTTTCGAGACAAGATTTTTCTGTGTAGCCCTGGCTGTCCTGGAACTCACTCTGTAGATCAGGCTGGCCTCGAATTCAGAAATCTGCCTGCCTCTGCCTCCCAAGTGCTGGGATTAAAGGTGTGCGCCACCACTGACCAGCGGACTATTTCTTTTCATCAAGATCCGCTGTGGGAAGTCATGAAGAAGGCCTTTGCCTAAAGAGCCACAGCCTTTGTCTCCCATAGAAGGCCTCTCTGCACTCCCAGCCACAACCTCCACCAAGCCTGTCTTCACCAAGCTAAGGTCAATCATTTCTGCTAAGCTCTCTCCACTTCCCACCCCCACCCTGGGGGCCCTGACTCCATTCTCTGCTCTTCTGAGACTCCCAGAGGCACCTAGATGTCCAAGAGTCTGAGAACTTCATGGCTCAGGCTTCATCAAAAGCCCAGGGAACACCCCCATAGCCACCCGCCCCCTACTCCCCACCCCCCCCACCCCTGCAACCAGCTTGGGCTTCCCACATCTCAGATTGCACTTTCTTACCCTTGTAGCAGTGTCTCTGCACTTCCTTACAGCTCAGTACCTGCCCCTGTAGTAGCATGGAAGAAGCATAGTCAAACTCCCCAAATTCTGCCTCCCCAAGCAGCTGTGCCCGGGGGGCCTACAACCCTACATGTATTGATCCAGCTTTCTCTGTGGTAGTTTGAATGAGAATGGCTCCCCCAGGTCCCTATATTTGTATGCTTGGTCTCCAACAGGTAGAACTGTTTGGGAAGGATTGTGAGGTGTGGCCTTGTTGTTAACAGGGGGGGGGTGGCTTTGAGATTTCAAAAGTCTCCACCATTCCCAGCATTCTCTCTGCCTCATGCTTGCAGATCATGATATAAGCTCTCAGCTATCGCTCCAGCCACAGGCCCTGAGTTCCCCCCCCCAGACTTCACTTGACCCACCAAATCCTCCCACTTCCTCCCAGTAAACCTCAGTGTTGTTCTTCTCCAAAAGGCCTTTGGGGACTCACGCTTTAGCTCGCCACCCTTTGATGTCCAAGAGTAGAGCCACCTGTACTGCTTGGACTATGGGGATCCCATCAGGGGTCCCCAGGGCGAGAGAAAACAGTGGACACTGCTTCATCAGTCAGGGGCTCCCAAGCATGAGGCCCAGAAACAGCACCCTCACCCTAACTGAGGTCAGAGGTGATATCTCTATCATTAAGTCAAAACGAAGCCGGGCGGTGGTGGCGCACACCTTTAATCCCAAGCACTTGGGAGGCAGAGGTAGGAGGATTTCTGAGTTCGAGGCTAGCCTGGTCTACAGAGTGAGTTCCAGGATAGCCAAGGCTATACAGAGAAACCCTGTCTCGAAAAAAAAAAAAAAAGTCAAAACGACCTGGGGAATAACTTCATCAGATTAGAAGCCCTTAAGGGGATCATGTGACTGACTGGTTATTTTTCTACCACAACCCCAAAAACAAGTTCTCATCGGGAACTCCAGGCTAGCCTCCGACTCTCTTCGATAGTCCTATCTTAGTCTCTCAGAGGCTGGGATTCTATAGTTGTCACCACATTCAGCACAGACCAGTGGGTTTCTATGTTCTGTTTTGTTAGAGATAGTGTCTTATGTAGCCCAGTCTGGCCTTTCAATTAGCCACATAGCTGAGGGTGCCCTTGAATCCTTGAGTCTCCAGCGCCTATTTCCCAACTGGGAATAAGGTATGAACCACCAAGCCCCGAGCAAGGAGGTTTTTAGGATATGAGATCTCCTCTTTTCACCAAAGGCAGGGGTGAGGAACAGGTAGAGAACTAGCAGTCAGATGCATTTGGTTAGAACACAAAAGTTTATTTTTGGTGCACACGGTCTCACTGGCCTGGCTCTTCTCTTTATGGTGCTTGGGCCCACACAGGCTTCATCCAGCTCTGGCTGAAGCAGAGGTCAGGAATACTCATCTTTAGGCTAAAGCCTGGCTACGCCTTTCTGTACTTCCACTCTCTTCCGGAATTCTGACTCCTCTGGACTTGAGGCTCCCAGGCATAAGCCCTGCAGATGCTGCCACCTTTCCAGCCCCATGGCCTCTGCTGCCCGGGTGTGAGGGAGAGGGATGGGCTCCAATCTGGGCTGCAGCAGCTGGCCCTGTGTGTGCAGGCCCTTCGGTTCTCACTCTGCCTTCTCAGTGGCTGATCCTGTGTTTGGTAGCCATGTTTGTGGTAGATTCATACACCTACAAACCAACAGAGCTTTTTGTCATTCCGCTTACCTTAATGGGAGAGCCTGCTTCTTCTTCCTCCTGTCTCAACAGCTGCTCCATCCGGGTAACTCTAGCATGCTTAGTACCCACTCTAAACAGGAGAACTCAGGCATCCCCAAGACTCCGTTCCACTCCAGTCCCATGAGATAGGAGGCACAGACACAGACACACACACAGGGACACAAACACACACACACACACACACACACACACACACATGCACACAGACATACACACAGACACAGACATGCACACACAAAAACAATCAGACACAGAAACACACAGACACAAACATAAACACACAAACACACGGACAGACACACACACACTCAGAGAGAAACACAGACACACACACAAGAGACACAGACATATAAACACATAGATACATAGAAACACACATACACAGACACACACAGAGGCACACACAGACACACATAGAGACACACACAGAAGGTCTTTTGCCCAATGTGGAGCTAAACATCTGTTTCCAAGGAAGAGCTGAGCTGGCAGAAGCCACTCAAGAATAGATTTGTAGGTGCTGAGGGTGGGAACAACATGGACTGGCTCCTAGGGTGGAGCCTGATGGAAGGAGACAGGGCTTCTCTGAGAGGGAAATGGTGAGACTTGACCAGATTGGGTGGCCAGCTAAGGTGAGTGGGGATTTTAATGCGTCTACAGGAAAAGGAAGAACATCTTAGCAATGTGCCTGTAGGCTATTGGTGTGTGTGTGTGTGTGTGTGTGTGTGTGTGTGTGTGTGGTGGGGGCGGGGCAGGGGATCGATTAGGTAGGGAAAGGAACACGCACCTTTTCCCTGCTGACCAGCGCAGTGATCAAGTCTTGCTTGTTAGCCACCTCATGCATGTCTGGGACAGACTCACTTAGGAAGGTGCTTTTGGAGGTATATTTGCGCATTATCGCGTTTTCCTGCTCCTGGTTGAAAATGATGGAGCGTACTTCCCCCATGATCCTGGGGGAGAAGAGATGCCGTGTTTGTGGGTGTTGAAGCTTTTCCATCTCTTCCCTGGTGTGCACCCTCTTTTCCCCTCCCCACTAAGTACTTCTACTGGCCTTTGAAACATCCCTCAAGGAGACCCAGGCCGTGTTGGCCCCTCCCGGCAGACAAGAAAGACCCAAAGGTCAGGATACCAGCTCCTGAGCTGGGAAGCATGAACCCTGGACATGCTACTTTGCAAATGAGCTTGAGGCCATGCCCAGCTCAGATTCCCCAGGACCCTCCCTACATGTCGAGCTCCTCTCGGATCTCTTTGTATTCCATCAAGTTCTCCTGTATTGCTTCAAGCACCAAGCAGAAGTTATCGCAGGTCTTTTCCGTGAGGTTACACAGGGGGCCCCCAACCAGTGGTTCCCTGGGGACAGTGGACATATCCTTGCGGACTTCTGTACAATGCACCAGTGGCAGCTCATCGGTCCATTCTTCTTCCTCTGTCTGGGGACAGTGGATGGAGGGAGAGAGACAGCTCAGGGTCATGGGGCTTCAGGGAGGATGCATCTCTTAGAACATGCCCCCTTTAACTTTATTTGGTATTACGATGTTTTAATTTGTGTATGGTAGGGATGGAACCCAGGACCTTCCAGCAAGCTAGGCAAACTGTCTGAGATGGACACAGTCCTTAACTGCAGTCAGTCTTAGCCTCCCTAGCTTGCTGTGGTAACTCACTCAATTTCAAGCACATAAGTCCCCCTCTTACCTCTGGAAACTCTTACTCCAGCAAACCTAAAGCCCTACCTACTCTAAAGTGAGGGTGGTCATGGTCCTCTAACCTTCCCAAAGTCATTTCCACTCCATCTTATAGAAATTCTGCCAAGTGAATACTGGGTAACTAACATTTACCCACCTGCCCCTGCAGGGATTAACGGCGTGCACCACCACGCCCAGCAAGTATTTACTTTTATTTAATGTGTATGAATGTCTTGCCTGCTGCGTATATGTAAGTAAAGGCACCGTGTACATGTAATACTTGTGGAGACCAGAAGGCTAGGGAATCCCTGCAACTAGAGTTACAAACAACTGTGGGTAGTCTTGTGAGAGGGACCCGAACCCAGGACCTCAGCAAGAGCAGCAAGTGCTCTTAACCACTGAGCCACCTCTCCAGTGCACTGGTTGGGTTCTTACTTATGAGCCGTCATCAGATCCTTTGAGATTCTCATTAGAGTGTTCGCAAGCGAGTATTATTACCATTACAAATGTGTGGGTCTTGCCTCCAGGTCTTGGACTTGGGGCACACGCCCTCATGACACATTCTCCTCCCTCCTGCCCTCCCCATCCCACACACCTCACTAAAAATTTCTCATTTTGAGACAGGATTTCCCCAAAACAGTCCTGGCTGTCCTGTAACTCCTTTTGGAGCCTAGATTGGCCTCAAACTCATAGACATCCAACTGCCTCCGCCTCCCAAGTGCTGGGATTAAAGGCGTGCGCCACCACACCCAGCTCACCTCATTAAAACTTATGTGCAGATGCCCCTCATCCTCGCCGGTCTTCATCATTTGTTCCAGATTTGTGGTCACCACGACGACGAACAAGTTAAGACCAATGAAGGCACCAAGGGTGATAAAGACTGCAAAGTAGATGGCAGCCCCGACCTCCATCGCTATCTCTCTGTCTTCCATCCTGGGAATGGCAGTCAGGAGCTCCATCACTTCCCTGGCCCTTTATGCCTCCGAGAATTAGAGCCAACTCTCAAACCAGCTGTCAGCACTCTATTGTGCGTCAAGGACAAGCTACAGTCTTACAAGCCACAGTCACACTTACATCCACTGGAACTAGAAGCACTCTCTGCCGAGCTGCGTTATAGAAGAGTTCTACGGATCTTCCTAGACTGATCCTCCTGCTACCCTATGATGTAGTCAATATTGTATTGTACTCTCTCACTATAAATGACTAAACAGAGGATCAGATAAGTAATAAAGCCCAGCTCTCAAGAACTAGAGGTAGGAGAGCAGAAGCTCAAAGCTAGTCTGGGCACCTGAGCTTCTGTCTCAAGCAGAACAAAACAAAAACTGGAAATAAAACTTGGTTGGTAGAGTGTTTGCCTAGTATGGATGAAGGGCCCTGCACATCACGGGGGTCATGTGTTGGTAAGCTTAGCATTTGGGGAAGTGAGAGGAGGAAGAGCCAGAGTTCAGGACTAACCTGGGCTATGGTAGACTCCATTTAAAAACAAAATAGATAAAACAAACCCCTCCAACTTTTAAAGGCTAGAGGTTGGAGCTATAGCTCAGTAGTAGAAGGCTTGCCTAGCATGCCTACGGCCAGGACAGTAAGATAAACAAACAAATAAATAAATAAATAAATAAACACATCTGTAACCTCAGCATTTAAGAGGCCAAGGCAGGAAGATCACTGCGAGCTCGAGGCCAACAGCGGAGTCATTATCTAATGTTCGGGGCCAGTGTAAGGGAAAATACAGGAAGTGCAACTTCACTGTGAAGTCTACATAGGCCATGCTGGCCTTGAACTGACATCACACTGCCTCTGCCTCCCCAGTGCTGGGATTAAAGGCAAGGCCACCAAGCAATCGTGCTCTGGCTGTTAGTGCCCCAACTTTTGTTGTTGTTGGTTTTGGTTTGGTGATATTTTGTGTGTGTGTGTGTGTGTGTGTGTGTGTGTGTGTGTGTGTGTTTGTTTTTGTTTTGAGACAAGGTCTTACCATGTAACTCTGGTTAGCCTGAAATGGGCTATATAGCTCAGGCTGGCCGAGTTCTTTCAGAGATCCTATTGCCTCTGCCTCCTGAGTGCTGGGACTAAAGTTGTGTGCCATTGTGCCAACTTTTTTGTTTATGTTTTTAGACTGGTACTCATGTTAGCCCAGGCTGGCCTCAGACTGTACAATATAGGTGAATGCCACCAGTCTTGCTATGTTCAGTTCTGGGGATTGAACCCAAGCTGGGTAAACAATCTAACCACTAATCTTTAGCCTAGCATGCCTCTCCTCCCACCTCTCCCTTTTTCTCCTTTTTTGAAACAAGTCTTCTTAATTATAGCCAACAATTAACTTGAACTCCTGATTCGCCTGTGTTTCCTGAATGCTGGGAATTCTGCTCCCTGTGTCTGGATGAACCAGGACTGCAGAAACTCAACTTGGCTTCTACGCCACGGCAGGGAGTGGGATGGATTGAAATAGGACTTGGACTTGACAGAGAGGAAGCAGAGAGCAGTGCACAAAAATGACCTTAGGGAGCAAGTCTGAGCATGAGTGGACTGAACCCAAACTTCCAGGGAATCTAGGGGGCTTGTCGTGCTCTGGTGCAAGCTGGAGACCACCTAGTAACCTCAGGCACAACCACAGACCTGCTTCCTGGCCAGAGGTTGAGTCAGCTATGCCGCATAGCTGAAGTCTCCATGAACAGGGTCAGGTGGTCCTGCAGAATGTGTGACACTTCTATGGCAATAAGGTTCCTGCACCACAAAGCCAAAGGTCCTGCCCCATGTTTCCTTGGGGATTTACTTCCTGTGAGGTCAGCTTCATGGAAGTCCCAGGAGCTCCCTCTCATTTCCCAGGAGCCCCCTCTCATTTCCCAGGATCCCTCTCTCATTGTTTCCCTCTTGCAGGAACTCCAGCCCTGCCCTAGCCAGGAGGAGACGAAGCTCAAGAGAGCCCCAGTGAGTTGTACTCACTGGAAGTCAGAGTAGATGTCCAGCCAGCCATCCTGGGTGATGCAGATGAAGAGTGTATACAGGGCAACCCCCATGTTCTGGAAGTGCTTGGGCACAAATGCACCAAAGAGGGTGACTCCAAACACAGAGAATACCTGTCAGAGAGACCGGAACCCACCTCATCTCACCCAGCAGCCTTGGAGCTTGGCAAGACATGCAAATGAATGCAAGCAAATACTGCCAAGGATTCAGACCCAAGTCCTTTGCTTCTCTGGGCACCTGTCCCACCCTGATGCCCTACAGGCTATATTCAGAGAAAGAGACGGGCTGGGTCTGGGAAATACTTACCAGCATGAAGAAGAGGATGAGGGCCATGACGTTGGCCAAGTCCGGCATCGACTGCAGAATGACCTTGATGATTCTGGCCAGGGGTTCCACGGCCATGCACACATGGACCAGCCGAAGCACCCTGTGGGAGGGGCCTCTCAGGGGTGCCTCTTGACCATTCCCAGACCCCTTCCTCCTCATTGCCTCCCTCCCACCAATGGACCGATTTCTCTTCCCCTTCCTGGGAGCCAGACAGATGCCCCTCTTACCTTCAGGGCTCCCAACCCACCTGAGAGGGTAGGTGACGGAGATGATGTTAAGTTGTTTTATGAAGAACCCCATAAACAAGATAAAGACAATTGCGAAGTTGAGGATATTCCAGCCATCCTGAATGGGGGAGCAGCCCATAAGGGTCTGTCAAGCCCAACCCATGTGAGCATCTCATTGGCCTTACCACGCCCCAAGCATGGGAGAGACAACACCCCTAAGAACAAAGCTGGATAGCTGCCAGCTGGTGGCTGTCACCCTATTGTTGTCCCAACACGCTGCAAACACACAGAATCACAGTGCGACACCTATGTCAACAGCCATTCTCAGATACAGTTAACACATACACACACACACAAGGCTAGCCTCTTAGCCAGTGACTTGACCTACAGTTCAGTGACTTGGAAACTTCAGGCTCCTGCTGCCTTAGTGTGAATGTGTAACATACACTATAATTAATACAATTAAAAGTAGCTGGGTCTAGTGGTTACATGTCTTTAACTGCAGCACTCAGGAGGCAGAAGCAGTTAGATCTCTGTGAGTTTGAGGCCAGCTTGTTCTCCTGAGGGAGTTGCAGGCCAGGCAGTGTTACGTAGTGAGACCATCTCTAAATAAATAAATAAATAAATAAATAAATAAATTGAATTCGACTAACGGGGCCAGCAGAGAGAGGTTGATAGGAGAAGTGACTGTACATCTATCATGCAGTAATACTAGAGACAGATTTCTAGGACCCCCATAAGTACCACCAACTTAATGCAAAGCGCTGTTTACCAAACGCTGCTGTCAGAAAAGGAAGCACTAAAATTATATGCCTAGTTGCCTAGGATTATAACCCAGACACTGAACACATAAGCAGGGGCTATAAGAAGATTACCTAAAGAGGTGACTGAAGACAACAGGCTGAGGGGTTGGAGTGGACCTAGGACTCCACATGCTTTTCAGTAAAGTTTTGGCCACTGTGTCTGAAGAAAATGTTTTAAAAACAAAAACAAAAACAACAACAACAACAACAACAACAACAACAACAACAACAACAAAAAAACCAGCCAGGCAGTGGTGGCGCACGGCTTTAATCCCAGCACTTGAAGGCAGTGACAAATATGTCTCCCCTAGTTCAAGGCTTGTCTGGGCTACAGTGTAAGCTTGGGGTCACCCTGTCTCAAAGTAAAAAGAGGGCCACAGGACAGGACATGATGGCATACACCTTTAATCCCAGTACTTGGGAGGCAGAGGCAGGCAGATCTCTGAGTTTGAGGCCAGCTTTGTCCAAAGAGCAAGTTCCAGGACAGTCAGGGCCACACAGAGAAACCCTTGTCTTGTATTTAAAAAAAAAAAAAGATGGCCAGAGCGTAACTTTGGTGGATGAGTGAGTAAGTAAGCCTAGTGTGGTGGTTTGAATGAGAATGGCCCCATAGGCTAATATATTTGAATGCTTTGTCACCAGGGAGTAGAACTGTTAGGAAGGACTGGGAGATGTGGCCTTGTTGGAGGAGTGTGTCATTGAAAGAGTGCTTTAACATTTTAAAAGCCCATGACTGGCAGTGTCTCTCTCTCCCTCTCCTCCCCCTCTCTTTCTCTTTCCCTCTTTCCCTCCCTCTCCTTCTACCTCTTTCTCCCTCTCCTCCCTCTTCCCTCTCCCTCTTTCTCTCCCTCTCTCTTTCTGTCTACTGCCTGTGGAGCCAATGTAAAGCACATTGCCTGCCTGCCTGCCTGCTGCCATGCTTCCTGTCATGATAATAATGAACTAACCCTTTGAAACAGTAAGCCAGCTCCAATGGCTGCTTGCTTTTGTAAGAGCCTTAACTTAGTCCTGGTGTCTCCTCACTGTAATAGAACGATGAATGAGACACCTGGCAAGTATGAGGCCTGGGCTCAGTTCTCGGCATGGAGACCACGCTGGCTGGTCTACGAATCCACCCAGAATTAAGCTCCTACTGGATCCCCTATCTTGATCCATTTTCTGGGGAGACAAATTTTCAACTTGCTGGGCTCCCAGATTCTTTTGAGAGAAGCAGATAAAGAGTATGCTTTATCTCTACCAGAGAGAAACTCGGAAGGAGACTCAGAGCAGCACAGGCTTATCCTGGAAGAGCCTTCCTGAAGACATCCTAAGGAGCCAGTGTGGGATTTTTAAAGCAAGGGGAGAGAGGGGAATGAGCAGACTGGCTTGGGAAACGGGAAACTTACGTAAAACTCAAACTGCAGTGTTCACACACAAAGTGCTTTGTCTGTCTTCTGGAGACAGTGCCCCATTACTTAGGCCAGGCAGGCCTTGAAATCAGAACCCTTCTACCTCAGCCTCCTGACTACTGGGATTGTAAAGTGTGCTTTACTGCGCTTGGCACAAATCAAGTCTTACTGGACGAGAGCCAATCCTGATAGTAGTCCCAGTTAGTTGACGCTCAGGAGTTTGGGGTCAGCCTGGGCAACGTAGTAAGACTCTCTAACAAACAAATACTTTATCAACACACCTGGAGGTGGGGGAAAGCTTTTCTGGAATATAGCCACTCCCATCCATCCATGTTGTGGCCGGCGTGGCTTTGTGCTTACCTGACAGAGGTGAATTGTTGCAACTGGGACTAGAACCCATGAAGCTTAAAATACAAATGACCTTGTTACAGAAGATGTTTAGAGAGTACTGATCCAGGTCCATATAAATAAAGGTGGGTTCTCTCAACCCCTCAACTCCATTTCCCAGATACAGAAATCTGGGTTTGGGTGAAATAGAGAGAGCCGGGAAGGCAGGAGCAGGGGTTACAACACACGGAGGGGGCATTTCCTGAACAACTCATATCCTGCTACAACATACACACACTCACACACACACTCACATACATACACATACACACACACACACTCACACTCACATACATACACATACACACAATCACATACATACACACATACACACACACACTCACACACACTCACATACATACACATACACACACACACTCACACACACACTCACATACATACACATACACACACACACACACACACACACACACACACTCATTCTTTCACTCACTACCTCTCTCCAGACAAACCCTTCACTTTTGCAGGGCAAAGACTCGATGTAGTGCAGACAGCAACTGAGGGATTAAGGGCAATGCCAGGGATTCCCGGAGCTCACCTTCCAGAAAATCCAGAATCCGTTAAGCCAGCCAAGGAGAACCTCACAGATAAGGATGGTTAACACAATGTCATCAATGGTTGAGAATAACTCATAGTGTTTCTACATGGAAGACAGAAAAAAGGAGACAAAGTGTCAGTGAGCGGGACTCAAGCCGGGCTGGAGAGAGGGTGTGTGTGTGTGTGTGTGTGTGTGTGTGTGTGTGTGTGTGTGTAGGGGGTAACCCCGGCTACTCTTCCTCCTCAATGTCTCTATGGTTTCCTTTAGGAGACACTCTGCACAAAAGCCAAGTAGTACCAAGACTGTGCCGTGTGACTCAATACTGTTTTGGACAGTAGTTTCCTTTTCTGTCGCATCTCACAGACAGAATTAGGAGCCCGGGTGCACACAGCCAGCTGACCTTCACCCCAAACATCTAGAGAAGGCTATTTGGGAAAAGGGGGTATAAGAAGGGCTGAGCAGACTCTGGGACTTAAAGAAAGAGGCATGGCCCCCAGGAACTGCAGAACCCCAAATTCCAGGGAACTTCTCTGCTTGTCTGGTCCCTACAATCCCTACTGATTCCAGCATCTCAAGTTCTCTGGGTCAGGTCTGAGGTGTCCTCCCCATTGTAGATCTAGGACATGTACCTTGGGTGTGTGATTCGGTGGATGGATGCTAGGGTCTGTCCCAAACCAAATTTACTCCTGCCCAACCTAAATCTTGGTCGTTCTGCTTTCTCATAGCTGTGACCTACCCCGCCCCCCAAACAACTCCCAGTCCACAGAGTTAACCCCAGCAAATCAGTCACCTTGCCCCCTCTATTTCTATACCCCAGCAGCTAACAGATTCCCTGCCCCTCGTATGGGCTATTCACACTATTATTCACACTATTCACACTGTTCACACTCACTATTGCTGGATCTACAGGCTTCTAGGGACTGACCTTCATAGTCACAAACTCAACAGTAGGGTTTCAGGCTTTTTTTTTTTTTTCCTGTTTTACTATATTATCTGAGACAATCTCATGTCTTCCAGGCTGGCCTCAAAACTATGTAGCCAAGTACCAACTGAATTATATCCTCAGCCCCAGTTCCGACAGTTTTGACTGAGACTCATAATAAGAGCTGCTTTTTACATTTTACAAAATGATCTTCAGGGACTGGCAAGATGGCTCAGCGGCCAAAGGTGCATGCCAGCATGCCACACAGCCTTAGCTGGATCCCACAGTGGAAGGAGAGAGCCAACTCCTCCTTTGAGTTGTCCTTTGACATCTACCCACATTCTTGTCATGGTACACAGACACACACACACATGAAAAAATGTAATGTTGCTCCCTTCTCTCCCTCCCTTCCTCCTCCGACCTCCTTTTATATCCCCAGCCCCATTTCACTCTCAGATGCTGTCATCTGCAGTCTGAATTCATTTCATAACCCAACAATGGCTTGTGCATGGACCTCCACCTTCCTTGCTGTATAAGTTACGTACGTGAGTTGCTGCCTCCCTGAGAGCTGGTTCTGGGAGAGGCCAAGGGTGCTAACTCTGGGAACACCTGTAGTCTTTATCAGGCCTGCTTCTCACCGGGGCTGGCGTAATACCCACTCCCTTAGCTGTGACTCTCCTGAGCTCACTCTTTGCCATTGGCCACTCCTCAGTTAGCTTTCCAGCTCCTCCCGTCCCTCCTCTCCTGGGGAAGCTGTCTTGGCCTTCTCCTGCCTTTACACTCCAAATGCCATCTCCACTCAGCCTTGTCCCTAACCCCCACGCTGGCAGCTCTCAAGTGTCTAGTCTTTTGGATCTGTCCACTCCTTTTGAGCTGTCCCCATGAGCACCAGCCCCGCACCGTTGCCCATGCCAGAAACCCAACTTGCTGCAGTTCCTTTGACTACCTGCACGACATGATGACATGTGGTGACATAAGGTGGTACGTAGTAAAGGCTCACTAAACACTAACTAGCAACTTAATTCGTCAGAGAAGCCCGTGGTGTTGGGGCTACAGGCTGGTGGTATAATGGTAGCCTAGCATGCGCAAGGCCCTGGGCTGAGTCTCAGTACCACGAGGAGGAGGCAGAAGAGAGGAGGAGGCAGAAGAGCCCATGGATATGATGGTCTTCTCAACTACCACCATTCTCCTGGTCCAGGTCACCGTATCTTTCCCCTGCACATCTCTGACCCATCTTGGTTCATCTTTTTTTTTTTTTTTTTTGGTTTTTCGAGACAGGATTTCTCTATGTAGCCCTGGCTGTCCTGGAACTCACTCGGTAGACCAGGCTGGCCTCGAACTAAGAAATCCGCCTGCCTCTGCCTCCCAAGTGCTGGGATTAAAGGTATGCGCCACCACTGCCCAGCTTGGTTCATCTTCTTTCATCCTTGGCCCTCTTCATTGCATGGTCCACACTGTGGCAACCTGTGTCTTTTACAAGATTTTTTTTTTCTTTTAAAAAGTGTGTGGTTTGTATGCATACCACACACATGCAGGTATCCTTGGAGACCAAAAGAGGCCTACACCTTGTGCTATAGGCAATTGTAAAACTGCCTAATGTATGTTCAGGAAACCAAGAGCAGCAAGTGCTCTAACCACTAAGCCATCTCTCTAGCCCCCAGCCAGGCTTTTCTAACATTCAGGTCAATTCAATTCTAAATTTTATTTCACTTCAATGCTGCTTAAATCTTTTCCTGGGTACAAACCAATCACCCTTGACATAAAGACCATATGTGATCTGGGCACTGAGCACCTTTCCGAGCTCATCTGTCATGGCCACCCTGGATACACTGAATTTAAACAGTATATATGTATACAACTCATAAGAAATTAAAAAATTGCCAGGTGTGGTGACTCACACCTGGATTCCCAGAATTTAGGAGGAAGCTGTAGGTTTTCAAATTTCCTCAGATTATATATATACACATACATACATACATACATACATACATACATACACATATATACGCATGCGCACACACACTCACACACATATATATGAAGTTGTCTTGGACTATATGAAGCTCTGTCTAAAGGACAAATAAAAAAACAAACAAAAACCCATCAGGCATGATGGCATATATCTGTAATCCCAGGACTCAGGTGCTTGAGACAGGAGAGTCATAAATTTGAGACCAGGCTGGGCCACATAGTAAGATCCTGTCTCAAACCAAGGAGATAAATAAATAAAAGCTAAAACAAAACAAGAAATCTATCAAGTATCATGGCGCACAGCTACAATGTCAGCACTTGCAAAGCTAAAGTAGTTTTGAGTTTGAGGGCAGCCTAGGAGAAACGGAAAGTTTGAAGCAAGTCTGGGCTCTCAAGATAGACATACACATGATGAATTCTCTCCTGTTTCCTTTCTCTTTCTCCTCCTCTTTCTCTCTGTTTCCTATGTGTGTGTGTCCCTGTATGTGTGCCTGTGTGAGTATGTGCTGTGTGTATATGTGCCTGTGTGTGTGCCTGAGTGTGTGTCCCTGTGTGTGCCTGTGTGTGTGTGTGCCTATGTGTGTGCCTGCTCTGTGTGCACACTTGTGTGTGTGCCTGTTTGTATGGGTGCCTGTATGTCCCTGTGTATATGTGCCTGTGTGTGTCCCCCAGTGTGTGTGTGTGCCTGAGTGTG
>JANHMN010000004.1:18397103-18494135 GCA_030674055.1 Rhabdomys pumilio | reverse complement strand
TGCCTTCATGTGTGTGTACACTGCTTGTGTGTGTGTGGATGCACACCCACCTCAGTGTGTATGTGGAGATCAGAGAACAATGTAAGAACTGGCCTCTGCCCACTTTGAGGCAGGGTCTTGTCTTGCTGTTTACCACACTGCTGAATACTCCACGGTAGCTAGCCTGAGTTTCTGGGGGATTCTGCTGTCCCCAACTTCCCATGTCTCCACGGGAGATCTGCGATTACAGACATGTACTGAACCATGGCCTCCAGCTTTTATTTCTATTCTGGAGATCCCTATTGGGTTCTCTGGAAGAGCAGCAAACATTCTTGGCCTCAGAGCCATCTCTCCAGCCCAAAGAGTCTTTCTCAATTTGTAGATCCCATGCAAGGCCAACAGTGACACACTTCATTTACTTTAACATAATCTCACTAGCCTAGCATAGAACCTTCTGGACAGATAAGAGGTTCATCTGCCTCTGTCTCTGCCTCTCTTCTCTGCCCCTGCCTCTACTTCTGCCTCCACCTCTGCCCCCTTAGCATTGGGAGCAAAGGTTTTCTGCACCAGGTCTGGGTGGGGACCAGACTTTAACAACCAATTCAATCATCACACACAAAGAGCCACGGGCCTGAGAGGAAAGCATCTTGTCCCAGGTCAGAGCCAGAGGGGGTAGAGATCAGGCCAGCATCCCACCTGATCAAGATAAGCGTTGGTGCGGAGGGCAATGGTGATGGCGTTGGTCAGCAGCAGCAAGGCCAGCAGCAGCTGGAAGGCTGGATGGCGAAGCAACTGCTTCACATACATTTGAGTGATGAACTCCTGCACATCCCAGGCATCCTGGAAAGAGACGGAAGACCTTCCTTCAGGCAGGTGTCACTACAATGGCCTATACCGGGACTGTTTAACTCCTTTGCCCCTTTCTGGTGAGTGGCCGTACCCAGGGGTCTGCCCTAGGGGGTGATGTTGTCTGAGTTCGTGAGATGCTGGTTTCTGTATGGGAGTCATGACCTAAATGGTCATCAAAAAGACGACTACTACTGGGGACCTTGGGGAGCTTGAGGTCTCTCTCTGCTGATGAATGGCTATCGAATTCTAGGGGTTTCTGTGAAGAATCACTCCAATGGTCATTATTTCCCAAGGAAGGCCTTCAGGGAGGGCATTTAAAGGGCAGAGAGCTGCAGAAGGGACCTAGGGGTAATGGTCGCCTCTGATCTCAGTCCTGCCCGTTGCTGCCTTCCTCCTCTCTTACCTTCTTCTCCATGATGTCCCTTCGATTGATGAGCACCTGCTCCTCATGCCGACCCATAAGCTCATAGGCCTTTTTCTGCAGAGGAAAGGAACAGACCTTCAGTGTGGCCACCGCCCCCACACAACCTAAGATGCCAGCTCGATGGCAGTGCCAGGCAGGGGCTCCCTACCTTAAGGCCCGACTTTTGGCCCTCGATGTTCTCGGCCTGATGCCACCACTTCTGTTTTTCAGACATCTTTCCTCTGTCCCCTTTTCCTCAGAGACTGACTCTTTGCTGCGAGCAGTCTTTCTCCCCCTTGTGGTGAGATCACAGAGGCAGCTGTTACCTACTGCCTTCTGTGTTCCACCCAGACATTCCAAGCAGAAAAAAGAAAAAAACCAAACTAAACCAAACAAACAAACAAAAAAACCACACAAAACACCTCCTCCCATGAGGTGTACCTCACAGAGAGAACCAAGTATCCAGCCAAGGGCTTCAGGATGGGATCATAGGTTAGAGGCTGGTGGGAATAGGTCTGGTCTCCCATACCATCTAAGTACAGTAAACAGAGATCCACTTTCTGGATCCAGTTACTAGAGATGGAGCTGAGTGAAGGGAAGACAAGAGAGATGCCCTTGTCTCCAGCTACATGTCCCACTGATGCCCACCTGGCCTTTCAGAAAGACAAGTTTCCTTATCTACTAAGTGGACATGGCTCCCTGGGGCTAGGACAGGGAAGCAGGTCTGACCTCTAAGGTCTAAGGAGAGATAGACAGGCCAGATGCATGACCACAGAGCTCGGTACCCTGGCACAGGGGCCTTGAGTGTATAACTCAGGGTAATGGGCTACACAGAGAGCTTGTCACCCACCCTTGATGGAGAAAGCATTTGCCCTAGCCTGTCATCTCTTTACCCCTGTGTGTGTTGGGGGTAGGGGGCGGGGGAGAGCGGGGTGGGAGAGGGCACAGATTCCCAATTCTAAAGCAAAGACACATGGGTTCACATCAGAGAAATCAACTTTATTTGATGGAAAAGCATCTCTTACGTGCTATAACACCTATCTAGATCTGGTCTGGGAAACCTTTTTGAATGACCCAGGGAGGCAGGTACATCCCAGAGCTAAGCATGAGTTGAGGGATTTCTACCTCACAGAGAAGAGGGAAGATTTCCTTCCACTTTAGGGGACACATGAGCAGAAGTGTGGAATCCCAGAATAGAGGGATCAGTTTGGGGTAAAGCTGAGGGCTAACGGTCCTTCCGGGCTCTCAGACCCCTTGGACATGTCTTAAACACGTCAGAGACCAGGAATGAAGTAGTCCTCAGGCAGGGTCAGAGGTCAGGAGGTTGGAGGCTGTTCTCTGCGGTCAAGGGTTAGCTGGGAGGGCTCTTCAGGGTCAGGGGGTAGGGGCTGTGGGGAATGGCCCCTAGAGTCAGAGTTTGGGTCTGGGGAGCTGGTCTGGGCCCACATCCCTCCTCGGGTCCTCAGGCCCTCTGAATATAGCTCCTGGTTCTGTTCCTTCCACTGGCGGAACTTAGCTGCTGTGAGTTCAGGATCACCCAGCACTTCCTCCAGGGCCTGCAGTTCCTGTAGCTTTGCCTGAGATAAAAGTAAGGGAGCAAAGATCCACAGTCACCCAAGGAGGAACAGAACCCAGACGTAGCTCTAAGTCCTGTGCCCACCACCAGGACACCCTGGCCCAAGAGTCTGGGTAAATATATAATCTATTTACACGAAGCCTTCTAGAACTTACCTCAGAACACAGTTGAGCCTCGAATGGAGTGTGGAGCTCAGGATTAGGCCCCAGGAAACCCAGGGTTTGTAGCCTGTACTGTCCAGAGCTCACAGTAGAGCTGGGAACCAGACACCACCAGGGCCTGAAGCCCAGAGCCTTATCCTAGCTGGTGCCCAGTGTGCTCAGCTCACCTTGAGTGTGCTCTGTAGTGCCCGGACTCGGTGCACACGCTCATTGAGATGAGGGTCACGGTTGCGTCTCATGAAAGAACTCCGCCACTGTTCATGGGTCAGGGGCTGTGGCTGGCCCAGGAGGGACACACCCCCCTGCCTCAGCCCTTGAACCATTCCTTCCAGGGCTCTGTCACTGCTGTCTGTGGAATCAGGATGCAGGATGAGTACATGTGAATATGCTCAGGACAGCCCCGAAGCCCAGTTCCCTGCTCCCAAGGGCAGCACCTGGCGAAGAGCCAAAGGAGGTCCTTGGACTCTGCAGTGGTGAAGCCACAGGTGATGTGTCACTCCAAGCATGGGCTGGGCCAGGCTGTGTCAAGGCAGGAGAAGGAGGATTAGCCTGAGCCCCCACAACCTGCCATCTAGCCCCTAGCTCCTACTCTGAAGTGAGACTCTACTCACAGAAGCTGAGCGGGACCCGGTCTCCTCATCAGGGTCTTCTGCTTCTGTCTCACTGTAGCAATCTAGGGTGGGGAGTTGGAGAATCACAGACTGGGTTTGGAGAGCCATGGAGTAGGCCAGCGGATTTGAGTTCCTGCACCCAGTCTGAGGAATGGCAGGGACTCCGTGGTGCCTGGGCTCCTTCTCCCACTCTGTGACACACTCACCTTCCTCTCTGGCAGAGGGAGCCCGGCCTGGAGCCTGGTACTTGGAAATGCAGGTGATGAGATGCCGCACCCACCTGTAGGGAACGTGTGGGCTGTGGGGTTTCCATTCACTTAGGCCCACGTAGGTCTGAGCTTTCCAACCCTTACCTACGTCTTCTAATTTTCCCCCCTGAATTTTTTTGTCTGATCCTGAAGCCCAAGTGTAAGGAACCACTAGACATTAAGCTATGTCTTCCACTGTCTTTCCATTTTTCTTGAGACAGTGTCTTACTATATTGCTCTGGTTGGCCTGAAACTCACCATGTAGCCCAGGCCAGCCTCATACTTGCAATCCTCCAGCCTCAGCCATGTAAGTGCTGGAATTAGAGGGGTGAACCACCATGTCCCAGATCCACAGAACTGACACTCAGAGAGCAAGTGAGGTCGGGAAATGCTTCTTTGCCAATTTTGCAGATGATGAAACTGAGGCTTTCTGGGGGTTAGGGTTTTAGTTCAGTCCCCTGAGCTCAGCTCTTAAGCGCTTGGTAGCTGGGGACTGCATGGGGGTAGGGATGAAGAAGCGGCACTCACATGCTCAGATCGGACAGGGTCTCAGCTGCAAAGATGAAGGGCTTGTAGACATCATGGGTCAGCTGGAACACACTGCCAGGGAACAGGAAGAAGTCACAGCCTCCTCTGGGCGTGTCCTCCAGAAGCCAGAGAGAGGCTGGATCAGGAATCCCAGCCACTTGCCACAAGTCCACACCACCTCTCTCTCCCTCTCCCCCTTTCTCCCAAGCCCATCTCATCCCACAACTTAACTATTTTTTCTTCTGGTCATATCCACTCTCCAGGCTGTAGTTGGAGATATTGATAAGCCCTTCGGCCTTTTCATCCTGGGGGATCCCAACATGAAGATCAGCACGGAGCCATGGGCCCTCAAGGCTCAGCCAGCTCCCTAGTTACTCCTCTGTGTTCCTGTAGCTCAGGACTGAAGGTGTGGTCAAGGGGCCCCTCCATGCAGGCAAGGAGAGCAAAGGTATCCAGAAAAACAGCCAAAGGGGCGGAGCCCTGCTCAGGCATGCCCTTTAGCTGCTGTGTCTGGCAAAGCCTTTTTCCCTTCCTGGTTTTCCTTTTCCCCTTCATCTGACAAACATAAGAAGCTCCTAGGGTCCTCGGACCAGAATGTGGGGGGCTGGGCTCCCACACATCACTGGGGATTTCCTTTATCCTAGCACATGGTCCATTGTCCTTAAGGATGTATTGAGCTGGGCTGGAGAGATGGCTCAGCTATTAAGAACACTGGCTGCTCTTCCAGAGGTCCTGAGTTCAATTCCCAGCAACCCCACATGGTGGCTCACAACCATCTGTAATGGGATCTGATGCCCTCTTCTGCTGTGTCTCAAGGCAGCTACAGTGTACTTATTCATATATATTCATGTATATATACATATATATGTAAAATAAATAATCTTTATACATATATATGTAAATCTATATACATATATATGTAAAATAAATATCTTTAAAATAAAAAAGAATGTATTCAGAGCTTTCCCCCATGGGCCTCTAAGATGCAGAAGGCCAGGGACTATCTGAATCTTCCCTGTGAGCTTCAGTGCTCTCCCTCAGAGCTGGATCCAGCAGGCACCTGAATGTCTACTGAATGGCCTATCCCTAGGATGGATAAAATATTGGGAGAGAAAGAAGGGGTGGGGAGAATAAATGTGACTTTTTCTCCACTTAAAAGAATGTTTTACATTTATTTATTGGGGGATAGAGGCACCTTTCCACACATGCCACAAGACACGTGGAGATCAGAGGACAGCTTGTCAGACCATGTGAGTTGTGGGTATCATATATATATGATATATACATATATCGGGCTTAATGACAGGCGCCTGTACCCACTAAGCCATCTCACCGGGCTATGTTCTCTGAAACATGAGTCTCACTCTGTAGTCTGGGCTGGCCTGCGATTTGCTGTGTAGCCCAGGCTGAGTATCCACAGAAGTCAGAAGAGGGCACCGGATTCTCTGGAGCTGGGGTTACAGTTGTGAGCTACCAGGTGGTGTTGGGAACCAAACATCAGACCTCTCTCTGTAGGGGTTACAACTCAACTACTTCGTAACTGCTGAGCTGCTTTTCCAGTCCCCCTAGAACGTTCTTTTATATGCGCATAAACTTATTTCTTTCCCAAGAGCCACCCCCCACTTTACAACAGGAATATTGGGAAAGTATGGGGCTTCCCTGTGCAGAAGGTAAGAACGGTGACCCTTAGGTTCCCTTGTTACCTATGCAAGTGTGTATGGGGTCTCACCTGGGGTTGGCGGTACCAGTAGAGGGTGTGTCCCTTGAGCACAAACCAGCAGCGGCGCCAGCGTGGGCCCATAAAGCCACCAGCTACCTTCCGCAGTAGAAGCCATCCATCACAGTCTGGCAGTCCCAGCTCTCGGCAAGATACCCGCCGGCGGCTCAGCCTCGTGGCTATACCTGCCCCAACACAGCAGACCCTGTTGATGAGGGGCTGACAAGTGTCCTTCCCTAAGTCAATCCCCGCCCCATGGGACTCCCCAGCAGAGCTGAAGTCATACTCAGGGCCTATAATGATGTTACAGACATCCTCAGATAGAGTGACTTTGACTAGAGAAGCTGGGCATATACCTTGTGGTAGTGGGCAGAGCTCACTGTCTCATTGTCTCAGAGCTAGCAAGAGGCCTAGGCTAGAAGCTGGGGTCCATGTTTCCAGGAAAGGCTGTTGTATAAGTAGCATGTATGTGCAATGGTGAGGGGTCATACCCAGCCCTGTAAAGATTTCTAAGACCCCACTCAGTCAAGGCCTCTCATACCTTTAGATTTCTTCCGACCAAGGATGGGACTCTGAAAAGACCATGAAGAGCTTAGAGAAGGGTCCAGATCCAGAGCCCAGGCCCTTCCCTGCTGAGTCCTTGCATTTACCTTGTCAGCGTGTTGCGAAGACTCCAGAGGTTCTGCTGTTTCTTCTGGAAGTGTGCCTGGTGGTCCAGGGGGAGTTGACAGGGACTGAGCATCAAGGGAGGAAGAGTCTGTCAGACAGAGAGGAGGGAGAGGGAAAATCCATGAGTTTAGGCACAGGACTTCAGGCAGAAATGTTAGCATAGAGAGTTGGTCCGGCACTCAGGTGACTGAGCCATGAGCCACCTTCTGGGGCTGTCAAGCTACCTGTCCAGGCTGGACTGGGTCCAGGATTTCCATCTGCAGACAGGTTGAAGGCAAAAAGACCTTCAGATGGAACCCTGTGGAGAGCAAGGGGACATAAAATGAGCCCATGGTCCTTGCTTCAAGACACACCCTAAGGTAGAGTTTTTACCTGGGAGACGGTGGGTTCAAGGGCAGCGATTGGCTCAGCAGGTGAGGGGAGTCCAGGGGCGTCTGGGAAGCAACCAGAAACAAAGTGAGGAAGGTGACCATGAGAGTCTGAAAGCAAGTGTGGCGGGGCAGAGCAGGTACCTGTGAGGGCGTCTCTGGCACGGGAATCTTCTTCAGTACAAGGCTGACCCTTGCTGGTTCCCTCAGCAGCTCCCTCAGCATGTTCTTCTGGGGCCAGCCCACCTGGGAGACAGGGAAACTGAGTTGGGGTTCTGCAGCAACCTTGCAACTCTTCCTTCCCTCTCAGAGCGCCCTGCCAGATCGTACTGGCTTCACACCACCTTCAGGGAGCCTCCAGGGACTCCTTTAACTGAGCGCTGTGGAAGGTCAGGCTTGTGACCAAGTAAGATCCCACCCATCAGCAGTCACCACAAGACCTTCCTTTGTTGGCTTGTGTCATGCAAGGCAGCTCCCACAGCCCTGGTCTTCACAAGGAACAAAATCCTCGGGTGACTTCCCCTCCCCTGCCAACAACCATCCTCGGTGTCCCTCACCTCCAGCCTGCCCCTTCTCTGTCACTCACCACCACCTGCTCATTGATCTGAACAATCTCATCTCCTGGCAGGATCTGGGAGCCAGAGGCAGCCTGTTGTGAAGAACAGGGCTCAGGGAATGAGGCTTTCCTGGGGCCTGAAGCTGCCATGGCTGGCGTGGTGGAGAAGGCCTCCAGGGTAGTCAGGGAGAGTGGGAGTGGTTGGGGCTCTTACCTGAACCCCTACTCGGGACACAAAGTGCAGGCAGTTGCTGGTGGTGTGAATTTCCAGACCCTGTAGAGACAGAGGCCAAGTCAAGTAAAGCCTGGCTTCAGCAGAGGCAGTGGGCAGGACCCCACAGTGGACAGAGGGATTCTAAAGTGAGCAGAATAGTGGGAATAGAGCCCCACAATGTCATTGTCCTAACTGCTGTGTAACTTTGGGCTTCTTGCCCTCACCCTCTACCCCCACCTCCATAAGGCCACAGGGAAACTGTGTACTTTCTGAGAAAACAGAGTCTCAGAATTTTCTTGAACAGAGAACAGGGGATGATATGGGGTTGGGGGTGAGGGAGAGCAACTCTGACTTTCTCAAATGGTTGTTTCAAGTGTAAGCATCCTCTCTCATCTCTATTATTCTGCCCCAGGCCCAGAACCCTGCCAGGGCTGAAATCTGCTGCCTGGGCCCTGAAATTGCTCCTCTGGTTTGGGAAAGGTGCCCAGGAATGGTGAGACCCCAAGTAAATCCTCCGGGTCCCCATCTGAACACCTGCACACAGAAGACATATCAATACAAGACGTGTGTGTTGGGGGGGGGTGTCCTGGGCCATGTTTCAGGGCTCAGACAAGGCTGCCAGGGGGTCTGCAGGAAGAGGTTAGGAGTCAGAACTCACAGAAGGGTCATCCACCTGCACCAGCTCCAACACGGCCCTCTGTTCCAGCAGCTCCTCGGGACTACAGCTCAGGATGTTGTGACAGATCCCAGCCACATGGTCGCACTAAGGGAGGACTGCAGGTTGTCTGACCGCATCTGATTCCACACCCTACATCTCCCCACCCACCCAGGAGACTCACAATCCTCAGGATTTTGCTTTCCTTCTCAGCCTCTGGGCAGTCCTAAAAGCAGAGAGTAGAGGGCCCCTCTTTAGAAAGGAATAGGGGGTACCTTCTCCTGAGGACACAGGGTTGGGACTGGGAAGGTCCTCTGATGCCCCTCCTTTGCTTTGTCTACCCTGGTATCCTCACCAGAGCTATAATGGTCTCAGCGTTTCAACTCCAAAGTTTCAATCCGGACACCTGACTCAACAGCAATCACTCCCCATGTCCTAACCTCCCACCATTCCCAAATGTGACCTGCGCTTCTGCCAGGGGAACCCCATGACCCACCCCATGGCCTGTCACCCCATACCCAGAGACAGGCTTCTTCTCTTCTTGCTCATCACCCCCTGGCTCTCACACCTAATCTTGGTCTGATTCACAGGTTATAAAAAGCTCTGCAGCCTAGACCAGCCTGTCCCCTGTCCCCATACCTCCTGCAAGACTTGGCCCAGCTCCCCGCACAGCACACCAATTTCCTGGCAGGCAGAGAAGTCATTTAAGTGAGAGAAGAGGTACCTGGCAGAGGAAGGACAATTAAGGTGTTGGACATAATTATCACCTGAGAATTGGAGATAATTCCTACCTTTGGTAGGATGTGCTCAGCATAGGATTTATTTGTCCTATATGTACCAGGCCCTGTTGTAGGCACCAGGGAGACAGCCATTAAATAGAAAGCTGTATCATTAATGATTTAAGTTCAATTGTTCTGGGCATTACAAATGAGCTGCAAGAGTGTTATACAGAGAAGACATCTCTGAGGAGGTGATAGCTGAGGTAAGACGCATAGGACAGACAATTGCTCTCCATTGGTTGAGGGACCAGGGAGATTATTCATTGGTAAAGATGCTTGCCTCTAAATGACCTGAGTCCCTGAATTCAGTGCCTGGGAAGCCATGGTGGAAGACAAGAACTGATTCTTGTAAAAGATGCTCTGACCTTTGCCACACTTCTATGTGCGTGCGCACACACACACACACACACACACACACACACACACACACACACACACGCCAAACAAGCAAACAAAGACTCAACTGTTGATAAAATCATTAAGATGACAAGATCTAGAGTGGGGTGGGAAGTAAGGTGCCCCAGTGTCCCTGCACAGATCTGCTCTGACATATCAGATCAAGAGCCAAACACTATTTTTCTGTCCCAGACCCTAGAGGATACCAGGGACAAGGTCAGTCACTAGTCATCCATCCCTAGTACCTGTTGAGCCAAGAGAGGAGGGCGTGGGCCTCCCGGACCAGCTCTACAGCAGCATTGAGGACATCAGCAGGTGTCTCAGCACAGTCTCCCAGACGGCCTTGGACCAAGCTTTGGAAGGCCTGGGTCCTTTCCAGCAGCCCTTGAGCCAGGCTCTGCAGGTTCTCCGTCTGTAGCTTAGAGCCCTGCATCAAAGCAGGGCATATTACTGTATCCGCCCTGGCAGCCAGCCCACATGGGCAAACCCCTAAGCTGGTGGATGCTACAGCCAGCGCAGGCAGTGCTCACTCACCAGTGCCCGGAGCTGTTCCACCCCATCTAGAATGAGCTCCTGGTGGCCCAAAGGCCACACAGTCAGAGCCTCGAGGCTTTGGGGACAGAGCTGCAGCAGGTACTTTCCAGGCAGCTCCCAGTCCTCGAAGGGATAGTCCTGTAGAGTATCATCAAGGCCTGGAGCAGAAAGGAGTCAGCGTGGGGAACAGCTGTCATTGCCATCCTGAGATGTTATTATACCAGAGCCCTTCCCCTCCTTCCTGTCCCTAGTGACAACCCCGAGCCCCTGGCTGGGTTCTGCCCTTCTCACGGCTGATGCTACTGAGTTGAAAGCCATATACAGCAATGACTCTGGCATGTGTGTCCAACCTACTGGCATTGCAATCTACCAAATTCATGCTCAAATACCTTGGCATATAGTGACCATGAAACACAACAAACAGGGGCTAGAGAGATGGCTCAGTGCCGAAGAGCACAGGCTGCTCTTCCCAAGGACCTGGGGTTCAATTCCCAGCACCCACATGGCAGCTCACAACTGTGTGTCACTCCAGTTCCAGAGGATCTGACATCCTTACCTAGACATACATGCAGGCAAAACACCGATGCACATGAAATAAATAAATCTTTAGAAAACAAAAACAACAAAAGAAGCTAGCAAGATGCTTCAGTGGTTAAGAACAACACATACTGTTCTTGGCAGGGACCTAAGTTTGTTTTCCTAGTATTCATAGCCCAAGCACGCGGAGTAAGGGAGACCTGAGAAGGGGGCTAACACTTAAGATATAGAATAGTTCTGTGCCTAAATTTCTTCACATAAAGCAGGAACAGGACTGGAGAGATGGCTCAGTGGTTAAGAGTACTTACTGTCCTTGCAGAGGACCCAGGTTCAGATTCCAGGACCCACAGGGAAACTCACAACTATCTAACAGCACTCTCAAGTATATATATGTGTGTGTGTGTGTGTGTGTGTGTGTGTGTGTGTGTGTATATATATATATATATATATGTATGTATATATATATGTATGTATATATGCACATATATACATATGTGCATGTAAAACACATACACACATAAAGTAAAGACAATGGGAACCCTAGAAGTGCCTGCTTCTAACCACTTACTTTAAGATGACTGCTGTGGGCCACTCAGTCCACAGTCAGACCACAGCGGCCATCACGTCGCTGCCAGGCTGTCTACCATGCGTGACCTTACTTTGTTCAAGGCAATGTTTTGAGAACTTTACCCATAGTCGGGTGTGGTGGCGCATGCCTTTAATCCCAACACTTGGAACAAGGAGACAGGAGGATCCCTGAGTTCACAACCGGGGCTATATATAGAAACCCTGTCTCAAAAAAAAAAAAAACAAAAACCAACAACAACAACAAAAAAAATATGAGTTGGAGAGATGGCTTAAGAGCGGTTAAGAGCACTGACTGTTCTTCCAGAGGTCCTGAGTTCAATTCCCAGCAACCACATGGTGGCTCACAACCATCTGTCATGGGATCTGATGCCCTCTTCTGGTGTGTCTGAAAACAGCTACAGTGTACTCATACACATTAAATAAATAAATAAATAAATAAATAAATAAACAAATAAATAAACAAAACAAACAATTTTACCCATCTGGTACCTTTGCCCTTCACTTTTCTAGAAGATGGGGACCACCCACCATCATCCCTGATACACTGGGATCCGACTGTCGTGGGGAGTGTGCAGTCATTAGGTGTTCCTCCCCCACGTCTCCTGTGCCATTAAGAATGCCGGATTGGGAGTTCAGGAGCCAGAATTACTCCGACAATTTCATTCTCGGGTTGAATGTTCTGGTCTGTCATCCTCCCTCCCAGAGAACACAAACATTTGAGCTATGCATGCTAGTCACACCACCATGGTCTCATTTTGTCCAATTCACGAATAGACCTGTGGTCACTGTCCTGGCGAGCGGTAGTGCTGGCCTGGGCCCCAGTGTGGGAGTCTGCCTGCTGCTCTCCTGGGCTGCTCACACCATAAAGGCCTCCAAGCAGGTTTCAGCTGCCACCTCTCTCTGAGAGCCTCAAAACTCCCTCCTGCAGCCACAGAACGCCCTCATTTTCCTGAGTCTGACTGTGTTTGTGACTCTTGGTCACCTGGGGAGTGATCCTCACTCCCGACGGAAGCCCCAGGGTGGAGATGTGTCACCTCTTCAGAATGACTAGGGTTTCTGTTTCTCTCTTACTGCCAACCTCAGACCGGGAAAATGACACCAAGGGCCGGCCCTGTTCCAAGACTGAACAAATCACTTCCTGGCTCTGTATATGTTTCTACTTCTGAAAAATGGGCTTAATAATAGCTCGCAGGGCCCTGGGGCACCGGGAAGATGACGGAGATAAAGGGGGCGTGGGCCACTAGAGTCTCCCTGTTTTGCTTACTTATTACCGCACCTGTCCGCCGCCACCCTGGCGGGGCCCTAGAACACACGAAAGTCTAAGAAAGACCCCTTCCTGCAACTTGGGCCCTCTAGTGTCGCCTGGCCCATCTCTGCCCCCACTGTGCCAGTACAGGGGACTCTGATAGGCTGGTACAGGACAGACGCTCTATAAATACCTGTTGACTAATAGACGCCGCAGGTTCTTTCTCCTTTTCCCTCCATACTTTTTGGTCCAAGGGGCACCCCACTAATCCCCCTGAGCCCATCTCGCGCCCGCCTCTCGCGGTTCACCAACCTCTCAGCCAAGCTGCCACCTTCCCGGGGGTCCAGGCCTCCACCGGCTCCATACTGAGCTCCGCCCGCAGCGTTCGGCCCCTGCAGGAATTTCCGCTCCCAGTCCGAGCCCGGAGCCTGCGGGGCTGGGCAAGGGCAGGCAGGGCGGGGCGCCGCATACCTGGGTCCACGTGGACACCCAGGTGCGGCAGTGCCGCTGCCATTGGTCCACCGCCTGTCTTCTTCCTGCCCTGCCCCTCTGGCATCCTAGGACTTTGGCAACTAGGCAGTTGGACTCCTGGGCTGGCGCCAAGGGGTGTGACTCAGGCAGTCCGGAACTGGCATGGGATTCGACTCAAAACTGGCCTCACCAAGCAGAATCCCTGTAAGTTTGATATTAGCCGGGTCTACATAGTGAGTTCCAGGCTAGCCAGGGCTGTGCATGGAAACTTTGTCTCAAATATCAACAAAACAAAAAACAAACAACTGGGCCCAAATCCCAGCCTAGAGTACCTGGTGAATGGTTGGTGCAGAAGCAAAGCACATGACTTGCCCCCAAACACCCACCCCGATCCCCGTGGCATCTTGTTATTGTCATCTGGAGTTGTCCCATAGACAGCTGACCTAGCTTTCAGTGTTCAGTTCCAGGGTATAACAGTACTTGTTTCATGGGACATTTGCAAGTATCTGAGCAAATGACGGTTTTAAATGGAGACTCCTCCTTGTGATCTCAGAATTTTGGAGACTGAGGCAGGTGGATCGCTCAAGTTCAAGGAGGACCTGGACTACAGAGCGAGCCCATTCCAGAACAAAATGAAACAGCAGAAACTAAATCTAAATTTAGCAGAAACTAAAACTAAATCTAAAGGCATCAGCCTGGGACTCTGTCCCTTTGACAAACTGTTGAGATTTAGAGGCCCTTTCTCAAAGTAAGACTTAATTCAGTTATTACTTATTTTAGGACACAAAGAGCCTTTATTGGTTGCCATAGTAAGTGAAGAGGAAACACACCAGCCATTCCTGAGAGACATTTGCAGATATGTTAGCTGCCTCCTGAAAGTACTTTTATTCTTGCTATTCTTTAAAGATGCTTTTCATTCTTACTGCGTTGCGCAGACTGCTCTATAACTCATGGGTTCTAGTGATTTTCCTGCCTCAGTTTCCAAAAAAGCAGGGACCACAGTTTGCATCACACAGCCAGCTAGAATGATGTTCTTAAAAGCCTCAAGCAAGCCAGGCAGTGATGGCACACACCTTTAATCCCAGCACTTGGGAGGCAGAGGCAGGCAGATTTCTGAGTTTGAGGCCAGCCTGGTCTACACAGTGAGTTCCAGGACAGCCAGAGATACACAGAGAAACCCTGTTTGGAATTAAAAAAAAAAAAAAAAAAAAAAGCCTCAAGCAATTGGATCTGTTGAGATGGCCAACAAGTTAAGAACAGGCAGAGAGAGGACCTGGTTCAATTCCCAGGACCAACATGTTGACTCACAACTGTTTGTAACTCTAGTTCCAGGGGATCTGACGCCCTCTTCTGACCTCCTCATGAACTGCATGAACACGGTACATAACACAGGCAAACACCCACACACACAAAATCTCTTTTAAAAAAAAAACCCAAAATGGGTCTGGAAAGATGGCTCAGAGGTTAAGAGCACTGTAATGAGATCTAGTGCCCTCTTCTTGTTTATCTGTCAATGACTGTACTCACATACATAAAAATAAATAAATCTTTAAAAAAAAAAAAAACAAACCCCACAAAACAATGCTTAGAATTACACCAACAGTTATAACGAGACACAAATCTGTGGTAGCCAGGTGTGATAGTGCACACTTTAATCCCAGCACTCAGGAGGCAGAGGTAGGTGGGCTCTGGGAGTTCAAGGCCAGCCTGGTCTACATTGTGAGTTCCAGGACAGTCAGGACTATGTAGCACCCCAATAAAAATTTTTAATGTAACCATGTAATATATATTTTATTTATATTTATTTTTTAAAAATGCTGACCAGGTACGGTGGAACACATGTCTCAAAAATCACAAGGGCTGCGGAGCTGGCTCAGGGTTAAGAGCCCTGGCTGCTTTTCCAAAGAACCTGGGCTCAGTTCCTAGCACCCACATGGCAGCTCAACTGTCTTTGATCCAGGGATCCAATGATCTCTTCTGCCTCTGAGGTCATGAGGCATGATAGCATGATAATGGTACACAGACATATATAGGCAAGCAAAGATGCATATAATATATATATATATATATATATATATATATATATATATATATATCTTTTTAAATTTTTTTCATTTGGTTATCAGATGCTCTTTTTTTGTTTTTGGTTGTTGTTTTTTTTTGTTTGTTTGTTTGTTTTTTGTTTGTTTGTTTTTTGTTTTTTGTTTTTTGTTTTTTGAGACAGGGTTTCTCTGTGTAGCCCTGGCTGTCCTGGAACTCACTCTGTAGACCAGGCTGGCCTCGAACTCAGAAATCCGCCTGCCTCTGCCTCCCAAGTGCTGGAATTAAAGGTGTACGCCACCACTGCCGGGTATCAGATGCTCTTTTATTGAAATATTTTCTTGTTACTTCTTAACTAGCTGGGCACTGCACCACTGTTGATGTCATCTATGATGTCATTAGGGTGGCGGCCATCCACATTGCAGCCCACAGACTGTGTAGTACCCAGGATCTCCTTGATAGTTCCAGAAAGTTCTCTGGCCAAAGACTGGTGTCTCACCTGCCGGGCAATGTTGACAATCTCATCAAAAGTGATGTTTCCACTGTGTTTAATGTTCTTCTGCTTCTTCCTGTGTCTTGGTGGCTCCTTGAGGGCTTTGATGATCAGGGCAGAGGCAGAGGGTACCACCTCAATCTGGGCCTGTCTGTTCTGGATGGTCAGTTTCACTGTAACTCTCAGACCTTTCCAGTCACTGGTGGCCTTGGCAATGTCATCACCAACGGTTTTCTGGAGACAGACCCAGAGGACCAATCTTAGGGCCCAAGGCAGATGTGGTACCGACCTCACCTTTGCTGCACCTCAAGTACACCACTCTTATCTCGTTGGGGTCGAACTTGGGTGGCATGGTAGAGGTGGCTGGTGTCAGATGAACCTGAATTCAGGATGACGGAAGAAAGTTGCACCGTAGTCTTCTCTGAGCCAAAAAGCTAATATTTTCTTAAAAAACAAAACCCAAGACACAAATGTGTGATAGGCTGAGGTACTTATTAATAAGTAGCACTAGAAAATTAAAGTTAAATCTTACTTTTTAGTTGTATTAGGGCATCATTTTTCTTTTTAAAGATTTTATTTATCATGTATACAGTGTTCTGTTTACATATATGCCTGCAGGCCAGAAGAGGACAGCAGATCTTATTGTAGATGTTTGCTAGGAATTGAACTCAGGACCTCTGGAAGAGCAGTCAGTGCTCTTAACCTCTGAGCTTCTCTCCAGCCCCAGGGCATCATTTTAGATCTTGAATGAAAGCATAAAACTGGGCCAATGAGATTGTTCTAACAGTAAAGGCACCCTGCCTGTCCCCAAGCCTGACAACCTGACTTCAATCTCTAGGACCTACATTGTCGTGGACTGCTCTACCCCATGTTTGGTGGCCAAAATGATGTGGACCGCTCTGTCAAATGCTTTGGGGGCTAAATTGTTAGAGCCCGCACTGACCCAAGCTGTTCTGGTCTGCGGGTCGGGGTTCAGCAAGACAGAGAGTGAGGACGGATGCAAAGAATGGAGACCAGACAGAGTGTGATTCAATCCTGTTTATTCTTTAGTCTCTCTTCTTCTCTCCAAGTCCCTAGTTCCAAGTCCCTAGTTCCAAGTCCCTAGTTCCTAGCACCAAGTCTCAAGTCCCAAGTTTCTTCTAGCTATAATAAGTCTCAAGTCCTAATCCTAGTTCCAACTTGCTAGTCTCCTTCCCAGTTCCAAGTTTCTTCGAAGTTACCTTCTTCTGTCTGCCTCTCACCTTTTATATGTCTCACTTCTAAGTCACGCCTTTAAGTCTTGTCTCTAAATCTGATCTCTAAGTCACGCCTTTAAGTCTCACACACCCAAGGGAAGGAAGATCCTGGGTATCTAAAACAAGATGTTATCAGAGTGTGCTCAGCTGTTGTAGGCTGTTGTAAACAAGTCTTTTGTCAGGGTATATGGCTCAAGATGGCTGCAAGGATAATAGCCGCCTTCTGTCAGGTCCCCTTTTTAATTTTTTTTCAAAAGGGAAGGCTGGGAAAACTTATGGAAACCGTGCCTGCCTTAGGTTGGAACAAAAGACCCCAGGATCCTTTTCCCATCTTTGGATACTCAACAGCCATTGTTTGAGCGCCTGTCTTAGAATGGTGAGGCCTCCTTTTTTAGGGGCAAGGGTCTTGAAGTGTTCTCTTACCTGTCATTGACTATCCAGCTTAGCGCATAAGTTAAAGGTTAATCCTCATTAGTAGAATCCCCTACTTCCAGCCTGTAACAATGGACCTGTATGGATTTCGTGTGAATAGCATCTATCTGTTGTCATACAAAAGCCATCAGTTTGTTGAACAGCATGGACTTGAGAGACAAGAGACTTAACAATGCCTGAATAGTCAGTATAACAGCAACATTCTTTTTTAAGGGCAACATATAACTCCCTCTATCAGAGGAGTAAAAAGTATAAGCCTCTTCTATTCTGTTTACAAATGTGTTATAGCAGAATCTAAATCTATAGGAATACAGAACTGATCATAGCTTTGATCTTAACAAAACAAGTAAGGAAATCCCCGTTCCTGCTTCAGTTAATCTCAAACCCAAAAAACAACTATAGTAACTGTGGTAGTGGGTTTTCTCCTGGGTCTAAACAATGTTTCCCACTAAATCATAATTTGGGGAACCAAGAGTCCAATAGAGCCACCCTAGAGGTATGGGTGGTGATGTCTCCTTCCACACTGGGGACTGACTTCCCAAGTCAGGTTTGCTGGTTGATCTGTTCAAGTTTGAAGGCAATTGAGAAGCATCTTCATGCTTCCTGCAAAGAAAAAATATGCTTCTCAGGATGTTTCTCCTCCCTGGGTTTGTTATTGTTGTCTATTTGTTTACTCAGTCTCTCTGGCAGCCAGCATGTGACATCTGCAGTTTGGGAATATATGCAGACAGAACCTCTTCCCCAGATAAGCACTGGATCTGGCCCATTTGAGGTTCCAGTTGAGTCTTTCCAGAGGACTGTTGCAAAATTCTTTTTGGTATCAGGATGCCAGAATCTATCTGCAGCAGATTTTCCTTCAGAATCCAAAGTTAAAAAATTTAAAATAAATTTCTGGGAGATCCCTTGATAGGGTACCATTCCCCCTTTTTAATTTTTTAAATTGATTTTTCACTAGCAACTGAGCAGCTTATAATTTTTCGGTAGTTAAGGACCACTGATCCACCCAGACGAGCGAGTCCCCTTTCCAGGTGATGGGATCTGCACAACGCCCTAGGGATGCAGCTGAATCAGTAGCCCCCATCAAGAATACCCCAAGCCTCTTCTTCCAGTGTTACAATAAACCTCAATAGAATGAGAAAATTCACCTTTTCCTAACCCTTTCCCTAGGGAAAATCCAGAGTTTACCATTTGAGCTATGATTACTTCATTAGGGCTACACATAATCAATCCCAACTGGGATAACAGATCTCTGCCCCAGAGATTAATGGGGAGGCCCGGGATGACATAGGGTTGTATATTCCCTGTATGTCCTTCTTTATCTTTCCATGTCAGCAACTTAGAGCTTTGTTGTGGATTTTGACTTTGGCCAATACCCCTTAGATTGCTTAAGGTTGGAGTCAGAGGCCAGGTGGCAGGCCAATCACTTTGTTTTAGGACAGTCACATCAGCTCCTGTGTCAACCAAGCCTTGGAATGCCTTTCCATCCAGCCATAGTGTCATCATAGGTTTTTGTTTAACTATAGGCTGTACACAATATGCATCAGAGGAACCAAAGCCTTGATCCCCTCTCTTAGGACTCTTATATTTGTGATTAGTAGGGTACAATGGAAGTAACAATAGTTGAGCTATCCTCCTTCCTGTAGGAATGGTGACTATATTCTGAATTGCCTGTGCCATTACCTTAATCTCACCTTGATAATCATTGTCTATAACTCCAGGAAAAATTTATAGTCCCTGCATAGTAGTACTGCTTCTTCCCACTATCAGGCCAAACACATTTGGATAGAGTGGTCCAAACACTCCGGTGGGTAAGGCCTGAGGTCCCATTTCTCGTGTTAATACTATATGGGTGGAACAACTGAGGTCTAGTCCTGCACTTTCTGGTGTTGCTCGACTAAGTTCTGAAAGGAACTGTTGTTTGCTGGTATAAAACTGACTGCTCCATAAGCCTGTTTTGGCTTGTGTTGGTTCGGGGCCTAGAGCTGACCCCTGTTCCCATTTCCCTGATTATGGGAAAGGGTATTTCCTTGTGCATCTCTTTTGGACCTACATTCACTAGCCCAGTGCCTTCCACGTTTACAAAGTGGGCAGAGCCCAGGCTGTTTTCTGGGTTGTCCCTGGGTTAACTCATTTTCTGCCTTGCAATCTCTTGCAAAGTGTCTAGGTTTGCTACAGTTAAAACAGGCCTTTTGGTTTCTACTTGCCAAAAAAACTCTTACTGATTGTCCTTGCATGGCAGCCGCCATAGCTAAACCCTGTTGGTAGGAGGGACCTGTGTCAGAACAGAGTCTGATATACCCGGTATGGTCTGTTTCCTGTAGGGTCTAATGGCTGCTTGGTAGGCAGGATTAGCATTTTCATATGCAAGTTGTTTCACATAATCTACTCCTGCCTCTGCATTACCAAAAATCCTCCCTGCTGTTGTCATTAATCGATGAACAAAATCAGAAAATCGTTCATCATGTCTTTGTCTGACTGCTGTTAAGGATGCACCAGGGTCTCTCTTTGCCGGGAGTTTGTGCCAAGTCTTCATGGCTGCATTTTGAATTTGAGCAAATAAGTCTGGGTCATATTGCATCTGGTTATCACTAGAAGCAAATTGCCCTTCTCCTACTAAATCATCAAAGGTCCAACCATTGCCTGCCTGAATGTTTCTCCTAGCTGTTTCTTTACAATTTTCATGATACTCTGATTTCCAAATAAGATAGTCACCACCGCTAAGAACTGCTCTAACGTATTCCAATCGCCAGGAGTCAGCCACTCCTCCGCAGCAGACTCTAAAATTGCAAGACTAAAGGGAGCAGTGGCACTGTATTGTGATACTGCAGTTTTTAATTCTTTAATAATTTGAAAATTAAACCCCGTGTGATGTCTCCAAGCAACCCCTTGATCATCTCTGGTCTCAGATACAGGGAAAGCTTCAGCGTCTCCCTTCTCTGGATGATCTGTGGCTAATCTTAAGCTAGGGGACAGGGACTGCCTTTGGACTCCTGGTTGAGGAACGCAAGGAGCCGGGGGATTTTCGAAGTTTACCTCTCGAGACATCTTCCCTGGCTTTAATTTTTGTAGCTGATTAATTAAGTCCTGATACTCTTTTTCTAACTCTGTTGTTTAAGAAGATTTATTTTTTCCTGTAACTCCCTTCTGGGATCTATAACCATCATCTCCATTGTGGGAACATTTGGAGGCGGAGGCGCATAGGGAGGGGGTCTTCGGGAAGAGGGTTATTCAGGGTCTTAATGTTCGGCTGCCTCTTCCTCTAGGTCAGCACAATCTGGCTCTGACGAATTGTCACCAACCTTTGGTTGTATTTTAGATTCTAATTTCGGATAAATACGTTTCTTTTTATTTTGAACATGAAAGACAGCATTCAAACAATGAAACAAAAGCAGACAATTAACACACGTGAGCAGCAAACAACAAAATGAAAACAGAGAGTTGAGTGCAGGCTGACATTTCTTGACCCATTTTCATTAACATGACTTATCTTTCTAGACAGGACAGATTCCCGCAGCGATCACCTTCGTTTCACTGCTGAATTTTCAGCAGATCCTTCTTCCAGTAACGTCCCTCACTGGGTCTCTTGTTCTTGCTGCCCCACGTTGGGGGCCAAAACTACGAGAACTGTTTCCTACATGTGGTCCTGTGACTGTCACACACGCACCACAGCACTCATGCACTCCAATAATTTTAGTGTATTTATATATAGACTTTAAATATATATATTTTTTCTTTTTTGGTTTTTTGAGACAGGGTTTCTTTGTGTAGTCCTGGCTGTCCTGGAACTCACTCTGTAGACCAGGCTGGCCTCAAACTTAGAAATCCGCCTGCCTCTGCCTCCCAAGTGCTGGGATTAAAGGCGTGCGCCACCACCGCCCAGCATATATTTCTTTTAAAGAACACTAGCCAAGTATGGTGGGAACACCCCTTTAACTCCAGCACTCGGAAGGGAGGGGCAAGTGGATTTAAGTTTGAAGCTAGCCTGGTCTTCATAGTGAGTTCTAGGACAGCAGGATTACAAAGACACTGTCTCAAAATAGGGGCATTTAGTAGGATGAGTGGTCTAACTTAGCTCTTTTTGTGGTGCTGACTGAACTTCAGGTCTTACATGCTGGGCATGTGCTCTGACACACAACTGTGTACTTGGCTCTCCTCTTACAGATTAATTAGCAAACTAAAAGATAGGGAATGCAGAAGTGTGATGGAGGAGTCTGGGTCAGCAGACTGAGAACCAGTAGTGGCCATTTGGTCATCCAAAGTCTGACAGACACAGAGGTACCTAACCAATGGCAGCTACGTGACATCGGGCCTGAGACAAAGAATGCCATCAGGAGTTAAGAATAGGCTAAGGACAAGCATAGTCTTGAAACAGTTGTAAACCATTTTTTCCCTTTGGATCCCAGATGGCCTGGGATTCCCTGTATGTCAGAGGATGATGGCCTCCTACTGAGTACTGGGGTTATAGACATAAGACACTACATTTGGATTATGGGGTGCTAGGGATGGAAGTTCAGGGTTTTACACATGCCAGGTGTGAGTTCCAGTTTCACCCCGTATTCAGGTCTGTATTCGTTTTATTTGAAACAGGATCTCATTATATAGCCCTGGCTGTCCTGGAACTCACTCTGTGGACCAGGCTGGCCTCGAACTCACAGAGATATGCCTGCCTCTGCCTCCTGAGTGCTGGGATTAGAGTGTGCCACTCTGATGGTTTGTATATGCTTGGTTCAGGGAGTGGCACTATTAGAAGGTATGCCTGTTGGAGTAGGTGTGGCCTTGTTGGGATAAGTGTGTCACTGTGGGTGTGGGCTTTGAGACCTTCATCCTAACTGCCTGGAAGCCAGTCTTTTCCTACCAGGCTTCAGATGAAGATGTAGAACTCTCAGCTCCTCCTGTACCATGCCTGCCTGGATGCTGCCATGTTCTTACCTTGGTGATAATGGACTTAACTTCTGAGCCTGTAAGCCTTCCCCAGTTAAATGTTGTCCTTATAAGAGTCGCCTTGGTCATGGTGTCTGTTCACAGCAGTAAGACCCTAAGACAGCTACCATGACTGGGCACCTCTGTATCTCATTCTCTCCTTTTGTTTTTGAGTCTCTCTGGCCTCCAGTTCAGAAATCCTTCTGCCTCTGGAGTAACTGGGGTTACAGACATGTGCCATCATGCCTAGCTAACACTTTTTTTTTCTCTTCTTTCTTGTGGTTCTGGGGATCTACTCCAGAGCCTGCAAACAACAGACAGGCTCTCAGTCACTGCACTAGAGCCCTCTTATTCTTGATTTAGATATCCTACCTACTATTCTGAAAACTGTCCTGTTTTTCATTTTCATAGGAAACCAAAAGCTAAACATGCTACTCTATACCTTTGATCCCAGCACTCTTGAAGCAGAGGCACGTGGATCTCTGTGAGTTCAAGGCCAGCCTGATCTACATAGTGAGTTCCAGGACAGCTATGTAGAAAGATTCTGTCGCAAAAAAAGAAAAAACGAGAGATAACAAAATACATACACAGGTAAATGTAGTTAAATTTTTTTAACACAATATTTTAGACAGCTTAATGGCACAAGCAAATCTTTTTTGATCATGCCCAAGTCCACAAAAGAGATGTACTTGTGGGAACTCCCATCTCTGGGGGTGGGAAATGAAGTGTACCCTCCCACCAAAGTGGTTGAATTTACAGAACCCAAATGGCAAAGTGGCTAAAAAGTCATATAGCCTCAATGCTCACATATAGTCCAGACCAGGGCTGAGGAAAGCTGCCCAGTACCTGTTTGATGCCCGGACTCCTGGGCACTGCCAGCCAAGGCTTTACCAACATGCCTGGCCTGGCCTCTCTGGTAAACAGGGGAGGAGCTGATACTCAGGCCTGATGCTGATCTCTCCTGACAGCTGCTCCTAAGGCTGGCAAGGCAGCAGCAGGCAGGGGGGAAGGGACCAGATTTAAAGATCCAGGTGCCCCGCCCCCTGCCAGACTTGGGAAAGCCAGCATCGGTGAGCATCCTCTGAGCACGCAGTGCCCAGGCAAATAGGTCAGAAACCCCTATGCTCTGGCTTCCACTTCTTGGTACCCTGGGCAACAACATCTAGTCTGCATTTCTGCTCCTATTTCACCGGCCAACAGAGAGACACCCACTATGAGATTTCGACGCCTGACTCCGGGCTATTTCCGGGTGCTACAGGTAAGTAAATCTAAATACCACCTTTCGGCCCTACTGACCTCTTCCTCCCCACTTCCCCCAATGACAGGGCTGATACCCCCAATAGCCAGGCTGTCACATTCCCTACTGCCTGACTAGCCGGGACCCAGATGGGCAGTGAAGCGAGAAGGATTGGGGTGGAATCTCCCTGGGGCAGAAATGGCGTCGGTATTTTCTTTACACAGCTGCGCCATCTTATCCCCTTCCTGCCTAGAAGCCTCCGTTGACCCTTCATGTGCACCCTCTGTGTTCTCCCAGATGCAGGTGGCTGGGGAGCTGAAGGCAGAGCCCCGGAGTCCACTGGTTGGGATTGTGGCTACACTGTTGGCTGTCCTCGGGTTAGGTGGCTCCTGTTATGCTGTGTGGAAGATGGTGAAGCAGCGGCAGCCATCACAAGCCCCGTGATGAGGCAGGCAGCCTCTCATCCAGGCTTAGAGGTAGGTGCCTCAAGTGAAGGGGCTGCAAAATCCAAATCCCACTTTTTCCCCTTGGGGATTAGTCTTGGCCATCGCTAGATCCTTCCTACTTCCTACTCCCCGGCTTTACGCTGTACGTAGACTACAGCCCAGATTCAAAGAAGCAGGCGGAGGAAACATGTTCCAAAGCTGGACCTAGTAGGGAGTAGACTTCTTGGCCCAGAAACCCCTGGTAAGGGAAGTTAGTATCAGAGGTGCATCCTCTTGTCCAGGTCCTTTATTTTGGGCAGAATACCCAGAAGAAGAGAGCATATCTGCAAACTCAAAATCCAAAACATACACTCTCAGCCCAGCCGATGAACCACTGCCCATGGGCAGTTTCTCTGTCCTGCATCCTTAGGCCACTCAGGTGGATGTGTCCATCTCAGGGATCTCAGTGGACACTTCTGTGGGCACGCCCAGTCGCTGGGGTTGCACATACGAGCCCATGCCCGCTGCCCTCTCAGCCTCTTCCTGACTGTAGGGTTCGACACTCAGCTGCTTCAGCCTGGAAGAAAGAAGAGTAGGAGATAACGGAGCTCACCAAGTGCAAGACCTTCCTGCATGGCACCCATCCACCAGCCCTCTACTGACCCCTTCATACCTTTTCTTGTGGTCTTTGGATCGGAAGTGGGTCTTCAGGTTGGCAGAATCGATGAAGTACCTCCTGCAGAGAAGTAGGGTGAGGGAAAGAGTGAAGGGGTGAAGTCTCTCAGGTATGCCTACCTCCCTGGCCCTAGCTTGTTGCCGGACATCAGATTCTGAGCCCGAAGAGATGAGAGGCGGGCAGACCCACGGGTCCCAAGACAGAACCTTCTCGGGTCTCGCTGCCCGGACCTCGCTACTGCGGGCTGGTACCTCAGACCCTGCTCCTCCCCTGGCTGGACTCACGCGCAGGCCAGACAGCGATGCAAGCCGCCCCCTGGCAGGTCCGGGTCGGGCTCTGCGTCCCGCTCCGGCTTGGGCCGCGGGAGCCCCTGCGGCCTCAGCTCGCGATGGATCTCATCCAGGTCCGGTCGCCGCTTCTTGGCCTTCATCTGGCGAGCCAAGGAATGTGCTCGGTGCGCGCCGGTTCGCCGGGAGCGACCCATGATCAGAGACACAAACACACAAAACCAAGAAACTGGGAGTAGGGATAAGACCCACACGTGTTGTCGCTTCCGGGCCGTTCAATGACGTCACGAGAGGCCCGTCCGGGGGCGGAGCAGGATTGGCCAGACCGCCTTTGATGACGTCACGGACGGGTTGGCTGTTTGAGCGCCCCCAGATGGTCGTTGATGATAGTGACTGGGCTATGGCGGGTCAGGAGCCGGCCTGGGGGAGAACCGGTCCCACTATTCTTCCCGCCCCATCATCACTTCCCGGTTTCCACACCTCGAATTGCAGTGGTAGGGGATGCTTTTAACGTTTCTGGACAGCACTGATGCTTGTGCCATGAATAAATTACTTCATAAATGAGAATGTGTGGAATCAGGCGGTGGTGGCACACGCCTTTAATCCCAGCACTTGGGAGGCAGAGGCAGGCGGATTTCTGAGTTCAAGGCCAGCCTGGTCTACAGAGTGAGTTCCAGGACAGCCAGGACTACACAGAGAAACCCTGTCTCGAAAAACAAAACAAACAAACAAAAAAAAGGGAATGTGTGGAATCACGGATGGGTCACCAAAAGATACTCCTAGGTTCTAACAAAGAGCCTTCTTACCCCCACCCCCACCCCGACCCCTGGCCTTTCATTTTACCTCTCTCCTCTGTCTCCCCACCCCCACCCCCCACTCTCAAATTCCTGGGGCAAAAAGCGGAAAATTGTTTCACAAAGAATCTACCCCCTAAGGAGTCTGTCCTTGGAGAATGCTCTGCTCTTCATAGAAAAAGAACTTTTTGTCTGTTGTTTGGTTGGTTGGTTGGTTGGTTTTTCAGAACTGGGGTTGGTGCCCAGGGCTTCGTATAATCCAGACAAAGAGTCTAGTAGAGGAGTTTGGGGTAGGGGCACTGCATCCCTAGCCCAAGAAGCAACATCCTTAGAAGAATCCCCCATCTCTGCTTTCTTTCTCTATGCCCAGGCTCATGGGGAGGGCTGGCAGGAAAGGGGACAATGACCAAGAAGTGGTGCCTTTGCTCATCTTGGCCTGGTGCCTCTCAGGCTGGCCAGAGCCAGCTCTACTATATGGGGGCCGAAGACCTCAGCAATAATTCAGAGTTCTGGCTCTTTGGAACTAGTTGCTAGGAAACAAGGAGTCAGGCACGTGCATCCTTGGGGAGAACAGGTTTCTAGGCCAGCCCTGCAGTGAAATGGAAGCCCAGGTGCTGACTGGAGGCCTGGGATCTTCTGACTCCAGCTTGTGAGAACTGGGTAGACACAGGGTGGGATCCTGATGAGGACTCAGCTAGAATGGCTACTATCCCAGGATGCATAGGTATGGCTCCTGGACTCAAGACTTTTTTTCTACAGCTATTCTAAGACATGAATCACCATCAGTATTCCTTTGTGCGGGCAGGAAAACAGACTCTCCAAAAAGCTGACTTAATTAACTTTGGCCAATATGGGTCAAGACTTTCGGTTGAAATGGCACAAGCCTGCCCCAACTTCAGAATCACTGGGATCAGGTTTACCTGCTTGGCACTGTGCCAGCCGGGGAGACTGGTGCATCTTTCATGAAGTCACTGGATCCCCAGGACAGGCTCTCCGTTCTTCCAAGTTTCTGGAGCCAGAGCCACTGGTGCCCATTGAGCTACCACCTTCCGTGCCTGGGTGCCAGGCCCCTTCTCTGCAGTCATGAACCAAGCCTTCTGGAAAACTTACAAGTCCAAAGTGCTACAGACTCTGAGTGGAGAATCTGAAGAGGACCTGGCAGAGGAGGTGGGTACTGTTCGTGTTTTCTAGGACAGACAGACAGACAGCAAAGGTAGAGAGTATGGAGAGCATTAAATAGGTAGGGGAAGAGGATAGATTCATTTGTGCAAAAACTGTAGGTGGGATTACGAACAGCACAGTGCAGTGACGGAGATGGTCAAAAAAATGAGAACAGGGAGATCTAGGGCCATGACAGAAGCCGTCGCTGACTCCAAGGATCTCATGAGCTGCCATATGATAAAGATTATTCCAGCGCCACTTGGCAGAAGACACGAAAGGATATTATGCTTTATACAGTTTTCTAGAGGACACAGCTAGAGAGTGACGAGCCCCTGTTTGTGGAAGTAGGGAGTGGCGCTCACGCTCTGTGGACCGCAGCAGCAGCGTCCGATCAAAGCCGTACTTAGACCGTACTTGGTTGTGAGGGAGAGGGCAAAAACGACTTTGAAACTAAGAGAGTTTATGTCTAGAGGGTGTGGTAAATGGCAGGTTACACAAATAGATGTGGCAGGGGGCAGGAAAAAGCCCGGTGAGGAGGTGGATAAGCATATGACTGGACAGGGTGGTGTCCAAGGCTGGGTTTCTATGGATGTGTCTGTAAGAAAATGCTACAGTTAGTGTCTCTGTGAAAAGTCCAGTTCGGGTGAGAACTGGATCTAGTGAGTTTTCATGGGTGTGTGTTTTGAGCAGGATTCTGCTCCCGTATGCTTTTGTGTAGGCATTTGCAGGTGTTAGCGTTTCGTTGGTTAACCAAAGAGAAATTTGGAGGGCTGTACATAGGTCTCTGTTTAGCCAGCTTCCTGCAGGAGGAGAAGATACAGGAATGAATTGCTTAGCCACATAAATGCTCTTGTGTGAGTGTCTGACTGCATATGTGTATACAGGGCGAAAGGTCTAGCCACAAAGAGGCATGTGTGTCTGTAGTAGTGCATACTGTATGCCCTTTTCTGAGGTTTTGAGATCGTTTGGATGTTTGGAAGTGGGAGGTGTACGTGCTCAAGGGTATATGCAGAGAGTTACTGTGTAGGCCTGTGTATTCGAGCAGAGGCGTTGAGTAGAGGTAAGTGTACCTGTAAGCATTCCCATGGGCCCGAGTGGAGATGCAGGGCGCACAAGGGATGTGCTTTTATGGTATATAGACTGCCTAGTGTGTGTGCACTGGTTAGCAATGGGCTCCTCTCATGCTGGGGAGTGGGGGTGTGTCTTGTGTCCCAGAGGGAGAGCCCAGCATTGGTGGAGTCTGAGACGGCAGAACCCACAGAGGAGACGTTCAACCCCATGTCACAGCTGGCCCGCAGGGTGAGTTCAACAGTCTTCCATCCAAGCCTGGGAAGCCTGACAGAGGCTGTGGTGAAGCCCTGGAGGCATGTCCAGTCCTGACTCCCAGCTCTTTCCTCCCAGGTTCAGGGGGTTGGGGTGAAAGGCTGGCTGACAATGTCATCTCTGTTTAACAAAGAAGATGAGGACAAACTGCTGCCACCAGAGCCCTGTGCTGATCAGTACGTGTGTCCTTAGGGGGCGGGGCTGGAAGAGTCCTAGGAGCTCTCTTCTGGCATGATGGCGCCCTCTGTCTTTCTAATCCTGTGGGGCTTTATAGGGACAGTCCCAGGATGCTTTTTCCTATCAGGACACACCAGGTCTGTCTGTGTAGGAGATGGGGTTAAATCTCTTGGGACTGAGGTAAAAGGGAAGACCTTACTGAGGTAAAGGCTCCTCCCTCCCCACCACCCCCCCCCCAGGACAACTATCTCCCTAGAATCCAGGACAGCAGAGAAGACCTTTCTGGATGCTTGTGACTAAGGGTGGTCTAGATGGTAAACCCTCACTCTCCAAAGCAGTTTGTCACCAGCATAATTTCCCCTTCTGATTCTCTTGGTGTCCATGGAGACCTGAGGACCCCGAGGCACACCAGTTGGGAACGCATTGCTTGCTAACGTCTTTGATATTGAGAACAGACTCAGGGCTTCGTCTCCAACTGGCTTTGTTTCTCACACATCTGCTTTCAGCCCTGTGCACCCACCACATTCCCTTCTTCTCTAGGACCTCCATCCATTACTTTTGCCTCAGGTGTCCTCCCCACCCCTCCCTCACCTTCCAGTCCCAGTTCTCCGAGGACTTTTCCAGAGGCGAGGCTTCTTCTTCAAGCCTATCACCCCTCCTTGACAGCCCTTCTCCACATCGACTCCCCCAGCCCCTCATCTTTTCTAAGCATCTGTGCCAGGATTTCTTCCACTTTCTCCGTGTACCAAATTCCTCTTTCCTTCAGTCTTAGAGCCTAACCTAACTACTTTGCTCACCTGGCTCTCTGCTCTTACCAGGGGCGAGGGATCTCTCCTAGAGGACCTAAACAAGCCCAGCCCAGCTCTCTCGTGCCCTTCTCCTCTCAGAGACCCTTCCTGGCTTTCCAGACCTGGCTTGATGGCCTATCCTCTCTGTACCAGAGTCTCTTCTCCAAACTTCTGACCGCCCCACCCAACTTGGGGATCTGGATTCCCCTCTGCCCAGCCCTCTCACCTCTTTCCCTGACCCTGTCCCTCTCCACCTCCCCTTGCTTGCAGGCCCTGACCTTGCCCTGACTCCCTTGGCCGCACTGCTTGTCTTCTGTCTACTGCCCCTCTCTGGGACCCCGGGCCTTCCTGTTGACCCCCTGCCTCTTCCGCAGCCCGCTGGCTGCTCCCCCTTCCTCGCAGGCGGCCGCAGCCGAGACCGAGCCTCGCGGACCAGGATTCTGGGACGCATTCGCCAGCAGGTGGCAGCAGCAGCAGCAGGCGGCGGCGTCTATGCTGCGCGGCGTGGAGACCACCGCGGAGCGAGACCCGGAGATCCAGGACAAGCCTGCCGAAGAGGCCACCGAGTGCCCCGAGACACGGGAGGCGGATCCCGCGGCAGGCTTCAAGTGGGGTTTTCTCACCCACAAACTGGCAGAGATGAGGGTGAAGGCCGCGCCCAAGGGCGACTAGACGGCCAGCCTCGCTGGCGCCCGACCTTCCCTACCTCCCATAAAATCTCCTGGATCCACACACAGTGTTGCTGTGTAATTTTTTTTTCGGACAACAGGAAAAGCTACTCTTAGGTGGGCGACCTTGGGGGTGGGCAGCTTCTGGCTAAAGGGTTCCTCACCTACTTTACTGACACAAGTGCCAAGGCACTCCAGGTGACAGGATGAGTGACCTTAGATTTAAGATGAGATTTTCCAAAAAGCCCCAGAGGACAGACTCTTCTTCCCTGTCCAGCTTCATTTCATTCGGCAAACCCTGCTGTTGGCCCAACGGCATACGCGAAATCGAAAAGCACAATGCTAGACCAACGAGGTGGCTCTCCACCAGCGGGTCCATACAAGGTTTTGTTGAGGCACAAAACAGGGCTGCCCGTGGGAACTCAGGGAACATGGGGAATTTTGGGATAGTTTCCCGGAGAAGAATACAGAGTTAGAGAAGGAAATCGAAGCTGAAGGGGGAGAATCCCGAACAAAAGCTTCAACCGGAACCTGTGAAGAAAACCCGCGACTTTGTGTCGCCGGGGAAAAAGGAACCCCGCTGGCCATAGTTGCTGGAGGGCTTCTCGCTGCATGAAGTCCTGTGTTCAGGCCCCAGTGTTACGTAAACCACAGTGGTTGGTAACAGGGTGAGGGACACACAGAGACGATAGTAGCAGGAGTTTCCGAACCCTGACCTAAAGGTGCCTCAGTTTTAGTGATTTCCATGGCAGATGCTCCAAGTCTCAGCCTTTCTTACCTCCGGACTCTGAGAGGGCGGGGCTGGGGTGCGAAGCCCCGGGAATTTTGGGTGATTTAAGCAAGCTACTGTGTATTGAGCATTTCTCTATTCCAGGCACATTCGCCACATGCATTACAGCTCCTCCAGGACGCTGTCCTCTGCCTCCTTTAATAACCTTCAAAGGCCCCCGTTTGGTCACGGTCACACACTGAGCCTGGAACCCACGCTCAAAACCCACACACTCAGCCACACAAACCAGTTCTCTTTGCTCAACATCTTCCCGCTAAGTCAAACTCATGGTCCCTTTATTAAATAAGATTTTAGCTTTATTCAGTAGTTCGCACACCTCTCACCTCAAGTCCATCACTGATCACATTTAGCATCTGGAGAGGCCACGTGGCCACTCGACCCGTTTCCACAGTCCGCGCCTGGCCCCTGTCTGTGGTCCCCCCTGTACAGCGCGCAGACCGGGGTGGGGGACCTGAGATCCAGGGGAAGGATTTGTTCACGGACGAGGCGAGCTCTCCGGGAACTGTCTTCCTGTGTGTTGGTGGTCACACTTCGGACTCGCGTGGTGGGGCGCGCGCGCGCTGGCAGCCATACAGCCACTGGATGACGCGAGCGTTGCGTTCCACCACAGACACCGTGGGGCGTCCGTCCCGCGCCGACCCCGCCGCCTCAGAGCCCCCGCCGCCGCCGCCCGCACAGTCCGGGCTACCCGCGTCCCTGTCGCTGGATGTCCAATCGCTGGTGTCCCCGGAGCCGGGCGGCGGCGACGTTGCGACCTGCGGACTGTGCTCTGCGCCCCAGCTCTGCGGAGAGAAGCGCTCGGCGCCCAGCACCTCCACCAGCGCGCGCTCCAAGCCGCAGTAGTTAAAGAATCGCTCCTTCTCCGACAGCGGCAGCGAGCACGTGGGACACAGTGCTCGCTTCCCTGTCGCCTCCGGAGTATCCGGGGACCCAGCCCACGTCGCGGGAGCTCCAGGTCTCTCTGTGGGTGCCGGGCTGCTCGGGGCAGCATCCCGGGTGGCGCCAAGAAAGAGGCGTCGTACCAGCCCCTGACCCTTGGCGTTCTCTTTGTTCACCGAAGCCTTACAGTCCCGCTTCTGGCGGTAGAAGATAAGAGAGTCAGGTCTTGGCTGTCGCCTGCCGCTACCCCGGCGGGCAGGGCCAGGCGTTTTGGGTGATGCAGAGGCCCCCAGTTCATTGCAGGGGTGTGGCGTCAGTGGTCCTGGTCCCCCGCGCAGAGCTGGCTCCTGACGACGTACTATCACCTGGTGCGTCTTGACGTACTTGGCTTTGTCGGCCTCCAGCCTCTCCACGGCGCTGGGGGTTCGTCCCCTCGATGGTGTAGTGGGTGAGGCTAGGAGCATCTTAACGGAGCTAGGCAGGTCAGTTCTCCATACACAGTTAAGGATGCACAGGTAGCTGAGGAGCAGCGAGCAAGTCTCTGGAGTTCCTGGCGCCTGTAGGGAGACAGGAATTGTCTGGAAGAGAGTAGGCTGTTCCTGTCCCTTTCCCGCAGGCATTCCTGGGTAGAGGATCAGTCAGTCACCCCTCCCCCACCAACTGGTGCCATGCCCAGAGAGCAGAAAGTAGAACCTCCCTCCCAATCCTTTAGAGGCATTGGGTGGTTCTTGGGGAGGGGGCATCTATGCCACTGGGCCATGTACACAGGACAAGCAGGACACTTGGAAAGGAAAATCAGGCGGGTCCTAGCCTGATTCCCGAAATCGGCTTTAACCGGAAAAAATACCTCTTCCCAACAGCGTTGCTTCAAACCCAAGACAAGGAGGTTCCCCGGCCACAGGCTGACTGCAGGAGACCCACCCTTCCCGCCCTCAAGCACCGAGGTCAGGGACATAACCATAGGGTAGAAGACTCTAGGAATTACTGCCAGCTTACTTGCCCAGGCCCGGCAGGGCTATTCAGGAAGGAGAGGGAGCTGGTCCCCGGGCCATATCTGGCCAGTCTGCGACTGCCAGCCACTCTATGCCCCTGCCAAGGGGAGTCCCAGAAAGCCTAACTGTAAATACCATTCCATCCAGCAACACCCACACTTCCATTTCAGAGGCCAGGACAATGGCCTGGAAAGGAACGGTTTTTGTTTGTTTGTTTGTTTTGTTTTGTTTTGTTTTTTCGAGACAGGGTTTCTCTGTGTAGCCCTGGCTGTCCTGGAACTCACTCTGTAGACCAGGCTGGCCTCGAAACTCAGAAATCTGCTTGCCTCTGCCTCCCAAGTGCTGGGATTAAAGGCGTGCGCCACCACTGCCCGGCAAGGAATGGGTTTATACAGGTTCTTTTGAGAGTTAGGGTGCCACCTTGGAACCCAGATTTCTTGCCTTACTGTGCAGATCTGGGTCAGCTTGGACTACCTGCTGTTTCCCTCTGGGGTTTGGCTTCTGATCTTGCTGTTATAAAGCCGGGCAGGAATCCCCAGTGTTTCCTCCACTTGCACACACACACAGAAATTGGCCCTCAGGGTCCCTGCCTCCTTCCCATGCAGAAACCTCTGCCCTTTCTCCTTTACCTCCCTTGTGCTGCGCTGTGGGAAAAGGTCAGGAGAGAAGGTAAATCAAGAACTGACAGTTTCCTTGTCAGCTAACAGAATGGGCCACCCACATGGTTCAACGCATCCACCCCTGCCCTCCGACTTCCCGTTCCCGCACAGCTGAGAGGGACTTACTGGTTCTGAGGGAACTTTAGATCTGGAGACAGCCAAAGACCAGACTAGACAAGGGTATGTGAAGAAGGAGGGTGCCCTCCACCCTTCACAGAGGCCTTAGAGCAGAGACCCTGGCGACTGCGGCCTCAGCCCAGTTACAGGTTCCACGCCATTACTCAACACTGCCTTCCAGTAAATCTGACTAGAACGTGAATGGTTGAAACTTAGGCAGTAATGACATGACAGTCCCCTGGTGCCCCGCGCTATTCTCTCGGGGACTATACTAAGCAGTGGGTCAGATTCCAAGGTCCCAGGAGGGCACTGAGTTTGTCTGACCTCAGGGATGGCCTCTGTCCTCTCCTTCTCTCTTTAGCCTTGAGCAGAGAGGCTATAAAAAAAGTTCCTAAACACAAGGACCAAAATAGTCTACTGTCCCCTGCCTGTTCCCTGTTTTCAGGGCTGGCTTTGATGTTTGACCACAGACAGCCCATCCTGGACTGGTAGCCGGTCGTGTCCTCTCTGTTCCACTGCCTGACCTCTCCCAGGCTTAGAGTTAGTAAATTCCAACTGTGTCCACTCCAGCTCTGAACACTGGCGCTTTTAGGTTCAGTAGCTTGGCACTTAGTCTCCTTGCCATCCATCCAAAGTTGCCCTCCTGCCCAGCGTTAGATTCTAGATACACTCACCTCCGTGTGGCAAAGCTGAGTTGCAGTGATCCTTGGGTATGCCCAGATTGAAGGCCGAAGGGACAGCAGGGACCAGGGAGTAACTTTGGTAGCAGCCAAGCCTCACTCTCCACAGGAAAAGCGGAGAGCCTCCACCCCCTAGGTTAACCCTTCCTGACCCAGAGCTCAGACTCAATTAACTCCTTCCCGACCAATCTTAGTGCTGACAGAACCCAGGAGCCGTGTTCCTGCAACTTTACTCTACAGATGGTTAGATAGTCTCTGTTGGGTTCAGCGGTTGCCATGGAGGCACTGTAAACTTGGGCTGAAGAAGCATAACCCCAAACAAGGCCTTCTTCTCTGCAGGCTCCCTCTGAAGTACTGAAGCTCAAAGCTCATGTAGGACAGAGAGCAGAAATGGGTGCCGTGCCGTTTGCTTCCCCCCAACGCTCTGGAGGTTTAACCCTGTTTTATTCCTGGTGTTGGAGACTGCTGGGAAGCCTGCTCTTCCTAGAGGGGAGCCTAGGGGATCTGCACCCTAAGGGTAGGTGCAGTGTGCTGCAGGTGTGCAGGGGACGTGAGGGTTAAGCAAGAACTCAGGGGTACAGCATTAATGGTGGCAAACGGAGCTAACGGGAAAGGTGACAAAGGTGACAGAAGAGATCTTCCAGGGCTAAGCCTCTATCTTTTGGCTGACTACCTGGGGACTCCTTATGCCCTAGCCTACTTTTCTCTGACAACATTTCTCTCAAGGAGGTGGGGGGAGCCCTGTCTGTAAAAGAGTCCCACCCCTCTCAGTAGGTGAATCTTTTAGCACCCGGAGTTCAAAGGCCAGTGCTAGGCTCTGGTCTTAGCCTTTCTCCCAAGTTGCGCCCACCCCCTACCTGCCCAACCACTTAGCACGAACCTCTCCCTCCCTTTTAACACTTAGGATGTTTGCAAGGCACATCTGCATCTAGGCTCTCTGATCTCCTTCGAGCCCCTCCAGTGGAACCTAGATAGGACTCAGCAGGAATAGTAAACCCACTTAATGAGGAAGGAAATTAGTAATGTAGGAGGGACCTGCGCTGATCCTCTAAATCCCCCTCCCCTCGGCCCCCACTGTCTGGCAAGATGAAGAGTCAAAGACCCTAAAGCTCAAAGCCTGTGTAGGGGGTGGAGGACGCTATTATTACCATATCTGGACCAGAATGGGATGGGACGACTCCAGGGCACACAGCACGCCTTGAGGGCAAATGGAGCTAGTAAGGAGGAGAGGATGGGAAGAGAGTGTTTGGCTTCCTACCTGGGGAGCCTGCCCAAGTGCCCAGACCCTGTTTATATATGAAGAAGCCCTTTTTTTCCACAGCACTCCTGTGCACAGGTGAACTCCCGTCACCCAGAGTTCAAAGGTCAGTGCTTGGCCCTGGACCCCTCCCACCCTGACCTCCTATGGGTCCCTGGATCCCTGTCCCACTGTAATGAAGGGAGAGTTTGCCTCTTTTTGTCCCTAACAAAACTGAGTTGTCGCAGTGTCTTAGCAAATGCTCTCAAGTTCTGTCACCATCCATCTCAGGGACAATCTTTGAGGATTAGGTTTTATTGTTTTCCCCACTTAGAGCTGAAGAGATAGGAGGGTCAGGCAGGGAAATGACTTATCCAAATTCACACAAGGAGGAATAATAGCTAACTTTTGTTTTGTTTTGAGGCAGGGTTTCAAGTAGCACAGGCTAGCCTTGAACTTCTTATTCTCCTATCCCCCCACTTCTAGAGTGCTGGACTTGCTGGACTTACATGGCTGATTTTCTGCAGTACAATGCTGTGGTGAAACCTTGGCCCTGTGTGTGTGAAGCAGGGCCTCCACCAGCTGAGCTCCAGGCGACTTTTATTGTGCCAAGGGCTGCTCTTGATACTTCACACAATGATTCATATATTTAATCCAGCGAAACTAGAAAATCCCTTCTAGATGGGGTACAGTAGCCCTGTGGCCTGAGCATGAAAGGGTTAAGCAGGGGGAGGCTGGGCGGGGGCCCAGCTGGGATGCTGTCAATGGCAGGAAACCTGGCCTGCCAGGGGGAGGATGGGGCCTAGTGTCTCACTGAAGCTGCTCTCCCCCACCCCATCCCTTTGGTCTTAACCAGGCATCCGGGTGGGACTGGCAGGGGGCCCTATCACAGCAGTGTTCTGGGGATTGAGGACAGAAATTAGACGACTGGAAGGGGAACCCAGTGGGTACCAAAAAAGTCATCCTGATAGGATGTCTTTGTTTCCATGCTTCTAAAATGAACCTGGCTCCCACTCAGTACTCAGTCAGAAAGCAGAGACTTAGGTATCCTTAGTTAGAGGGCAGTGCCATAGCTATGCTCCTGGAGGGGTGGTCTTCAGTTGTGTTGGGGGTGGGAGAAGTTTGAGAGCCTTGCTCTCAGGGCCTTCCAGTCTGAAGTGTCAGTACCCAGCACCAGGATGCCAGTGGACAAAGTGTTCAAGGATAGGCACAGACCTTGGACCACAGAGACTGAGCAGGGGCACACGAGAGAGGGCTAATGGGGTGGACTCTATTAGGTGAGAGACTGAAAGAGCTGGAGGGGGAGGGTAAGACAGACAAACAGTGGAAGGTGGGAGGTCATACATCTGTCTGTGCTAAGAGGATGGGGCCCCCACATCCCTCTGTCCAGCGGCCCTTGTTTCTCAGGGGCACTTAACAAGGGCCGGATCCTCTCTCTTTCTGGTCATGGGTCCCCAGGGAGATCTTTAAAGTGGCTCCTTCCGGCCCACTAGCTAGGACCCGGGGGAGGGGGAGGCCAAGTCTGAGGGCTGTTTCCTTCCTACATCTGAGCTGGTTCCCGGAGCACCTGAGTTGGGAATGGACCTGAGTCAGAGGCAGCTCCTCTCAGAGAGGGTTGACACCAGACTGGGAATAGCTGCAGTCAGTGTCAGGAATCATGACTAAGGGCTGGAGGAGCCTTCAGAGCTGTCACAGAGGGGGTCCTTGTCTACTTCTCTGCAGTCAGCCACAGTCCCTTTGGCCACACTTCAGTCCTGCCTTGATTCAAATCCTGACTTTCCACTTTTTTACTTGACCTCCAACAAAAAATGTGGTCTCTCTGGGCGGCCCTTGTCAAATGTGGGTGATGAACCCTGGCTTTTGTGTAGTTTGATGGCGGGCTGAGAAGTTGCCAGCACCTTGGGGCACTCTGGAAAAGCTGAATGATTCTGACTTCCCTTTGGGCTCTCCACCAGTCAGCCATCAGACTTGGACTGATACGTGTGACCCGAGCCTTTTGTCCCTAGCCCCCAGCCTCACCCTCAGCTGCTGGCGACAGATCATTTGGGACACTTTCCCTGTGCTGTGGGGTCAGCAGACCGGGGTCACAAACTCTTGAGGAACTCCTCAGGAGGGTGGCAGCAGAGATGGAACATGAGGGGCCGCAGAGGAAAACCGATCAGCCCTGCCTCACAGAGAAATGAACAAAGCAGATGGGGGGTGAGCAGGGGCGATTTGTTCTGCCTGGGTGGGGTGGGGAAGCTTCAAAGAAGGGATTTGAGCAGGGGCCTGGAGGGGATTGGAGTTTGGTCTGGGGGTAAAAAAGACTGAGAGCCTCAGGTCAGAGGACAGCAGGAGCTGAGGTCTCAGGGAGGGCAAAAGGTTTAGAGAGAAACCAGGATGCAGAAAATGAAGTGCTGAGGGGGAACTAGGCTTGCCCTGAGGCAGGGACTCCGACCTGGAAGGAGGCCCCTTGATGGGCTGGTGGCCTCCCTCGATCCCAGAGAGCAGAGAGCCGAAGCCCTTCTTTAATTTGTGGTTTTCCATTTGGGGAAAGAATCTTAGCCACAACAATAGCCTGGCTGCCCCTCAGAGGGGTGTGGCTCAGAGCAGAGCCAGGCCCCCAGCACCACCCAGACAGGACACACAGCGGGGGAACTAGAGAGGGAGATGCCAAGCCACTGAACATTTATTCCTCTGAGCACCTACATAGCTAGTGAAAAGTGAAAATGTATAAAAGATGGATAAGACGTCTGCACTCTTAGTGTAGATCTCCTAGTAGAGCAAAGCCAGGTACTATTGGTGAGTGTTTTTAGTACTAGGTACTGTGCAAAAAGAGTGCTTTATACTCGGTACCTCCCTTACTTATAAACTCAGGTGTAAAGTAGGAATTATTATTATATGAATTTTCTTTTTTTTTTTTTTCATTTTTTTTCAGTGCTGGTACCAAGCCTAGGACCCCACAGATACTAAGCATTTATGAATGATTTAGAGCCATAATGGAGGTACCACCTGGCCCTATTATCACAAGAGGGATAGTTAATGCCTCCATGATCACACAGGTGGTATACGGTATTTCACTTTTTTTCTTATTTGTTTTCTTTTTTTTTGGTTTTTTTTTGTTTGTTTGTTTGTTTTTGGTTTTTGGTTTTTTTGGTTTCTCTGGGTGGCCCTGGCTGTCCTGGAACTCACTCTGTAGACCAGGCTGGCCTTGAACTCAGAAATCCGCCTGCCTCTGCCTCCCAAGTGCTGGGATTAAAGGCATGCGCCACCACCGCCCGGCTTCTTTTTGTTTTCATTCCTTCTTTTCTTTCTCTCTTTTTTCCTGTCATGCTGGTTGTAATACTTACTTATTACTGCAACAAAATGCCTTACAGAATCAACTTAAGGAAAAGAAGGTTTGTTTTGTTAGCACGGCAGGAAAGGCCTGGTGCCAGGAGCAGGAAGCGCCTGATCACGTTGCAGTCAGTGAGGAAGCAGAGAGAGATGAATGCAGGTATTCCGGCCCCTTTCTCCTGTTTTTTTTTTCAGTCCAGGACCACAACCGATGAAACGATGCTACCCACAGTTAAAGTGTATCTTCCCACCTCCGTGAACTTAACCGAAAGGATCCCACATGCGCACACACACACACACACACACACACACACACACACACACACACACTACTGCCTATGAGGCGACCTCTGAGACTCACATTAACCAGTTTTTTTCTCTTATGTGCCTTTATCACTTTGCCAGCCAGATGCCTTCTCTCTCCTCAGTGGTATTTAGATGCTGTGGTGTTTTAAAAACTGGATTTGCTCATTTCTGGAGCTGCTCAAGCCAGGACATTGATGGTGATGTTTTGGTTTGTTTTAAGACAAGGTCTCATTATGTAGTCTGGCCAGCCTGGAACTCACTATGTAGATTATTAAGCTGGCCTCAAAGTCACAAAGATTCTCTTGCTTCTGCCTCCCACTTGCCAAGATTAAAGGAATTGGGCACTGTGCCTGACCTTATCTTGAGGCAGGGTCTGGAGTAGCCCAGGTTGACCTTGAACTATATAGTCCAGGATGACCCTAAATTTCTGACTCTCCTGCCTCTACCTCCTGAGTGTGTGCTACTATGTCCAGTTCTGTGCTGGGGATCAAAACCAGGGCTTCCTGAGTTCGAGACAGGCTCTCCACTAACTGAGCCACAACCCCGACCTCTCTGAGGGTAACCCCTCCTCCTCGTACATTCTCATTCAGTACAGCATCAACACCCACTGCTTATCGTCAGAAAACATCTGGATTTAACATCTGGATTTCCACGGCTTCTTACCCAGCTACACTCCCACTACCTCAGGCCACATCATCCATGCCTGGGCCTAAGATTCTGCGGTGGTCTCTCCTATGCTTCCCTCTGCCAATCTCAGTCCCTGGAGTCTGTTCCCAATATAATGGCTACATTGGTCCTTTCAAATATACATCAGACACATGTGCCGTTGCATAGGCAAGCATGCATGCATGTGCGCACACACACACACACACACACACACACACTTTAAAAATACACATCAACCCTATGGCTTTTCTGCTCAAAACTCACTCCAATAAAAGTCAATGTCAGGAGCTTAGGTGTTGGCAAACTGGAAAGCCTATGCTTAATATACTTAAAATATTCTCTAGATGCTCTAGAATTTCTGGTACCAAGATCATGTGTGTGTGTGTGTGTGTGTGTGTGTGTGTGTGTGTGTGTGTGTATGTATACACACATACATATATATACGATTTGTATATATATATATGTATACATATTTGTATGTATATTTTTATGTTTACATGTGTATATTTACACACACATGCATGTAAAATGAAAAGTGGATTAGAATGGCTTACAGCCTGTGGTCCAGCTAGTCCAACAATGGCTGTCTTCCCAGACGACTAGGTTTTAGTTCATTTCAGACATGGTCAAGTTGACAAGTAAGAACAGCCATCACACAGATCTCAGATTTGTGACTCCCCAGGCTGTAAGAGAGCCACAGCTGTGTAGGAAAACACTACCCACTGAAAAACAATTGTCAGTGACTGGCCATGAGCATTTAATCCATAACCCAGGAAAGTCACCCCCAGTTCACGGTCTGGCTGTCAGCAGTGTGTCCAGCAACTTGGTTCAGCATGAGGAGAGAGATGGGGATCAATACTTAGCAGTCTAGCTCAGCAGAGAGATACGAGAATACCAGTTTATTGGCTTACCCCTGAAAATACAAAAGTTCAACATGACTCAGATGGGAAGTTGCATTCTGTTGGGAACTAAAACCAGAATCAAGGTAACTGAACATTGTGAGGGCTGATGGTGCCATCCTACTACCAATGCCCCCTCCTCCTGAATCTGAGACATTCTGACAAATTCTGATTTTTTTTCACATTTTTAGGGTCCTCAAAGGGCGCTGTGCTGCTTTAATAACACCCCATCAGATGTGTCCGTCACACAGGCATTACAGTTACAGGATCTCTAGAAACTCGGGGTATAGCCATACCCGCACCCTGTAAAGCATATCTCCACATTCATCAAACAACATTCATCATGGGAGTGCTACTGTGTATTTATGAAGCCATCTGGTCTTGATTTCTAGTGTTATCATGAATTCCACTCCTGAGGAATAACATTATTCCATTTAGAGATGGTGGGACCAGGGACCTACAAACCAGTCCAATCCCTCATTAAAAAGTTCTCATCACTCAGATTTTACTCACGTCTTAGTTGAGTATTTTATCTAAGAAGGAGCCTAGCACTTAAGCACCTAGTGACTTACACTTGGTCTTACAAGTAGAATACAAGATGTGGCCATTTCTCAAAGCTGCTCCCAAGAGGGCTTATGACTGGGAGGAAGCCCCTCACAACCTGCAGCTTTATCTACCATGGTCACTCACATTACCATTAAGTGTGGCTAACCTTTCTCCAGTTTCCTCACATCCAAAGACCAGGACTAGTCAAGGGATCACCAAGCAGAAGGTAAGCCTCCCCTTGAACATACATGGCTTCTTGTTCATCCAAGGACTTCTAGTGTCTGCCTCTGGTCTTCCCTTCTGGGGATGAGACAGCTCTTGTGAACTCAGTCCGAGCTAGGACAGTTAATGGAGGCTGAAGACATAGCTTATTTGGTAGAATGCTTGCTTAGCATGCATGAAGCCCTGGTTCTCCATAGCCCATCAATCAGACCTAACAGTGCCTATGGGTAATCCCAGCATGCAGGAAGCAGGAAGATGAGTTCAAAGTCACGTTCATGTTTGAGACTGGTCTTACAGGCCTGAGATGTCTCATAAACACACACACACACACACACACACACACACACACACACAATTTAAAAATACACATCAACCCTATAGCTTTTCTGCTCAAAACTCACTCCAATAAAAGTCAATGTCAGGGGCTGTAGGGAATGCTCAGTGGTTAGAGCACTGGCTTCTTTCGTAGAGGACCCAGGTTTGATTCCCAGCACTCCCATGGTAGCTCACTCCCTCCTGCAACTCCAACTATGGGTGATCCAACACCCTGTTCTGGCCTCCAAGGACACAAAGCACACATGTGATACACTGTCAAGTATGTTGGAAAACAACCATACGAGAACATTGGCTTATCGATGCATTACCAGGAAGTTCATTCCTCACACAGAAGAGGCCAACCTCCTGCTGGGGTGCACACTTTTAATCTCAGCACTCAGGCCTGGAGAGACGGTTTAGTGGTTAAGAGCACTGGCTGCTCTTCCAGAGGTCCTGAGCTCAATTCCCAGTAACCACATGGTGGCTCACAACCATTGGTAATGGGATTTGATGCCTTCTTCTGGTGTGTCTGAAGACAGCTATAGTGTACTTATATACATAAGATAAATAATATATATAATATAAATAAATTTTTTAAAAAAATATCCCAGCACTTGAGACACAGAGGCAGACGGACTTCTGAGCTTGAGACCAGCTTAGTCTACAGAGCTGGTTCCAGGATAGCCAGGACTACAGAGAAACCATGTCCCAAATAACAAAAAAAACAAACTAAACCAAACCAAAACCTAAAGAAGCTAACACTCTTGGTGGCATGCAGGTCTTCTGTGGCCCGTTAGCTCTGTGACTTAGCCCCTAGCCCTCCTCCCTGTCTTGCTCCCTTCAGATGCTCTTGGTTTCTGGTCTGCTCTACTTTTTGCTTTTCGGTTTTCTGCTTTGCAATAGGATCTTCTGTTGTCCAGAATGACATCGAAGCGTAGATGAGAACGCTCTTGACCTTCTGACCCTCCTGCCTCCACTTCCCAAGTGTCAGGATTGTAGGCGCGCACCGCCACACCTGACTCTGGCTGCTCTTTCAACACACCACACATCTCCCACCATGAAGCACGTCTGATCGTCTGGCTCCATCAGTGCTGTTCAGACTTCACCCTGGGGGCTCACACTTCGAATGTGTGAGGGGCTGGGAACCCAGACGGATCTCTGAGCTCAAGACCAGCCTGGTCTACAAAGCTAGTTCCAGGATAGCCAGGACTGGAGAATGTTTAGTCAACTGACTGTTTGGTTCCCAGCACCATGATGGTGGCTTACAACTACTGTAACTCCTGTTCCAGGGGCCTCTTCTGGCCTCCAAGGGCACTAGGCGTGAAAGTAGTAAATATGCACACCCTCAGGTATGAATACTTACACTAAGATTAAATACGCATGTATGTATAGATGTGTGTTTGATTTTTCCAGACAAAGTTTCTTTGTGTATTCCTGGTTGTCCTGGAATTTTCTCTATAGACCAGGCTGACCTTGAACTCAAGAGATCGACCTGCCTCTGCCTCCTGAGTGCTGGGATCAAAGGCATGTGCCACCACATCCAGCTATATTTTTTGAAGAATACAGGAGCACAGGAAGCAAGAGTCAGGGCAAGGGCAGCTCGCTCACCAGGACTCCATGGACCTGGGGATTCATCTTTGGATTTTGCAGCATTGAAGCTTCTGGTTCTCTTAAGGCTCCCCACGCTTTGCTTTTTTATTGCAGGTGTGTTTTCCTGTCTGTGTGTGGCAGTGCTCACAGCAGTGTAGGTGACCTCAGAGGCCAGAAGAGGGCCTCGGACTCCCTGGAGCTGGAGTTACTGATGGTCATGAGTCCCCTAATGTGGGTGCTGGGAATCGAACTCTGGTCCTCTGCAAAAGCAGCATGTTCTTAACTGCCGTCTTTAGTCCGGGACCCCATACTTGTCCATAAGAGTTGCATTGAACTACAAAGTTATCTATGGCTGCCTCTTGTGAATAAAGGCGTCTTGACATCCCATCTTTGACTCTGATGTGACCTCTGGAACACATCAGGGATGAGGAGCAATGTGTGGGGTGCTTCTTGGAGTCCCTGTGTTGATAATTGGTAATCATAAACAGACATGTCACACAACTCTGGCAGCAGAGGGGAATGAGAGCCAGGTGCTCAGGCAGTCTGACAGCATGAGGGTCTACACTGCGACACCCTGGGAGCCATGGACATTTAAAGAAGTAGTGAGGGGAGAGCTGAGAGGAGGGAGAAGACCCGCTGCTGCTGAGGCTGCCTAGTGTGGGCTGTGGCCTGGTCCTCCTTCCTTCATTTCCCTCAGGAAGAGCCAGCAGGACCTGAAGGAGCTTCTCTCTCAGTGCAGATGGTGCTGTGAGCAGCACCACTTTTCAAGGGAGGACTTGCCATCCACACATGGCCAGGGCTCTTAGCAACGTCACTTTCCCTAAGTTCACAGAGGTTACTGCCAAGGTCACTTGCTGCCCAGAACAGCCTGTATTTGATGACCAAAGAAAGTGGGCTACGAAAGTCAAGCCACTTGATGTCCTGTCCTGCCCTCAAACAGACTTGGGCTGCAGCTCACCTGCCCTCAAACAGACTGAGGCTGCAGCTCACTGATAGAACACGTACTAGCACAGGTGAGGAGGTGGCTTCAGTCTCCAGCATCCAAACAAACGGAAAGGAGCTGGGTATGCGTCTTCATGCGATCAGTGAGCTAGATGCAGACATGCTGCTCCCCTTTGGAAGTTTAAGACGTCCAGAGAGCCTGTCCTGCCATTACTGACCATCAAGGAGATAGCATCGCCCAAGTCTTGGTTAACCACGCATGATAAATTGCCACCATAATAATATTGCTTCCAAAATCATCCCACCAGACCTTACAAAATCCACAGGCAGGTTTGTACAACTGGAGCACTGCAGAAACTCTTTGGGGAGTGGTTTGTGCCTGCACACCCCGAAAGTGTAGGAGTGTCCATGTTTGTCCACCAGGGGGCAGGCTGCACCAGGCGGGACACCTTCCTGATCCCCCTCGAACTTCCTGTCTCTTTCTTGTACTTGCAGAGATTCTGGGTCTGCCCACATGGCTGCCTGAACAGACACCCCTAGCCACCTGGAAGGGTTTAGACTATTCTTGATGCTGACACCGGGTGTTCTGTAAAGGTAGTTAACCAACAACAGTAACCACTCCTCCATTAGTGTCCCTCCTGGGAGATTAGGAAATGGCTTTATGTTATTGTAATTTGGTTACCAGAACAATTTGGAAAAATAATTTGTTATTACAACCACTCCTTGGAGGCTGTGGAGTTCACAGAAGTGGCTAGATCCAAGTCACACAGCAAAGCTTCTTCTGCTGCTGTGATCAGTTAATCCCAGACATTTATTAAGCTCTTCATGTGTGTTATCATGTGACAAGACTTTCTTGGGAACATGCAACACACACACCTACTCGGCCCAAATATTGGGCCCACAGCAGATCAAAGTACAGATATCACTTAAGTCCAACTTTGGGAACCAGTGGGTTTTATTGGGGTCCTTACATTGATATGGGTGAGGGGTCATTTACAGGAGCAAAAGTGACTCAAAGACAGCCCCATCTCCAAAGCCCACCCCAACATGGCTGACAGCTTCCAAGGCTGGAGACCTAGAGCACACTGCACAGCTTGCAGGTGGTTCAACAAGTTGGAGAGTGTCCTTTCCAGGTGCTTCAGTTGGTCTAAAGCTCTTCCAGGCAGCTCTGCTGCTTTCTGCTTCTTTCAAGCAGCTGGGCTGGTCTCAGAGTCCTCTTTGTAGCTTAGCTAGCTGGGAGTGACTCTCAGCAACTTGGCTTGTCTACTCATGGGAAAAAGAGACTTAGTGAATTTGGTCAGTTTCAGGAACTTCCTGAAGCTATTTTGAGTTGTTTAAGGAGCTTCCCTGTAGGATGTAATGGTTGTCTTGGCAGGAACTGCTACAGAATGTGTGCCAAGGTTGATATTTGGAGACCATCATCAGTCAGGCAAGATGACACACACCTTTAATTCCAGTACTTGAGGCAGAAGTATCATGAGTATGAGGTCGGCACAGATTCTACAGCAAGACACTGGGATGGCAGGAAGACTTATTTAATTCTACAGTAACTGGGACAGTGAATGACTAGATTGAGTTGGAGTAAACAGAATACTGAAACAACGCTCATTAACTGCTCAATTCAAAACATTTATATTTTTACTTCACTTATTTTATCAGTTAGTAAGAGAGATGTGTTAAAATGTTTTGCTATAGCAGACTGTCAGGTTTCTTTTTTCTTTCTTTCTTTCTTTTTTTTTTTTTTGAGACAGGGTTTCTCTGTGTAGCCCTGGCTGTCCTGGAACTCACTCTGTTGACCAGGCTGGCCTCGAACTCAGAAATCTGCCTGCCTCTGCCTCTCAAGAGCTGGGATTAAAGGCGTGCGCCACCACTACCTGGCAACTGTCAGTTTTCTACTAAACCATTAGATGTGTGTCAATTCAGAAATGCTAACTCTTTCTGGTGACTTGCAATTCAATTTTTTAATCTTTATACTTATTTATTTTGTGTGTACGTATACTTGCCTTCCGTGTATGTTTTGCACTATGTAAATGCCTGATGCCCACTGAGGCCAGAAGGCATTCTCTGGAACTGGAGTTATGAATAATTGTGAGCCACCATATGGGTGCTGGAAATTGATCCCAGGTTTTCTGGACCAGCAGCCAGTGCTCTTAACTGGTGAGCCATCATCCCAGCTTCAAGAGCATTTCTTTAAGTAACACAATTTTTTAAAACCGTGTTACAAAGTGCCTTGCACACAGTAGGGCTTGTTGTTTCCCTTTGCCATTTCCATACACTGGGGTTTATCTGTCCCAGGGTGGAGACAAAGGCTTGGCTTGAGCCCGGGATCATGGACAGGTGGTTGAAAGCATGAGAACTAAGGTCAGTGAGCTCTGACTGCACGGCTTCTCACAGGACCAGACGTGCTGGCATAGGACATGAAAACCGACTGCTCCCATGGACCAGGTACTGAACCCTGTGGATCTGGCAGTTGAACATTCCCATGGAAGATGCTGTCTGCGTACAACCTCAACCCAGGAGCTGGAGACCTTTCTCTAAGTGTCATGGGGACGTGGAGAAGAGTAAAGACATCTACATACTAAAATGTTACGTATGCTGTTTCTAATCCTTTCTGTTTCAGAAGGCTTACTTTTCCTTCTTTCCTTCCTTTCTTCCTTCCTTCCTTCCTTCCTTCCTTCCTTCCTTCTTCATTTCCCTCCTCCTCCTCTTCTTCTTCTTCCTCCTTCTAGACTGTCTTACTAGGTAGGTGCACCACCATGCTCAGCTGAGATTTCCAAAACCTCACTATCCTGGAACAAATTTATGTCAATAAGCCAGGCGGTCATGGCACTTGACTTTAGACCCAGCACTCAGGAGGCAGAGGCAGGTAGATCTCTTAAGTTCAAGGCCAGCCTGGTCTACAAAGTAAGTTCCAGGCCAGCCAGGACAACACAAAGAAACCCTGTCACAAACAAACAAAGAAACAAACAAAACTTTTTTTTGTTTTTTGTTTTTTTCAAGACAGGATTTCTCTGTGTAGCCCTGGCTGTCCTGGAACTCACTCTGTAGATCAGGCTGGCCTCGAACTCAGAAATCCACCTGCCTCTGCCTCCCAAGTGCTGGGATTAAAGGTGTGCACCACCACTGCCCGGCCAGTCTCTCACACTTTGACTTCTTTCCCCAGGTCCCAGGCTGGGCAAGTGCTCTTACAGTGAACCATATCGCTCCTATTTCTCAGTCTTATTTTTTCCACCACGCCGTCTATTTTCCATTTTGATTTGTTTGTTTTCCTTTTTTTTCCCCTGAGACAGAGTCTCTCATACACCAGGCTGGCTATGAACATTTTATGTAGCCAAGCTAACCTTGAACTCCTGCCTCGCAGTGTTGGGATTATAGGTGTGCACACCACACTCAGTTTGCTTTCTCTGCTCAGGACTGAATCCCACCCAGGCCCTTGAACATGACGGTAAGTGCTCTGCCTCAGCATCTTCTCTCTCTCTCTCTCTCTCTCTCTCTCTCTCTCTCTCTCTCTCTCTCTCTCTTCCTCTCCTCTCCTCTCCTCTCCTCTCCTCTCCTCTCCTCTCCTCTCCTCTCCTCTCCTCTCCTCTCCTCTCCTCTCCGTTCCCCCCTCTGGAATTGAACCTAATGCCTCATGCACACTCATGCATTCTAACGTGTGAGTGCTATTTCCAGCCCTCTTTCTGTTTCTTGAGACAGGGTCTTTATATGCAGCCCATGCTGACCTCTAACCCATGATCCTCCTATGCACACACCGTTGCTGGTTTTAGTCAGAGCTGGGGATCAAACCCAAGTCTTGAATCATGCTGGGGAAGCACTCCAGCCTCGGAGCCACAGCTCTGGACTCCAGCTTTTAAATTTCCAGTTGTGAATTGTGTGTCTTCCTCTGCTGAGGGCAGGATCTATGTGGTCTTCCTTTGTGGCAGTCAGCAGTAGTTTTCCAGGAATGGGCAGAACCTCTGAACTCACAGCAGTTGTTATACCCAGGTCACTGACGACGATTAATTATTACAAAGACCCTTTGAACCCTTCGGAGCCCATGGACTTAAAGGAAATCCTGAGACCAGGAAGTTTCTCCTCTAAGGCCTGGGCCTAGGCTCAGATGTAGGCCTAGATAAGCATGTGATTTAGCTCCAAAGATCACACACACACACACAGAGAGAGAGAGAGAGAGAGAGAGAGAGAGAGAGAGAGAGAGAGAGCTCACTGTAGCACACCATCACCTACTGGCCTGGAGAAGGAAGAGTAGGCAAGTGTGGGCTCATCAACTCCACTGATGAGATTAGAGCCACAGGGCGGAGGCCCCACAGGTTTCTCAGCTTCAGGAAATCCTACCCTTTGAACTGGGAAAGGCAGGGCCAGAAGGGTTAGTTCCTGAGCCAGCTGGAGAAGGCCCAGTACCTTGGCTAACTCTAGTAGTTGTATTCTGTATATTCTGATAGGTGGACCCTGAGAAGGGTCTCCTGGGAGACAGCCTATCCACTTCAGCCTATCCACTGGCGATGAGGATGAGTGATCCCTGGGGGAGTCTTTGAAGTCCTCCTTTCAAAGCGTCCTGTGCCTCGCCCCAGAGCATTTGTGACAGATGCATTCAGGCTTTCAAGGGTGGGTTATAGGTGTTTGGATCTGCTGGTTGAGTGTGGTGATGCGTGCTTATAATCCTAGCATCCAGGAGGCTGAAGCAAGAAGATCAAGAGTTCAAGACCAGCCTAAGCTTTTGCTTGTAATTCCAGGGGATCTGCTGACCATGCTAGAGTCTCTCCTTAGAAGCCAACTTGAGAAGCTCTAAAGTAGGGAGCAAGGAGGAGGTGGTGGGTAAGGGGAAGCGAATAGGATTGATTGATGTACAGTATAAAAAGAATATGCCATGGTGAAACCCATTACTTAGTACATTAAAAATGAAACCAGAAAATGCTGGACAGGCCAGATGGCTCTGCAGATAAAGGCACTGGCCACTAAGCTAACCACCTAACCTTGCTCCTTGGACCCACATGGTGGAAAGAGAGAACCGACTCCTGCAAGCTGTCTTCAGACCTCCACACCTGTGTCCTGGCATGTCCACACTCACACATATTCATGCAAAATAAATTTTTTAAATGCATTTTTTTTTCAATGCTTGAAAGAAAGTCTTGCCCTAGAAAATACTGAAGGACAAGTTTCAACACTTCCCACTGCCTCTCAGAAGCACAGCGAGCTGTGATGCGACATAAAGATTTCCAAAATAAAGGGGAGCTAGAGTGACGGATGGCTCAGCGGTTAAGAGCACTGACTGCTCTTCCAGAGGTCCTGAGTTCAATTCCCAGCAACCACATGGTGGCTCATAACCACCTGTAATGGGATCCGATGCCCTCTTCTGCTGTGTCTGAAGACAGTTACAGTGCACCCATATAAAGAAAATAAATAAATCTAAAAAAAAAAAAAAAAAAAGATTTCCAAAGTAGAGATGGTGCTCCCGGGTTGGGGCAGCTGCAGTTTTGCAGCTGCTCGGTAGAGGTAAGTGAATTTTCAAGATTCTATCCTGGCTTTTTCTACCTGTCCTTCAGACTAATTAACTCTACTTCTTCTGATACTTTTAAAAAGATTTACTTATTTTATGTGTATGGGTCTTTTGCCTGCTTGTCTGTCTGTACAGTTTTGAGTGCCTGGTGCTTGCAGAAGTCGTAAGCGAGCATTGGATTCACTGAATATAGAGTTAGAGACACTTGTGAGTGGCAGCATCTCTCCAGTTCTTCTGGAGCCGCCTCTTCCGGTGGGTGTCTTGTACCAGAGCCGCCTCTTCCGGTGTGTGTCTCGTTTGTATCTGGAGCTGTAGTTCTGGAGCTGGTCCTTGAACTCATCATGATTTTCATGCCCTAGAAGGAAGACAGATGTGCACAACCGTTTTACCCTCGGTTCACATTAGAGCCACTAACGTTTTATATTAGTGTAAGGGCTCCACCTACTAAAATTCTGACGGCTAGAACCTGACCATTAGGCTTTCTTTGGTTTGTTTGATTTTAGTTTAAATAAATAATCAACCTAAAAAGGTTATAAACCACTTAGCACAGCTACAGCCCCTGAAAGGTTCTTCCTGTGGGTTGGAATCTGCACGCCCTGGTGAGCACTGGGACGTTTTCTGTCACTTAGTTTTAGAATATGCTATGAATTGCAAGCATATAAAATGTGATTTAGGGACTGAGGAACATAGTTTATAATATTGTGCAGGTTGTTTTTTTCTTTTTTGTTTGTTTGTTTTTTGAGACAGGGTTTCTCTGTATAGCCTTGGCTGTCCTGGAACTCACTCGGTAGACCAGGCTGGCCTCGAACTCAGAAATCCACCTGCCTCTGCCTCCCAAGTGCTGGGATTAAAGGCGTGCGCCACTACCACCACCACCACCACCACCACCACCACCACCCCCCCCCCCCCCCCCCCCCCCCCCCCCCGGCGGAAACAGGAGTCTTAATTGAGAAAATGCTTCTCGCATGCTTACACATAAATAAACAGATGTAAGTTAAAAAGATAAACTAGTGATCAAGAAACACTCTGAACTCAGCTTCCGGCTCCCACACTTTATGTCCCACAAGAGTTTGCATTTTTGGAAGCTTCTCTGCATCTGCCTGTCTCTTTCTTCAATTCTGGGGAGCAGGGGCAGCAGCATTTGCTCTGAAACCTAACTTTCCTTCCTTTCTCCCTCTCCCCGTCCCCTGTCCAGTCTTCTGCTGTAGCCCAGACTGCCCTCTAACTCATGGTGATCCTTCTGCCTCAGTTTCCCCAGTGCTGGGATTGACAAGCCAAAACCACCACACCTGGGGTGACTGCCTTTCTATGACAAGCTGATTATTTGGTTCCTCCAGCTCTTTACCTGGCTGGGTGGTGAATGGTGACTTTCTGCAGTGTCAGTAACCAGACCCAGGGCAGCCCCTCTGCAGAGTGGGGTGTTTGAGGAAGGGTCTCACTAGCAGCCCAGGCTGACCTAGACCTGACCAGGCTGGCATCAAACTCAGACATGCACCCGCCTCTGCCCTTGTATGAGGATTAAGGGTGTGCGCCAGCATGGCTAGTCTTAATACTTTTTAGTCGAATGAAGAAGAGACACTATAATTTCTTTCAATTTCTTCCCAGTAGCAACGCAGGATCCCCACTACCACAGATTATGAAGTTGAGCTTCCAGAGTTCATACAACTCGCAGAGGTCAGCGCACCAGCAGTGCAAAGTATGAGCCTCCCTCTGGAGGCCCACCTTCAGTGCCTCCCTGCTAGGCAAGATTATTGCAACTTTTACATTTTTTTTGTCTTTTTAAAAAATAATTAATTAGTTATGTACACAGTGCTCTATCTGCATATATGCCTGCATACCAGAGGAGGCACCAGATCTCCTCATAGTTGTTGTCAGCCACCATGTGGTTGCTGAGAATTGAACTTTTCTAGGAGAGCAGTCAGTGTTAGCGCTGGCTGTCCCGAACTCCCTCTGTAGACCAGACTGGTCTTGAACTCAGAGATTCACCTGTCTCTGCCTCTCAAGTGTTGGGATATAAGGTGTGTACCATCACTACCTACCTTAAATGTAATTTTTTAAAAAAATCTAAGCACTGAATAAAGTCCAAAATCATCTAATTATTTCAAAAGTTTTCCAATTCTCAAAAACATAAAAGTTAAGGCGGAGGTGGTGGCACAGGCCTTTAATCCAGCACTCAGGCAGATCTCAGAGTTCGAGGCCAGCCTGGTTTACAGAGCGAGTGCTAGGACAGAGAGAAACCCTGTCTCAACAAACAAACAAACAAATTACTTTTAAATGTAAAAAGAAAGTCTTTTGAAGAAGGGGTGAGTGGCATGGCTGGCCAGAATGTGTCATGTGTACATGTTTGATGGCTACTCTTAGTCGTCAACTTGACTATACCTGGAGTTAACAGTCAAGTGGCTGGGCAGACAAACCTGTGAGGATTTGGGTTATTTGGACCATATTAGGTGGGATGACCCATCCTAAACCTGGGCCACGCCTTCTCATGGAAGTCCATATAAAGGACATAGAAGAAGGAAGCGTTGCCTATGGCCTGGTTGCCATGACTCTCGCTGGTAAGTTCATGTATCTTGCTTTTGTGATTGTCTCTCCCTGGCATTGGAGCCTACTTCTTTGGGATCCTGATATATACCGAAGACCAGCTGAGACATCCATCCTCTTGGGCTGAACAACTACTAGATTCTTAGACTTTCTGTCGTAAGACGACCATTGTTGGACTAGCTGGACCACAGCTGTATGTCTCTTTAACATCCCCTTAGTATCTCGTAATATTCCTGGCGCCTGCATATGAGAGACTGCAGACATCTTGAATTCTAATACTCTCAGAGGAACAAAGGTGGGCAAAGGAGACCGAGACTTAGATCTGCAGAGGGTTGTAAGGCAAGAAGACTGGCTGGATGTCACTGTCTTGACATGGATGATGCTAACCTCATCAGTGGGGTAAAAATGGAAACTAACTTTAATTTAAAAAATGAGCCAAAACCCCAATGTCTCTCAGCAGTAATGCAGCTTTAAGCTACTACTTCCTGACAGTCCTCAGTGTCCCGGCACCAGTGACAGTTACGTACTCAGCACATTTCCGCTCCCTGTAGAGAGCTAAGAGTTCTCTCTGTGTAAATCCAGGAGGCTGAGCAAGGTGGTGTCTGTAATCTTAGCACCCAAGAGGCCAAAGCCAGGCTAGACCACAAAGTGAGATTGTCTCATTAATAATGATAAATACTCATGGGAACTGAGATTGAGGAGGTTAGGATACTCATGAAGTTACACAGGACCAGAAAGATGAAGGGCTGCTCCTTTTTCCTGTCAATCACAGTGGATAGTCTCCATCCCCTGTGCACATCTTTTCTTTTCTTTTCTTTTCTTTTCTTTTTTTGGCTTTTGCTTTTGGCTTGGTTTTGTTTTTTCAAGACAGGATTTCTCTGTGTAGCCCTGGCTGTCCTGGAATTTCCTCTGTAGACCAGGTTGGCCTCATCCTGCCTGCCTCTATCTCCCTAGTATGGAACTAAAGGTATTGGCCACCACCACCCACCGTTGCTTTTGATGTTGAAGCAGGTGTCACTGTGCAGCTCTGGCTGACCTAGAACTTGCTATGTAGACCAGGCTGGCCTCAAAGTTACACACAACCCCCACCTCCCCATCCTGAGTTCTGATAAATTAAAGGCATGCTCCGCCACTCCTGACTTCTTTTGCTTTGTGTGTGCATGATTTGGGGGAAGGAAGCCATGGCTTAGGCATGCTAACCATGTGCCCCACCACTGAGTCATACTCCCAGCCTCATGTTTATTGTTTTAGAGACACAGCTCAGTTGGTTGAGTGTTTGCCTAGCCTGCAGGAGGTCTTGGGTTCAGTCTTCAGCAATGCAAAAATTAGATGTAGTTGGCACATACCTACAGCCCCTTGAATAGTAAAGGCAGAAGAATCAAGAGTTGAAGGTTATTTTCAGATACATAGTTTGAGGCCAGTCTAGGGTAAAGAAAACCCTCTGTCTCTCAAAATTTTTTTTTAAATTGAAGTATAATAATATATCTGAAGTATAAAAATTGTTTGTGTTAGAATCAGGAGCACTTACTTGTCTTGCACATCTGAGGACCAGGGAGCCCCAACTGCAAAGTCACATGTGGCTTGTTGAGTTTATACACCATGACACCTATGTTGCCATCACCTAAGGCAAGAAACAAAATATGTGGGTTCACTAGAATCCCTGGGTGCATGGCACAGAGGCACGCTGGGCACCCCAACACGGGATCCCTCAATTTGGGGCCCATGACATTGGACTCCTGACATTTGTATTCCTTTGACATTATAGGCAAACATTTTCCTGAGGAAAGGGGGCAGTGTCTTCACCAGATTCTGCCGAGGTGGGGGGTGGGGGGGACGGGACGGACAATCAAAGCTATATCTGAAGACAGGCTCGGTGATTCCTTCCTTCCTCCTCTCATGGAAATTCCTGGTGGTGGGTTTTGCTGACGTTGTTGTTGTTGTGTTTTGTGAGGAAGTCTCACCCTCTGCAGCCCTGGCTGACCAGCATTCTGCTCTCCTAGAAACCTAAAATACATAAGCAAAGACCACTGATGAACTCAGCATACAACGAGATGTAAATATCATGTTCATTTGGCAGCTTCGGGAACTGAGGCTCAAGATGAAGCCACTTACCCAAGGACACACTTTACTTATGTGGCTATTTGCAAAAGTCTTCCGTACCGGATCTATCGGGTGCTAGACCACAACAGCTTCAGTAATACCAAATTGCTTAACTTGAGATCAAAACAGGCTAAGCTAGAAATACCAGGTTGAACCGAACAAAGTTCCAAAGCCCAGGGCTTTTGTTTCCTTCCTTCTCTTTCTTTAAAGCAATTCACTTCTAGCCAATGGAAACTCTCTGCCTAGGTGGAAGCACAACCTTTAAAAGACGCGGTTCGCCTCCTAGAGGTGTGGCCTCTGTGGGTTTTCTCAGGTCGGAGTTACTTTCTACCCACAAACCCTCATTTCGAAGCACTTTGGAGGACGTCTATGATTGGCTGATCAAGACAGCAATATTTGAATTTAAAGGGAAGCCTTCACAAGGCTGGTTCCTTCCGCTGGAGAGATAAAGCTTTGCAGTGAGAGGAACGCCAACTGGAGGCAGAGATTAGGCGCTATCACGGTCCTGGGGTGACACCAACATCACCTGCTGTTTCTACCTTCAGTTCTTCACCAGGAATCAAGCTCCTGCTTCAAGTAAAAGATATGAAAGAATGAACACCATATGGCGGTGCTTTGTAAACTGTAAAAGTGTTGATAGCTGCAAATTTATAGTTCTGAAATTGAATTCTAATTTTCCTCCCATTCTGAGACAGGGTTTCTGTGTAGCTCTGGGTATCCTGGAACTCACTCTGTAGACCAGGCTAGCCTCAGAGATCTGCCTGGCTCCCCGAGGGATGGAAATTGAATTTTAAAAAGATAATCTCTAAGCAGACGTAAAGTCCGGTGTTCAGAGGCTTTGGCTGTTGTAGGAAGCAGGCAAGGGACTTATTTCCTGTCCCTCGGCTGTTCCACTGGCTACTCGGGAGATTGTATGCTGAGGCAACCACACATTTTACAAAAGAAAATGGGCTGGCAATGACAATGTCTTTCCCTGAGGTTTCACTATGTAGTTCTGGCCTAAAACTCAGTATGTAGACCTCGTCTGCTCAAAACTCTCAGTCAGCTGCCTGGCTCGGCTCCCAAGTGCTGGAATCAAAGGTGTGGGCCACCACTCAGCTAAACCTGACTTCTTTAGAGGTGATGCCTCCTGTTATCAATTGACGTTGCATCCACTTAGTACATTTAATAGGACAAGGGTGGGGGGAGATCTGTGGGTTAGAGAGATGCGTCAGTGGTTAAGACCCCTTGGGTCGCTCTTGGAGGACCTTGGGTTCAATTCCCAGCACCTACGTGGAGGGAGGTTCACATGGAACGCCAGGTCCAGGGGATCTGACACTTTATCCTTATCCAGCCTCCTTGGGCACTGCATGCACACAGTGCACAGACATGTAGGCAAAACATTAATACACATAAAATATGGATCTTAAAACAAGAATCTTAAATAATACATACTTCTCATATAAAGCAAAAATGGCCAGATAGCATTGCGGTTTCAGAGAACTTGAAATGCTCCACTCTTGTAATCCAATCACTGTCCCTGGCAATGGTTTCTAGGAGAGAATGGTTTACTCCATAAGCTTAAATCCTTTTCCAGGATGTAGGTCACTTTGCACTCATGACTTAGCAAACTGTACAACTTAAAGTAGCAAGAGAACTTTCAAGATTTTTTTTTGTTGAAATTCACTTTATTAAAAAAAAAAAAACCTCATGAACAATAAATTACAATAGTTTCCCCCTTTATAAATTCTTCATAAAATATATTTGACAATTTTAAAAGAAAAGTTTTAAAGTTGCCTTCTTTCTGATGTGCTGATGACATCTTGTTTGTTGACTAGTTGTCATGCTGGTGAATTATTTTGTAGCTGCTACGATAGTTTGATTGGTAACATTTTACAATTAAAAACAAAAACCCAGACCTGCAGAAATAACTATTCTGTGCTATTTATCTGACACGTAACACTTACTTCATCAGAATGACAAAGTATCCCTTAGCACCAAGAATCTACAGAACCCCATGTTTCTAAGTGACAACAGGTGCAAATTAACAACCTAGGAACTAACTGTACAACCCTACAGTGACTGGACACAGCTGCCTATAAGCTTTATTTGAAATATTTGGTCTTTTTCTTTTCAATTAAGACAAATTTCATAAAACACTAGAAACCATGGCAACAGACTACGAGGGATAACTGTTTATTGAGTACCTATTATGGGCAAGGCACTGTGCACAATTTCTTGATTGCATTTTTTCCTTTAGCAATTATCCAAAAATTCCCAAGTATCACTCATCTTTTATTTCTTACATGTGTCTGAAGAAAGTGCATGGCTAAATGCCATTTTTAAAAAAATGGTTTGTCTTTATTCTTTAAATTGTGTGTGTGTGTGTGTGTGTGTGTGTGTGTCTGTGTGTCTGTGCTTGCATGTGCACATGGAAGCAAGAAGTGGGTATTAGATCCCCAGAAGCTGGAGTTAGGTGGTTGTGAGCCACTCAACCTGGGTGCTGGGAACTGAACTCCGGTTCTGTGCAAGAGCATCAAGTCCTCTTAATGGCCGAGTCCTCTCTCCAGCCTTTACAACTGCAAATCTTAAATGGTTGTTCTATCAATTATACTTAAGTGCTGAGCACACAGTAGGTACCTAATAAATACCCTTAACTGAAAGAACAAAGACAAATTACTGTCCTTTTGTTGATTATCATAAGCTATTTCAGAATACAAGGACTTAAGAATGTTCTGGAAGAAATTTCCTGATCACCTCACACCCTTACCTCTAATAAAGGAAAAAATTCTATTTCACAGATAAAAATCTTTCAAAATAAATTATAACTGGGGCTAGACATTTAGCTCAGTGCTAACACCTTTGTGTAGCACATGCAAGGCCCTGGGTTTGATCCCAGCACTGACAAAAACAAAAGACAAACCAAATTACTCATTATTTTCAAGGAGGCAGGATCAAAAGCTATGTGCTCAGGACACCAAGGCTTCAAGTGCTCAGGTATTTGTAGAGCGAAGAACTGTTGGCACACATCACATCTCAATCTGATGAGGGCCAGGTCAATGGTAATCCATTATAATGAGACTTTTTCTAATTTTCTGTAACTAAATCCATGGTCAGATCTGTGTCAACTTGGTGACCCAGAGGGTCAATTACCATGAAGATCCAGTACATTTCTACCCCTTATTTCTGAAAGAATTTTTAGTTAAGTCTGCAAGTGATATTAAGTGTAGGTGACTTCTTTTTTCCATTTGATAAGATTTTTTACTAAAGCTTTCAGTTCATAATTTATACTTTCAGATTAGTTCAGTCTAGACATTTTACATATTCCATTTTTTTGTGTTTCATCTTTTATCACCTTCTGAACACGTTTATTGATTTGTTGATTTTGTGATGGCAGGGATTGAGTCCAGAGCCTTGTACATGGCAGGCAAGTGCTCTACTGAACTCCAGCCAGGCCTACAGTGAAGGTGCGGAGGCTCAAGCGCTGAGGAGATGATGAGAACTGCTCAGAACAACAATATACTGATATTATTTTGTCTTTTGTACCTTAGTGCTTAAAAAGATCGCCATGGGGTCAGTGGTGGATTGCTTCTCTCACACACTTAAGGCCCCAGGTTCGACCCCAGCACCGGAGGTGGGCGGGTAGTGCTTTATAAAGCCTCACCTAGATACAGTGGTAGAATCTAATTCATCCTAAAGACTGGTGTTCTGGTTTAACAAAGAATCCTTTCCTTAATGTTCCTGAATTAGCAAGAACAATCTGGAGGCAACCATGCAGTTAGAATTTCCCCTCAGGAGTTGAGTCTCTTGCTTTCTGACAGATGCCAGGTGACCATATGAAACCAACAATTTTTCTAATCGAAAGGCAGTTGATGGCATAGAATCTTACAATTTGCCAGACTCTGTATGCATCAACTCTCACGTGGGAAGAGAGCGACCAGTATTTGTGACAGTGATTACCAGTTCCATTACTGTTTCACATGAGACAAGAGAAAACAGCGTCAGTGTCACAGTGACAGAGACTCCAGTGATCCAACAGGAAGCCACACCAGGGCCAGCAACTCGAGGGTGAGCTCATTTGGTTTCTTCAACTTTATGCTGAGATTTAGAAAAAGTCTTAAAATTCAGAATTAATAATCAAGTATTACAGCTGTGCAACGCACTGTGTTCAGGACAGAACACCGTCCTCAGCTTACAGCAGGTGCCGGAGCGCCCAAGCGGCCCAGTGCAGTGGTTTAATTAGCTAAACAAATGCTCAGTTACCTGAAGGTATGAGTGAGCCATAGACATCCTTGCCAACCTTCTACCATGAGACTCAATGACTAATTCACGAAGAGCTACAGGGCTCTGGCGAGCTCACACATATTCCAGCGGCTTAGGACTGCTTAGCTTCAGTTGTGTTAAATCAGCCATTTAGACCCTCCAAAATGATGCCTTTAAAAGGAGATGTATACTGGGAAAAAAACCTAAACAACAACAACAAAAATACACCCTTAGCATGTTTCCAGTAGCAGGAGGGGCAGGGATGAAGACGAGGGGTGGTTCGTGTGGTCTCTATCACCAATCTCATCAGCAAATCTCAAAAACCCAAACCTGTATCAGATAATTTAAACAGAAGTGGCATTTTCTTCATGTGGAATGCAAAATGCACACATTCACATACTTACATATACATAAATATATACATATATGTTTCCTTTACAAAGTTTCAAAGGTTGCATTACCAGCACGCAAACCTCTTCTTCCACGGAAATGCCTAATACTGACAAGGAATGTCTAAAATACTTAAAGATATTTCTAGAAAATGGGACTTTTTTTCTCTGCTTGGCTTGTAAGAGAATTTTTTCTGCCAACCTTTTACCAATGATCATAAAAAAAATTTTTTTTACAGCCACATTGGTAATACATATTCAAAACATACAATAAAATGGCCTGCATGGATCAGAAAAAACAAGAGAAAAAAAAAACTACCCCACAATAAAGCCTAAACCCTTAGAAAGTGGAGTCTAACTTGCGTCTTCTTTTCGGCCATGTAATGTATTTCCACTGAATCTGAAGCAGCACCATCTAAGATGCTTGCAAGCAGGAGGTCACGTTTCCCAGCTGCTGTCTTTAAATGCAATTTGGACTAATCTGAGTTCTAGTTCAAAAGCATCTGGGCGATCCTGAGGGTTTGCGGCCAGCATTTCCTTTATCAGTTGTTTCATTCGCCCGTTCATCGACTTCTTCTTCACAGGGATGAGAAGTTCCATTTTGGGGTTTTCCAGAAGCGCCTCCCCGACAGGCACAATTTCAGTGCCCTGCTTCACATAGCTCCCCAGGAGCTCCTTCTTTGTCTCCGTGTCTATGAAGGTCATCCTCTCCAGCATCGCCCAGATGATGATCCCCAGAGCAAAAATGTCAGCTTTTGCTGTGTAGTGTCCCTCCCAGACTTCGGGAGCCATGTAGAAATCCGTCCCACACGCCGTGGAGAGGAAACACTTGTTGACACTGACAGGCTCTTCGGGGTTCTGCCCAGATGCTGAGCAAACTTTACTCAGGCCAAAATCGGCCACTTTCAATGTGGGTTCCAAGTCACTGGTATCCAGCCTGCTCTGAGAAATCAGGATGTTGTCCGGCTTCAGGTCCCGGTGGATTATCTGGTTTTTGTGCAAGAAGGCCAGAGCACTGCTGAGCTGAAGCATGAAGCTGGTGTTAGTCTTTCGATTGGGCTTCCTAGACAACAGATACTCATTCATATCTCCTCCGTCACAAAAATCCATCACAAACCACAAATAATAGGCGCTTCTGGGATCAAAGGCAATTTCTCCTTTTAGTGAAGTCTCTACAAGCTGTGAAGCATGAGGAGAGAAGTTATATATAGTTATGTATAGTTGTATATAGTTATATATAGTTATATGTAGTTATATATAGTTCAGCAGTTCTGAGCTTACTGCTCTGAGGACTGCAGTTCAGGTCCTCAGTAACCACGTTAGTGGCTCACAACTGCCTGCAACTATAGCTCCAGTGTCCTGGCTTCTAAGGGCGCCTGCACTGACACACATACCCACATACCCGCCACCTTGCCAACATAATAAAAAAGTAATAAGGTAAGTTTTTTAATTTGTTCTTGTTTTTTTGTTGTTTTGTTTTTTGAGACAGGGCTTTAGACAGGTGTAGCCCTGGCTGTCCTGGAGCTTGCTCTGTAGACCAGGCTGGCCTTGAACTCAAAGATCCACTTCCTCTGCCTCCCAAGTGCTGGGATTTAAGGCTTGCACCACCACTAGCTATAAATCTTTTAAAAATATACTAATAAGAAAGAAGGAAGAAAGTCAGGTCAGTCTACAGCTTGCTCTCGTCTGAAGTGCTGGGACTGAACCAAGGGTCTTGCACACACACACCAGCAAAGGTGTCTTAAACTGAATGTAGAGCTCACAAAAAAATGGCAGCAGTCAAAGGTTCAGTGGATGTGCAGCTGCCAAAACTTAGCTCAAAACCAAACTGTCTTTTTAGTACATGTACAACGTGGTCTGTCTTATAGCAACATCATGGTTTACTTGGGGAAAACAACGACTTCTGATATTTTCCTACTGTCATTCATCAGCAAGCAAATACCAAAGTAGTTTATCAGTGGATTGTGCTATGGTATAACGCTTAATTTGGGTACCTTTTTTCTTTCTTTCTTTCTTCCTTTCTTTCCTTTTTTTTTTTTTTTTTTTTTGAGACAAGGTCTCAAGTAGTCGGCCCACAAAGGCCTCAAACTCATTGTATAGTTCACGGCTGGCCTTGAACTCTGATCCTCCTGCTTCATCTTCAGTGCTTGAATTTCACGTGTGTGTCACTACACCTAGCTCAAGTGATCTCAAATTTAAGGCCAGCCTGAGTTACATAGTGAGACTGTCTCAGGGAGAGAGAAAGAGAGACAGAGACTAAAACTTGCTGTTTGAAGGCGGGTGTGATGGCACACACCTGTGATCCCAGCACTACAGAAACAGAGGCAAGAGGCTCGCTGCAAGCTTTTAGGACAGAATTTCCACAGTTTCTGAATCTGCCTTAAACATGTCTACCACTTTGTACTAATACAGTTACATGAAGTACTGTCCTCACCACTGTCTTTATGAAATACAAATCATCGACTGTGGAAAGAGCTGAAGATGCTCCATGTCCTAAAGTAACAAATTCCAATCCGAATTCTCTTGTGTGCACTCATGGGTCACGGCACATGTGCCAGAGGACAACTCTGGGAAGCAGGTTCTCTCCTGCCACCTTGTGGGACCTGAGGATGGAAGGCAGGTTGTCAGGCCTGCATGAGAGTGCCTCTGCCCACAGCGCCATCTTGTCAGCATTCACTTCATTAGTGTACAGTTTGCTTTCTACTTTAAGAAAAGGTAAAATTATATTTATACCAAAGGATTGCTTTAAAATAAAATTATTTATGATTCATTATCATCATGTTTGCTCTGCAGATATTTCACACACCCATGGTTATGCACATGTTTTTCTGGTGTGAGGTCTTGAATGGAAGGGTTAGGAAGCCCTGCTCTGCTCTGCACTGTGAGTCAAACTACAGTCTCCAGCTTTAACTGAAAACCTCAAGAATATTTTATTTCATCTGTGTTTTTAACACATGCATTAATATTTTTCAGTACTTTGGAATGCCACCTTGTAGCAGTATTGGAGAGTGCCCACTCGGCTGACACTTTCTAGATGTCAATACAGCTGAACTCTAGCTCATTACTTCACGAACAGACTAAACTATAGAGGTATACTGCTTTTAAGTTACTTTTTCTGTGGTGTCTAAAAAGAACAACAAAAGGGGAAAAATCGGAGTGGAACGGTTGAAGAATGTGCGGCTGGTATACATTTACCTTACAATCATTACAATTACTAATCACTGCTTCATCTAGTTATTCTGGCAAAAGCAAACAACAGCCTTCCTGTGCCTCCCCTGGCAGAGGGCAGCCACGGTTAACGGCCTGCAGGAGTCTCCTTGCTGCACTGTAAACCAGTGCAGAGAGGCTGAAAGACAGGTGTGCTATTTGTTAACTTCAGATTTTCTGTCTTTACCCTAAAATATAAACTTAATAAATAGCTTTGTATAATGCGGAACACCAGTACTCAGACAGTGGTTTAGAAGGCAGGCACGGTGGTGCACATAATACTGGCTTGCAAGAAGGGAAATATATAGTTTTCACCCACTTATCTAGATACTGCTTCTTAGACTCTGTAAGGTTTAAATAGCTGACCATTCATCTTTTTTAAGTCCTTGGATAGGCTCTCACTCTGTACCTAAAGTCTATATGTAGCCCAGGCTGGCCTTGAACTTATGAACTCCTTCTTTACTCTTAAGTGTTAGGATTACAAGTATGTGCACGATATTCAGGAGTTCATAATTCTTCAGCCCTAAGATGTATCAGATTCCCTATTACATGTTCCTACACCATCTATGCCTTTGTCTGAAATATGCGGACTGGAGGGTGAAAAGTCCCTATGCATGAGATTGAGCCTTTGTAACTGTTTTACATTTTCTCTTGGATGAGGTTTTTAGCTATTAGGAATTGATTTAATGAATCCAACCAAGAATAAGGAAAAACATATAAAAAAATGAAAATTTATAAAGATAATAAAGGCCATGTATAGGAACTCTCTAATTACATGGGTTACAGATTTGTTTATTGATTTTATTGTATTGTTTTGATACAATTCTACTGATAAATATATGATCAATTAGCTGGGTGTGTGGTAGTGTATGCTTTTAATCCTAGCAGGGGCAGAAGCAGGTGGATCTCTGTAAGTGTAAAGCCAGTCTAGTCTATATAGTAAGTTACAGGTTAGTCAGGTCTATATAGTGACACTCTGTCTCAAAAATAAATGAATAAAGAAAAATCAGGTTTACTTATTAAATCCATAAAAAAGACTATTTTATTTCAACACAGGCACCTCTTTCTGAGTTCTTATGTCCTGAATCTAGCTTTAACATCCTCTCTGACTTGGACAATGCCATAGAAGGCAGAATGAACCACAAATGAACAGAGAGCTACTAGGAAATCTGGATTATTTATTTCAAGTCATTCAGACAGCAGAATGTCCCATAGATCAAACACACATCTGCAAGGCTTTAAAAGGAAAACTGATTCACTAAAAAGGCAACAAGTGCAAAAATCACTTTAGTCTGGTACTTCATATCTTAAAACCCTAAAGGACTAAATAAAACCCAATCCTTATTACTTTGCTACTAGATCTGGACCTAGCACCACGTCATATGTGTTAGTATCTTTACTTTTCCATCTGAAGGGATTGTGTACCTTAGTCTCTAAACCCTAATGCAAAGGCGACAGGCCTAGGAGGGAGTGTAGCTCACACAGTATGCCCCAATCCCAAGGCTCAATCTCCGGCAATGGCAAAAAGAGGAAAAAAGACAGAAATGTTCCCAATATTTTTATCATGGCAACTTAAGTACTTTTAGAAAAGTAAACACTACAGTTTTTAAATTTTTAAAAATTATTTATTTGTTTTGTCTTGTGTGTGGGGAACTATGGACCACTCATGGAGGTATGAGAAACTTCTCAGGAGTCCAGTCCTCCTTCTACCATGAGGGACCTGAAAACTGAACTTGGTCATCGGGCTTGTCAACAACTCCTTTACCCTCTGAGCCTGCTCCCCAACCTAAACACAGGGTTTTTGTTGTTTCTATAGTTTGTTTTAATTGTTAAATTATATTCACTTATTTTATGTGTGTGTGCGCGCGTGTGAATTCTTACATGCGTGCATGCCACAGTGCAAGTGTGGCAGTCAGAGGACCTCCTGTCCTGGAGCTCAGGATTCAGTCTAGAAATGTCTAGGAAAGTCAATATACAGGTGAGTTTGGTCTTGAACTCCTGAGCCCCCGCCTCCACTTTCTAAGTACTAGGACTACCGGCATGTAGCAGTTACTCATCTAAGGCTTATTATGTTTAGACCCGTGATTAGGGAAGTCCAGTTACCATGGGTGTGGCTATTACTGACTGCTATTTTTTCCTTGTTTTTTGCGTTTATTTTCAAAATAATTGGTTCCCAGGAACTGACTTTAGATGCTGGTCTCAAACCTCCTCTAGCTCTTATCTTGTCCTATTGCTATGCAGACTAGTTAAGTACCAGGCACAGCAGTGGCCTGCGTTATTTTGAGGTATGTGCAGCACAAATTTAAAGCAGACACCTCTTTCCTCTACAGACCTCTGTGTACACCTGGCCATAGAACTCCTGTATCTTAGGGAGACATTCATCTGTGACTTGGGTTTTCTCTTGATGACCAAAATTAAGGCCATTTCCTAGGCAGTGGCACATACCTGTAAGTAAAGGGAAGAATTAGAGCCGTGGGACATCTTCTGCACCATCCCATCTTTCTGTAGGATGCACTCTTCCAAGTGAATCACATTTGGGTGCTGGCTCTTGATACTGCTTAGCGCCCAGAACTCTCGAAGGGCTAGTTCAACATTCTCGGGTGCGTGGCATCGAATTTTCTTCACGGCTACTCTCGCAGAGGTCTTTCTGATGACCGCTTCATATACCACACCGTAACTGCCTCGGCCTACCTCCCGTATTAGATCGTACTTTGGCTGGCTACTCACCATCTTCAAGGTCGAGGTTTCTGGAAAAATCAACAAAGTGCTCTGGTGAAATTAGGTGGACCTACTGGCTTGCATTCTTATGCATGATTTACCCATCTGTTTTGCTGTCTGTGGTACTCGAAAGGTATCTAGCTATGCTTTGGAGCAATCTATCACTAATAACAAAAAAGATATTAGCACTTACCATGAATCATGAACTATTTCAAGTACTTTATAACAATTTTTAAAGTTTTATTGTCTTTGAGACAGTCTTGCTAAGTTTCCCTGGCTTGGAACTTGATATATAGATTATGCTGGCTTTAGAAGGCATAGTTCCAGTATCATCATTCCTGACTTGTGTGTGAGTGCAGGCATTCCCATGCCAAGTGCACTTATTAGGAGATAACCTTGGCTCTCCTGTCACCCCTACAGAATATGACAGGGTAGCTGCCTGTGAACTCTGGAGACTCTCCTGTCTCTGCAGCTTATTTCACCATAGGAAGGCACATCCGGCTTCACATGGGTTCTAGGGATCCGAACTCAGGTCCCCAGACGTACTCAGAAAATGTTTTACCCACTGAACTTTCTCTCTCTCCAGGCTTCGCCCACCCACTCCTTTTTTGAACAAGATCTTACTATGAAACCCTGGCTGGCTTCTAACTCAGAGATAAGCCTGCCTCTGCTTCCCCAGTGCTGGGATTAAAGATTTGTGTCACCACACCTTGCTTCCAGTCCTTTTTTAAAAAAGACAGCCTCTTGTGATTATGAAGCTCAAAATGGCTTTCACTTCTTTAAGATTTTATTATATATTTTGTGTGTATGTATGTAGCTTTCTGTAAGTCAGAGGTCAATATGTGGGACTCGGTCCTTTCCTTCTACCATGTGGTTCCAGAAACTGAACTCATGTTGTAAGGCTTGGCAGAAAACAACTTTACCCATTAAGCCATCTCAACAGCCCTGGCTACCTTGTACCTTGGTCTCTGGAACTGGACTGGTGGGATTACAAGTGTATGAAGCAGTCAAACCTGGCTACTCTATATTACGTTCATCTAATCCTCAAATGCTTGAAAATGTCATTGTTAAAAGTAAACCGAAATTTGAGATTTTGTCAAGAGGTGGTGGCTCACACCTTTAATTTCAGCATGTGGGAGGCAAAGGCAGAGGATCTCTGAGTTCAAGGCCAGCCTGGTCTACAGAGGGAGTTCCAGGACAGCCAGGACTACACAGAGAAACCCTGTCTTGAGAAGAAAACAAACAAACAAAACTAGTAAAACACAAAAATCCCTCACACTTAAAAATGCAAACACTTGACTTCTGTTTATGGACTAAAAGTGAACAAGATCACTTATGTTTTATTTGCAACAATGTGTCAGGTAGCTCAGGCTGGCCTTGAACTTACTACATAGCAAAGGATGACCCTGATCTCCTGCCTCTACCTTCCAAGAACTGGGGTTACAGACCTGTACCAGTATGCTTTTATCTCTTACAAAATAAGCACAAATAAATTTTTTGAGGAACTATTCTCTCAAAATGAAGTAAGTCAATTAGAATAAAACTACCCTTTTATAGTTGTTTAACATAGCTATCTAAATCTAAGTCTTTTCTTGCCAAAGAGGGAGCATCTTATACATCAAAGGGAATTCTCTGACAAAGTTCTTTGGAGCTCTGAGTTTATAAATCATTTAAAAGCAAACTGGAGCACAGGCCCCACAGAGAAATGTGCTTCTGAGCGGAGAGTCTGCAGTGTGCTCACACACCCACTGTCATCGCTGGCAGGAAGAGTAAGATTGTATTTACATTGCACAACCAAGGAAACAAAGTGACTGACCCGGGGAACCTGAGACTCCCAGCACAACTACTTTAAGTTCATAGGCCAGATTTAAAAGAAAATGACTGTTTCTGATGTTTGCCTTGAGGGTTACTTCCTTGAATTGGTCACCTACTCTTCAAGTTCTTACTGGATTTCCTAATGTCAGATTTCCTGTCACAGGCGGACAGTCCGTCCTGCTCTGTGCGGATTCCCAGTTACTATGCGCTTCCAAGTGACTCTGTCTCTGCAGCAGTCCCCCTGGGAGAAGGACACCTTCCCGAATGAGAAAGGGCCGGTGTCTTATCAAATCCTTGGGGTCCTGCCCTGCTGAAGCATCCTTCGAGAACCCGGGTGCCTCACGATGGCAGGTCCTGGACCCTCCTGCCTGCCATTCTCCCTCCGGTGCGAGGCACCGCCGGCGTGGACATGCACCTGCTGGTGCCGGGGAAGGGACAAGTCAGGCCAGAGGTGCTCAGACGCGGAGGCTCAGGCCGCGCTCACTGCCCAAGCAGCAAGCTCACTCCAGGCGGCCGTCCCTTGAAACCCCGAGGGACCCTCCCGTGGCCCTTCAGCAGGCCCCGCAGTCGCTTCAACTCCTCGCGGCTGCGGACTAGGGGCCGGTACCCGGGAGTGGCCCGGGCGGGAACGGAGGCCGCAGTCCCGGCCAGTGGCCCGGGCAGCACCGGGCCTTTCCCGGGATGACTCCGCTGAGAGGTCTGTGACAGGCCTGCTGGGGACAGAGACACATGCAGGGAGGTCGGTTCTGACTGCAGGGCATCCGTGCCACGACGAAGGGCCAGGTTTACCTCAGGGCAGCCGCCGCCGCTTCTCCCTCTCATGAGCTCTGCAGGCCGCCATTATCGGGCAGCTCGCGCCTCAGCTGCCGCGGCCTCCAGTCAGAAGCCGGCGCGCGCCCCCGTGGTGCGCGGACACACCCCCTCACGCCGGGCCCCGCCCCCTCCGGCTTTCCGTCGCGCGCGTGCGCAGCCGAGCGCCGCCTATTGGGCGAGCGCCTCTCGCTGCGTGTTCGGGCCATTGCACTTCGCCGCTGCCCTGGCGCTGCACGCAGTCGAGCTTCGCCAGCGGTGTGCGCGCTGCAGAGCGGACCACTGCCGCCCTGGCCTGCAGGGGTGGCGGCAGGGGATGGTCGCCCTCAGTCGCAGCGAGGACGCGTCCCGCGACTCCGGGGAAGCTGCGGCCACTGGCCCGAGCCGGCAGTGCACGTGCCCCATTGCGGGCCATTCTGCCCGCCCTCTTCAGACCTACCGAGCGGCAGGTTGGAGCGCGCGGTTCGCTGGGGCCGGATGCTCGGCGCATCTTCCTCGCCCGTGGCGGGGCTGGGCGGCAGGCCCGTGAGGAGGCGCGGCCAGTGTTGGCAGGCTGGCTGCACCTGCGATCCGAGTCACCGAGCCGTGTCTGCGGGCGGCACAGTGGCCCAGGCATCGACGCGGGGCTGGGTGCGATCATCTGGGAGGAGGCCGTCCCCTGCCCCACCGGCGCGGTGGTATCTCCCTTAAAGAAGCCGGAACCTCATTGTTCCCGGCCGCGAGGATCAGGGCGTTCTGTCGGGTGAGAGAGAGAGGGTGCGGTCTACCTGGCTGTGGCACCTCTCCTAGCTGTCCTGAACCCGAGTTGGGAACTCACGTAGGCGGGTGCAGAGACACAAAACAGGTTGCCGAGGACTGGGATTGACGGCTAGAGCTGCAGTCCCCGGAGTCCTTTGGGCCCGAAGCCTTTCAAATACCCCCAACATCTGTCAATCATATATATCCCTGAGTTGCCCTGAGATCTGCCATCAGGGTGACAGTCACTCGGAGACCAGGACCAATTGGCCGGCCCGTCGTTAGTTACACAGATTCAGTAAGCATCTGCCAGAAACGCCCATTCTTTTCTTTATTATTCTGCACTTACTGCTTGTTAATAAGGTTGACACTGCTCGCATTGCCCGGTAAGGCACATCAGCATCCCAGCGCCTCCAGTATCATCTTCCTTAGTCTTCTGTGTATGGGACTGATATCTAGGATCCAGGCAACTTTTTAAATAATCTGAACCATATTCCAAAAGTCAAGACTTTACTACTGACCCTGCTTTCATAGGAAAGAAAGCCAATGCCTGCCACACTTAACCAAAAGGTGTCTTTCTAGAATACCCACTCCTGCCCTGGTATAACAACCTCCAGCCTCTCTCCTAATAAAAGCCCAGTAATGTGTTCAGTTTGTCCTGAGGGCCATGCTGGTATCGATGTTCACCAGTTTGCTGGGAATACTGCCGTCAGTCAAGACTTGTTTCCTGCCCTGGAAAGTAGTGGGGAATAGGAAGGCTCTATAGACAGCCGGCTACTGGTGTTAAGAAGGGATGGCATAGGAAGAGATCTCTTCATGAGAGCAGCCTTTTTGTTCATTGTGGTCATCAAATGACACAGGAACTTCAAGGCACATACCTGTTCTAGCTGCTTTCCTGTTGCTGTGATTAAAAAGAAAAATCACTGACCAAAAATACCTCAGGGGAGGAAAAGGTTTGTTTGACTTAAACCTCCAGGGAATTCATCCATCAGTGAAGGAAGTCAGAAAGGGAACTGGGGAAGGAACTGTGGGGGAAGGCTACTCACTGGCTTGCTGCTCCAGGGTCATGGCTCAGCTACCCTTCTAAACAGCCTGGGCCAGCCTGCCTAGCAATAGCACTGCCCACATTGGGCAGTCAGTAAACCCCCTCACAGACATGCTTACAGGCCAGTCTGATAGAGGTAATCCCCTACCAGATACTTCCTCAAATAGCTGAGCTGTCAAGTTGACAGCTGAAGCTAATGAAGAGACTAGTGTTTATAGTGTGCCATCTTCTATGTGACTAACAAAATTAGTAGCTTATATTTTAAACTTTTAAAAGCCTATCAATCCAATACAGGAAGAATTACTCTACATTCTACAGTATGTGGGGTCTCACTTCACAGCCCTGGCTGGCCTGAAACTTACTCTGTAGACCAAGCTAGCCTTGAACTCACAGAGATCCACCTGCCTCTGCCTCTTTGAGTACTGGGATTAAATGTGCTACCACACCTGAGCAACCTTAAAAAGAATGGCTCTGTGTTTGTTTGATGTATGGAAGTCAGTACAACTCAATGGAGTCCCTTCTCACCTTTTACCTTTGGGAGCTGTGGGGGTTTGAATTTTCTGTGCCCCATAGGCAGTGATACTGTTGGAGGTGTGGCCTTGTTGGAGGAAGTGTGTCACTGTGGGGCTGGGCTTTGGAGGTCTCCTATGCTCAGCCTCTACCCATTGCAGAAGATATCTTCCTCCTAACTGCTTGAGGATGCCAGTCTCTCCTGGGTCCTTTCAAATCAGGATGCAGAACTCTCAGCTGCTCCTCCGTCACCACGTCTGCCTGGATGCTGCCATGCTTCCTGCTATGATAACAGTGGGCTAAACCTCTGAACCTGTAAGCCAACCCCAATTCAGTGCTTGCCTTTGTAAGAGTTGCCTTGGTCAGGGCGTCTTCACAGCAATGGAAACCCTAAGACAGATTCCAGGGGTCCCCAGGCTTGTGTGTCCAGTGCCTCTGCCTTGCTGAGCCATCACACCAGCTCGACCTACAACTGTTGATCCTCTGGCCTCTGACTCCCCACACTTGGGGGATGGGAGTGGGTAACAATGGAGCTGGCCTGGTGGTATGTAAAAGACCCGCTTACTGGAGCCCCACGTCAGGTGCCAAACTGTAAAAGACCCGTACTCTGCCTGGCTTGGGGGCCGAAAACGTCCCGGCCTGTGCTGCTGCTCTGGTCCACGGGTCAGGGTTTAGCAAGAGAGAGAGTCGGGGGAAGAAGGGGAAGAGCCTCGAAGAATAGAGACAAGCCAGAGGATCTGTAGTAACGTCTTCTTTACTGTCTCCACCATACACACACCACTACACCTACTACTACTACACCACACACACACACACACATATACACATATACACTACAACAAGGAAATCCTGGGTATTTATAGGCTTTTGCCACGTGCCTTGCTGGTGTGGATATGACGTAAGCCTTACAGGCGTGGACAGCACGTGTGCCTTACAGGCATATATGGCGTGGATAGCACGTGGACAACACGTGCACCGCATGCCTTGTAGGCGTGAATACCATGTGCTCCTTGCAGCTGGGGGCACTTAACAGCAAAACAAGCTATATGGGATATCAGTGAGCTTCAGTTGTTGTAGGCCGTTGAAAACCAAGTCTCATGTCAGGGTAAATGGTTCCAGGGTATATGGCTCAAGATGGCTGTAAAGCTGATAGCTGCTTTCTAGCCGCTTTCTGCTTAAAGTCGGCTCCCAACAGTGGTACACACTTTTGACCCAAGCACTTGGGAAGCAGCAGGGAGATCTCCGAGTTCAAGGCCGGCCAGAGCTACAGAGTAAGCACAAAACAAAAGATAAACACAGGAAGAATGAAGGCTTCTGGAAGTGTTGTCTGTGCTCATAGGAGAGGGAAGACGTGGATGAAATTGTGCGTGGCTGAGCAGGTGACATTCCAGTTCAGTGAGGCAGCCTGTCTAGACGCCTGAGGTCTATCACGCGAGTGCATATGTGCGTGCAGGCACACGAACACATTTTAGGATAGTTTAACAGTATATAAAATCATTTTAATTTATAATGTATATATAGTATTAGCCTGGCTATAATAATATTCATAATTATATCTAAGGAAAATATGTCTGTTACCTCCAGCATAAAGAAATTGACATTGCTAAAGATGGTGGTATACATTTAATCCCAGCACTCAAAAGGCAGAAGCAGGTGAATCTCTTGAGTTTAAGGCCGGGCTACTAGTCTACATAGTAAATTCCAGGATAACCAGGGTTACTAGTGAGACTTTGTCAAAAAAAAAAAAAAAAAAAAGGAGAAGGGAGAAGGAAGAGGGGAAGGAGAGGAGAAACGTTTGTCTTAGGGTCATTGCTGTGAAGAGGTGCCATGACTGAGGCAACTCTGATAAAGGTGAATGTGTAGTTGGGGCTGGTTTACAGTTCATTGTCATCATGGCAGGAAATGCCACAGTGTACACGTAGACACAGTGAGCCATAGGCAGGCAGGAGGAGACTCTGGGCAGAGCTTGAGGACTAGGAGACCTCAAGGCCCACCTACACAGTGACACACTTCTTCCAACAAGGCCACACTTCCTAACAGTGCCATTTCCCACGGGCCAATCCTATTTAAATCACCATACCAGTTTTCTGGTCTTTTGTGTTTTATATCTCAGATAACTAAATAGTAGACTTTATAAAGTTACTTTCTATAGAATTCCAAATAATGAGTGGACAAGAAATAAGGTTGGAAAGGTAGAGCTTTTCAAGGCCCAGAGAAACGGTGCACCCAGAGAACGGTGATAAAACTGTGATGAAGGGGGCTGGAGAGATGGCTCAGCGATTAAGAGCACCGACTGTTCTTCTAGAGGTCCTGAGTTCAAATCCCAGCAACCACATGGTGGCTCACCACCATCTGTAATGGGATCTGAAGAGAGTGACAGTATACTCATATAAATACAATAAACAAATCTTAAAAACAAAAACCAGCAGTGTGAAAAGTTGTCGTGAACATAAAGTTTAAGCAAACAGCCTGAGCCGGCTGACCAAACTTACACCCAGGGGTTGACACAGCATCTCTAGGAAATATTTCTGTCAAGAAAAGGAGTCTGAGCCTAATTCAGATGTCTGTCTGTTTGGCAGATCTATAGGGAGTAGACAAAGCCCACAGTTGTGCTGCTGGACAAGCTCCCTGGTCTTCCAGGGCATTCCTATACTGAAACAAAGGGGAGCCTGGACTAGGGAGGCTGAGGCAGGAGGCACATAATTCAAGGTCATCTTGAGATGACAGCGGGGTGAGACTTCAACAGCAAAAAAGGAGCTGTAGAAAGTTAACATAGACCAGCCTGGGCTACGTGAAGCCCCGTCTCAGAAGACACCCCTCCCCCACTGATGTCTGTGATAAGATTTGGGGAATTAGTTTTTAAAGATAGCACTTCATTTAGTCCAGGCTGAGTTTGAATTTAATTGGAACTCCATGCTGGCCTAGAGTTTTAGCTCCTCATTCCCCCCACAGTAATAGGATTATAAGTATGGGATACCACACGGGGGTTCACAGGGCCGTGGATGTAACCTCGGGCCTTGTGAATGTAACCCAAGCCCTTTACCAGCTGATCTGGATTCCCAGCCCTGAACTTTTCTTTTGTATTAATTTAAACATTTCCGAAATAAAAAGAATCATGCTCAAATCAAATGCGTGGTTGGACAAGTGGGAATTTGGATGGGACAATCCTGCCCCCTGGTGGTAGGTTCTGTGAGTGCAGCTGTCGGTTGCTGCTCCCTACCTCCCAACCCAAGGCTACAGCAGGTCTGAATTCTGAATTCAGACCCGCCAGTTGTCACCTCTCTGGGTTGGAGTGATGTTCTTTAGCTCACAGGAGCCCCACAGAGCAGACAGCCTATAGCAGATCGTTATACACCTAAAAGAAAACAAACAAACAACCCGGATACTCAGTGACTTAGGTACTTTTCTCACACTTGAAATAGGGAAAGACTCAAATGTGGACAATCTCCTTTCACAAATCTGTCCTTATCTTCAAGTCTCTGTCTATGAGGCCAAGAGGCTGGAAGCACCTGACCCTAATCAATGATAATGGTTATGTGTGTGACTTTACTAGGAACAGTTGATACTGAATACTGCTTGTTCCGAGCCGGAGTTTATACTCACATACACACTCCGGTTACATGGATAATCGTCATAGTTTCACCCTGTGAAGTATGTATTTCTACCCATTTTGCAAACGGAGAAACTGAGGCAAATAGAGGTGAAAGATCTGCCCAGGGTCACACAAAATGGATTGACAAATTAGAGCTGTGGGTGGTGATACACACCCACGATCCCAGCAGTTGTGAGGTGGAGACAGGAGGATCAAAACGTCAAGACCATCCTTTGCTGCTTGAGTAGGTCCAAGTCAGCTCGGGCTCTAGGCTATGAGAGAGTCTGTTCCCACATAAGAGAAAAAACCAAGTAAAGCAGAGCTGGAGGGCCCTCAAGAGCAGAGGGTCTCAAAGGCCGACTGTGCCAACGATGCCCCTTGGCCGGGGATGTTAGAGGACACCAGCTCCAGGCAGGGAAGTAACTTAAAGTAGACAGCAAGGAACAGAGACCAGGGCTCATAGGGAGGTGTGCCTACGCCTGAATGAAACCTTGGCTACTCGAGGCAGAGCTGTGCTGTCCCTGGGTGGGGACAGCTGCCTCTGTCATTTGACTCTCCATTCTAGAAGTCTGGGCAGGGGCTGGCTCCATCCTTACCCCCTGGGGATGGCTGTCAGGAGGCCCAGACCAACAGACCAGTCCTACAGTGCATGTGTCCACCGAAAGGATGCTTCTTGGAAGTCCATGTCCGCTGGCCCCACCCCATCCCAGTCTCTGGGTTTCCTAAAGTCCAAAGAACTGGACCCGCCAGTCCACTGCTCAGCTAGGCGCCCTCTGGGGCAGGGCTCAGTTTCTTTGGCTTAAACCATCCAGAGGGTCTGTCTGTCTCAATCTTGGGTGAGGTGAAGCCGAGCACATCGCATCGACGGAGCCAGAAAGGGATTCGGAAACGCTGACCGATAAGATCAGCTCAGTCATTTGTGTGACTCGGGCAAGTGAATGCACCTCTCAAGAGTCTCAGTTTCCCCATTTTTTTTTTTTTTTTTTTTAATGAAGATACCAGAAGTATCTGAAGGGACAGCCATGGGAATGCACACGTGAAGGCAGGTGATCTATTTGTCTCTTCAGCAGGCACTCAAACCCGGGTGGCCATGGTGACTTACTATCTCTCCACAGAGAAGAGAGAGAGGAGAGGCTGTTTGGAGACATTGCCTGACCGCGCGGCCAGGGGATGCCTTTCTTATCAGTACAACCTCAGAGCCGGGCTATTAATACTCTTGGTGCCCGGCAGCCTGAGAGCCAGCATTCTAGCCGCGAGGTGCAGAGGTGGGAGGGCGGGGATGCGGAACAGGTGGCCTGGGTGGGAGCGATCCTGTCCAGTCTCAGCGGGCAGCACTTGGGCCCTTCTGCCAGCCACCCTCCACCTGCAGACTAGGGTCTAGACAAGTGTGAAATTCCTGAATGAAGTCGAGCCTGGGGCAGGCATCTTCCTAGTCCCTTAGGAGCGTTGCACTGTCCTTCCAGGGATCCAGCTGCCCAATAAAGCAAGGCCCTGATGGGTGCCAGGAGCAAGCCCACGCCTGGAACTGTGGGCTGTCAAAGTGAGAAGGCAGGCAGACAACTCCAGCCTGCTTCCCCGGTCCGCAGGGCTCCCTCCAGCTTTGCCCAGCGACAGGAAACGGTTCCTTCAGCTTCAGTCCGGTCAGGCCTGAGAGCACTAGGGATTTGAACCCTTCTATATACTATAAATCTTTGTTAGCCTGGTATGCTGGCACACACCTGTAATCGCAACACTCAAGAGGCTGCGGCAGAATCCCCAAGCCAGACTGCAGTTACATATTGAGACTTTGTCTCATAAAAAACATGTATGCAGAAGCTAGGATGTAGCTCAGTTGGTGAAGGGCTTGCCTACAACACAGAAAGTTCTGGGCTCCGCCCCCCAGAATTGCATAAAAGGAGTGTGGGATTTATTCCACATCTGTAATCTCCACACTTCTGAGGTAGAGACAAGAGGATCAGCTGTTAAATATGAACAAGCTGTTCATATTTAAGGCTAGCCTGGGCTACACGATATTGAATTTGGCTGTTGAAAACAGGAATGAGACAATCAACACAAAGCACGGGAATTAGTACGTCTCCTGAGCCGAGGCTATCCACACAAAAATGGTGGCAAATCCCAAGGAACAAAGAGCTTACAGGAATCCCTCTTGTACCACTGATATTAGTTATACTGGACAGTGCTTCTTTGTTTCCTTATATTGGTTATAAAAATCAATATTAGGTGGTGAGCCGGGCGGTGGTGGCGCACGCCTTTAGTCCCAGCACTTGGGAGGCAGAGGCAGGCGGATTTCTGAGTTCTAGGCCAGCCTGGTCTACAGAGTGAGTTCCAGGACAGCCAAGGCTATGCAGAGACACCCTGTCTCAAAAAACCAAAAAAAAAAAAAAAAAAAAAAAATTAGGTGGTGAGCTGGCTCAATGGGTAAAGTCCTGCACCAGGACTGACAATCTGGGTTTGATGCTTGGGACCCAGATGGTGAAAAGAGAGAAACCACCCCCTCAAATACTCCACCAACCTTCAAACCCCTGTCATGATTAACATCTACCAATAAGCATGCACACACAATAAACAGAATGAAGTAAAAATATATCAATATAATAACAGGGAAACATAAAGAAAAAGAAAAGTACATTGTGATAATATTTTTGATTGATAGCAATTATTTATTTATTTGTATTACGATATAACACTTATTGAGACCTTGTATTAAAATGAAACAGAAAATCCCTCAAGTGCATTATCCCATTTAAATCTCACCCCTACCCACACCCTATAGTTTACATGGTTTCATGTCACAGCTGAGGAAACCAGACCCTGGAGAACTATGTCAGCTGTTGCCTGAAGGCTCTTCCCAGAACACCTCTTGCTCCTCTTGGGATCAGCCAACAGAGGAGGAAGCCATGTTGTCACATGACTGGCAGTCCACACAGGCTGAAGCCTGGACACTGCTGGTGCTGGCAGCTGGGACACCTGTATGGGGCCCCTCCTCATGCTCCCCACGTAGCCCTCGGGTTAGAGAGTCTGAGCTGCTCTCTAATGTTTCCTTTCCATCCCTTAGTCTTAGGTATAAATGTTCTGTTTTGTTTTTGAGATGAGGCTCATGTAGCCCAGGCTGGCCCCTAACTTGCTATGTAGTCAAGGATGACCCCTTAACTCCTGATCGTCCCTCCTTCACCTCCCAAGTGCCGGAATTACAGACATGCTACTCCATGTCTGTGGTTTTACAAGTAAAGCTTTATGGTAAGTCCAGGGTGTCTTACCATACCTGTTCTTCCACACATGCCAGGTAACTAACAGCCTGTTCAGAGATAATCATTCTTCCTATTAGGTAGCGAGCCTCTTAGGGGCAAGGGGCCATGCTAAGGACAGCTGTAGAGCCTGGGAAGTCTAGTGTCTTGTACCTGGTGAGGGCCTCCCTGCTGGGTCAGCCTACGATGGAGTCTTCAGAAGGAGGCAGTTGTGGCAGTTTACTGTTGTTTCTTTTGTTTTGTTTTTAAGCTATTTGTAGTGGGGACCAAAATAGGGCTTTAGACATGTCTAGGCATATACTCACTAATAAGTATATCCTTAGACAAGTCTATATATTTTACCTTCAAAAACAATTACGTGTGCATGTGTGCATGTGTGCATGTGTGCATGTGTGCATGTGTGCATGTGTGCATGTACATGTAGAAGCCCATAGAGGCCAGTAGAAGGCGTCAGTTGCCCTAGGGCTGTAGTTACAAGAGTTTTGTTTTTAAGTCACCCAGTGTAAGGGTTGGGAACTGGACTCTGGTCCTCTGGGAGATTAAAATGGATAGAAAAAATTGATCTTTTTGTTGTTGTTGTTTGTTTTGAGACACGGTTTCTCTGTGTATCCCTGGCTGTCCTGGAACTCACTCTGTAGAGCAGGCTGGCCTCGAACTCAGAAATCCACCTGCCTCTGCCTCCCAAGTGCTGGGATTAAAGGTGTGTGCCACCACCCAGCTAAAAAAATCAATCTTAATCTCTAACCTATCTCTCCAGCCTCTTGTCTTTTCATTCATTTATTTATTTATTTACTTATTTATTTATTTATAGTCTCTCTATTATGTAGCTCTGGCTGCCTTGGAACTTATTATGAAGACCAGATTGACCTTGAACTCACAGACATCCACCTGCCTCTGAGTTCCGGGATGTTCCTCGACATCTGACTTACTTTTTTTTTTTTTTCATTACTTTTAGACTTCTTTTATCTTTATTTAGATGTATTGTGTATGTCTGTGCACATACACCATATGAATGTAGTGCCCCTGGAGGCCAGTAGAGGGCATAGGATCCAGAATCTGCAGTTGTGAGTGCTGCTCTTTCAGAGAGGCTGGGTTCCATTCTCAGCTCCCCACGACAGCACACAACCGGACTTTCATAAGGTTCAGCAAACCATTTGTTTGCTCACAGCCAGCTGTAAGGAAGTGATTTCCGTAAAGTCCCCCTCCCTTACCACTGTGTCTTACATAGAGACCCTTGGAATAATATGATAAAGGTAACATATTTAGGGCTGAGAGCACCAATGTCTCTTCTTCTTCTTTTTTTTTTTTTATATTTATTTTATTTATATGAATACACTGTAGCTGTCTTCAGACACAACAGAAGAGGGCATCAGATTCCACTACAGATGGTTGTGAGCCACCATGTGGTTGCTGGGAATTGAACTCAGGACCTCTGGAAGAGCAGTCAGTGCTCTTAACTGCTGAGCCATCTGTCCAGCCCCTCTCTAGCCACGCCCCCCTTATTCTTTGTGTAATGACCAGTTGTGAGTTTCTGTGTTTATCTGACCATGGCCAAGCAGATGTACTGCTTGCTGTGTGGGTATAGTAATCAGTCACCTTTATCGCTGTGTCATTTATTTATTGCTGTGTCATTATTGTTATTTAAGCTAAATAACAATAGCAGGTTTTCTCCCAGGGCCCATGACCTATTCAGGTTCCAGGGATAAGGATGTTATAGAACCTCCGTGAAGTCCAGCTCTAGGGCATTTTCTCCATTAGTGATCAATAGGGAAGGGTCCAGCCCATTGTGGGCGGGGTCATGCCTGGGCTGGTGGTCCTAGGTTCAATAAGAAGACAGACTGAGCAAGCCAGGGGAAGCAAGCCAGTACACAGCACCCTCCATGGCTCCTGCCTTCAGGTTCCTGCTTGAGCTCCTGTCCCGACTTCCTCCAGCGATGGACTAATGGTCTGGAAGGAAGCCAAATAAACCCTTTCTTCCTCAACTTGCATTTTCGTACAGTGTTTTGTCCACAGCAATAGAAACTCTTAAGATACCTTCCCAGTGGGGAATCAGTCCCCACCTAGAGACAAGAAATAAGGCTTTCTACTAGAGCGTGTTCAGCTGGAGCTCAGACCCAGATAAGAGCTGGCCCTGAACAGAAGACCTCACTATCTCAAATATCCCTTAGGCTGGTGCAGTTCATGTATGTTGTCCTCCTTAAATCTCTTTTAGGTCCTGGCTCCAATTTAAACAGAGACTGGAGACTACAAGTCTGGCTGCTGGGGAAAATGGGAGATTTACACAGCAGCGATTGCCAGAGTCGTTTCCTAAGTACACCAGCGCTGTTCTTTTTGAGTAGTTGTTAAATAGTTGTACCCCGGGTCATCTTGCCCACCTGGCGGAAGGATGCTTTTTCTCAAGAAGAGACCTGGGGGCTTTGTGGCTTTATAGCAGACCAGGACTTAACATTGGTTGTGACCCTGTACTGTCCCCATGAGCTGCCTGTTAAGAGTCCTGTTCTTTGGGGGAGGGACCTGAAAGCTTGTCCATCCTGGTGAACAACTATTTGTATCTAACGTTATAAATTTTGCTTATCTCTAACAGACCTGATTAACAGACTGCCTATCTTTGGGGTGATTTCGGAGCAGGGCTCCTTTGGCTAAATTCTACTTAGTGTGACTTAACATCCTCTAAGCAAATCTATTAGTAAATTCTTTCTAAAACCAATCTTATGACCTGGAGTTTCTTCTACATTAAGGGATATATTTAAACAGAGTGCTTAAGGAAGTTTAACCTGGAAAAGGGGACAGCTCAACCAAAAAGGACTAGACTATTTATTATAAAAACAATTTCATATTTTTTGATTTATTTTATTGTAGCAGGTGTGAGAGGCATGCACACGCAACAGGGCATGCGTAGAAGTCACAGGGCAGCTGTGGCCACCAGACTCTCTATCCACCCTATGAGTTTGTGGACCCAACTCAGGTCATCAGCTTTGGACATTCATGCTTTTACCTACTGGGCCATCTCACCAGCCCTAGTTATTTGTTTTGTGACAAGGTCTTACTCTATAGCCCAGGCTGACCCCAGCTAGCCATGATCCTCCTGCCTCAGCCTCTGAAAGACTGAGATTCCAGGCAAGAGCCACTACATTTAGCTAGAGGCAGACTTTTGATGTTTGGAGACAGGATCTCTCTATGTAGCTCTTGCTATCCTGGGACTCCCTATGTAGACAGAGCTGGCCTCAACCTCGCCGAGATCCCCCTGCATCTGCCTCCCAAGTTCTGGGGTTAAAGGCGTGCTCTACCGTGGCCTGGCAGGTGCTGACTTTTTTAGGCAGAGAATAAAGCAACATAGGCACGGCATTTAGTTATGGGAAGAAGAGAGATGGTCCTGAGAGGGTGGCAGGTCAGAGTCACGCTGCAGTCCTGAGCAAAGGGCTTCTCCCCTTCCCAGCCTCATCCAGCTTCTGAATGTAGCTGTACTTTTCCCGCCACCTGTGGGTGGATCACAGAGAGCAATCTCTTGAAAGGCATATGTCCCTTGCAAGCAGCTCCCACTCCTGACCTCTTAGTCCCCTTCTGTGGAGGGGTTCCCTGCCCCCACTTCTACTATTCTTCCCTCCCCCCCTTACCTAGGCTGAGCTGCCTGTAATAGGACTTTGGTGGTTCTGGGACCCGGGTCCACAGCCTAGTTCTGACATTCAGCTCCTGTCACTGGCCCATGTCAGGGGAGAACTTTACTGGTGGCTGGAGCCTCAAATGGGGTGGTGACGTCTGTGACAGCAGCTGGCACCCAGTGGATGTTTGATAAATGGCAGTGCCGTGCCCTTTCCTGCCGGTCTTAAGACTGTCTTATTTTTTTCACAGTTTGACTCTTTCCATCCAGGAGGCAGAGGGGTGTTTCAGATTTGGGGTGCCCACTGGTTCCCTAAATAGCTCTCTGAAAGAGCCAGATGTTCCTGCTAGTCCCATGTGAAGGAGCCCAGAGCAGCAGCTCAAGATTATATCAGGGACTCAGGCTCGAAGTACATCTGTCGCCATGCTGTTGAGCCATGCTGAATGAAACTTGCTGGTCTGCTATTCTCAAGGTGGTCCATCCTTAGCTAACTGGAAGTCCGTCCTTAGCCTCAACACACAGTTTAGAAACCAAGGTTCAGAAAATTAGAATCATTAAACCATCCAGAAATGAAATGGAGACTGGGATCATTTTTTTCCTGCCACCACAAACCAGGCACCCTGTCACCAGTCACTTGACTTTACAGCCTCCCTAGCATGCAGGTCAGGGGTCAACAAGCCCCATTTCCTATAGAAGCAGAACAGAGAGGGGACTGGGCTTTTTAGGGTCACACAGTCAACTGGTCATGAAATTAGAAAAGGGTAACCCCTGGTCCCCAGCCCCAACTGAGGAAATGGACAGTCTGAGACTTGAGGGTGGCCTGCACCCAAAAATTCAGACCAGAGGCTGCTTGCCTCCCTGCCCCCAGCAGTGGGACTTTGAACATGAACAGTTAGCTCTCTCACAAGGAGGATGAGCTGAGTCACAGGGTATTTATAGATGGCCTCCTGCCTCTCCTCCGCCAGAGTGTACCAGGTTCATCTGGGGCGCAAGCGGAGGGCGACAACCTGTTTATCATCCAAGGTGCCCGCCCAAGCAAGCTGTTGAGACACTTCTGAGAACGAGGTCTGGATGCCGGCCCAGGCTTAGACCTGACCTGACCCTCACAATATCCAGACCCAGGCAACTCTTCCCTCCTCCAGCTGCCCTACCCTCTCCCAGCATTCCCCAGGGTACCCAAGGCAATCGCACACCAGGGAACTCAGACTTGTATTAAAATAGGACAGAAATGCTGCTTCTTCCAGGAAGTCTGCCTGGGTCCATCTGGAGGACTGCAAGTTTTTGCTGGCCTCACTGCCACGAGTCAGGTGGTTAAGCCACCCACCATAATACTTACCAGACTGTCTACATACCAGACGCTAAGGGTTTTCACATTGCCTTTTCATATGTTTATGTATTCTTTTAAAAATAAAAGACAGAGTCTCTCTATAGCTCTGACTAGCCTGGAACTTACTATGTAGACCAGGCTGGCCTCAAATTCACAGAGATCTGCCAGCTTCTGTGATTACAGAGACAGGCTCCCCCACTCCCACCCCTCACCCCCAAATTGGGATTACAGGTGTGTGCCATCATAGCTGGCTGTGAACTGTTTTTCTGAGACAGAGTAAGACTCTATTGTCCCTAGCTAGGATAACCTCCGATCCATAATCTTCCTGCCTCAGCCTCTCAAGGACTGGGATTATAGGTCTGCTCCCTGATACCCCACTAAGGATACTGAGTAAGTGAGCTATTCTCTAGAAAGCCTTTCATTTTCTCCTATTAATTAATTTATTTTTACAGTTGTTAATATTGCGTGTGAGAAGGGCGTGCTGACACACGGACTGTCACACTCCTATGAAGATCAAAGGACAGGTTGCAGGAGTCAGTTCTATCCTCTTAATATGTGGGATTTGGGGGTGGAATTTGGGTCTTCTGGCTTGTCACCAAGCATCTTTATCTGAAGGGTTTCTCTATTCCATTCAGACTGGCTCTGAACTTGGGATCCTTCTGCATCAGCCTCTGGAGGAGCTGAGATTACAGGCCTGCACCATCGCATTTGTCTTCCATGAAGTTATGCAATCCTAACAAATCTCTAAATTCTATGTTAATTTCATATACTCTTTACAGGTGAAGAAATCAAAATTTAGAGGAAGCAACGAGCTGAGACCACACAGCTGAACAGGGCACGGTATAGAATGCCTGTGATCCCAGCCCCGGGGAGGTGGAATCCGGAAGACGAGAAGTTTAAAGTCATCCTTGGCTACATAGCAAGTTCAAAGCCCACATGGAATCCTGTCTCAGGAACAAACAACAAGCGGGGTTGTGGGGTGGTGGGGTGGTGGGGTGGTGGGTGGTGGGGTAGTGGCACATACCTTTAATTCCAGCACTGGGGAGGCAGAGGCAGGAGGATCACTGAGTTCAAGGATAGCCTGGTCTACAGAGCGAATTCCAGGACAGTGGGGGCTACACAGAGAAGCCTGTCTCAAAAAACTTAAAAACCAAAACCAAACAACAGGAGGGCTAGGCTCAAAATGAGTCTTCTTGGGTCCAGAATTCTAGCTGCGGGTAATCTTGGAGGAATTACGGCCTCCCCCTCTCCTGAAACCGACCCTCCGGTTCCTTTTCTGTACCTCCCTCCCACAGAAGTAAGGGCTCAAGAAATCTGTACACACTTTCCAATCAGATTTCACTGACTGTGGCCCTTTCAGGAGATGCTCCTTCTAAGTGGTTTGAACAGTCGCCAGGCTACCCCTGGCTCCAATTTCATGACAGGAACCTAAGGCTCAGGCCATTCCAGGGCTCTGCTTTGCCTCTCCCAAAAGCCAGGCTCTGGGTTCCCATAACTCAGAAGAGAGTTAAGGGGGCTAGCCCTGGTTTGGCTTTTGGAATCTATTCTGTCTGGCCTCTGGGCTGCAGGAAGCTGGAGCCTGAGGTGTCAGACTCAGAGCAGCCGACCCCTGGGGCCAGATGTACAGGCAGCGCCAAGCTCGGTGTGGCTGCAGCCTGGGCCTCAGTGGCTCTGGAGTCCAGCCACAAATTTCCGGTCTTGTACCAACATCGCTGGGCTCCCCTGCTTTCGATCCACCAGCCCCACGCATCTCTAACTGGTTCAGCTAGGTTCCAGTTCAAGGCCTGACCATGTGTGACAAAGCTGCTCGTTTTGGGGAAGTCAGGGTTGTGGGAACTAATCAGTGATGTTCCAGGGTCCAATGCTCACAGACTTTCTGGCCTCTGATTCTAAACGTCCCTTAGTTTAACGGCCAGGGCCCAGCGCATACCTCTCTCTCTCTCTCTCTCTCTCTCTCTCTCTCTCTCTCTCTCTCCTCCTTTCCTCCCTTCCTCCATTCCAGGTGTGAGCCCAGGCTAGCCTCCAACTGGAAGCAATCCTTTTGCCTCAGTCTTCCAAGTACTGACAGGACAGGTATGAGCCAGCATATCTGGCTACCGTGTTTTCATTGTTATTTTTGAATTGAAAGATTTTTTGTGTAGATTTGCATACAAATTTGCTTTTGTGTGTGACCTTGGGGATACAGTTTGGGGTTTGCTTTTGTTTTATTTACATTTGGTTTTGAGACAAGATTTAATTGTTTAGCCCAGGTGGTTTGTTTGTTTGTTAGTTAGTTTGTTTTAGGAAACATTTTTAGATGTAATTCCTTAGCACACTGTTTCAAGGTGCTCTCACAAAGTGAGCAGACCTGGGTCAACCACATCTGTGTCAAGGACCACAACTCTTATACTTCCATGGTTCCTCCTAGGGCCCTCCAAGGGTCACCACCACTGCCTTTTGACTTTTGTTTGTTTGGGACTTTCTTGTTTTGAGTTGACCTGAACTTGCTATATAAACAAAGCTAGCCTTAAACTCACAGAGATCCTCCTGCCTCCGCCTCCTGAGTGTTGGATTCCCTGCCTGAGCCAGCATGCCCTGCCTGACTCTTTTGTTTTGTTTTTGAGACAGGGTCTCATAGCCCAGGTTTTTGGCCTCAGATTTGTTTTGTAGCTGAGGCTGACCTTGAACTTCTGACCCTCTGGCCTCTACTTCCCTAGAACTTGGATTACTGGTGTGTACCAGTACTCTCAGTTTTATCCGGAACTGGGGGCCGAAGCCAGGCATTCAGACAGCACTGTCTTCTGAGGCAAACACCCACCATCTGTGTCTGCTTGCAAAAGATGGTCAAGGCTAGGCTGGTCGACAGTCGAGGTTCACTTTTAGAAGGAATGAGAAGGGACCGTCACCTCAATACACAGACATTCCCTGATTCTTTCCTGAGTACACATAGCCTCTGAGTCTTGGGAGGGGATAGAGTCTATGGTCAAGTGGAGGACGATGGGAAGGGAGCTCCATTGGTACAGCCGTGAAGAAGCCATCATCTATTGGGGGAAAGAATAGATAGATGTATTGTGAAGCCGTATGCTGTGCAAAGTTCTGGGAGCCAACCTTACTCCATTTTGAAATCGTTTTAGGTTTTGTTTTTCCTCAGCTATAGACTCCTGAGAAAGCAAGTGGCCAATGTGCTCTAAGGAAAGTGGTTGCTGCACCCTGAGCCAGACAAAAACATCAGGGTTGCAAGATATCCGCCATGGCAGGACGCCCAGCTTCTGTGAAATTCCCCCAGACACATTATCCCCTTCCCTGCCTGTAGAACTCGCCTGAGAAAATACAGCTTGACGGACTTTGATCAGAAAATTTGTCTTGGTCTCGTTCTTTGCATCTCCTGTCCCTTTCATTCTCTCCCCTTCTCTCTTAGGGCAGCAAAGAACCTCAACAAAATCATTGTTTCCCTGGGGAGCAGTTCAGGGGTGTGTGTGTGTGTGTGTGTGTGTGTGTGTGTGTGTGTGTGTGTGTGACTTTGGTGGAACTGAACTCTGATTGTCACTGGGACTTTGAGAAGGGACAGGGCAAGCATTACCTGCATGTCCTCCAGTTACTCCTTCCCTGATCTCCAAACCCCAGGACCCTGTGCATGCTAGACTAGCACTCTACAAACTGAGCACAGCCCCAGGCCTGGCTGCTCTGGCTTCTAGCAGCTTAGTTAGTCTGCAGGCTTTGAGTGTTGTAGAAACAAGCTCCAGCCTTCAGCTCAGCACTGCTGATGAGATTCATCTGCATTATAAGCAGCAACAGTCCTTCTGATCTCCTGTGGTCTCCCGCTGTGACCACTGCTTATGTGTTTCTTCCAGTGGTGGGCATCTGGGTTGCTTCCAGGGTTAAGATCCAGTGTCACACACACACACACACACACACACACACACACACACACACACACACAAATCTTGCAAGCCTTGTGTGGTAGCTCAAGTCTGTAATTAGCACTCTGGAAAGTTAAGTCAGGAAGACGGCTTCAAGTGTGGGGCTAGCCTGGTGTCTTAGAGTTTTACTGCTATGAACAAACAACATGACCAAGGCAAGTCTTATAAGGACAACATTTAATTGGGGCTGGCTTACAGGGTCAGAGGTTCAGTCCATTGTCATCAAGGCAAGAACATGGCAGCATCCAGGCAGACATGGTGCAGGCAGAGCTGAGAGTTCTACATCTTCATCTGGAGGCTGTTAGCAGAATACTGGCTTGTAGGCAGCTAGGATGAGAGTCTTAAAGCCCATACCCACAGTGACACACCTACTCCAACAAGGCCACATCTCCTAACAGTGCCACTCCCTGGGCCAAGCATATATAAACCATCACACCTGGGTTTTATATTCAACCACCTGTCTCAAAAAAAAATTTTTATATGTGCACAGCTAAAACATGTCTATCATACGTCTTTTGATGGTTTCATAAATTTGGTTCCTCAGAGCACAATTGCTGAGTCCTATGTATGAATATATTTAGATTTTTGTTATTTTATGTGTATGGGTGTTTTGCCTACATGTATGTCTGTGCACCGTGTACATATAGTGACCAAAAGAGGCCAGAGAGGATGTTGTGCCCCCACCCCCGGGAGTTACAGACACTTTCAAGCTCTCATATGGCTGCTGGGAGTCAAATCCATGTCTTCTGCAAGAGCAGCCAGTGCAGTTACCTGCTGAGCCACCTCTCCAGCCCCCTGTGTGGATAGTTTTCATTGTGATTTTTATCACATTGCATTTCCCAAAGTCTCAAGAGGAGCCAATATTTGTTTTGCCAGTTTTATAGAAGAAAATCTGACTTTATTATATGCCTTTGATGTGAAGTTTATAAGCAAATGCAGATAAGCACCCTGCCTCTGTCTTTGTCGGGGGCTCAGTGCACCCGTGCCCTGTGAACCACCTTTGTGTACCCTTTGCCCTCTTACCCTTTGACCTCCTCGCAGTGCTGACACTCTGTCTGGACACAGCTCCGGTGTTTTTGCCCCTTAGTGTGTTACTTGTCTTTTAGTCTTGTTTATGGAGCAACGGCAGGTTTAAATATAGTCTGTCCCCCCCCCCCTCCTTGTTGTTTGTGATGTGGATAGCTGTGTGTGGCAAGCCCCGGGTTCCAGCTGGTGGGGGTGGGGTACAGCAACAGCTGGACTCCCATGACCGGCTCTCTAAGGTACAAGCAAAGGAGCAGCAGGGGCAGCAGAGAGCCACTGGCTGGCAGTGTGCCTGGCACACTTCCTCCAGTTCTTTCCGGGTCCTTCTGAGGAGTTCAGGGTACCTACTAGGGAGGGCACCCTCTTCTCTGGAAGTGTGGGAACCAGCCAGTATGCCCAGGACAGAAGAGGAAGTGAGTGTCCCTTAAACTCAAGCTGGTGTGAACATTCTCTGTGTCTCTTGTCTCTGTCTCTCTGTCATCCCCCTTACACCCCCCACACACATGCAGAGTTAAAAATACAATTATCTACTTAAGCTGCCATAGCAACACTAGCAGAATTCAACACTAGAAATGAATTTCTCACAGTTCTGGATCCTGGGGAGTCCCTTGCTGGATGCTCATGTATATATCATCCTTGCCGTGTTCACGAAGGGAGGAAGGGAACCTTCTCTTGTGGTCCCCCAACACTGTTTTTATTATTTAATTTTTTAAGACATCCCAGGTTGGCCTTGAATTTCATATGAAAGGGAGGCCTCATCTCCACATATCCCCACTCCCAGCTGTGGCTGTAAATTTGGAAGCAAGTTAAGCAAGCTTCTGGCATCTAGAAATTTTCTGGGAGTCTAACGCTGGACTTATTACCCAGTGTGTGAGCATATGACGCAGTTTCCTTATCTGTCTAATGGGGATGGAACTGGAGTGGACTTCATGAACTAATAAATCAGTACCTATAAAACGCTTAGGACAGCCTCCTGGAAAGCCTGCAGTAGCTCCCTCCGCATCTTGCTTCCTCGTATCCACGCCCTTGTTCGAGCTCCTTTCACTGAGTATCAGGGAAATTCAGCCCAGTAGAATTCAGTCACACGGAGAGGAGTGTCTGGCTGTAGAGCCGGCTCAGTGCTCGCCACTAAGTCTGACCTGAGTTCTATTCCTGGGCCCCATATGGTGGAAGGAGAGAACTGATTCCTGTACGATGTCCTCAGACCCCCACACACTCAAGCACACACGTGCAAAATAAATAAATAAAAATTAATTTTAAAAACTGACAGTGTGTGACTTCCAGGCCACCTCACAGAAGGCACCACCATTGTCTTGCTTTTCTGAGTCATTCATTCTGAGCCATGGTTTGGGGATGCACCAGGGGACCTGTGCACGGGTACATGAGCTAAGGGCTATAACTTGTAAACACTGAGCGAGCTCTCTTGAAAGTGACTCCCTAACTCAGATAAACTGGCCTGTAGTCCAGCCAGTGTCTTTACTACAGACTCCTAGAGGCTTTGAGCCAGGAACACCCACGTAGCTGTTCTCTGCTCTGTGATCCACCAAAACTGTAATAATCAATGTTTTATTAGAGTTTTAAGCTAAATTTGGGGATAATTTGTTAGACAGCAAAAAGCAATCTATAGATGGAGATTGTGGGATGAGGAGCCGAAGCTGAGGTGGGCGGGCACAAGTATCAGCCTGGGCTGGACCTCACCTCAAAGAGAGGCCAAACCAGCAGGTGTGGTGGCTCACACCAGAAATTTCAGATCTCCAGAGGCTGTGGCAGGAGAATCACCATGAATTGGAGACCAGCCTGGGTTATAGTGCAAGTTTCTGATCAGTTGTGCTTACATATTGAGACCGGGTGCAGCTCAACTAGTAGGGTGCTTGCATAGCATCTGTGATGCTTGGGCTTCATCCTCAGCATCACGGTGGGCCAGATGTGGTGGTACACACCTGTGATCTCAACATACATGCGTGAAGACTGGAGGATCTGGAGTTCAGGCACACACACTGAGCCATACACTGAGCTCAAGGCTAGCCTGGGATGAGACTTATTCTCATTGAACAAACACACAAACTTATCTTTAGACTGGTGAGTTCCACCAAGCAGATGGTAGCCAGCCCTGCCCACTACCCAGGATGATATGTTTTGTGAAGAACTGTCATGGATGAGACATAGGCTCCTGGCTCCTGCTTCGTGCTGGAGAAGGCTAGAAGGCTAGTCACCATGAAGTCTAGACTCTTGGCCCAGAGAGATCTCTGCTGTCCCCAACTGCCATTTCACAGGTCAGCAAACGGAGATGTTGGCTACCTTGCCCGAGGTGACAGAACTGTTGCCTTGAAGGATTTCACCTCAGCTGCTTGGCCCTATGTGGCCTCTTCATGGCTCTCAGGGACTCAGGGTGTGGCTGCACCACACCTCACATTTCCCAAAGCCCTTTCATGCCCTTCTTCAGGCCCATCCATCCACACAGCTGCCTCTCATGTTTGGAGTCCATGTCTCCTGAAACAGCCCCTTTATTTCTTTGATTTTTTTTTTTTTTTTTTTTTTTTGAGACAGGGTTTCTCTTTGTATCCCTGACTGTTCTGGAACTCACTATATAGATCAGGCTGGCCTCAAACTCACAGAAATCCTCCTGCTTCTGTCTCTTAAGTGTTGGGATTAAAGGCGTGTGCCACTATGCCTACCCTAAAGTCCCTTTCTTTAAAGACTGTCCACTCCTCAGAGCCCTCAACTTGTCAACAAGTGTTGTCTAGACCTGGGGACAATAGAAGAAGGCTATAGGGCTCCTGGCCCAGGCTTCATGTGCTGAGTTCCTGGGACACTCTGCTCCGTTCCGTGGCATGTGGGTCAGGCCCAGTGGACATCATCCTGGCCCCTGGGGCAGTGCATCATGCCCCAGAGCCCATGGGCCCGACTCTGCCAACTTTAGCCTTTAGATCAAATGACCATTAGTTTGGTCCTGTCATTTGGGCTGATTCTTCACTGACGGTGACGTCAAAGCCTATGACTGAGACCTCAAGCCCTAGCCAAACAACTGTCCCTCTCTGTTCCTGTTTCCGGGGGAAAGTCCAGAGCAGAGGCGGGATGAACCCCACACCCTGCAGGAGGGAGCGGGCAGGTAGGAGCAGAAAGACACCTGAGACAGATCTGCTCCGTGATGTACTGTGATGAACCAGGGAAGCATTTCAACAAGCCGGAAACAGGAGTGCGTGGAAGGGAAGATGGGGTGATTCCTTCCCCTGTGGCCCCACTCCCCCAGCAATTTTATCATCTTGGGCCAACTCCCCTAAGAATAGGACACTGGGGGAAAAAAAACCCTTGAGGATCCACTCCAGCAGCTCTTCCCTTTGGCAGATGAAGCTACCCGTCGTGGGTGTGGCTTGCTGGATGTCACATTGCAACTTTTGCTCAGAGGGAGTCACAGCCTAGGTTCCAGTCCTTGGCCAGGGTTCTCTCCTATGATCCAAGAGGCCTCAAACTCTCGGGTTTCTGAAAAGTCCCTTTTCTAGTGACAATCCCAAAGAGCACAGACTTAGGGATTGAGTTCCAGCCCTCCCAGTACCAGTTGTGGACATGTGGTAACCACACAGCATCTGTTTCCCCATCTGTCAAACAGAGACAACGATCAGGACGGGGACAGCTAAGAAGTCCAGCCAAGCCTGTCAGTACAGTGTGTCTATAACCCCAGCGGCTTGGAGACTAAGGCAGGAGAATCGGAAGCTGAAGGCAAAAAAGGCTACAGAGTGAGTTGAGACCAGCTCTCTCATCTTGATAATACCCCATTAAATAAAAAAGAAAGAAGGAAAGAAAAAAAGATTGGCAACATGATTGTTTAGTCAAAAAAAGAGAAAGAAAGGAAGAAAGAAAGAAAGAAAGATAGTAGGTTTCTTCCTGGAGTCCATGGTCTGTCTCCCCAGCCAAATACTTTGAACAGGTTTACAGAACTAGCCACAAGTTCCCCGTGATGCATCATGGTGTCCGGTACTTGTTATCTCAGCACTTGGGAGGCATAGGCAGGAGGCTCGGGCCTTCAAGGCCAGTCTTTGCTAAGTTCCTAGCTCTACAAGAGACCCTGAATTAAAATAAGAAACGAATAATAAGTAAATAAATGAATGAAGTTTGCAGTGCACACCTTCAACCCCAGCACTTGGGAGACAGAGGCAGGTGAATCTCTGTGAGTTCATGGCCAGCCTGGTCTACACTGTGAGACTCTTGTCTCCCCTCAAAACAGTCCTGGGCATTGATGATTGGTATTGATCTCTTCAACTACCCATCCCATGGCTTTCTAGTTTGTTCTAATGACTGGTAGTGATTTGGTTTATAACTTCCTGGTGATGCTTCTGGCTGTCACTTGCTTCCGGTGGAGCTTGGCCAAGTGACTGCGCGTCTCTGAACCTCGGCAGACCAGCTGGAAGCAGGTGCTAGCTCGCCTCTGCCCCACTGAGTCACCTGGAAGACTGAAAGACAAAGGAGTATGGGAACATCTCATTACCATGCCCAGCCCATAATAAGCACTCAGCAACTGCTCTAACTCGGGGGCACAGGTCTGAGAGTCGCCCTGGCATTTGTGGCTGTGTGACATGGGCCAAGTCAGCTATCTCTCGGGACCTCATTTCCTGCTGGGAAAGGAAAATCTCAACTCTCCCTGACGGACAGGTGTGAGGTTCCAATGACTAGCCGTGTTCCGCTGCCCAGTGCCGCCCACATGGGAACTTCCCCATCTCACCGCTTGACTTTCAAAGGCCATGGCCTTACAAGTGTCCAGGCTGGAGGCTGTCCCACTGTCCTTTTGCTGGGACTCTGGCCTGTCCAGTGTGGCTGGAGAAAGTCAACAGGGAGCTGTGAATTGCTCCTCCCAGGTGACAAATAAGCAAGGCTCGTCCTCCTTGGATACAGCTGATCTAAACCCTCTCTCCCACTGCCTAGGCTGCTCCTGCTGCTTTCTGCTTGAACTGTTCTTCAAGACAGGGTTTCTCTGTGTAGTCCTCGGCTCTCATCTCCTTCTCCCCCTCCCCTTCAGGTGGTCTGAACATCCCAAACTTGTCCCAAACACACCTCCACAGAGACACAAGCTCAGACTGGGCTGTGTCCCAGAGCCACTGCTGCTGGCTGTGTGACTTTTCACTGGTTGCTTTGCCTCTCTGTGCCTGACCTGTCTGTCCATGAATGGGGGACGCAATAGCTCTCCCACTGTAGACTGTTCAGGTAATGAGATAAAGCAAGGCAAGTGAGTACCTAGCACAATGCCTGGCACATAGCAAGTGCTCAGCAAACACCAGCCATCAGGATTTGGAAATGAGAGGAACCGCCAGAACCTCAAACATCGACATAAACAGCTTCATGCTGCAGCCCGGGTTGACCTTGAACTCACAGCTGTCCTCCTGCCCTTTGTTTCAAAGTACTCCTCCTATAATCTTGTTGGGACTGGTTCCTCCTCATCTCCCTTTTCCTGAGACTGGCCCCTCTGTTCTTGGGTCTCCCTCTAAGGTTTTTTGTTCCCTGGGGGTAGGTGGAGAACTGAACCCTAAGCCCTCATCCCATGTGCTAGGCAAATGCTCTATCAGTAAGTTATAGCTTCAGCTTTCTTTTTAAAAACTCTTTTAAAAAGGTATTTATTTTTATTCTTCGTATGGGTGTTTTGCAGGCATGTATGTGCATCGTGTGCCACCAGAAGAGGTATCAGATCCCCTGGAACTGGAGTTACAGACAATTGTGAACCACCATGTGGGTGCTTGGATTTGAACCTGGATCCCATGAAAGAGTAACTGGGGCTCTTAACTGATGAGTTATCTCTCCACCCCCTATTATTTTAAATTTTTAATTTATTTTATTTTTATGTGTATGAGTGTTTTGTCTGTATGCGAGCATGTGCGTCAGAAGTATGCAGTGCCCATACAGGCCAGAAGAGGGAGCCAGACCTCCTTGAAAGGAAATAACTGTTTCGAACCACCCTGTGGATACTAGGAGCTGAACCCTGGTCTTCTCTTTACTTTTAAAAATGCATTTTTAAACAAGGAAGTGGTTGCACACATCGTTAATCCCAGTACTTGGGAGGCAGAAGCAGGTGTTTACAAAGCAAGTTCCATTATAGCCAGGAATATATGAGAAACTGTCTCTTAAAATTTAAAAAAAAAAAATGTATTTTGATACCTGTTCTTTTTGGGTGGTGTGGTTTGTAGTGAGAGGTCATGGTGGTGACAAGGAGGTGTCCCGTAGTGACAAAGTGTAGCCATTTTGTTATTGGTCTCATGTAGTCCAGGACAGCTTTGAACTCCTGCCTCTGCCTTCTAAGGACTGGGGTTACTGACATTTACCCATCATGCCCTGCTTTACTTTTTATTCTGAGACATAATATCACTATGTAGCTCAGGATGGCTTTAAACTTTGAATCCTGCCTCAGCCTCCTGAGGAGCTGGGAACATAGACTTGCAGATTACTGGCTCTGAGAGCTCTGCTCACTCCTGTCTCCAGAGAGCCATATAGTCCAACACCTGGTAGGTTCTTCCTGGGGCCCAAGAATGAGCATGTGTGCAGAGAGTCCAGCGGAGCCTCTGGTGGACTTCCAGGTGTCAGGGCAGGGTTCTGAGGCAGCACAAGGAAGTTCCTGTTTGTCTCCTTTCTGGGCTGTGAGCAAGCCAGTGCAGGGAAATAAACCCGTGAAAGCAAACTGTCAGCCTTGGCGACAAGCACCTTCACCCACTGAGCCATCATGCGGGCCCTCAAGAAAGCCTTGTCAGCATGAAGTGTTATGATTGGCTGAGGGCTGTCAGGGTGGGCTGCCCAACATGGGAGTCTCAAAAGACTACTGAAATGCTTGAATGGAGTCTGAGGCAGGAGAAAGGGCTCACAGAAGGGCTATCCCAAGGCCTTATTGAAAGGGGAACAGACTCAGGTTGCTAAAGGATTGCAGGCTGTTGATCCCTTGAATGCCATCCCCCATCTCCCCACCCCCCAGGTCCCATTCCCTTACTCCAAATTGACTGGAGTGGGGACAGAGACCAACTTCTGCAGGAAACTAGGGTATCTGGCCCTCCCCTGAACCTGGCTCTGAACAGTCTGTTCTTGTTTGCGGCCCCCGTTACAGGGCAACAGCTATTGCTCACCCTTCATGTGATCCGAGAGGGCCAAAACTTTGAGGCCTGGAAGAAACTCAAGCCCCAGCCAGCAGCCTGGCTTCGGAATGCTCAGCTGGTCCCCTCCTGGGGCTCATGTGACTGACGTGCAGCTATAAATATCAGAGGGGCCTCAGACCAAGACAGAAGTCGGGTGTCAGGGGACGAAGACAAAGAGGATCCGATTGGGTTTGGCGACAAAGGCAAGCCCTCCATTCTACTTGGTGTGACGCAGGTGGAAGAGGCAGTCGCGTTTCGAAGCAATATGGATTATAAATCTACCCTGATTCCGGACGGAAATGCTATGGAGAACCTGGAGAAGCAGCTGATCTGCCCCATCTGCCTGGAGATGTTTACCAAGCCTGTGGTCATCCTGCCCTGCCAGCACAACCTCTGCCGGAAGTGTGCCAACGACATCTTCCAGGTCAGCGCTAGGCAGGGCCCGGACCTGGAATCCCCACCCCTGCCCCGTGCCCCCAGAACCTGGATGGCTTCTCAGACGCCCCTCCTCTCAGCCTAGGTCACTTCGGCCACTTGCTCCATTGAGAAGCCATACAGAGACCCCTGGGAAGGGCTGGGGGGCGGTGTGCGTAGGGAAGGGGCTAAGGGGAAAGGGGGAGCTGCTCCGGTCCTTCTCCACATGTACCCATCTAATCCCACCCTGCCCGCAGCTCCCTGCTCTGCCTGGACCTCTCATTCCCTAGTCAAGAGTCAAATATCTCAAGTGATAAAAGGGAAAGGTGGTTAGAGAGGAGAGAGAAACCAGGCCCTGGGGCAGGAGCCAGCTCCAGGGTGGCAGGCGGCCCAGACTTTGGGAGGAGGGTGGCAAGAAGAGAGCATCTCAGAGGCTGCCGTGCTCCAACATGGGGGCAGAAGGGATTCCATCTTCCTGAGGAGGGAAAGGGCACAGTTGAGACGACTGTACAGGGAGGAGGGTCTGAAGCCATGACGACAAATGCTTTTCTAAACTCAGGTCTAGCTACATATGCCAATAATCCCATCATTCACGAAACTGAGACAGGAGGATTGCTAAGAGTTTAGGGTCAGTTTGTGCTACCTAATTAGTTTGAGATAGCAAGACCCTACCTCAAAAACAAAACAAAAAAAATTTTTTTTCCACAGTTGTATTTAAAGTAATATCCTGGGAGCTGGCTCTAATTCTAAGACCTGTGGTATCAGTGGTAAACTGAGGCATAGAGAGACTATAGTTGCTTGTCTAAAGTCACATGACTTGTACTCACATTGGCTGGTACTGACCCTCTTGCCTTGTTTGAGTGTTTCAACCAAGATACTTCACCACATGGGTGGGCTGGTTCTAGGTCAAGGCCAGGAGCCGGTGGGTGGTGCCCTTGGGTTTGGCCAGTGTGTTTAGAGCAGCTGGAGCAAGGAGAACTGAGACTGGAGAGGGTAGGACCGCCTGCCTCATCTTTGCCTTGGCTGTCTGCAGGCTGCGAATCCCTACTGGACCAACCGCGGTGGCTCGGTGTCCATGTCCGGAGGTCGTTTCCGTTGCCCGTCGTGCCGCCATGAGGTGATCATGGACAGGCACGGGGTGTACGGCCTGCAGAGGAACCTGCTGGTGGAAAACATCATTGACATCTACAAACAGGAGTGCTCCAGGTCAGTGCGCACCGAACAGCCCCGCCTCCTGCCCCGCCTCTCCCACCGGTCCCTCCCACCTCGGGGAGACGGCAGCCACATTGACCAGCACGGAGAGCCAGCACCCTCTGCCTCAGACAGAACCTCAGCTCTTTAGATCTGGGTATACCAGGGGCATGAGGAAGAGTCCTGAGACTAGGGTGCAGGTGTGTGTGTGTCGCTGTGTGCATAAGAAGGAGAGAGGGAGAGAGGGAAGGGGGAAGGAGAGAGAGAAAGCAAGTCCTTCATCCTGTGGGATTATCCCTATATAGAAAAGGAAATGGAATCTCTTTTTTTGTTTTGTTTTGTTTTGTTTTGTTTTTTCGAGACAGGGTTTCTCTGTGTAGTCCCGGCTGGCCTGGAACTCACTCTGTAGACCAGGCTGGCCTCGAACTCAGAAATCCGCCTGCCTCTGCCTCCCAAGTGCTGAGATTAAAGGCGTGCGCCACCACCGCCCGGCAGAAATGGAATCTCAAAGGACAGAAATCAGTTAGGTGTGGTGACCCAAACCTATGAACCTATCACTCGAGAGGCGGAGACAGAGGGATGGATTACTATGAGGCTCAGGTCAGCCTAGCTTACAGAATAAGACCAAGTTCACCCCTTCTCAACAATAATATTAACAACATCAACAACAACAGTCATTATTATTTCTGTCTTGGACAGTTACCCAAAGTTTACCAGTTGGGAAGGGGGTGATTTTGGCAGAATTTGTGCATAGTAGGAGTTGTGCAGGGTTGGGCACCAAACTGTAAAGTGACACAGCTCCCTGGGTGATGTTTACAAGGAAGGGCTTCCTGGCTGGGGCCCAATGGTAAAACTTCCTGTGGTGAGGCACCCCTAAGAGTGCCCTGGGAGCTGGGATCCCCAGCACCAATGCCAACTGGTCCATTAACCCATCAGTCAAGTCAATCAGAACATGCCAACAAGAACTGAGGTCCATGAGGACTGCTGTCCTCCTGGCCTCACAGCCTAAAACCTTCACCAGGCCAGTGAAGATGGGGTATATCTGTAATCCCAGCATTCAGAAGGCTGAGGCAGGAGGGCTGAGAGTTCAAACCCAGCCTAGGTAGCCAGACTCAGTCAAGAGAACAGACAATAGGATTCGTGCTCGTCAAAGAGGATGTCACTAGGAGATGCAAAAATACCAGAGATTCATGGAGCATTGAGTGCTGCCCTTGGCTGCTCCGTGCATTTCCTGTCTAGTCTCACCGTGAACTCACAAGGCCACCTCATACCTGAAAGAGAGGGTGTGACCAACTCCATGGTGAACATTCTCCTGGCTGTGTGTGTGTGTGTGTGTGTGTGTGTGTGTGTCTGCACTCATGGTAGAGACTGGAACTCACTAGGCAAATACTCTATCACAGAATGACATCCCCAGAGCTTGCATTTTCAAGATGGAGCCTTGACATGTAGCTCACGCTGGTATCAACTTGAGAGTCTTTTGTTTCTTAATCTCAGCTTTAAAAATATATTTACTTTATTTTGCTTACATATCGGTGTGTGTGTGTGTGTGTGTGTGTGTGTGTGTGTGTGCATCCACGTGTCTGGTATCTGTGGATATACTAGAAGAGGGTACTGGTTCCCTATATTAGTCAGGGTTCACTATAGAAATATAACATGCAACACACACACACACACACACACACACACACACACACAAACTAGTTGTGTAGTCCACAAAGTTGGATGTCTCAGCTACTCTTCATTATATGTCAGAGGCACAAAAGAATAGGGTCTAATGCCAGTAAAGGAACAGACTTGCTAGTGAGAGTGAGAGCAATCGGGCAAACCGAGTGCTTCCTTCTTCCATGTCCTGTATATTGGCTGCCAGGAGAAGGTGTGGCCCAGATTAAAGGTGGATCTTCCCACCTCAAAAAAAGATCTAGAGCCGGGCAGTGGTGGCACATGCCTTTAATCCCAGCAATTGGGAGGCAGAGGCAGGTGGATTTCTGAGTTCGAGGCCAGCCTGGTCTACCGAGTGAGTTCCAGGACAGCCAAGGCTACACAGAGAAACCCTGTCTCAAAAGAAAAAAAAAAAAAAAAAAAGAAAAGAAAAAGAAAGAAAAAGGAAAACCAAAAAAAAAAAAAAAAAAAAAAAAAAA
>JANHMN010000004.1:18383785-18397003 GCA_030674055.1 Rhabdomys pumilio | reverse complement strand
AAAAAAAAAAAAAAAAAAAAAAAAAAAAAGATCTAGATTAAAAGTGGGTCTTCCCACTTCGAATGATTTAATTAAGAAAAAACTCCCTGGCCAGGCTGTGGTGGGCCACATCTGTAATCCCAGCACTCAGGAGGCAGAGGCAAGTGGATCTTGGTGAGTTCCAGGCCAGCCTGGTCTACAGAGCAAGTTCCAGGACAGCCAGGACTACACAGAGAAGAAACCTGTCTCAATAAACAAACAAACAAACAAACAAACCCAGCCACTTGGGTTTTAGTTAATTCCAGATGTAGTCAAGTGGACAAGATATAGTTATCACAATCGCCCTGGAACTAGAACTGAAGTTACAGACAGCTGTGAGCTGCATGTGGGTACTGGGTGAACTCTCCTCCTTTGCAGGAATGGAAAGCTCTTACTGGCCCACCCCTCTCTCCAGCCATCACAGTAAATATCCTACGCTTCTCTGTTACATTGTGTCTCCTGTCACTAGCACACAGCACTACAAACGGACGTTGTTGAGTCCCAGGCATGGTGGCATATGCCTGTGATCCCAGTTAATTGGGAGTCTGAGGCAGGAGGATCTCAGTTTCAAGGTTCATTCTGCCTGGACAACTCAGAAAGATATTGATTCATAGTAAAAAGATACTAATGAGAATAAAGGTCTGGGAATGTCGGTCAGTAACAGAACTCTTATCTAACACAAGGCTCTGTCCAGTCTCCAGTCTCTTCCACAGACAATGCATACATAGACATTTAAAAATATTTTTATTTATTATTATTATTAGCGTGTGGTGTGGGTGTGAGTGCACACCCGCTATGGCCCATGTGTGGTGGTGAGGAAACAACTTTGTGGAATCGGTTCTCTCCTTCTGCCTTTACGTGAACCCCAGGGATCAAACTCAGGTTGTTAGCCCTGTGCTGCAAGCACCCTTATCTCCTGAGCCATCTTGTCAGCCCACAGATGCTTGTTTTGGATGATGGTGATGGTGATGGTGATGGTGATGGTGATGGTGATGGTGATGGTGATGGTGATGGTGATGGTGATGGTGATATTTATTAGTACACTTACATTAGCCTAATGCTGTTGAGTTTTGAAGCTCATGTTGTGACTTGGAGGTTTTCCCTAATGAGGGAAGACAATGGTAGTTGCCCTTGAGCAGGGTCTGCTCAGAGCTCCACGGGCCACATTCTGGCATGGTTGGTACAGCTCTGAGAGACACTCAGGCGTGAAGGACTGGGATCACAGAAGACAAGCTAGTGTTTGACCCTGAGGTCTGGCTACAGGGAGGGAGGTGTCCTCAGGCAGCAGGCCCTTTCCATCCTGCTGTACACCTGTACCACCGTCCCAGGGCATCGCCGCAGGTGGCAGTGGCACCAGGGAAATCCCTGTCACTATGGCTATGGTGTGGGGTTTCTGGGCTCAAAGATGAAAAAAAAAAACCAAAACCTAGTATTTGGAAAGGGACTCCTGGAGGAAGCAGTAAAGCCTGGATGTGACCAGCCATGCTGGGGGAGGTGCCACACGGACACTGATGGGGGATAGTCACTGTTGGAGATGGTTCGACGTCAAGGCCGGGGGAGTGCAGACATGACAGCTTATCCTAAATGAATGTAAGGTCTAGCTAGCCTCGACTCTAAAACCCCAGTCAGGGCTGGGAAGCAACTGACGTTGGAGAGGAACATGCCGGGTACCCTAGTCGAGGAAGCCATAAAGAGAGAGGCCACAAAGAAGAAACTCTGGGGCCAGCTAGATGGCTCAGTGAGTAAAGGTGCTTGCCGCCAAGCCTGATAACCCGAGAGTTCTATCCCCTGGACCCACATGGTAGAAGGAGAGAACCAACTCCTTCAAGCTGTTCTTCGACCTTCATGGATGTGGTGTAGCCACACATATCCCTCCCCAAAATGCACATATATTAAATAAATGCAATTCTTAAAATGAAGAGAGAGAGAGAGAGAGAGAGAGAGAGAGAGAGAGAGAGAGAGAGAAATTGATTCCGAGCCCTGGAGAGTCTTTGTGTAGCGTTGCTCTGGGCTTCTCTGTAGCCCAGGACTCCACCACGTACACTTGTATGGCTTAGGGTGCACAGACTTCCCTTCTCTGAACTCTAGGACACCCTCAGGATGTGTTTACTGAGGTACTCTTTCTACCTGTATTTTATTTCCACAGTCAGTCTCCACAGAAGGTACTGTATGTTATAGACTCGAGGAAGAAAAACAAGCAGGCTTCCCTGCCCGGTTGGAGGGTACAGTCTCATGGATTAAATATAGACAGGAAGGCAGCCATCAGAATACATTGCCCAGGCCCCAGCAACCAAAACTGTGGGGTCTATAATTAGAGCACAGGAGTTCTGGCCTCTCCTGCTGCTGGGCCATGGTGGGCAAATTCATTTATTTCCTGCGACTCTGTTGTGTCTCCCACATGGTTAGCATCTTCTGGTCTGACTGGACTTCTGGGGTCCTCCCCATGCCCTCTGTACCAGCTCAGGCCAGGTCCAACACCGGAGCCTGAGTTTTAAGGTTGGAAACTGGTTTGTTTGATAGCATTAGCTTCCTTGACCGTGGGCTCCCAGAAGTTAAAGAGGAGAATGTTTGGAGCAGCCTGGCCCACTGGCAGCTCGCATACGGATGGGTGGCTTCCTGTGCTTGGGGCTAGGATGAGACAGGGAGATGGGACAACCCTGACCTGTGATTCTCCTCCACCTCAGTCGGCCCCTGCAGAAAGGCAGCCACCCGATGTGCAAGGAACATGAAGACGAGAAAATCAACATCTACTGTCTTACGTGTGAGGTGCCTACTTGCTCCTTGTGCAAGGTGTTCGGGGCTCACCAGGCCTGTGAGGTTGCCCCTTTGCAAAGCATCTTCCAAGGACAGAAGGTACTGGCTACAGCTGCTGGGCCCAGATGATTCTGGGGGTGGATTTGACCCTTGTAGATGTGCTGAGCCGGCCTTTCAGGAATAGTCCCTCTTAAGGGACTTCCCAGGCCACAGGGACAGCAGCCGGTGCCTCCCTGGGGGAGGTGACTGAGCTCATGGGTTATACTTAGAGCCACTTGAGAGCACCTGGGTGTGGCCACAGGGAAGAGTCCATGGCTTCCCTGTCCTGTCTACTCTGTGGTCCCACCTGAGCCTCTCATGCAGCATAAGGCAGAGGGTGAGGCTCTTCCCTGGGCCGTGGCAACCCAGCATCCTGCCATGGAGTGAGCTGTAGCAGTACTTTCTGAGCAATCCATTTGTCACACTCCACTCCTCTCTCTCTCTTCTAGAACTTTCCAGTTCTATTCCTTCTCTCAGAAAGTAGCAGCTGGGGATGGTAGCCTTTAAGCCTAGCACTCAGGAGGCAGAGGCAGGATCATTATGAATTTGAGGCCAGCCTGGTCTATATATTGAGTGCCAAGGCAGCACAGTAAGGCCCTGTCTTTGAAAAAACAAGAGAGACACAGAGAGAGAGAGAGAGAGACAGAGAGGACAGAAAGAAGGAAGGAAAGAAAGAAAGACAGAGAGAAAGAAAGAAAGAAAGAAAGAAAGAAAGAAAGAAAAAAGGAAAGAAAGAAAGAAAGAAAGAAAGAAAGAAAGAAAGAAAGAAAAACTAGTTTTCTTTTGTTCCTTTGTCAGTGCCTTGCTGTGTATTTTGGATTCCTCAGCTCCCCTCTCTGGGTCTCTCTCATAAAAGATACATCTGTGGTAGTCTCTGCTTTAGACATGAGCTGCACCCCAGAAGGAGGGATAGCAACACTATTGATGACTCTGTCAGAGAGAGGGAGCATGGACACCATGTTGCTATAATGCTGAAGAAGCAGCAGGCACTGAGTCTATTTCTGTCTCTCCTCTCTCACCCCCCTGCCATCCAGACTGAACTGAGTAACTGCATCTCCATGCTGGTGGCAGGGAATGACCGAGTGCAGACTATCATCTCTCAGCTGGAGGACTCCTGCCGAGTGACCAAGGTGAGGGTATAGAGCCATCCTGTCAGGTGGTGAGGGGTTCAAGCTTCCAGTGCAGCTGCTCTCTGGGGAAGGCCTGAGCTATGAGTGCAGATTGGGGTTTGGAGTCTTGGGTGCCCCATAGAGATGGCAAGAAGGGACACAGTCATTTCTCCGTTCCCTTGGCAAACACAGCAGCTGTGTCACATCCTGCTGAAGGACAAAACAGACCCCCGTTGGTCCCTGACTGCAGAGACCCACCAATATTTCCAGAGTTAATCATTTTATTGTAGAGCAAAATTCCTGAACTTTTAAAGGCTCACATTTGACTCAGATTGTGGAAGCTCAGAGGCTCTGGAATGATGCAGGGTTCTGCACTTCTTCCTTGCTTAAATTTTATTTTTTATGTATATGGGTGTTTTGCCTGTGCACCATGTGTGTGCAGTGCCAGAGGAGACCAGAAGAGGGAGTCAGATCCCCTGGAAATGGAGTTCAAGATAGTTGTGAGCCACCACACAGGTGCCGGGAATTGAATCAGGGTCTTCTGGAAGAGCAGCCAGTGCTCTTAACCACTAAGCCATCTCTACAGTCTTCTTCCTGTCTTTCTACCTTTGATTTGATGTTTGTTTGTTTGTTTGTTTGTTTGTTTGTTTGTTTGTTTTTTGGAACAGGGTTTCTCTGTGTAGCCCTGGCTGTCCTAGAACACTCCCTCTGTAGTCTGAACTCAGAAATCCACCTGCTTCTGCCTCCAGAATGCTGAGACTGAAGGTGTACACCACTGCCTGGCAGATTTGACTTTTTGAGACTAGGTTTTGTGAAGAACAGGACAACCTTGCATTTATATGTAGCCTAGATTGCTCTTGAACTTCTGATCCTCCTGAAACTACCTGTCAAGTGCTGAGATTACAGGCATCAGGTAACTGGCTGGAAATTTGCATTTCTACTGAGCTTTGGCAGGCTGTTGGTTCTACAGACTGCAGAAGGCTGAGGTAGCTTTCCTAGCCAGATGTGATGGCACATCTGTAATCTCAGCATCTGGGAAATGGATGCAAGAGAATCAGAGAAGTTCAAGTCCACCTTCTTATACATAATGAGTTTGAGGCCAGCCTGGAATACACGAGACTGTCTCAAAAACAAACAAAAACAAAAGCAGAGAAAGAAGAGGAGAAAAGAAAAAAAAGAAGGAAGCTTTTGCATTCCTGGAAGAAAATTCAAAATCCTGCTCTTCCTGGATGTGGTGGCGCACAACACCAGTGCTCAGGAAGAAGAAGCAGGTGGATCTCTATGAGTTCGAGGCCAGCCTGCTCTACATAGTGAGCTCCAGGCCAGCCTGCTCTACATAGTGAGCTCCAGGCCAGCCAGGACTACACAATAAGAACCTGTCTTGAAAGGAAGAAAGAAAGAGAAAAAGAAAGAAAGAGAGAGAGAGAAAGAAAGGAGAGAGGGAGGGAGGGAGGGAGGGAAGGAAGAAAAAAATCTGGCCTCTTCTTGAGATGGTGGTAGGGAGGAGGAATATCATAAGCCCAAGTGGGCTGAGCTGTGGAGTGGAGAGAAACATTATTATCCCTCTGAGAGGCATCTCATTCCGAAAGGTGTCGCTGCCAAGCCCATTTGACTTTTTACTTTAAGACAAAGGCTCACTAAGTTGCGCCAAGTCAGCCTTCCGTGCAGGCATTTTCTTCTCCTTAGCTTTGCATCTTGTGTGATGGAGACTCTTCTTGCTGCAGAGAGTTCCTGGGGCCCTTCTTTCTCAGAAAGTGGATTGGGACCCCATGGGATGCGACTGTAGGGTTTCTGTCCTCAGGAAAACAGCCACCAGGTGAAGGAGGAGCTGAGCCAGAAGTTTGACGCCCTCTACGCCATCCTGGACGAGAAGAAGAGTGAGCTGCTGCAGCGGATCACACAGGAGCAGGAGGAGAAGCTGGGCTTCATCGAGGCCCTGATCCTCCAGTACCGAGAGCAGCTGGAGAAGTCCACCAAGCTTGTGGAGACAGCCATCCAGTCCCTGGATGAGCCCGGAGGGGCCACCTTCCTCTTGGTGAGTGCATACTCACTTGGTGAGTGAACTATACTCTTTCTTTTCTTTTTTATTTCTTTTTTAAAAAATGATTTATTTATTTATCTTATGTTTATGAGTACACTATCACTGTCTTCAGACACACCAGAAGAGGGCATTGGAACCCATTACAGATGGTTGTGAGCCACCATGTGGCTGCTGGGAATTGAACTCATTACCTCTGGAAGAACAGTCAGTGCTCCTAACCATTGAGCCATCTCTCCAGCCCACTATACTCTTTCTAAACCCTCGAACAGGCAGTTTAAATCTTGGTGAAATGACAGGCATCTCGCCACTACAGGCTCCTGACTATAATCCTAGTTCTTGGGCAGCTGAGACAGGAGGATTGCAAGTTTAGGAGAAATCAGGGCAGTTTGGTAAAATATTTTCTTAAAATAAAACATGCCAGACTAGGCTTGGTGACACACGACTTTGATCCCAGTACTTGGAATACACGTGCACAGGCAAGAGGATCTCTGTGAGTTTGAGGCTAGCCTGGTCTATATAGCAAGCTCTAGGCTAGCCAAGATTGCATAGGGAGACCATGTCAATAAACAAGCAAACAAACATAAAAAATATTGGGGGTGGAGAGAAGACTCTGTGCTGAAGGACATTTCTTTTAATCCCACTGCTGGAGAGACAGAGGCAGGCAGATCTCTGTGACTTTGAGGCCAGCCTGGTCTACAGAGTAAACTCCAGGACAGCCAGAGCTGCATAATAGAGAGAACTTGTCTCAAAACACAAACAAACAAACAAGCAAACAAAAAACAACCAACCAAAGAAAAATAACATTTTGGTTTTGTTCTTGCAAAGGACCTGGGTCTAGTTCCCAGCACCCACATGGTGGCTTCCAACCATCCATAACTCCAGCTCCAGGGCACCCAATACCAATTTCTGACTTCCAAGGGCACCAGGCACATATGTGGTGCACACACATACATGCAGGCACTCATACATACACTTAAAACAAAAACAGACCTTTTACAAACAATATCAACAAAACCCAGAGGGGAGGGGCTGGAGAGATGTCTCAGGGGTCAAGAGTACCTATGATTCTTTCAAAGTACTTGAGTTAAGTTCCCAGTACCCATGTCTGACAGCTTTAAAATGCCTATAATTCCAATTGCAGGGAAATCTGACACCCTCTTCTGACCTCTAGGGACTGCAACATACATACATACATACATACATACATACATACATACATACATACATTTAAAAACATACAATAAAACTACAATACCCAGACCACATGCCTTGAAACTTTAATGGTCTGCTTTGTCCAGCTCATGGTCTGAAAAGGAAGTTTGATTGACTCTCATTCAGGAGACTTCAGACATTGTAAGTGCTTGGTCAGAGAGACCCTGGTTTCCTGACAGGACAGTGGAAGCATACTGGGGTACATGCTGGCCAAGATCTCTGCTAACCTGGGACAGAGAGAAAGTGTCTGAGTTCTAACAGGGCAGGAATCGAGTTACGCCTGTACCATGGAATGGTACCTGGAGTCTATCCTTGGGGGTTTCAATGTTAACCTCTGCTCTTTCTCTCCACAGAGTGCCAAGCAGCTCATCAAGAGGTCAGTGTTTCCATGGCTGTGGCCCACGACCCTCGTTTCCCCCAGGGCTTCTGACACCTGTCCAATGGGATCTTGTGCATTAGTTCTGCAAGGATTGGGGCTCCCCCACCCCCGACCCCGACCATGTCCCCTACTTTCTTAGATCATCCACTCTGCTTGACCCTAAAGAAGAAGTGCTCTCTGTCTCTTCATCCTCTCTGTTCAGGGATAGATTGTGAGACTGGGATGGACCCACATAGAGCCAAGGCTAAGCTGTCCCTTCCCGCAAGGAGCCCGAGACCTCACCCTGTCTCTCTCCCCCCAACAGCATTGTAGAAGCTTCCAAGGGCTGCCAGCTGGGGAAGACAGAGCAAGGCTTTGAGAACATGGACTACTTTACTCTCGATTTAGAACACATAGCAGAGGCCTTGAGGGCCATCGACTTCGGAACAGGTAAAGGAAGTAATGATGCTTCTTGCTTGTACATGTTTGACCTTCGAACGGCAGCGTTCCTCTTGACCTCTGATGGGATGAAGATTCATTTAAAAAGTCAAATTTACACAGTCAATGTTGACAGGGTCTCTCTATGGAGCCCTGGCAGTATTAGAATTCTCTAAGTAGACCAAGCTGGTCTGGAACTCACAGAGATCTGACTGTCTCTGCTTCCTGAGTGCTGGAATTACAGGCATGTGCTCCCCATGCCTGGCTCCACAGTCAACTTTGTGATGAATCTAGAGCCTAGCACAGTGCCTGGTACATAATTGTTACTAAATAAATTCTGTGTGGAGCCAAAGTTTATGACATCTGGCATTAGACAGATCTGACTTCAAATTCTGATTCTGCCATTTGTGTGTTATCTGTGTGACCTTTGGCACTCTGCCACCCCACCACCACTTTTGTGGTCTCCTGTTTTGGTTGGATTTTTGGAAGGATCCATTACTGGTGATCAAACCCAGGGCTTGGAGTCTTACTTAGCACCTGGGAAGTTTAGGCAGGAAGATGGTGAGCTGGAGACCAGCCTAGGCTACATATTCAAGGATATTCAAGATAGGTTGCACTGTGTGAACATAACGTATCGGAGGCTTGCACTATCCACCGCCACCCCCAGCAGGGGGAACATACCAACAGTGTTTCTTGAGCTCATTTATGTAGACCAAGCTGGCCTCAAAGTCACAGAGATCTGATGGCCTCTGTCTCCTAAGTACAGGCATTAAAGGCATGTGCCACTACATCCAGCCCTGAGCCCACTTATTGGTTGGACTTTTCATGCTCTGAGCACCGAGACGCTGTTGTAAAGATGTAAATTCCATCACTTAATACAACTCTAGGATGCAGCTATGTTAGTGTATCAGTGTGTAGCTTAGGAAACTGAGTTTGGACAAAGCAATCCCTTGTTCAAGGCCACGCGGCTAGTAAGTAGCTGATCGAGACCTCACTTGGGGCCACTTGACTTACCAGACTGTCTGAGGACATATGAGACAATATGAAGACGCCATGGGACCTGCCCATAGTGATTCTCTGGGAAAGACTCTTATGAATAGTAATTATGGTTTAGATTAAACACTAGGCCCCCCTGGATTATCAAGATTATGCATAGATCCTGGGTCTTTGGCTGGAGGTTTTACTTGACAATTTTGTTGTTTTGTTTGTTTGTTTGTTTGTTTGTTTCTTGAGATAGGGTGTCACTATGTAGCCCAGGCTGTCCTTGAATTTTCGGCTAGTCTCTCATCTCAGTTTCCTGAGTGCTGGGTTTACAAATTAAAACCATGGTAGGCACTCTGGTTTGTAGATGGGCCTGTGAAATGTTGACTCTGCAATTCCCCAAGGCCTGGAAAGGTGTGGGGAGGGGACAGGGTCCTGTTAGGAAGATTTGAAGGTCACACACCCCAGAATGAGAAAGTGTGAATCCAGGTTGTGGGGTTGGGAGTGGGAGATGGGGGATGGAATGGAGATATGAGACTGTCCCACTCTCCTTAACTGAACTCCCTCACCCCGCCCAAGACTGCCTCTCTGTGGACTGAGAAACCAGGCAAACAAGGAGATGCTGAGGCAGCAGATTTCAAAGGCTGAGCAAATTCCTCTCAGCCAAGGACTCTGATCCCTGAGAATAGGAAATGTTTACCTTGTCTCCCCTTTGTGATGTGTCTGTTCCACTGAGATACACAAAACTCTAAGTGTGCCTCCTGCCTCCCTGAGGCCGCAGGTATGCCAGTGATGAAGGATGCTAGTGTCTTGGAGCAAAAGGACTATAATCTGGAAGGAGGAGGCACGGGATATGGAGGCCAGACTCCATGAGCTTGAGTCTCACATGCCACCTCCCAGGCCCCTGCTGCCTTTAAGTGCCCAGTAGGGCCCAGAAATGGGGACAGAGGTCCCCTCTAGGCCAGTCTTCTAATAGCTGCTGTGAGAAGCCAGTCCCATCCTAACACAGTTGATCTCGTCACAGATGAGGGTGAGGAGGAGTTTACTGAAGAGGAAGAGGAGGAGGAGGAGGGCGTGTCCACAGAGGGTAAAGAAGGTAGGAGCCCCCGCCCTTGTGCCTTCCTTGATGAGAATGCCAGGCTACACATTGCCAGGGTGTGTGCATGCTTGGTGTCAATATTCGTTCTCCTCTTTTGTTGCACGTGGGGGGTATGCACACATGCACGCGTGTCTGCACACTTGTGTGCTCAGGGGTGCCCATGCAGAGGCCCAAGGCCGACATCCAGGATCTTTTAGATCACTCTCCACTGCATTCACTGAGGCAGGGTCTCTTAATAGAACTCAGAGTTCATGGATTTGCTAGTCTAGCTAACTGGGATTCCTTTTCCTACCTCCAGAGCTCTGGAATCACAAGGGTTACCATGGTCATCTAGCATTTCTTTGAGTGCTGGGGATCTGAATTCTGGCCCTCTCCTTTATGTAGGGACCCAGCCTCCAAGCCACCTTCCAGTTGCTGCTGCTTTCTCCCCTCCTCCTCTTCCTCTATCTCTTGCTCTACCACCAATACTACTTCCACCACTACCACCTCCTCCTCCTGCCCGTCCTCCTCTCCCTTTCTCCTCCTCCTCCTCTCCTTCCTCCTTCTCCCTTTCTTCCTCCTCCCCCTCCTCCTTCTTTAATGTACTCATAGTTTGCTAGGAACTCACTATGGGGTGGGGGTGGGGGGGCAGCTGGCCCCTTAGACCCGGGATCAAAGGCCTGCACCCTTACACCTGATTAGTGTTCAATCCTAGTTACTGGAGCCAAATTCCAAAGCAGCTAAAGTAACCAGCTCCAAAGAGGAGCTGTTACTAAGGCAGCCGTTCTCAGCCTGTGGGTTTCGACCCCTTTGAATGTTGGGGGGTAGAATGACCCTTTCACAGGGTCACCTGAGACATTGAAAAACCTTTACACTACAGTAGCAAAATCACAGTGATGAAGTTGTAATGAAAATAACTTTACGGTTGGGGTCAGCACAACATGAGGAACTGTACGAAAGCGTCGCAGCACTGGGTAGACTGAGAGCCACTGCTGTAGGTTACCTGTAGCCCATTGGATTCTGACGCTAAATTCTACGCAGGCTAGAGGTGTGGAGACTTGGCTTTAGTTGGTTTATCACCACAGCTCAGGAGGCCCCGGGTCCTCTTGAGTCTGTGTCTCACCATGAGTCTGTGTCTGATTTTTCTCTTTCAGGACACCAATGAGGAACTGGATGAGTGAGACACGCTCTGGATGCAGAGACGGGGGAGACAGGGGTGGGCTGGGGTGGGGGGCAGGCCCATCTTGGGAGGGGATTAGAGTTCCTTGGGGGGCACAATAGGGAGGTGTGTCTTCTCTCTGCTCAGAGAGCAAGGACTAGTGTAGAACCCCCCCCTTCTCCAACTGTGTCCAGCAGCTGCTGAAACACGATTGGAAATGTATCCAAAATGTCACAGGACACTTTTCTACGTTGGTGCAAAATGACATATTTTGTATGTTTTTAAAATGTGATTTTTGTATATACTTGTATACGTTTGCCAATTTGGTGCTTTTGTACGAGAACTTTTGTACGATTACTGACTAGTGAGTGTCACAAATGGGGAAGGAAGCCAAGACAACAGAGCTACCCACTTCCTTTCCTTGGTGGGGCGGCTGGGTCTCACTCAGAGACCTTGAGAGGAGCAATGTACTGTACATTTCAGTGCCCGTCCCCAATCACGGGGAGGACTGAATTTATGTTATATGTTGTTTTAATAAATGCACAAGGGGCTGGGCATTGGGGCGCACACCCTTTGATCCCAGTACTCTGGAGGCAGAGGCAGTTGGATCTCTATGAGTTCAAGGCCAGCCTGGTCTACATGGAGAGTTCCAGACTAGCCAGGGCTACATATAGAAACTCTGTCTCAAAAATAAAAATGAAAAAGAATAAAAAATAAACTCACAACGCTCTTTTCCTGTAACTACGAAAGAAGTGTGATTTCATTCAGCTTGAATGTGTGTGTGAGCATGTGAGAGTGTGTGTATGTGAGTGTGTGTGTGTGTGTGTTGCTAGCAGTGAAACTGAGGGTCCTGGAAGCACTTACCCAGGTCTACAGGAGGGCCCACATCAGACAACCTCTAATCCCAGCACTTGAGCATTAGACACCTATCTCTGGCTACAGAGACAGCCGTGTCAATAAGCAGAAAGCCTAATGGATGGCATAGCCAAGGCTAGGCTTACCTATCCCACACTTCCCAATGTGAGCTCCACGGAGAACCAGCTCTGCCACGGGCCTCACAAAACAGGTTCTAGTTCTCCCAAAGACCCACACCTGGCCTTTCACGGGTTTTACCCAGAGGTCCCATCCCAGGGTAGACAGCAAAGGAGGATGGGACCGAGGCAGGAGAGGAGAGGAGGAAACATACATGTGGTGCATGTGTCCATGACTGAGCGGACTACTGCTTCAGTACCCCAACCTGGCTCAGTGGTAGTGATGCAAGATGTTTCTAGTGAGTGGGGAAAGACACGGCTAGACTGAAATAGTTTACGGGGGATGGGGGCGAGGGGCGGGGGGAGCGGCAGGAGAATCGAGAGCTTATCTGCTGGCTTCTTCCTATCTCCCACTTCTCAAAGCCCCAGTTTGCCTCCTTGAGCATTTCCAGGTGGGATCCCTTGGTCCCTGGAGTCTTCTCCCGAGCAGTGAGAGGGCTCTCTGTTGTAATTACACTTGGTGATGCTCCCGTTTAGTTTGGAAATGGTGGGAGGAGCCAGAGTTTCATGGTCCAGAGTAGTTGGGTCTGGAACTGCTGCTGTCTGTGGGCAACAGACTGAATGAAGGTCACGGTGGAGCCCAGGCATCTTCCACGGAGGGCCAAGACAACCTCTAGCTCTGGGAATGAGGCAATGGTACAAAATACAGCAGCTTCAGGCTCTCAAAAGGGCAAAAGGCAAGGCTCAGGGCAGGAGAGGCAAGGAGCTATCACACCTGATCTAATCTCAGAGAGCTTGGAGAGTCCGATCCCAACAAGCAAACAGAACACAGAAGCAACACAGACACCGGAAGCAGCCTACCGTAAGAAAGCGGGTGAGCGGGCCAGCTTGACATGGTAGCAGATAACCTTGAATCCCAACACCTGGAGGCAGAGGCAGGCTGGTCTCTGTAAGTTCAAGCTTGATTCCAAGCTCAAGGATAGCCAGACTTGGGTAGGCAGACCCGGTCTCAAAATAAAATAAAATAAAATAAAATAAAATAAAATAAAATAAAATAAAA
>JANHMN010000004.1:18321989-18383775 GCA_030674055.1 Rhabdomys pumilio | reverse complement strand
AATAAAATAAAATAAAATAAAATAAAATAAAATAAAATAAAATAAAAAGCTAGAAAGCCCGACAGCTGGTGAGGCTGGCTTGGTGGTACACACCTGCAGTCCTGTTCATTTGTGAGATGGAGGCAGGAAGAGCTGATGTTCAAGGCCACCCTCAGCTACACAGCAAATCTGTGGACAGCCTGAGACCCTGTCCTATAAAACAAAAGCTCACAAAGCTGGCTAGGATGTATACCTGTCATCTCAGCCCCCAGGAGGCTTTGCAACAAGAAGGCCATGAGTCTGAGACCATGCAGGGCTTATTGCAAGCGTCAGGCCAGATAGGGCTGCATGGCAAGATGTGCCTTTGACAGTGACAAGGCGAGTGGATGTAGCTCGATTAATGGAGTGACTGCGGAAGAGTCACGAGGTCGGAGGTTTGATCCCCAGCACGGCACAAACTGACTGAGGTGACAAAGTCTATAATCCCAGCACTTTTGGGCTAGAAGCGGGGGGATCAGAAGTTCAAGGCCAGACTGGACTACAGAATCGATTTGTTTTCCTATGTATGCATGTATGTATGTATGTATGTATGTATGTATGTACCTTAGTGAACAGACACCATGACCAAGGCAACTCTTACACATTATACACAATATTTAATTGGGGCTGGCTTACAGGTTCAGAGTTTCAGTCCATTATTATCAAGGTGGTTACATGGCAGCGTCCAGGCAGGCATGGTGCAGGAGGAGCTGAGAGTTCTACATCTTCATCTGAAGGCTGCTAGGAGAATACTGACTTTCAGGCAGCTAGGGTGAGGGTCTTAAAGCCCACGCCTACTCCAACCAGGCCACACCCCTAAATAGTGCCATTCCCTGGGCCAAGCATATTCAAACCACCACATTCCATTCCCTGGCCCCCATAGGCTTGTTCAAATACATGAGCCTATGAGGGCCAAACCTAGTCACAGTATAATAAAAAATACATTTAGTCTAACTTCCAAACTCCGCATAGTTTATAGCACTCTTAACAATGTTAAAAGTTCAAAGTCTCTTCTGAAATTCATTCATCCAATCACTTAACTCATCCCCAAAGCAAGAAGGGAAACCAGCTGGGCAAAGTCCAAACTCTGCTTAGCCATGGCTGATGTCAAAGTGTTCTTCAGATTTTTTTCTTTCTTTCTTTTTTTTTTTTTTGGTTTTTCGAGATAGGGTTTCTCTGTGTAGTCCTGGCTGTCCTGGAACTCACTCTGTAGACCAGGCTGGCCTTGAACTCAGAAATCCACCTGCCTCTGCCTCCCAAGTGCTGGGAGTGCATGAGCCACCACCGCCCGGCCAGATGTTTTTCATCTTTGTTGACTGCAACAAACTTCTTTCTCCTGGGCTGCTTCCACTCCCTGTTGGCAGCTTTCCTCATCAGACAGCCCACAGCTTTGACATCTTGAACATCTTGGGGTCTCCAAGGGAACTTCAATGTTACAGCTTCTTGTTCCAATATCTGGGATTCACACATAATCTTCTGGGGTCTTCCAAAGGGTTTGAGTCACTTCTCCAGCTCTGCCCTTTAGCACTCTAGGCTCTGGGTGACTCTATGCCACTGCCACTGCTGTTCTTGGTGATCATCCCATGGTACTGGCACCTCCAATGCTCTGGGATCTTCTGCTGCAACTAGGCTTCACCAATAGCCTCTCATAGGCTCTCTTCACGGTGCCAGGCCTCAACTCTCTACATGATCCCTTCAGTTCTAGGCAGTCAACTGTAACTGAGGCTGCACCTTCACCAATGACCCTCCTCGGCCTCTTACACTGCCAAGTCTCAGCTGCTTTCCATGACCCCTTCATACCTTCAAAATAAGTATGAGCTAGGTGACTCTTACACATTACCAAGTCTAGCTACAGCACGAGGTACAACCTTGGCTATTTCTGTTTTTTTGTTTTGTTTTGTTTTGTTTTTTATTGGTTTTTTCTGTTTTGTTTTGTTTTGTTTTTTGGTTTTTCGAGACAGGGTTTCTCTGTAGCCCTGGCTGTCCCAGAACTCACTCTGTAGACCAGGCTGGCCTCGAACTCAGAAATCCGCCTGCCTCTGCCTCCCAAGTGCTGGGATTAAAGGCATGCGCCACCACCGCCCGGCTTGGCTATTTCTCGAACACAGCTTCTCTGTGCTCTCAGGAAACACTTCCCAGAATACATCACTTCAGTGATGCTGGTCTCTTCTTAATCACTGCTAATATCTTAGCTCCAGCTAACCAGCACCATCAGTTGTCCCAGTAGTGCCTTCTGGTTTTGACTCTAAAGCAGGAGTCACATGGCTGAAGCTCCTGAGTTCTGCTGCTTGCAGGAGCTGGAACATGGCCCCTTGTTCTATTACATAATCACCAGCTTTCTGTTTGCCAACTCCTTCACTGCCTAAGCTTGGCTGTCCTGGAACTTGCTCTGTAGGCTGACCTTGAACTCAGAGATCTGCTTGCCTCTGTCTCCTGAGATTAAAGGTGTGTACCACCATGCTTGGACCTCAGCTTAGCTGGGTAGGATCTTGCCCCAAAGTCCCCACTCCCTTAATCTGTTCCTCTCCTTGAACATAGGATTCACCTACATTTCACTTCCTGGTGCCCCTTTATTGCTTGAACCACATATTTTTTCTTTCTCAGCTTGATCCTTTTCATTACAACACTCTTCATAAGACTAAACCAGAGACCAAAGTCTCTGCTGGGCTTTTTTGAGACTTCCTTTGTCAGTGGAATCAATATAAATCTCTTTACCTTAGCCTCAGGAAAACTCTTTAGACAAGGACCAAAAGCAGCTACAGTCTTCACCAAAATACCACAAAAACAGTCTCTAGGCCACATTCTGAAATTCTTGACCCGACACCATGACCAAGGCAAGTCTTATGAAGGACAACATTTATTTGAGGCTGGCTTACAGGTTCAGAGGTTCCGTCCATTATCATCAAGGTGGGACCATGGCAACGTCCAAGCAGGCATGGTGCAGGAGGAGCTGAGAGTTCTATCTTCACCTGAAGGCTGCTAGCAGAATACTGACTTCCAGACAGCTAGGATGAGGGTCTTACAGCCCACACCCATGTGACACCCAACAAGGCCACACCTCCTATGTGCCACTCCCTGGGCCAAGCATATTCAAACTACCACAGTATGTATGTGTGTATTTATTTAAGACAGGTCTTTCTACAGATCCCTATTTGAAACAGGGTCTTTCTATAGATCCCTGGCTGTCCTGGAACTCACTGTGTAGACCAGGCTAGCCTTGAACTCAGAGATCTGCCTGCCTCTGCCTCCTGAGTGCTGGGATCTGTGCCATCACAATCAGAACATCCGGAATTTGTGGACAAGCCTGGGATTTGTGAGATTAAAAAAAGAAAAAGCCCTTAGAGCCCCACATACATTCCTGCATGTTAAACACCCAACCCAGCAACTCCATGATTTCCAGTCTCCCTGTTCATGTGACTCCGTTTAGAATTCACCTCTGCCAGGTTAGGCCTCACTGCCAGTCCTCCTGACATTGTGCCTCAAGCTTTTCCTATTTTCTGGCATGTGTGTCGTGTGACTACAGAGTGCACATGTGAGTGGTACGGATGCACACGTGTGCATGTGGAGACCAGAGGTCGATACAAGGCACTGCCCTTGCTCTCACCACTTCCTCCCCATTTTTGAGACAGGGTCTCACTATGTCGCCCAGACTGGCCTGACGTTCTGGATGGAGACCAGGTTGGCCTCATAGAGGTCCTCTTGTCAGTGTTAGGATTAAAGGCATTTTTTTAAAAAAAAGAAAAGAAAGGGCTTCATTATGTAGCCCAGGCTGGTCTTGAACTATTTCTGCCTCTTGAATGCCAGAATTACCAATGTGGGCCACCATACCTTGGCTAATTTTTGATTTTGATATGCAACTTTTTTTAGTTTGCAATATGTACACAGTTGTAAAATTTAGTGAATTATTGTAACATATAACTACTTTACTAAAGTCAAGCTAAGAAAAAGAATATGAGCTAGCCTTGGAACCTTCCTATGCCCATGCTAGCCCAGCTCCTGACTCTGCAGGGGCCATCACCCTATTGTCTTTACTCTCACACACCTGCATTTTCTTCCTCCTCCTCCCCCTCCTCTTCCCCCTCCTCCTTCTCCTCCTCCCTCCTCCTCCTCCTCCTCCTCCTCCTCCTCCTCCTCCTCCTCCTCCTCTTCTTCTTCTTCTTCTTCTTCTTCTTCTTCTTCTTCTTCTTCTTCCTCTTCTTCTTCGAACTCATTCTGTAGACCAGGCTGGCCTCAAACTCAGAAATCCACCTGCCTCTACCTCCCGAGTGCTGGGAGTAAAGGTATGCGCCACCACTGCCCCACTACATTTCTTCTTCTTCTTCTTTTTTTTTTTTCAACTTTTTTCTTTCTTTCTTTTTGGAGGGAGAAGACACCACAGTTCAACCTAATTAAGGATAAACAACTTGGGGGCTGGAAAGCCAGCTCTATGACTAAGAGTACTTACTTGCTGCTATTGTAGAGGACCTGGCTTTGGTTCCCAGCACCCACATGGTAGCTCACAACTGCCTGTAACTTCAGTTCCTGGGGATTCAAAGCCCCCCTCTGGCTCTAAGGCCTCTGGCTCTAAGTGCACAGATATACATGCTGGCAGAGCACACATACATATAGAATAAAATAAACAAATCTTTAATAATTAAAAAAAGAAGAAACATAGTTTTACAACTGAGGCCTTTTCTTTAACTCCTCTACCTCAAGCCATGTATTCACAGGGAATGGGTTTTTGTCTGTTAAGTCTCGCAACGCAGGCTCCTCTGGGTGAAGTGGCTGGTGCTTCGAACAGAACCCAGGTACCTTTTTCTTTGGCTTCTGCTTTCCTTCCTGTGTCAGGAGTCACCTCAGACCATGCTCAGCATACAAGTTAGTTCTCTCAGAATCTTGCCCTTGGTCAGGAGGTGATGACACATGCCTTTAATCCCAGCACTTAGGAGGCAGAGGCAGGCGGATTTCTGAGTTCAAGGCCAGCCTGGTCTACATAGTGAGTTCCAGGACAGCCAGGGCTACACAGAGAAACCCTGTCTCAAAAAAACAAACAAAAAAAAAAGAGTAGATAATTTAGGGCTGGAGAGATGGCTCAGCAGTTAAGAGCACTGACTGCTCTCCCAGAAGTCCTGAGTTCAATGCCCAGCAACCACATGGTGGCTCACAACCACCTGTAATGGGATCTGATGCCCTCTTCTGGTGTGTCTGAAGACAGCTACAGTGTACTTATGTAAATAAAATAAATTAAATCTAAAAAAAAAAAAAAAGGAAGAAAGAGTGGATAATTTAAAAATGAAAACAAAGGCTTTGGCCTCCTTGAAATCGCAGCATAACTGGTATATAACATCCTGTTTCCACATCATCTGTCCGTGTTACTGACTAGAGAAGCAGGCATTACTATGGCTCCATGAGCCCTTCATCTTGTTACTTGTCAAGAGGAGACACGAAGAACCATTTACTTGCTCCAGATAGGGAACCAACAAAGTACAGATACCAAGGTCCAACTTGGTGAACTAACGAGCTTTATCTGGGTTACTTACAGGGATGTGGGTGAGAGGTCTCCTCCAGGTACTGTAATGACTCAGACAGGAGCATCACAAATACCCCACTTCAGCACAGGCGGCAGGTCAAAAGTTGGAAATCTGGAACATTAAGCCTAACATACAGTCAGCTCAGCAGGCTGGAGAGGGTTCTTTCTAGGCAGTTAAGTTGGAAAAGCTTCTTCCTGGCAGCTCAGCAGGCTTCTGCTTCTAGTAAGATTTTTCTATTTTTGGTTTGTTTTTTTTTTTTCAAGACAGGGTTTCTCTATATAGACTTATCTGTCCTGGAACTCATTCTGTAGACCAGGCTGGCCTGGAATGCAAAGAAACCTGCCTGCCCCCACCTCCCAAATACCAGGAGTAAACGCATGCACCACCACTGCCCAGCTTTGTAGTATGACTCTCTTGGGCAGATCAGCTCATCTTAGAGTGTCTTCCTATAATCAGGCACTGCTTATATATGGTTGGGGAAGGATGAGCCTAGAGAATCTGGTCAGTTTTAGGAACTTCCTGAGACTACTGAGTTGTTTACTTCCTAAGTTTAAGGAAGTTTCTCCCACAGAATATCTGTTCTTTCATCTCTCCATAAGCATCCTCTCTTAAAATACCCTGTTATTTTACCTCCCCTTTAACATCCTACATCTGAATTAGCTTTATTTCAAGACACAAGGCTTTGATCTAGAAGGAAGCTGCTCCCAGTACATACTCAGCTTCTCTTTTGTTTCCTGTACCTGGGATCTAGCCTTGAACTCACTATCAAGGTGATATCCTGGTCTCCTAATTCTCTTGTCCTTATCTACCAGGTGCTACCAATCTTGTGAAGTCTTATTTTTATCTATTATTTATTTTTGAGGGAGTGTCTATGTAGACCAGGCTGACCTCTAACTCACAAATATCCCCCTGCCTCTGTCTTCTAAGTGCTGGCTTCCTTGTCTTATTTTATGTGTATAGATGGGTTGTGCTGCCTGTATGTAAGTGCACTGCCTGTGTGTCAGGCACCAGTGACACCAGAAGAGAACACTGGATCCCCTGGAACTGCTGTACAGATGGGGGTGGGGTAGGGACTATGCTCCTGGTGCATGAGAATTGAAGGCCTCTTCTTTGTCTTTTGAGATGGAGTTTCTCTGTGTAGTCCTGGCTGTGCTGGAACTCGAGCTGTGCGGACTGGCCTGCCTCTGTCTCTCAAGCACGGGGACTGAAAGCATGAACCACCACCTCCTAGCTTAAAGTTCACTTTTAACCACTGACCCCACCTCCCTTGTTAAAATTTTAAATGAAATTTTTGTTTAGGTAAGGGTACGTGTGTGTGTGTGTGTGTGTGGGTGTGTGGGTGTGTGTGTATGTGTGTTGTGTGTGTGTGTGTGTGTGTGTGTGTGTTGAACCCTAAGCCCCAATAATACTAGCCCCACCCTATTACTGAGCTACATCTTCAACACAAACTCTTCCAAATCAATTCATATTCTTTCTGAGGATACAGGAAAGGCCAAATTCAAATGCAGTTTCCCCTGCTAAACTCTCAAGGCTGAGCTTTGGACGCCAAGCACAAACTCCGGGTTGTTTTCTCTTCTCATGGCTTCTCTCCTGGGGTACCATCAATTTGATAAGAACCCAAAAAAATGCTAACTTGGCATGTATGACTTCATTATAAAGGATATCACATTGAATGGAGGGCAGGATGAACGGAAAAGGGTAGAGTCGCTCCATGCCCTCTCTAGGCACAACAGCTTCCAGGAACCCTCCTGTGTTTGCTAACTGAAGTTTCTGGAACTCTGTCCCTGTATGTGTGTGTGTAGGGGGGGCATGTGTGTGTTGGAAACACTCTTGTGTAAGCACAATTAAATTGTAACCCTGAGAGATTTGATTGGACAAAAAAAGTGAGATCCAATGTTAATAGCCGGGGGACAAAACTAAGCAGAGCCTGTCTGTTCGATTGCCTCATCCCAGATACTGGGCAGGGCCTCTCTACTTGGTCAGGCCAGAGGATTTTTTATGAGCAGCTTCTAAGATTAGAATTTCTGTGGCTTCCGGTGGGAGAGCAAGGCAGGAAGATTAGTGACTCAAGGTCACCCCCAGAAGATTCATGATCAGTGTGGGCTGGCTTGATCCAGTCTCGAAAAAATCAAAACTAAAACCAGTAGGAATTAGTTGGGTGGTGTGACATTAGCCTGTAATTCCAGTACTAAGGATGCTAAGGCAGGGGGATGTCAAATTTCAAGCCAGTCTTAGTTACTAGGGAGACTGTCTCAAGCCCAAACAAGTCAGGCCAAACTAGATTTATATATATATAATATATATTATATATATTTGCATATTAGAATATGGACTTAAAACAAACCAGCTGAGTCAGGCAGGGTGGTGCACACCTTTGATTCCAGTGCTTGGGAGGCAGAAGCAGTCAGATCTCTATGAGTTCGAGGCCAGTCGGGCCTACAAATCAAGTTCCAGGACAGCCAGGTCTGTTACACAGGAAAACCCTCGTCTCGAAAAACTAAAATCAAAACACTGAGAATTTATATGTTTTGCACCCAGAAGAAAGGAGTGCTCTAACCCACTGTCACAATCTCTCTACCTTAAGTACGGTGTGACAGTAATCTGTGGTTGTCCCTAGGACAGCATCCGCTACCTCTCACCGAATCCATGTTTTCAGGACCAGGGATTGTGCCTAGTCGGGGTCCTCTACCACCAAGCTCACACCCCAGTCCTTTTTCACTTTGGGACAGGGTTCCCATAAATTGCCCAGGCTAGCCTTCTGCCCAAGGATTGCAGGCTGTTGTAATCTTGAAGGGTCTTCCTATTTCAATTTAATTTCACAGGTGTTAAGTGCCCACCCAGGTGCTCAGCCCTAACCCAAGAAGGCCAGTTGTCTTAGTTAGGGTTTTACTGCTGTGAACAGACACCATGACCAAGGCAACTCTTACACATTATACACAATATTTAATTGGGGCTGGCTTACAGGTTCAGAGTTTCAGTCCATTATTATCAAGGTGGGAACATGGCAGCATCCAAGCAGGCATGGTGCGGGAGGAGCTGAGAGTTCTACATCTTCACCTGAAGGCTGCTAGCAGAATACTGGCTTCCAGACAGCTAGGATGAGGGTCTTACAGCCCATACTCACAGTGACACCCAACAAGGCCACACCTCCTATATGCCACTCCCTGGGCAGAGCATATACAAACCATAACACCAGGGGAGTGGAGTTTCCATCCCTGCTCCCCATTAGCTGAATTCCAGGCCTATGCACCCAGAAATGTCGAGACCCGTACTCTGTCTGACTTGGGGGCCAAAATGTCCCGGCCTGTGCTGCTGCTCTTGCTCTGGGTTTAGCAAGAGAGAGAATAGGGGGAAGAGGCGAAGAATAATGACAAGCCAGAGGGTCTGTAGTCAAGACACCTACTACAACTACACCCCCTCAACTACAAGGAAATCCTGGATATTTATAAGCACAAGCAGTAGAACACAGGTGAAGACATTTTATCACCTGCACCATGCAGCTGGGGTCACTAACAGCAAAACAAGCTATGTGGGATAAACAAGATATTTATCAGAGTGTGCTCAGCTGTTGTAGGCTGCTGAAAACCAAGTCTCTCATCAGGGTATATGGTTCAAGATGGCTGCAAAGTTGATAGCTGCTTTCTAGCCGCTTTCTGCTTAAAGTGGGCTCCCAACACAAAAATACTCATTTCTTCTGTTCTCTGCTTCTCTGAGAGGATTTGGTATACGGTTCTTTTCATTACTCTTGTTTATTTTTTGAGACAGGGCTTGCAAGTCTTAAGTACCCCAGGCTGACCTCAAGGTCAGCCATAAGAGAACCTTGAGCTTCTGATCCCTTTTCCCCTCTGCACTTCTGGAGAGGTGGGACCCAGGTAATGTGGAGGTGGAACTACAAGCGTAGGCCATCACACCCTGTTAATGTGATGCCGAGGCTGGAACTCCAGGCTGCATGCTACCAGCTGAGCCACTACCCCAGTCCCATCCTGTCCAGACCGGGTCTAGAGTCTCATTCTAGCCTGGGCTACACATGGCCATAGTGGTCAATGTCCTTCCTTCTCCACCACTGGGCACTGGAGATAGGCGCCAAGGCTTTGTGCATAACTAGTTGATCAACAAACTACTCCCCCAGTAATACTTTCCAAGCTGTGGTCATGAAGACTCTAGGAGACGGAGTGACTGAGTGGGTAGGGTCACCAACGGGAAGGAGATACCTATCTGCAGTCAGCCCTGGGGTATGGGGAAGGGTGAGTCACAGGACCCAATCCTCCAAAAATAGACTGTTTAGAATACATCGGGCAAGCTGGGTATAGTGGTGCGTGGCTTTAATCCCAACACCAGAGAGGCAGAAGCAGGTGGATCTCTAAGTTCGAGGCCAGTTTGGTCTACAGAGCATGGCAAGTTCCAGGACAGCTAGGGCTACACAGAAAATTTGTCTCAAGGAAGGAAAAACATAAAAAAGAAAGAACGAAAAGAAAAGAAAAAAGAAAAAAGAAAAAGGAAAGGAAAGGAAAGGAAAGGAAAGGAAAGGAAAGGAAAGAAAAGAAAAGGTGTGGGGCGTGGTCTTCTCGGTTGAAGGTACCACATCATCTCTCAGGAATTTGGTGGGCTTCAGGGGTATACAGGCTTCCGCAGTGTGTGTGTTCTCCCCAGATAGCATCGGTTAAAGAGATAGGACACTGTTCTTTGTAGAGATGGAGATAAGTGGCCACTCCAGATCGCAATCAGAGTGCAAGGCAGGAGGAACTTTCAAAGTGGATCTGTAACTCAACAGCCCCATGGTGGGCCCCATGGTGGGGCACCACCCCAGCAAGGGGAGGCAGACCCTCTGGCGGCAGCCACAGAGCGAGAGCATCAGCCAGTCAGTCCACTGCCACTCCCTCGAATCAAGAATCAAGCTCCAGGCCGGGCGGTTTAATCCCAGCACTTGGGAGGCAGAGGCAGGCAGATTTCTGAGTTCGAGGCCAGCCTTGTCTACAGAGTGAGTTCCAGGACAGCCAGGACTACACAGAGAAACCCTGTCTCGAAAAAAAGCCAAAAAAAAAAAAAAAAGAATCAAGCGCCAGGAAGTCTCTCTCCCCCTCAGCAGCCCCCATCAAAGCTGCTAGCAGTCACATCCCTGCCCTAAGGGCAATCAAAGGATTGTCTTTCTTTTCTTTTTCTAAGGGTTTGTTGTTTGGTTGTTGTTGGGTTTTCTTTTCTTTCTTTCTTTTTCTTTTTTTTCTTTTTTTTTTTTTTTGAGACACTCCGTATAACCCTAGAACTTACTCTGTAGACCAGGCTGGCCTGGAAACCAGAGATCTGCCTGACTCAGCCTCCCCTTGGCTGGCATTAAATGTGTGTGCCACCACAAGGGGCCGATTTTCTAGAAACTCAGATTCCAAGGCTTTTTTCCCTATGGGATTCCGGGAAGAGTGGGTGTTTTGGTCACCCAGTCCTAACTTAGCAACTCTGGGCAACTCTTAGCAAGTGTTTTCCTCCTTGCTCCAGGCAAAAGCTTTAGGTAGCAGGCTGCTCCGCTCCTTCGGGCTCTGGGATGCAGGGGACTGGTCCTGGGGGCAGAGGCGGGATTCCCTTTGCAGCCGGCCACCCTTCCTCCCACCCCTCCCCGCGGGCTTTTGCACACGACGCGAGGCGGGCGGCTTCACCCGAGGTGGCCAGGCCCGGGGATAAAGCGGGCGGGCGGGCGCGGGGCGCAGCGGCAGGACCGGAGCGGAAGGTAGAAGGTGACTGCGAGCAGCCATCGTCCCGCGCGCAACTTCGAGGGCGCACTAGGAGAGGCAGCGTGCAGACCATGGACAAGCAGAACCTGCTGGAGAGCACACGCGGAGCCAGGTAAGTTCAAGCCCCAAGGGGCGGGAATCTGGGCGGCATCACATGCACCTCCTCTATCTTGGCTGTGGTTGGTCCGGGCGGGGGCTTGAACTGGGACCCGGTCGGAGGTATGTTGTGAGGGAAAAGAAAGGAAATTGGCGGCGGCCTCGTAGCCCCAGGGCTCACCTGTCTCACCTGACCAGGCACACACACAGATCCTGAACGCTGCCTGCCGGTGCTCCCGAGTGGGACTTAGGGTTCCTGGAACCCCGCCTTCACTCCAGCACTTTGATCCCGGGCAGCCCTGAGGTGGGGAGGCCCTGTGCCCTCGGGTCCGCTGAGCTATGGTTTGCTGTCTGAGCCAGAACTCTGCTCTTTCTCTGAGCTCGATCTGACGGACTGCCCTTTGGCTAGTTCGCAAAGACGCTCCTCTCAGCCTGGGAATGGGTGGAGGAGGAGGGGGCCATCATAGAACAAGGTCTCAAGACTCACCTCCCCAGTACCACCTCCCTCATAACATTGGCTGCTTACCTCTGCTTACCTGCCAGCCACTGCGGGGTTTGGAATGTTCTTTCTTGTTCTGGTAACAGCCGACCAGCAACACTCCCAGAGACTGGCCCAGTGCTCCCTCCCCTCCCTCGGGCTGAGCGTTTTTCTGTCCTTCCTCTTGCCTCCAGGTCATTCTTAGGATCTCTGTGGAAGAGTGAAGCTAGCTGGATCCCTCCTGTAGACCTGCCCGCTGTTGAGCTGGCTGTCCCTGTCCAGAGCAACCATTATTGCCATGCCCAGAAGGATTCTGGAAGTCACCCTGACCCGGAGAAGCAGAGGGCCCGACGCAAACTCTATGTGGCCTCTGCCATCTGCCTGGTGTTCATGACTGGAGAGATCATTGGTAAGGCCATGTGTGTGACGTGGAGTTGTTGCCGGATAGGCTGAATGCTCGCATTAATGACCTGGCTAACCTGGAACTCATATCTGTCTGCTTCTGCTTCTAGAGTGTGTTGATATGTGACACCACAACCAACCATATTTATTTACTTTTTTATTCCTTCCCCCCCACACACAGGGTTTCTCTGTGTGGCACTGGCTGCTGTAACTCCCTCCTAGACCAGACTGGCTTTGAACTCAGAGATCTGCCTGTCTCTGCCATTCACGTGCCACTATTGCCGGGCTAATTTTTTTTTTTTTTTTAAAGACAATCACTTGGCTAGAGCCATGACTGTAGTTAAGAGCACTGGCAGCTTTTCCAGGGGACCTACACCTCTTCCCAGCACCTACATGGTGACTCTAGTCTAGGGAATCGGATGCCCTCTTGTGGCTTCTGCGGGCACCAGGCATATGGTATACATACATAAATACAAGTAGGTAAAACGCGTACACTTAAATTAACAATAAAAGAGATAAGAAGAACCCCTACTGAGGCCTTACTTTGTTTTCCTGTCCCTGGGTGAATTTGATTTTCTGTCTGTTGGGATTAAGATCTGAGACAAACAGCTGAAGTACATATTTAACATAACAAAGTGAATCTGGCCTCCAGGTTCTCCCAGCATCCCTCAGTCTCTACCTGGCAAATTCTGCCCTCTATCCTGAACTTTTCAGCCCAGGGGATCTGAACTTCTCCCCCAGAGGCTCTTTCCTATGTGATCCAGACATTTTGGTACCCTGCTTTGCACGCTTGAGCGAGTTCTCTCTCTCTCTCTCTGCCACACACTTTCTCTCTTTTTCTTCCTCCCTCCCCTCTATCTCCCTACCCATGGCAGCTTCCCTGGCCTCATTTTGGGACCAATAAGCTCACAATAAGAGCAGCCTGAGAGATTTCCCAGTAAACCTGCCTCTATATATATACTTTAATCTGCTTTAATTAGCTCATATCACCGGTGGAGTAATTTTCTTATTTTCTTTGCACTTTCTCTCCTTCTTTCTTTCTTTCTTTCTTTCTTTCTTTCTTTCTTTCTTTCTTTTTCCTCCTCCTCCTCCTCCTCCTCCTCCTCCTCCTCCTCCTCCTTCTTCTCTTCCTCCTCCTCCTCCTCCTCCTCTTCCTCTTCCTCCTCCTTCTCCTTCTCCTCCTCTTCTTCCTCCTCTTCCTCTTCCTCCTCCTCCTTTTTTTTTTCTAGTTAGATAGGATTTCTCTTTATCCTTGGCTGTCCTGGAACAAACACTCTGTAGACCAGGCTATCCTTGAACTCATAGAGATCTACCTACCTACCTCTGCCTCCTGAGTGCTGGGTTTAACGGTTTCACCATCAACACACACACACACACACACACACACACACACACACACACACACACACACACAGAGTTCCTCTGTGTAGCCCTGGGCTGGCTTGGAACTTGCTTTGTAGCCCATGTTTGCCTCAAGTCAGTGATCTTCCTGTCTCTGCTGGGATTAAAGGTGTTGTTCTGCCGCTGCCTGAGCCTGTGAGTAGACTCAGTGACCTCCATCCAGGGGAGTCGTTGTTGCCCAAGGGCGGATGTCAGGTGCCGTGTTGTACAACTGAGAGATACAGAGAGACTCAATGTGTCTGATCTTCTAGGGCTTGTGAGTTCTCTGCTGTACACAGTTGGGGGAGCTGACGCTTTGGGGGAACCTCACTGTCCTGGCTCTCAATTTTACAGGTGGGTACCTGGCACAGAGCTTGGCCATTATGACGGATGCGGCCCACCTGCTCACCGATTTTGCCAGCATGCTGATCAGCCTGTTCTCCCTCTGGGTGTCTTCCCGACCGGCCACCAAGACCATGAACTTTGGCTGGCATCGAGCTGGTAAGGATCCTCAGTGGATTGGGGGGCAGGGGGGTGGTCAAGAGAAAACATATGGGTCACAATATGGTTTTGTTTGGAATTTTAAATGTCTTCAGATAGTGTCTCTAGTAGTCCAGGCTGGCCTTGAGCTTGTAAGTAACTGAGGCTATCCATTAATTCCTGTTACTCATGACTCTACCTCTTGAGTCCTAAAATTTCAGGCTTGTGCCCCACCCAGCTAGTTTTTTACTTCTCTTTACAAGATCTTGATACCGTAGTCCAGGCTGGTTTCTAACTCACTCTAGCCTAGTCTGGCTTTAAACTCATAGTGATTCTATGTCAGGGTCTCCCAAGAACTGGGATTAGGAATGCACCATCCCAGGAATGCCATGCTAGAACAAGGTCTCTTAGGGGGGATCCCTGAGTAAGGCCAAGAATGAAGCTTCTATGGGGGAAAGAGATTGTCAGCCTTGGCTTCTGTCCCCTGGGAACTCCGTGTCATCTGGGAGCTACTAGTTAACGGACAAGCAAAGTTCATCTTGCTTGGAAAGTAGTGACCCAGAATAATGACAGTAGCATTGCCTGTCACTGAGGCGCAGCTCTGGGAGAAGGAAGAGTCAGTAAACACACTGCCTGAAGCTGTTGGTTCACTTCTGGGTTGGCACAGATGCTTCCCTTTAGGGAGAGACTGGCCTGGTGTTCTCAGCCTCCAATTGTCAATTGAGCAAAACAAGGAACGTGGGATGGCCCAGCAGTTAGCACCTACTACAAACAGCTAGCTGTTCATGGCTGTTACTCCAGCCTGGCGTGCGGGGAGAGCCGGCTCCATCTGGGCCCTCTTCTGGCCTGCTACCTTAATTAAAGTGGGTAGTGACCCTACCTTTATTTGAGAGTGGGAAAAAAAAAAACCAACCTCGACATATGCCCTTAATCCTAGCACAGGGGAGGCAGAGGCAGGCAACTCTCTTAAGTTCAAAGCTAGCCTGGTTTATATAATGTGGCCTCAAAGAAACATGAAAGGGAGGCTAACAAAGCCAGGCAGGCCCCTGCCTTATGCCCATATGCTAGGATTAGAGATGGTCACGAGCATGTTAGCTATGATATATATTAGTGTTTGTTTCTTCCCACGTAAAGCAAACAAGGTTGGCCTAGGTGACTCTAGCTCTGATGTTCTCAGACATCACTGGTGGGATGAGACAGGTCTTAAGGAGCTGACAGAGAGACCCAGGCCCTGACTTTACGTGGGAGGGCCTAGCACGGAGTGCGTAGGTCCTGTCCACCCTTAGCACCCCAGGTTCAGGTTGTTGTTGTGGTTGGGCTCTTTTCCAGAGATCCTTGGAGCCTTGCTGTCTGTGCTGTCCATCTGGGTGGTGACTGGGGTGCTCGTGTACCTGGCAGTGCAGCGGCTGATTTCTGGAGATTATGAGATCAAAGGGGACACCATGTTGATCACTTCAGGCTGTGCTGTGGCTGTGAACATCATGTGAGTGTGACCCCAGCTCCCTGTAACACACACACACACAGACACACATACATACACACACACATACACATAACATACACACACACACATACACATACACATACACACACACATACACACACACATACACATACACATACAAACATACACATACACATAACACACACATACACATAACATACACACACATACACATAACATACACACACATACACATAACATACACACACATACACATAACACACACATACACACATACACACACACACACACACACACACACACACACACACCACCCCACACCACCCCTGCCACCTCCATCACCTCTCAAGGGAAGGAGTCTGTGCTCGCCTTTCAGTTAGCTGTAAATGCCAGGTTTAGAGTTTAAGGGATTCCATTAGGACAGAATTTCTCTCGTGGTTTTGAGTTCTGGGGCCTTCTCCACATCATCTTCCTTTAGGCCTTGGGCCAAGGACATGGGTGTTAGGGAACATAATGGAGCAAGTGGGTACCTGGCAGGCCCATGCCAAGGTGTACCCCTGAGTCATGATGCCATGCAACAGACCTGGTATAAGGGGGTTTATTGGGGGAAGAGAGAGGAGTGAGGACCTGGGAAGGAGTAGAGGCAGAGGAGTGGACATGTAGACAGACATACAGGAGCAGAGCCAAGAGGACAAAGAAGAGGGAAGGGGTGCAGGGAGGGGGGAGAATGTGCACGCAAGTGCTGGAATAGCCAGCAGCCCTTTTATATGTGGCCCACACCTGACGCACCTAGCATACATGACAGAAGCCATTGGTGGGTCCCCAGGAGGAGCCTAATGGAACCACCTGTAAGCTAACAATGGGAGGTTACAGATATGCGCCCCCATACTTTGTATCCGGGAATAACCTTGAAGGCCGTCCACAGCAAACAGATGTATCTGGTCCATGCTGGGACAGAAGCTAAGTCAGGTTGACAGGGACAGAGGCTAAGTCAGGTTGACAGGGCAAAAACTGGTCCTGGTAGGAAGGGCGGAGTGAGCAGAGCATGGGTTTGTGGGCCTTCCGTCTCCTGTGCTCACTATCTCAGTATTCCCACTTGTGATGGGATGAACCTGCTGACGTCACTGCCCGCTTGCTCTGAGATTCAGCTCTGGAAATTGAGCTCAGACAACCTAGGCAGAGCTCTTTGGCCTGTGGCACTGAGCCAAGGATGCAGGGCTAGATTGCTAAGCCCAAAGAGAGTCACTGAGTGCTGAGGCTTCAGAATTTCACCGTCGGAGAGGCCAGCCCTTAATGGGTAGACTGTGCCTGGATGACTTGAAACCTCATGGAGCCCCTGGGCTTTGTCTGCCTCCACAGAATGGGTTTGACCCTCCATCAGTCTGGACATGGCCACAGCCATGGGCATAGCCATGACAACAGCAGCCAGCAGCAGAACCCCAGTGTCCGAGCTGCCTTCATTCACGTGATTGGAGACCTTCTGCAGAGTGTGGGCGTCCTGGTGGCGGCCTATATCATATACTTCAAGGTCAGAACTGGACATAGAGGCAGAGGGACGAGCCAGTACCTGGGGCTCCTCTCTCTGCACAGGGCTTTTTCCATGCTGGGCTCCCTGCAGGTTGGATGAGAGCGTAGAGAAAGGGGAGGAATAGTGATTTAATACTTAGCAAGTCTTGGCACCTTTTATGGCTATGACAAGCCTTTAAGGTGGGCAATTGTTTTCTATGTGGTTCTTTAAAGACCTGTAACTTGTACAGTTTCACATAGGCTGTGAAACTGGACCTAAGCCCAAGACTGTGTTGCTGAAGCCAGGGCATTGCCCATCACACAGGCAGTGAGATGTAGAAAGAGCCACTTGTGTGGCCAAAGTTGCACAATGAATGAATTGCTTGGGTTTCATTGAACCTCAGTTTCTCTACCTGTAAAATGGGAATGGTGAACCAAATGCTGAGATTTCTTTCTAGCTCTGCCTATGTCTCAGCTCTTTAGGAAGGTATATCCTGAGCTCTTCTTGATGGAGAATAGAGTAGAACATTGAAAGACAGGGCCAGACCAAAGCCTGTTCTCGCCCTGAAGAAAGACCTCCCCTGATACGGTGCTGCTGGGAGGGAAGTAGGGAGCCCCAGGCTGATGTTGATGCGGCCTGGGTTTGTCTCCTGCAGCCCGAGTACAAGTACGTGGACCCCATTTGCACCTTCCTCTTCTCCATCCTGGTCTTGGGGACAACGTTGACCATCCTGAGAGATGTGATTTTGGTTCTCATGGAAGGTAACGTGGACCTTAGGGCTTTGGGAGTATGGGGGCGGGTGGTGCACACGTGTTTGTTCCTTAGGTTGTGTGTGGAAACCAGAGCTTGGCACTGGGATGCCTCCCTGAGCCCAATTTTGTTGTTATTGCTTTGTTTTTCTGAGCCAGGGTCCCACAGTATAGCTCTGGTTGTTAATCCTGGATGGAACTCACCATGTAGACCAGGCTGGCCTCAAACTCACAGACATCCATCCATCTGCCTCCCAAGCACCAGTATTACAGATGTGTGTCAGTATGCTCCGATTTCCCAGATTTTTAAGACGGTGTCTTAGTTAGGGCTTTACTGCTGTGAGCAGAAACCATGACCAAGGTAACTCATATAAGGACAACATTTAATTGGGGCCGGCTTACAGGTTCAGAGTTTCAGTCCATTATTATCAAGGTGGGAACATGGCAGCATCCAGGCAGGCATGGTGCAGGAGGAGCTGAGAGTTCTACATTTTCATCTGGAGGCTGCTAGTGGAAGACTGACTTCCAGGCAGCTAGGATGAGGGTCTTAAAGCTCACACCCACAGTGACACACACACTCCAGCAGGGCCACACCTCCTAATAGTGCCACTCCCATCACAAATATAAACCCATATACAAAATCCCATTAAAAAAAATCCCATATACAAACCACAGACAGGGTCTCGCTGTGTAGGCCAAGCTGGCTTTGACCACACAGATTCATCTGCCTTTGCCTCTGGAGTGCTAGGAGTAGACTTGCTACCACACCCGGCTCACTTCTGGTTTTTGTTTTGGGTTTTTTTTTTTTTTTTTTTTTTTTTTAATTACATATTAGGGTCTCTCATTGAACCTAGAGCTGTCTGCTTTCTCAAAGCTGGGCTGGCCAGCAAGCCACCTGGGTCTCCTTGTCCTTCATCTCCCACACGGCTTCAGGATTACTGAAGAGGTTTTTTTTTTTTTTTTGCATTGGTGCTGGGCTATTCAACTCGGGTCCTAACTTTACCCAGTGACCCTTCTCCCCAAATCTGAAGCTCTCTAATTAGTCTAAGCGACTGGCCAATAAGTCTCAAGGAATCTGCCTATCTGGGATTTCAAATGTGCACTACCCTCTGTGTGTGTGTGTGTGTGTGTGTGTGTGTGTGTGTGTGTGTGTGTATGTGTGTGTGTGTGTGTGTGTGTATGTGTGCGCGCGCGCACGCACGCGTGTACACGCTCATGTGCATTTAGTGAGTTCTGAGGGATCTAACTGGCATCCAGCACTGTTGTTACCTGCTGAAGTATCTCCCCAGCCTGACTTGGGGGTTCTCTCAGCCTGTGTGGCTCACAAAGTCTAATCAGCCTCAAGGATGATGTGGGTATTCAGAGAACCGGCACTGGAGTAGGAGCTGGGGTCTGGGACCTAACATAGTTCCTCAGCGTTCTGAACTCACTAAGTGTGCCAGTTCCCAGCTGGGTGCCAGCCAGTGCTTCTCCCCCCCCCCCCCCCCCCCTCCCCCCCCCCCCCCCCCCCATCACCCCTACCCCAGGCCCAGGGCGCCTCCTCCCCTGCTTGGAATGTGTCTTCCTTGGCTGGTCACGTGGCTGAGTGGCCTTGGTAACACCTGGAGTTCTAGCCACCCCTCCCCCAACAGTCATCAGGTGCCTTTTCACAGGAAGACTGGGATTCGGGTGTATTTTGGGTTCTTTGGTTTTCTTTGCGGGGCAGAGTTTGAAACAAGTTATTTTTATGTAGACCGGGCTGGCCTGGAACCCAACACCAGTTTGGCCTTAAACTTTGCCTTCCAAGTGCCAGGTTAAAAGCATGCACCACCATACCCAGCAACTCTTTTTTTTGTTCAGTTTTTTTGTTTGTTTGTTTGTTTTTGTTTTTGTTTTTTCAAGACAGGGTTTCTCTGTGTAGCCCTGGCTGTCCTGGAACTCACTCTGTAGACCAGGCTGGCCTCGAACTCAGAAATCCACCTGCCTCTGCCTCCCAAGTGCTGGGATTAAAGGCGTGCACCACCACCGCCCAGCCCAGCAACTCTTAAAAAAGATTTTCTTTTGTTTTTGAGACAGTCTCAATATGTAGCCCTGGCTGTTCCAGAACTCACTATGTAGACCAGGCTGGCCTCAAATTTACAGAGATCCACCTCCCTCTGCTTCCTCACTGCTAGAATCAAAGGGTGCTGGGAATTGAACCTTGATCCTCTGGAAGACAGCAAGTGGTCCCAATCTCTCTACTCCCTCGGTTTTGAGACCAGGTCTTTATATGCAGCTCAGACTGGACTGCCCCAGCCTCCCAAGTGTTGGAAATACAGGCTTGCTTGGGGTACATAGCAAGACTCTGTCTGAAAACAAACGATTTAAAATGAAAATGGAAACTTGGTTCTGCTCTAGGATCTGACCTTATAGCTGTGAGCAAAACAGCTCACAAAACAGCCTTATGGTCTCCGGGTTTCCATTCAGACACAGATAAGTTAAGTCATTCCAGGGGCCGGTCCCTGTAACAGGACAGAGTGGGGGATGGGACCCATGGAACCTGCTGGCCCAGGAGGCCTTTTGAGGACTGGTGTGGGATTGGGGGTGGGCCAGTGTCCTTTAGCATTGTGTTTGATGTCCCCAGGGACTCCCAAAGGTGTGGACTTCACAACTGTGAAAAATCTCCTGCTGTCGGTAGATGGGGTAGAAGCCTTGCATAGCCTGCATATCTGGGCGCTGACAGTGGCCCAGCCGGTGCTGTCTGTCCACATAGCCATTGGTGAGTACAGGTAAAAGGAGAAGTGTCTGAAGGCCTGGGGCCATTCAGGAGAGTTTGCCAAGCTCTGGCCACATGCTGAGCATTTAAATGCCCTTTGATCCTCCCCCCTGTGTTTATGGAGAGAGATAACTGAGGCCCTGCTTGGGGTGGTCAGATCCCTTGTACAGGTGAGGGGTAAGTGGGTGGGAGAGAGAGATTCAAGCTCTCAGGCTTGCAGGATGTGGGACACCCCCTAGTGTCTGTTGTCCCCAGGGGTAGACATGAGCCCAGCATCCTTGTTTCTCTCTTCCCAGCCCAGAATGCTGATGCCCAGGCTGTGCTGAAGGTGGCCAGGGACCGCCTCCAGGGGAAGTTCAATTTCCACACCATGACCATCCAAATTGAGAGTTACTCTGAGGACATGAAGAGCTGCCAGGAGTGCCAGGGCCCCTCTGAATGACTACCTGGGCTAGACACCATCTCAGCGGAAGCATGATCGGGACCTGTGGATAGAAAACTCGCAGGACTCCGGGCTCAAGGCACTGCCTGGGCCACTCCACAGTGGGACTCTCCTTAGCCTCTGTGAGCTCACAAGATGGGGACACAGCAGATGAGGCCCCACTTCTCTTCCAGGACTGTGTTTGGGCTGGATCCTGAACTGATGTCATCCTAACACCACAGATGGGGAGACACTGAGGCACAGAAGGGAATTTGGGGGTGTCCTGTATGATCCAGGGTCTCTGTGTCTGAACCAAAAACTGAACAAGATCCATGTAACATGTGACTGGGTAGTCGGGGCTTCCTTTGCAGGGTCAGTCTCATTGATAAAAAGATTTTGAGCCAGACTCAGGAACAAAATCTGAGGATGTTTTTATTAGAATTTGAGAGAAGGAAAAAACAAACACAAAACAAAAAACCATAGTCCAGGCAAGCCATAACTCTCAGTAGCTGCTGGTGGAGAGTGAGGGACAAGAGAGAAAGTCAGGGCTTTTGAGTTAGGATCCCAAATGGAGTTCTGTAAACAGCTGGATGGCTTTAATGGGGGAGGAGGTTAAAGGAACAGTGAGAAAGACATGCACGGGCAAGCAGGTGTGTGTGTGTGCACACAATTAAAAAAATGAAGAGAGAAAAAGGGGGAAATCGAAATCAGGCTTGTGAGTTAGAGTTTGGAGAAACGAGCTAACTTAGCAGTTAAGGTCTATAAGCAGGTGTCTGTACGTGGGGCCCCAGAGCGCCGTGAGAGCCCTCATCAGGGAGAGAATTGTTCCTTAGCATGTCTTTGGGTGACTGACAAATGAACTAGAAAAAGACTGAGTAGAGATCAGACCATAACTTGGTGGAGCTGTTTCTCTCCATCTTTATGTGAATTTCTGTGATCAATGTCAGGGAGTCAGGTCTGAGCCATCCTTGAGGGAGGGGAGGGGGGCTATGGGAAGTAATGTTCTAATCTTTGGGACAGGTTAAGTTACATCTTCACCAGCGGTAGAACCTAGCTTCTATCCTTTTGACCAGGAGGAATTTGCTTCTAAGGGAAATGGGTCTCAAGGATCCTTCCCTGGTTTGCTTTACCCAGTGGGGAGCAGAGCCCTTGCTTCTGTTAACATGGCTTACCAAGGCCATGGACGTTCATACAACTCTCCCTAAGATGTGGGGCCAAAGGGCACCTGAGGCTTCTCTCTGCCTTGCTCACTTTGGCTGTGGGCCCCATGTGACTTCCTGGAGGAGGAGGAGGAAGAAGAGGCCTCTTCATTGGGAAAAACCTGGCTGGTTTCTTGCTTCCTGGTACCCAAGCCCAGGAAGCTAAGGCAGTGTATCTATGGCCTTGACAGAGGTGACAGGGACAGATTCCAGTTAGATCTTGTTCTCACAGCCCCAGGGCCAGGCCACTTCCCTTGTCCTGACTATCTCAAGAGATAGTAGATCCAGCTTTATTGCCTGGGTAACCAGGACCTAGTTAGGGAGGAGGATGTGTTCAGGGGCTGGCAGGAGGGGTGTCCTTGGAGTCTGTGTGAAGATAGCTCGTGTGAGGTTACAGATGAAAGAGGTGACAGGCCTACCTTCACAGGAAGTCCTGGGCCAATGTCTGTATCTGTTATTGCAGACCAACTGAAGGTTGTCACCTCTCGGTGCCTGTGACTCATACAGAGACCATCGTGACATGTCTCCCACAGGAGTGTGCAGACAGCTAAAGGCCTAGTGGTTGTGTATTGGTCTCTTTGATCACTGTCCTGGAAAAGGCTCTTGTGAAGGGCCAGACAGGCTTTCCAACGTTCCTGTGTTGGCTCTGTCCTGGACAGAGGTTGGCCTCCACCAACACCACTCCATTTTTAAACAAATAAATGGCTAGCATTTGTTTTACGTGTCTGAGTGTTTTGAGATATATATATATATATATATATTTATTTGATATTTGCGCCATGTACATACTTGATACCTTTGGAGACCAGAAGAAGACCTCAGATCCCCTAGAACTCAAAGATGATTGTGAGCCACCATGTGGGTGCTGGGAACTGAGGCCAGCATCTCCAACCCCTGATCCATCTCTCTAGTCCCTCAGTCTCTATTTTGTCTCTCAGACAGGCCACTCAGGTAGCCCTGGAAATAGCCTTGATCAACCTAGTCATCTTAAATTTTTAAAAAATTGTTTATTATTGTGTGTCTGGACACAGGTGTGAGGATGTGTGTCCCATGGTGTGTGAGCAAAGGTCAGAGGACAACTTTAGGGAGCTGCTTCTCTCCTTCCACTGTGGCCTCTGGGGGGATGGAATTCTGGTCACCTGACCTGTCCTTTTCCCTGGCAGAGACGTCTCACTGGTCCTCTTGTCTCTGCCTCTTTTTTTTTTTTTTGGTTTTTTTTGGAGACAGGGTTTCTCTGTGTAGCCCTGGCTCTCCTGGAACTCACTCGGTAGACAAGGCTGGCCTCGAACTCAGAAATCCGCCTGCCTCTGCCTCCCAAGTGCTGGGATTAAAGGCGTGCACCACCACTGCCCGAAGTTGTCTCTGCCTCTTAAGTTCTGGAATTAGAGGTATACAATAGACATCTGGCCTCTTTACTTTGTAATTTTAGACAGCCCCCTCTACTCTCCCACCCCCATTCTCCTGCCTCAGCCTCCTGAGTAGCTGAATTCAAGCTTGTACCATGCACCACCCCTGGCCTCCTGACCTTTGAACTTCTCTCCAACTGTAAAGAAAAACTATGCCTTCCAGCACTGTCACATTTACTGAGGGTCAGGTCTGTGTGTGGTCAGTGTGGCCCTGGAATGGGAAGGGTGTACCCCTCCAGTCTCAACCAAATGCCCACCCCTCAGCCTCCACCAGCCTAGGATCTGGATACTGAGCGTCACAGTGTGCCACATCCTTATACCTCTCAGGAGATGGTCATTTGGGACTTTCAGAGGGTCTCTTGCCCCTGCCCCTGCCCCTGCCTCCTGATGTTGGGACTATAGACACCAGACCCTCTTCTTTTAAATTGTGTGCATGCACAAACACACACACACACACACACATACACACACACATCTGTATATGAACCAATTGTGTGGGTGCCTGTGGAGGCCAGAATTGGGTGTTGGATCCCCTGGAACAGGAGTTATAGGTGTTTGTGTGCCACCGAATGTGGGAGCTAGGAACCCAGGAAGGGGTCCTTTGTAAGAGTAGTAAGTGCTCTTAACCCCTGAGCCATCTCTCTAACCCCTCACCCCCACCTTTCATTTATAGAAGCGAAATGGAAGGTTCAGAGAGGATGAGTCCCACAGCTGGTGTGAGACAGATGTCCCCCATTACTGGGCTAATGACAGCAGGATTTGAGACCTGCCTTAAGCTGACCGTTTAGCAGTGTGTGAACCCTGAATCCAACATTGCCTTCCACACAGGCACAACCAACCCCAGGGCAGTCTATCGTCCTGGGTGTCCAAGTCACCACTTCAAGGGTGCCTTCTGTCCCCGGGCTGGCCCTAGCACCAGGTGCCCTTTCCATCCTTGGCAGGCTGCCTAGACTGCAGCTGTGTGAGTCCTCTCACCCTCAACTGCTCTTGATCTTGGGCCAGGCCACTTCCCCCACTTTTATCTCCAGTCCGCTCCTCTCCCCCCAACCTTGCACCTCAAAGCATCTGACAGCTCCCGGCTTTCATGAGACGACTGGCTTTCCACACCCAGCTGTGACAGGCTCCAGGAAGGACCTGAGTCACACAGGGGCCAGGAGTGAAGTTGGAGAAAGGAGGTGGGAAGCCTCAGGGGACAGCCTGTTCCAGCCAGCAACCTAGTCACGGGAGTTTCCACAGGGGCCGAAGCCATCAAAGAAGGAAAACACCGGATACCTTGGACTGGGTTAGACCCGCCCCCCCCCCATCCTCACCGTCTGGAGTCACCCCAGTTCCACGCCACACCCCTCGTTGACCCTGAACGCCCCGCCACACGGTGCAGCTGCTGGAAGGGTATTTATAGTCGGAGCGTGAGTGGGCAAGGACACGTGCCTTATTTCGGAAGCGATAATTCCAGTTCCAGGTGAATGAACCTAGGAAAAGCAGCCTCCCCTCCCCCACTCCACTCTCACCTATAGGACCCTGAGGACAGCCCTTGTCCTTGCTACCAGCCCATCTGCCAACAGCCCGAGCTCCAAGAGTGCAGGCCAAAGTGGAGTTCTGTCATATTTCTCGCACGTTTTCATACTGGGGTCTGCACACATCAGTGACTCTCAGCTCGTCATTTTATCCGTAGTCTTTAACTCTATTCAGTCAGGCATTGTGGCTCACATCTGTAACTCTAACACTTGGGAAACTGAGGCAGTAAAGGCTGCAGTGAGTTTCAAGCCATCCTGGGTTACAGACTCAGACCATGTCTCACCTCCTCCTCCTCCTCCCCTCCTGACCCCCCAAGTTCAATAAGCAGTCGGGCGGTGTAGTGCGTGAATTTAATCTCAGCACTCGGGAAGCAAAAGGCAGGTGGATCTCTGTGAACTTGAGGCTAGCCTTGCATACAGAGTGAGTTCCAGGACAGCCAGAACTGCCCAGAGAAACCTTTACTTGAAAAACAAAAACAAACAACATGTCAAGAAAGCAAAATCAAACTCTATTCCTTTGGAGGGAGAGCAGTGCAGCAGCTGACCTCTAGTGGTCAAGATCGGTAGTGCAGTGCTGCTGGTCACCCAAGATCGGGGTCTGCCCTGAGGCTGGCAAGCAACACCCAATCCTCTGGTTATCTCCGACTCCTGGCCTCTTTGTTCATGCTTGATTGAGCCTGGAAATCCTGGTGTCTGCTTTCTACGTGAACCAGGAACTCCAGAGTAAGGGACAGTGTTGTCTCGTGCACATTTTGCCAGTGTTCCACCGCGCTGGCAGTTAATACTTATGTAGCTATCGCTCAAATATTAACAATGCTCCTGCCAGACCCCTAAAAAGAGGAGGGCAGGATCCAACCTCCAGAGATCGTAGGCCGGTCCTGGGACCGGGTGGTGTACTCAAGGCCACTCGGCGTAAATCAGGACTTCGAGACCACCAAGGAGGTGAGTGAGGGTCAGATGTAGACCATGCAGAGATGCAGAGAAAGGCATTTCTGGGAACTGGATCAGCCTGTGCACAGGCCTGTGAGAAACGTGCCAAACGCAACCCCACTGGGGCCGGGGAAGTCCCGGGTCTGGCCCTCAGGGATCCCTGTCGTGATTGGCCAACCAGGACAGGACTTTGATCCGTCTCAGTTGGCTCTCTCGCGTCTAGCAGGCAGGTAGAGCGCCTCGCCTAGGGCTTCTCTAAACTGCGGTACTTCTTGCGTTGCACTGATACCGGGTCCTTGAACAGCACCGGGTCCAGACGCACTCGAGAAGAAACCAGAGGCATGTGGCCGAACCCTGCTGCTAGACGGTTGATGCAGTCCTGATCCAGGGACTGAGGCTCCGGCACTGGTCGTGGGCCCGCAGAATCCTAAGAGGGGAGAGGGAAACGTGTCCGTGAGGTGGTTTGTTTTTCTGAACCCTCACCCCGCTGCGACAAGATTTGGATTAGAGTGAAGAGACTTCGCCCTCTTTTCCTTCCCCCCTCATCCCGGGCTTTCCTAGTGTGAACCAGCCCCTGGAGTCGCAGCTCACCACTGGAGAAGCCTCCGGGTGCTGTCTGCCATATGGCACCTTGATAGGGGGCAGTTTGGTGACGGTGGCTACCAGAAAGTTCATCAGGACGTCAACACAGGTGGGAATCTCATTGGCTATGGTCCTCAGGGCTTTAGGCAGGGAGTGGGTAAAGAGGGTGTGGTAATACCTGTAAAATACATGGAGAGCCTTAGGCAGGGGACTGGGACAGGAAGAGGCTGCAGGCAGGATCCATTTCCCTTCCTTTGACTCCAGACCCCAAATTTCCAAGACCTGTAGCCCACCCCCTAGCTCCTCATGGGGTATTCCTATCCTGGGCATGACCTACTCTCCATGTGCCTTGTGCTTTAAGGGGTGGGCAATGATTGTGTATCCCTCCAGTCCCTCCTTGGGGCCCTCTTTCTGTGCTCCCAAGTCTGAACTCTGACAGAGCCAGACTTGGTGGCAGGTGGAGTGTGAGGTGGTTCCAAAGCCACCAAACACAGCTACCCAAAAACCAGCTTCAGGGAGGCTACATACCGCACACATGAAGGTTATCCCTGTATTCTGAGAGCTCCCTGCAGAGCCCCTGGTTAAAAAAAAAAAATCTACAAAAAATTCCATGATACATGGATGAGGTCTAAACAGATCAAAGACTTGCTTTCCAGAGGCCCTGGAAGCCAGGCCTGGTGGGGAAAAGCGCCTGGAAGCTCAGCACTTGGGAGACCGAAGCAGAAGAACACACACCTGAGGTTAGTTACATAGAGAGGCCTGTCTCGAGTCAGGGTTCCACGTTCCTGCGGCTGACCTCACACTCACTACCCAGCTGACCTTGACCTCCTTATCCTCCGGCTTCTGCAGGACCAGTGCTAGGATCACAGATGTGAGCTAACATGCTCAGTTTACGCATATTCAGTGTTAAGGTTAGAACCCACGTCCTAGACAAGCGCTCTTACGAACCGAGCTATATCCCCAGCCCAGCTCAATGACATCTTGTTTCAAAAAGAAAAAAAAAAAAAAACCAAGCCGGGATGAGGACCCCTCCCACTCCAGGTCAGGACTGTAGCCTCCTGCCCTTTCTCCCTGCTCTGGGGCCAATGTTTGCACCTGTGGTAGAAGGCAGCGGTGGTCAGGACCATGGAGAATTCATTGGTCATCTCAGTACTGTAGGCCCAGCCACCCCGGGGTTCATCCCAGAAGTGGCTCCCCGTCAGAAAACCCACCATCCGCTCAGGAAAGCTCTGCCACACCACAAAGGCGAAGTCCACCTGCAGAGGGATGAAGTAGCTATGAGGAGGAGTTTCCTGACCAAAACCCTGATAGCCTGTGGTGGTGAGACCAGCCTGGCTGACGAAGGTTGGGGCAGGACGTAGGGCACAGGGGATCAGAGCACTGCTTGAAGTCCTTTTTTGTTTGTTTTGGTCTGTTTTTTTTTTTGAGACAGGGTTTTTTTTGTGCAGCTCTGGCTGACCTGGAACTAGCTCCGTAGACCAGGCTATCCTCGAACCATTGCCTGGCTATTACTTGAAGTTTTCCTAGAAATTTAAGGTGACTGTTTCTGGGGGGACTTCGAGGGAACTTGCCCAGCCAGGAGCTGTGTTATACTTCTACACCACAGCAAGAGGCTGGAGCTCAGGGCACGGGAACCCGAGGGGGCTGAAGTGCCCTCGGGCTCCGTTCACATCATGCTGGGCATCTCCTGGGCCCAGCCCTCACCTCACTGGTAGAGAGAGTGCTCTGAGCGTCAAGGCTGAGGATGACATTGGTGCTGATGTTGGTGAACGGGAAGAACCGGTCGCTGACCTGTGGTGGGTCAGAGGGAGTTTAGGGCGACTCAGCCGTGAGAACAACCCCTCAACACTCCCCACCCCCAGTAAGCATGAGCTCTTCAGATAGGTTGTAGGAGAGGGAGCCAGGAATACAGAAGCCTGCCCACAAGCCTAGATTACAGTTTCCCTTTTGGCTCTAAAGGCCAAGTTCCCTCTACTAGAATTTCACTCTTATTAACCCCGGATCAATTATTTGAAAGAATCACACTTGGGGAGATGCAAGTTTCTTGCCTAGAGGTATACAATCAGCACATGGTGCATATGATACCTGTGATGCTGTGTTGCCCAGGTTCCCAGCTCCCACCCCCTCCTAGCCCAGGATGCTGCCTTCTCTGGTATTTTTCCATTGTATTTCCCAGGGCCAGGGAGGGAAGGGTGTTTGACTCTGCTGGAAATGTGGAACCCAGGACCCTGCACATAGTAGGCAAATCTGTACCGCTGAGCCCAACACCAGCATAAGAGCATCGATCCAACTAGACCTGCAGCTAGAATCCATGGCCTGATCCCTTCAGTCCCATATGAAGCTCCAGCTTGGCTCAAAACACCCTGTGGCTGTCCTCCCTGGTCCCCAGTGGGAGTCCTCCCAACGGCTTACCTTCCTGTGTCCCTCAAAGATGGTTAGGGGCACTGCTGTCTCGGGCCACCTGTCAGGGGGCGGCTTCTCACTGTTCCAGAGGAGCAGGATCTGGGAAGAAAGGGGACTTGTCTGAAGTCTGGGATCGGATTAGAACGGGAGTCCTGAGGGTGCTCTTTCTTAGGGTGGTCGGAGCACAGGGAGCAGCTACTCGTGGTGGGGAAGCGGGGAATCCCTGCTCCTTCATTACCTCCTTTATTTGGTCTTGCCTCTGGCCTTACGGCAGGTAAGAGTCCTGGCTGAGACAGGGATGGTGGTGCATGCCTTTAAATCTAGCATTTGGGAGGCAGAGGGAAGCAGACCTCTGAGTTCAGGACTAACCAGGATTAAATAATAAAACCGTCTCAAAAATTTTTTTTTAGTGTGGTTGCCCTAGACTGGGTTCTGATTGATTGATTGATTGATTGATTGGAGACAGGATCTCTCTGTGTAGCTCTGGCTGTCTTAGAATTCAACATGTGGGCCTGGCTGGTCTTGAATTCTCGGTCTGCCTCCACCTCTGTCTTGTGTCACTACACTGGGCTCTGGGCCCTGACTTTAGATGCAGTCCCCATCTGCCCTCTGAGGCCTACATTCTCCTTGTCATTTCCTGCTCTGCTCAATCCACACCTCATCTGCAGAAGTTTCCTCTGCACCGTGGCCTTGCAACTTTGACTGAGAGTCAACCTGTATTCTCCTCCGGGTTTTTGTTGTTATTTTGACTGATTTATTATTTTGTGTGTGTGAATGTTTTTGCCTGCACGTCTGTGAGCCACATGCCTGTCTGGTTCCTACAGAGGTAAGAAGAGGCACCAACCAGATCCCCTGGAACTGGAGTCACTGGTGGTTGTGAGCCATAATGTGGGTGCTGGGAGCTGAACCTATGTTCTCCAACATAACTAGTAGTCCTAACCAATGAGCCATTTCTCCAGCCCTGCTTTTGTTTGTTTGTTTGTTTGTTTGTTTATTGTCTTATTTTCTTTTGTTTTATTGGTTTTGAGACTGGATCTTGCTATGTAATCTTGGCTGGCCTTATCTCACTCTGTGGCCTGAGGCTAGCCTGCCTTCAACTCTGCATTCCTCCTGCCTCAGCTCAAGGGCAGAAATTACCAACAGGAGCGACCATACCTAGCAACCTGTGTTCTTTGGAAGTGAGATTGGACAGTGTTGGTTCTAGTAACCGCTGGCATTGTGAATCACGGGGAGGAGTTCTCTCCTGCCTAGCCTTTGGTCCACAGCACTTGAAGCCCCAGACCTGGACCCAAAGTGACCGTTGAGTGAGAGAATGAAAGAATGAATGAATGCTTCTTTCTCCAGCCTCAAAGTATCAGCTCTCCAAGGGCTTCACCAAGTCTGATGGTGTTTGGAGAAAGAACAAGAAACCTGGGACTTGAAGTCAGCATGAATCTTTGGAAAGAGTCCCTGTGGGGTCCCCCAGATGTGTGGTCATCTAGAGCCTTGCTCTGTTCTTCGCATTCACCCTGGATCCCAGAACCATAGCTGTCAGGGGGGCAGACCTGGGCACAGTGCTGGGAACCTGCCACCTCCTGGATGAGCTTCAGCAGGGACTCTCCAGAGTCCCCCACCCAGATCATGGCGCTGAAACGGCTCCCAGGGTTGGAGCCTGGAGAAAGGAGACACCGGTGTTAGCGGGGAGAAGGTGGAGCCCCTTGGAGAGTGACCTCTGTTGGGGAACCCCAAAGAACCAGAAGAGATGGAGTTTGAGAGAGTGTATGCAGATGACGCTCGAGTAGATTTGGGGAAAGCTGAGGTTACCTCAAGTTGTCTGACCCCCAGGACATACCCAGTTGCAGATGATAAAAGGGGAAGTCTTGAAGGCTCGTGGAAAAAGTGGGTAGAGCCAGCAGTGCCCCTGGGGGGCTATTCCACATCAGTGAGGAGTGAGCCGATGCACCCCAGATCCGGTCCTGAATGATCTGTAGAGAGAGGAAGTGGGTTTCTGGGAGAGTGGCTAGTGTGTGGGGTTCAGACAGCAGATTGTGGGTGGGACCTGAGGAAGGGCACACCCTGAGAGGCGGGGCCTGTGGAGAGGCGGGGCCTGTGGAGAGGCGGGGCCTGCGGAGACTCGGGGCTTGAGAGGCGGGGCCGAGGAGAGGGGTGTGGGCGGAGATAACTACCAGGGGCAGAGCCCCACACCTCAGCCTTCAGGCTTCTAGGATAAGGGACTTCTTCCTTTCCTCATTCCCACAGACACAACCGTGGGGTCATGCCATTCTCTCAGGACTCAACATTCTGAAAATGCCAGACTCCTTTGGAATCCAGCGTCCCAGATTGCTTCTGCCAGGGAGCATGGAATCCATTGGCCACCGTGGTCCCCAGAGGCAAGGGAAAGCTCAAGATTGGAGAAAAACATGTGCCCAAGATCACACAGCGTGACTGATCCTTCCCCATTGCATCAGGGGGGAAACAACACAGGAGGGAGATAGCTAGGAAGAGAAGGATGGAGAGGAGGAGGAGGGAGCCCGGGGCCCTGCGGGTGAACCCCTCACCCTCACCTCTAGGGTGGTGTGGATGACCTTTTCCACTGAGGAGAAGTAAGCTGTCCACAGAAACTGGGTCTGCTGGCGCAGGGCAAGAACCCGCGAAGGGAGCATTTCACGGAGGGCAGCCAGGACCTGGAGGCACAGAGGGAGGAGAAAGAGAGGAGGCCTGAGGTCCAGCTTCCTCACTAACCCTGGTTCGACGGCTCATTCCAGAGCTCGGGGATCTAGAAGCTTCTAGTGATGTACACCCTGTGTTCAGGGTCACACAGAGCTGGTTTTCAGTGACACTGAGGTGGCACCTACCTGTAAATCCTGCTACCCAGGAGGCTGAGACAGAGGGATCTTAGCTCAAAACCAGCCTGGGCTACATAGGGAAGAGATTGTGTTTTAAAAACAAAACAAAAACAAAAGGTAGGAGTGGCTGGGGATGTGGCTCAGTTGACAAAGAGCCAACACAGCACAGCATAGGCAAAGCCCTGGGCTCCATCCCCAGCATTGCATAAACTGTCACCATGGATTTTCGTTTGTGTAATGACAGCATTCAGGAACTCGAGGCAGGAGAATCAGAAGTTCAAGATATTCTGACCTACATAAGGAGTTTGAGGTCGGCATGGACTACACGGGACCCTATCCAAAATACCAAGGTGAAGAGGGGGTTGACAGTAGCTGTTACAAAACCTCTGGGCCTCAGTTTTCCTGTCTGTGGAATGGGTGCACCGCCTCCTTCACATGTGGTTGTTGTAAAGACTCAACTAGAAAATGCCCATTTAGTGCCATGTGGAGACTCTGAATGAAGAGTGGTAGCACTGTGTGTGTGTGTGTGTGTGTGTGCGCGTGCGCACAAGCACAAGCATGTTGCTGTGTCTGTTTCTTTTTGAGAGGATCTCAGGCTGGCGTCAAACTTGCTATGTAGTTGAAAATGACCATGAATTCCTGATCTCCTGCCTCACAAGCCCTATTGTGGGATTGTAGGTGTGGCCCCCAGTTAAAGGCCGGCCATTGCTCACTTTCCTCCTCCCTCCACCCCCTCCCCAGACTTCTCATACAGCAGCTCACATAGATTCTTCCAGCCTGGGCAACTTTAGTTTTATCACATGGAAGAACCATGGCGTCTTATCTATTTCTTTTCAGCTGAGCCTCAGAGATCTAACTTATCCCATTATACAGACGGAAAAACAGAGGCATAAAGTGGCTCAGAACTTGCTGTTGGCACCCTCCAGGGCCCCACCTTCATCTATGTCTATGAGAGCCCCAGAGGGAGGCAACAGGTATAGAAATGACTACTAGAAGGGGGTGGAGATCCTGGGGTCCCTCCCCTGACATGCCCCCCACCATGAGACAGACCCTGAGCTACCTGCAGTGGGAGCCTCTCATCAGCAATGATGGCTGCCTTGGTCCAGTCGATGACTTCAGAGAAAGGCAGCTCCCAGCGGGGGCTGAGGAGCACAGGGATGCAGCCGGCCTGGGGGGCGGGGCAGTCATTGGAGAGCCCAGCCCCTCCTTGTACACATTCACCCCATCCCAGGCCACCAGCAGCCCCCCTGTTAAGGGAAATGACAAAGAGGAGAGTATTGGGGGGGGACAAGGAACCCCCTTCCTATGTGCATGTGCCCAGCATTTTCTGTTAGCTCAAGGGCAGAGGTGCAGAGGCTGGGGGATACTCAGATTGGGGTGTACCTGAAGGGCTTGGAGAAAGCAGGAGGTGGCAGATCGGTGGCCCGGGATGAGGCAGAAGGTAGCATTGGGAAGTGTCTCTCCTGGGTAGGTCCTGAGAAGGTACAGGAAGGACCCTGGATACAGAGCCTGAGACACCTGCCCCTCACCCTGTACGGCAGCTCCAGTGGCCCCTGGTGCCTTACAGTGACATCCCCACAGTCCCAAGAAGTTAACCTTACTGTGTCCTCAGACACACAGCCATATACTGACAGACATAACCAAGAGCAGTGATCTGGCCTCTCCACTCCCTGATCCATGGGGATTCAGAAACCCTGTCTGCTAGCTCTGCCCCTGGAGGCCTTAGGCTTCTCCCTTTTTCTCTCTTGTACCTCAGTTCTCTCATCTGCAAAATGGGATGCCTGGATCTCCTATCCTTCCTTCCACTCTGGCCTAGGTATCCCTCACCTGAGTGACCCCCACACTCAGCTCTTCCCACATTGGTACCCCAGCCATGAAAGGCTTCTCTGTACTGAGGTAGGCTGGGCCTCCAGCCTGGAACCACACAGGAAGCTCTTGCCCGCAGCCCTGTGTTGGAGGACAGGCCTCCTCTGTTCCCCTGCTCCTCCCCCAGACCCAGGACCATGATCAGGTTGTGCCAGGGAATCTGTGAGGGAGGTCCCAGAGCCACAGGCCCTCAGAGCCACCTCTCTGGGGCTGCCAGTCCGGGGAACCGATGCCTACCATCCAGCTGGGGGAAGAGAGGACCAGAGGGCCCATGGGTGCACCCAATCCTCAGTGTGGTGCATGAAGGGGACCACCTAAGACCCTCCTCAGCTGCTCTCTGCTCTGACCTCCAGCAGATGCATCTGGGAGTACTGGGCGGTGCCTCTGAACAGTTGGGGAACCCGAGTCTCAAGAAGAGGGAGCCGGCTGTGGTTAGAACCAAGCCGGGCCAATTCCAACCCCTGGTTATTTCAGTCACCATGAGGGATATGTGTAGGGGTACACAGGGAGCCTCTGGAAGGAACCACAAAACAAACTTCATTCGCACCCCCATCACATCAAAAGCTACAGCACTGGCCAGCCAGGCCCAGCTCCCTCCAGTCAACTGTAAGAAACTAAAAGGTGAAGACTCCAGGAACCCACAGAGAAACAGGGCCTGCTCTACAGATCGTAGCCCTTGGCCTTTAGCTCCCCTCTGTCTCTCCTCTGCATGTCCTCTCCCCTCATCCTGATGCCCTCTGCCTCACCTAGTCAGGGAAATTCCCTTCTGCTCTACAGTGGAGACCAGGCAAATTGTCACCTTCTCCAGGAAGTCCTCCTTGATATCCCAGCCAACCACCACCAGTTCTAAGCACTTTCCGTGTATGAAGGTCTTTCTCACAGCCGCCGTCTGAGATGGAAACCACAGCTGTACCATCCTATCTGAGGTGAGGGTACAGAGGCCTGAAGTCATGCTTAGCTCTGAAGTAGCTCAGACTCCAAAGCCTCACTCTGCTTATCAGTGCACCCCTGATGTACCTGCTTCCTGACAGAACTGAGTTAAGCCCAGGGGTGGAGGGTGCTGGGGGTTTGTGGGAGATGGTAGGCAGAGGTTGACTGAGCGGCTGTGTGGGGCTCAGGAGAGAGTTATAGAGGGAACTTGTGTCTCTGTGCACTGACCAAAAAGCCCAAAGATGTCCTACTGTTTAAGGTATGCACCATAGGTCTAGGGTTGCAGAGCCCAGGGTAAAAGTCATGGCTCTGCCCGCAGGATTGAGGTTCCCCAGGGCCTGGCCACCAAAGCCACACTGTGATTTCCACGGGTCCTAGGCACTTTAACCTCTGCCGCTACTCCTGCTCTGGGGGGAAATTTTTATATTTAAAATATTAAAAAATAGCTGGGCAGTGGTGGCGCACGCCTTTAATTCCAGCACAGGCAGAGGCAGAGGCAGGCGGATTTCTGAGCTCGAGGCCAGCCTGGTCTACAGAGTGAGTTCCAGGACAGCCAGGGCTACACAGAGAAACCCTGTCTTGAAAAACCAGTGTATATATATATAGTGTTGAAATAAAAACAAATACTGTTAAATATCAAAACATTTTTTTCACCTTAGCATTCAGATTTTTTTTTCTTTTGAAGCTACTTTTTTCCTGCACTCTCAAAGTGTCCCTTCGCTCCACATGTCATCCAAGAGTTGAAGCAGGGGCAGAGAAACTCGACTGACATTGAAAACGGAAGGTCACCAGGGGTGGCGCACACCTCTAATCTCAGCACTTAGGAGGCAGAGGCAGAGGCAGGGGGATCTCTGGAAGTTCGAGGCCAGCCTGGTCTACAGAAGTTTGATTTGTGGACCCATGTAAAGATGGAAAGAGACAACCAAGTCTACAACTTTGTCTCCTCCTCCCTCCCCATCTCACACGCGCACACACACACACACACACACACACACACACACACACACACGGACACACACACGGACACAAAACTAAACTTTCTCATGGGGAGCGGTGGTGGGAAAATGGCTCAGCGGTCAAACACTCGCTGCACAAGAAAGCCTGATTTCAGGCTGAAGAGCCGGCTCAGCAGTTAAGGGCACTTCTTGCTCTTGCAAAGGACCCAGGTTCCCAGCACCCACATGGCAGCTCACATCTACCTGTAACTCCGATTCCAGGGGACCCAACTCCCTCTTCTGGTCTCTGAAAGTATCCTGCACGCATATGGTACACATAAACACATGAAAGCACACACACACACACACACACACACACACAAAACAGTAAGTAAATCATTTTAAGTAATAATAATTTGTTTATTTTCTAAGATAGGGTTTCTCTACATAACCCTGGCTGTCCTGGAGCTCCCTCTGTAGCCGAGCTGGCCTCAAAACTCAGCGATCCACCTGCCTCCGATCAAAGGTGTTCACTACCATGGCCCAGTTCTAAAACCCTAATTTTTTGTTTGGTTGCTTTTTTTGTTTTGTTTTGTTTTTTTTGGTTTTTCAAGACAGGGTTTCTCTGTATCGCCCTGGCTGTCCTGGAACTCACTCTGTAGACCAGGCTGGCCTCGAACTCAGAAATCCACCTGCCTCTGCCTCCCAAGTGCTGGGATTAAAGGTAAAACCATAATTTTTAAGAGCCCAGACTCTGGATTCCCCAGCCCCTAGCTAAACCCATCTCACCATGAGACATGTGGAGATGGGATCTCTTGGGCTAGCTGGCTAGCTAGACTAGGCAAACAGGCAGGGTCTGGGTTCAGGTGAGAGACTCTGCCTCCGTGTATAAGGTAAAGAGTGATCGAGGAATCGGCCATCAAATTTGGGCTTCCCTGTGCACATACATGCATGTGCACATGTACCCTCCCCCCCACACACACATACGTGTTGCCACATAAAGGTGAACTAGCATGCATGTATATACACCACAGGCATGTACAGAAATTTAAAAACAGAGAAGGGGCCAGACATGGTGGCCACATGCCTGAAATCTCAGGACTCGGGCAGCGGAGGAGGCAAGATCAGGAGTTCAAATTCATTTTCATGCAACCTGGATGTAAGAGACCCTGTCTAGAAAAATCCAGACAAACAAAAGAAGAGGTAGGTAGGGGTACATATACCCTGACTGTACAGTGCTCCCCAGAAAAAAAAAAAAAGACACCTGAGAAGCTGCAACCAGTGCTCAAAGGAAGGAAGGAAACCTAGGTGGCCGGGCTAGGTGGGAGGGGGCTTTTGACTATGCACCTCTTTGTACCATTGGAATTCTTCATCCTGTGAATGAATCCCCTATTCATAAAAATAAATTGTGATTTAAGTGGGTGGGCGCTTATTCCAAGGAACAGGAGCCTATTCAACCAATGTGGAAAAACACTCGCACAGCGGAGCCAGCGAACAGTTGAGATTTCCAGCACCTTCCGAGTGCTTCCTGCATCAGAAAACTGAGGGGCCCTGACATCCTCGCAACGCCCTGTGCCCTGGGGTGATGGGGACTGAGATCTCCTGTGGAGGATGCGCTTGTTTATTCAGGCTGTCTTCTGGGACTGACCTCTCTCTCACCCTGTTCTGCTGTTTGGCCCAGGCAGCTGCCTAGTACTTCTGAGAAACTGAGGCCATTGAAAGACTACCTCGCAGCATACCTTGGAAAGAAAGGCATCATGGGAAATGCTGCCCAGAGCAGAAGGGAGGGGCGCACACCTGTAAACCCTTACCCTCACCCCCCACAGACACCCAGGAGGCAAAGACAGCAGAATTACTTCAAGCTCCAGGCAAGCCCAGTATACCCTGAGCCTTCCAGGTGGGTCAGAAAAAAAACAGAAGAAAAAAAACCCAACAACACAAAGTATCCACACATAGTAATCACAAAGTATCAACACATGTGTAATAACCATAGTCGGCCCAAAAAGGGACTTCCAGAGCCAGTGAGTGCACAGCCCAGTGGTACAGTACTTGCCTAGCATGTACATGGCCCTGGGGACAGTCCATAGTAACACAGACACACACATACAAAGATGGCCACCAACAGCAATAGTAAGTTTTTAAGACTACTGTTTCAACCGGGCGGTGGTGGCGCACGCCTTTAGTCCCAGCATTTGGGAGGCAGAGGGAGGCAGATTTCTGAGGATTTCTGAGTTTGAGGCCAGCCTTGTCTATAGAGTGAGTTCCAGGTCAGCCAAGGCTATACAGAGAAACCCTGTCTCGAAAAACAAAAACAAACAAAACAAACAAAAAAACCTAAAGACCACTGTTTCTGGTCACAGGAGAGTTCCTGTCAGGCTCTGGGTCTGAAGAGCTCCATCTTCTCAGGTCTCCAGAAGGGCTCCAGAGGGTGTGGGTGTGGGGCTGACAGGAAAGGCTCCCAGGAGGTCTCCAAGTGCCTTCAGGAGGGTAAGGATTCCGTTCCCTACAGATTCCCTCAGAGCCTCAAGCAGAGGCAGAACTGGAGCTTGGCCAGAGGAGTGAGTCCTGGGAGAAGCTGAGCTCAGAATAGCCATGATGGAGGACAGGGAAGGAGACCACAGGAAGACACAGCAAAAGAGAGACACCAGGGGGACTATAAACTCTAGGACATGAAAAGGGAGCCCTGGGACCCACTGCCTGCACAACCTTAGAAGGAGACAGTTGACCTGCTGGACACATAAAGGTTCAGTCATTAGATGTGACCAACTTCAGTGACATGTCCCAGCACTGGTGGAGGGAAGCCTCTACCACACACAGTCTCCATCCCCTTATGTCTACAAAAGTGTCCTGGAGGACAGGTAGGAAGTTCTTTCGTTCGGACCTAAGTCATATTTCTTAAACTAGAGGCTGTTATTTCCTTGAGAGATTAATCTCCAAAATTAGACAGATGAGCAGGTTCCAGCTGGGACCAGCTACCAGTCCCTGAGGCTCCCCTGAGGCCTGTGACAGGATTGCTTAAAACCCAGAAGCTCTGGCTGGGTGGCCATGGGATAAGTTACCTAACAAAAATCCTCTTTAGAATACAGACACCCTAGCAACAGAAGTTAGAATTATTTTACTATACATAATAGTGTGGGGGGGGGGGCAGAGATTGAGTGTGGGTGTCCTGGTCAGTCATGTGAGTGGGTGGGGTATCTGTGATGCCTTGGACCATGTGTGGATGCCAGAGGACAATTTCCAGGAATCTCTTCTCTTTCTAACTTGTGGACTCAGGAGACAGAGCCCTCCAGCCCTCCGGCTTGGTGGCAAGCACCTTTGCCTACTCAGCCATCTCTCTACCTTCAGGGTCACTCACCAATCCTGAAACTCACCCACTCGGCTAAGCTGGTTGGGCAAGAGCTCTAGGGATCCTCCTGTCTGTAACTACTCAACACTGGACTGTCTCATGGGGTGCGGGTGGGGGTGGGGCTTGAACGCCTGTCTCTGTAAGGTAAACACCTCAGGACTGATCTACGTCTCCCTACCCACACCATTGTTTATGGGGGTGCTAACACCAAGTGAGTGGTATACAAATGTCTGTTACATAAAACGTTAGAGTAGGAGGGACCAGCATACCAGGAAGAGGTGGGAGTGGGAGGCAGTCTTGTTACATTTCTAAGATCCCCAAGGGAGAATTCCAAAAATTTGCCTTTCATACCCTTGGAGACAAATCATTCCGTCTTGGTGGAGGTCCGCTCTGCTGTCTTAATCCTATCTCTCCTGCGGCTGAGACTGGTTTGTCCCCATAGGATGTCACTCTTAACCCTTTACTACATCCTCTAGTCGTGCTCCCGTCGCAGCCGCCTCCCACTCGAGTTCCCTCCCACTCAGCGGCTCCCCAAAGGTAGGTTTACTTACTGCGGGGATCCAGGCTCTTGCTCACAGTGCCTGTTCCAGGGGCAGGCTGAGGCGTGAGTGCTTGCTATTCGCCACCTGCCTCTCTCCTCCGCCACAGCCAGTAAGGTGGCCCCAGGCTGGGGGCTGTACTGCTGCAGCCTGCCAGGAGCCCCACCTTGCAACGGGTGAGCTTTAGGAAGATACGGGAGAGCTATATCGAAGCCTGGTCGGAAGATGTCTGAGGAGGGGCTGGCCTCAGCTACCATCGCCTGTCCCAGCCTGGTGCAAGGGGCTGGGTAGAGACTGAGCACCAGATGGTTCCGGCCTCCGTTCCAGTTCGGAGGCAGGGGCCCGCATGCTCCTCTCCGGTCCTGGCTGGGGAGGAAGAGGAGAAGGCAAGCCTCTGCTGGGCTGAGGGCATAGTAGCGGGAGCCTTCCAAGGAGTCCAGGATCCTGCGCTGAGCCTCAGTGGTCGGACCAGTCGGGGAGTGCACAAAGATCTTGAGGACCTTTCCTTTACATTTGGAGGTGTCAAAGCAGGCTCCCCAGGTGCAGCTGCTCCCCCGGGAGACCTGAGGGAGCTGTGGGACATCTTCTGGGTTCGTCTCAGACTGGGAGAAACTCTGTAGAAAGGCAGCATCCAGCCAGCGGGGCCAGCCTTGGGAGCGCCCTGGAAGAGGACCGGGCGACACTACCAGACGAAGGGGGAAGACTCGTAGGAGGATGAGGAGGAGCCAGAAGGCTGACAATGCCAGCCAGAAGGACTTTCTTCTCCACAGCATGTGGCCACCCACAGCCAGGGCTAGAAGGAAGTTAGGAATTTCTGCAGCAAGCGGGGAAGGAGGCGATCCCAGGCAGGAGATCCGAGCTGGGAATCAGCCGTCTAGTCCAGCGCTCCATTGAAGGCAGGCTCCCTGCCTAAGTTCGAGCAACCATTGGCCACCTGTGGGATTGACCCCTCGTGGGAGTTCCAGGGAGGCTCTGGCTTTCTAAATTTGCCTTCCCACTCTCCGATTGCTTTCTCTGCCTACCCACAGCCTAGCCAGCCTTTGCCCTCTCATCAAGGCCTCTGTCCTGGGCCACTGCTAGGGCTGATGCAACCCTTGTCCAGACCACAAGACCGTGTCCATCGGCGATCGGGGCTGCACCCCTGACCTTGCCCTTGACCCAGAGACAGGCTATCTGCCAGACGATGGAGAACTGTCTGGGTTTATGGGGGGTCGGTAGCGATGGGGGTGGCCAAGGATGATGTGGAAGGAGGCAGGTTTGGCCTCTCCCACTCTTCCTTCTGCCCCCAAAGCCCTTGAAAAAAACCCTGGCTACCCCTGTGCTTGGTGGCTGGCCTTCTGTGGCAGAACTATAAATAGACCTTGTGTCCATGTGGGCCACCAGAGCCGGCTGAAGTTGGAGCCTGAGTGCATCCCATGCCTACTGCTTGGGCGATGAGAAGATTCGGAGTGCTGGTCGTCTTTCCCTCAGCTATGGCCCCTAACCCAGGCAGCTGCCCTGCACCCTCCAGCTGGGAGCTGTCACAGGGCAGAGGTCAAGACCTACGCTCCGAATTCCTGCTCCTGCCCCACAAGTCCTGCCGGCAGCTCCAGGTCCCACTCCAGAAGGTATCTGGTCGGTCCAGATCCCTTTCGCAGCCGCAGTCTGGCCCCGCCCCCGCCAACTCTGATTGGCTCCTGGCTAGGAGGCAGGGTCTCCACTTAACCCCTTGCAATCTCTCTAGCTGGGGTACCGTTTCGTTTCGTTTTCGGTTTTTTGAGACCGGGGCTGAGGGTGGCGTGTCTCCTGTAGCCCCGGTTGGTTTCAAACCCACTTTATAACCAAGGACCTTGAGTTTCTGATCATTCTGTCTTCACCTCCGAATGCTCGGATTCCAGCTATGTGCCATCACGCCTGGCTCTGGAAGATTAGTGATGGTCAGGAGGGCACCACACCTCACTGGTGGCCGTGGACTGACAGGTTGTTTCTCTTCAAAGGTCTTTACCAGTGATCCAAAGTAGACATTTATCTGTCTTTTTCCCCTTTCATTATTATTATCATTATATAGTTTTAAAATTGATTTTGTAGTACTGGGAATAGAACCCAGGGCTTTGTGCACATTAGACAAGTGTTCTGTCGCTGAATTACATCACCAGCTCTTTTTTTCTTTTTTACTATTAAAAAAAGTGAAGCTCACAGAGGGGACTGACTCTCCCTAAGGTGACCCAGTTTAGATGTGTCCAGGAGAAGATTTGAACTCAGAGTCTGGCCTGATGGGGCCTCTGCTTGTCCCCCAGGCCACTGAATGGACCTGGGCAGTGGCTACCTGCATCTGTAAAATGGATTGCCAGCATCCTCCTTGGAGGGTTGCTAAGGTAAGTCCTAGAAGAGCCTTTGGTGGGGGTGTCCTTCCACAAGGAGGTAAGTATCCTTCTGCTGACCAGGGAGGTCTGCTGATTTGTGAGGTAAACATTCTCTTCTCAGTGAGGGCAGGTCACAGCCATGTGTATTTAACAGCATCCTCAAAACGGGATCAAGAAGAAATTGGCCTCTTGCCGGGCAGTGGTGGCACACGCCTTTAATCCCAGCACTTGGGAGGTAGAGGCAGGCGGATTTCTGAGTTCGAGTCCAGCCTGGTCTACAGAGTGAGTTCCAGGACAGCCAGGACTACACAGAGAAAGCCTGTCTCGAAAACCAAAACCAACCAACCAACCAACCAACCAACCAACCAAACAAACAAACAAACGTTGGCCTCTTGGTTCTAAGAGGTTGTTCGCTCCTGATATCTGCTCAGGCAAACCGCAAGCCTTCTCATGCGGAAGACAGGTGTGGGCATGCGCTAGACAGGTGTGTGCATGCGCTGTTGCCATCCTACCATGCTCGGTATTGGCAGAAGGTTCCCTTCATGTAGGAAGTTGCCGTGACTCTCCTGAGTCAGAGCCAGGACCCTCCTCCGGGTCCTCATGCTTGCCCTTCATGTTCAGTCATCTATGAGATCCTTAGCATCCTAACTTGGATCATGTACCCTGGGGCACTGGAAGTGCCATGCTTAATAAGAGTAACAGTGTAGTTGACTGTGTCCTGAGTATGCTTGAAATGACTGTAAAGGAGATAGTATTATCATTCCCATTTTACAGAAGAGAAAGTTGAGGCTCAGGGAACTTGAATAACTTTGCCTGTATTCCCATGCCAGGTCCTAAGCCATCTATACATCTTCTCTTTTATTCTGAGGCAATGTTTTTCTATGTAGTCCTGGCTGTCCTAGAACACATTATGTAAACCAGGCTGCCCTTGAACTTGGAAAGATCTTCCTGTCTCTGTGTCCCAAGTGCTAGGATTAAAGGTATATGCCACCATACCCAGCTATTCCTTTTTAAAAAATATTTATTTTTATTTAATGTGTATGAGTGTTTGCCTCTGTGTGTGTGTGTGTGTGTGTGTGTGTGTGTGTGTGTGCATGACTTGTGCCTGTGGGGGCCAGAAGAGGGCGTCAGATTCACAGATAATTTCCAGCTGCCAGGTCTGGGAACCAAACCTGGGCCCACTGCAAGAACAAGCGTGTGAGATGGACCCTCCTCCACCCCTGTTGTTAAAGACTGTGTGGATCAGGGGGACCTGACAGTACACAGGGGGCGCTGAACCCAGGGGCAGAGAAGGCCTCTGGGGAGGGACAATGCTGTTTGGGGTTTTGTTTTGCCTGCACTGGAATAGAACCTTGAGGCTTTCCCAAGCTGAGTAACTGCTCCCTCACTGAGTTACCTCCAGGTTACATTTTTTTGTTTGGTTTGCTCTGGAGGCTGGCCTTGAACTAGCTAGGTAGTCAAGAATGCTGTTGAACTTCTGCCCCCACCCCCTTGACCTCCTGCCTGCTGTGATTGTAGGTGAGGCCACCACGCCTGAGTGTATGTGGGGTCACACCTAACCCAGAGCCTCCTGCATGCTACACCCAACCAACCAAGCTACTCCAGGTTTAAAACACATTTTTTTGAGAAAAATCACTATCACTGTAAGGAGTAAGAAGAAATGGCTACCTCCTCTTTCCAGAATTATTTCGTGAGCATCATCCTGTGTGCAAGGCAGGCCCCAAGGGGAGCAGGTAGCTGCTAACATCTTGACTATGTGGAGGCTTCTTTCCCGGCAGGAAACAAGACAGAAATCAAAATCTTCCATAGTGTCAGAAAAGGGTAAGAAGGGCAGCGTCAAGGGTCCTGAGGTAGGCCTCTCTCTGAAGCGCCCCTTGGAGCTTCTAGGGGAAAATTGTTCCACACACAGGGACGGCAAGGTTCAGGGCACAGGTTCAGGGACAGAATAGATATGTGACCTGTTTTCCCAGTGGCCTACAGACTCCAGGCTCCCTATCTGGGGTGAGTAGATGCATATGTAGCATCTCCCCAAGAAGAGATTAGCCCCATGGGGGTATCTGTCTGATTCCATCCTACCCCCATCCCTGGTTTCATGCTTGGTTCATGCTGCAAGTGTGCTTCCTTTGCATTGCAACATACACACACACAAACACACACATACAAGCACACACAAACACACACATCCACTCAGCACACATGCACACACACACACAAACACACATACACAAACACACACAAACACACACATACACCCAGCACACACATGCACACACACACACACACACACACACACACACGTGCGCGTGCACACATACACATACACCCAGCACACACATGCACATACACACACATACACACACACAAACACACACATACACCCAGCACACATGCACACCCACACACCCACATACACCCAGCACACACACACACACACACACACACACACACACACACACACACACACACGCCCTCTTCGCCTTCATTCCTGCCGGGGAGATTCTCAGGCCAGCTGGGCCTGGGCTTGTCTAAACCAGTTCTCAAGCTTGCTTACAGGCTCCGGTGGAGGCAGAGAAGAGAGGTGTCCTCAGCTCATTCTGAAAACACACTTGGCTGGGCTGGGCCAAGGACTCCCTGGGCACACTCATCAAAGCCACTAGGAGGCTTGTGCCCTGTAGCTGGGTGCTGATTTATGGGATAGAGACCATCATCCTGGGAAACAGGGAGTGGCCAGGGCAGGGAAGTGAGGACACGGGCGGGGGTGGGGGGAGGCGGTGTACAAGGCCTGGCTTCAGTGGGGAGATGAGGCCCCTTCTTCCCCTTCTTGTGTGTGTGATCTTGAGAACTAACCAGTGCTCCATGATCTCAGCACAGTGGTGTTTGCCTCACAGCTGGGGTAGCTCCGCCTCCTACCTGAGGCACAGGGGCTCAGGGACTGGGAGCTTAGGCCACCTCTGTGGAGCTTGGTCTGAAGCACTCGTCCTCCCCCTCCTTTACTCTTTCTCAGGCTGGACTTGGAACCCTCAGAAAGACTTCTATAACCTTCTGTGAGGAAGGGCCCTACATGTGAACAGACACTGCAGCTGACAGTACAGGCTAAAGATTTCCAATAAGCTGTGACTTCCTGGGCAAGAGACTGTCCCTCTCTGTGCTGCTGTTCTCTCGCCTGTAGAATGGGAATGCTCAAAATAGTTGTTTCCCAAAGTGAGGTGAGATTTCGCACATGCAGTAGTCTGCAAACCGTGCCTGGCAGAACTCAAACAGATGGCTTCCCAGTGCCTGGGGTTTGCCTCGGTGATAGAGGAGCACTTTTGTCCTTTGCCCAAGGACACAGGTTCCGGCTCTGGCATGTCCCGTGGCCTGTCATCCTATGTTGTATTGTTACCGCCCTCCCCCACACACTTGGCACAAGCTCCGGACTCTAGTGGGTCTCACCCTTCCTAACACCGTGACCCTTTAGCACAGTTCCTCATGCTGTGGTGATCCCAACCCTAAGGTTATTTTTGTTGCTACTTCATAACTGTAATTTTGCCGCTGTGTTGAATCTTCAATATCTGGCATGCAGGATATCTGATACATAACGCCTGCGAAAGGGTCCTTTGCCCCCAAGGGGTCGGCGGGACCCACAGTTTGAGATCCGCTGATAGAGTCTTCTGGGAATAAAAGTATGTCTGTCTGACTAGCCTGTGGGCAAGTCTGTGGGGACTTCCTTGGTGAGTGAATTGTGTGGTCCTGAGCTGTATAAAAAGCCAAACAGGCTGAGCAAGTCATGAAGAGCGAGCCAGGGAGCAGCCTTCCTCCACGGCCTCCGCTTCCGTTCCTGCCTCCAAGTTCCGGCCTTGACTTCCCAAAATGGCGACTACAAGGTGGAGGATGAAATAAACCCTTTCCTCCCCAAACTGTATTTGGTCATGGTGTTTACCACAGCAACGGAAAACCAGCTAAGACGTCCGCTCACGCCCGAGGTCACCTCGCCAGCCAGCAGAGCAGACCAGCACCTGGACTTTCAACTCCCAGTTGACTAAGATTGCTTTCTATCGCTGTGATGGACCATGACCACAAGCAATGTGGGGAGGAAAGGGCTTGTTTCTTCTTATGTCACTGAGGTAGAGGCAGGAGGATTGACAGTTTGAGGTAGATCAGGGGATGGATGTAGTTCAGTTGGTAGGATGCTTGTCTACCGTATACAGTACACAAAGTATTCGGTTCTCTCTCCAGTAATGCATAAACCGGCATGGTGGTGAGGCCGTGGGAGGTGGGGACAAGAGGAGCATCAATTCAAGCTTATTCACAGGTCACAGGTAGGTTTGGGCTAGCCTGGGCTACATGAGATTCTGTCTCAAAACAACAAAACCACTACTACTAATAATGATTTTATTCCACTCAAGTCTACCTTCTAAGTGGCCAAATCTGGACACTGCCCAAGGTCTCAGCTTCTCCTCATCTCTATGTGGGTTTCTGCTTCCTGTAGGATGAACTTCTGTTATTCAGAGAAAGCTGGATGTGGTGGAGCACAGATTAATTCTAGCACTCAGAAGTGAGAAGATAAAGAGATTGCCATGAGTTCAAAGCTAGCCCGAGCTATATATACATAGTTCTTTTTTTTTTTTAAGAAGTATTTATTTATTTTATTTATATGACTACACTGTAGCTGTCTGTCTTCAGACACACCAGAAGAGGGCATCAGATCCCATTGCAGATGGTTGTGAGCCACCATGTGATTGCTGGGAACTGAACTCAGGACCTCTGGAAGAACAGTCAGTGCTCTAAACTGCTAAGCCAGCCTCACATACATAGTTCTAAGCTAGCCTGGCTTTCATAGACCTTGTCTCCAAATTAACTAATTAAAAAATTTAAAGCTGCTGGCCTGTGGTGGCGCACGCCTTTGATCCCAGCACTTGGGGGGCAGAGGCAGGCGGATTTCTGAGTTTGAGGCCAGCCTGGTCTACAGAGTGAGTTCCAGGACAGCCAGGACTACACAGAGAAACCCTGTCTTGAAAAAAACAAACCAAAAAAAAAAAAAACTCCCAAACAAACAAACAAACAAACAAACAAAGAAGTTAAAAAATGTAAAGCTGTGCAGTGCGGTTCATGACTTTAATTCCAGCATTCGGGAGGCACAGGGAGGCAGAGCTCTTGTGAGTTCGAGGCCAGCCTGGTCTACAGAACAAGTTCCAGGACAGCCAGGGCTGCACAGAGAAACTACAATAAATAAATAAATAAATAAATAAATAAATAAAGTGAGAAGCCATGGAGGTGAGCAGGCACTATACACAGCCAGCATTCATACCTCAGGCTGCAGGCTGACTTCTGAGGCGTGGTCATTCCCAAGGAACAGAGTTCTTGGAAATGCCGGCTTGGCCAAACTGAGTAAGTAAATTTCAAAGCTTGATCCTGAAATAATTTTATTCTTCCCTCTACCGTGTTCCACTGAAATAGACTCTCTGATGATTTCTGAAGCCGAGGATCCCTTCGGGAGTTCCTGGCCCTCCTCAGAGCTGCCCATATCCAGACACTTTCATGGCAGCCCTGACCACCTGGGGGTTAACCAGAAGAGCCAGGCTGTTACCTAGCAAGCAGGCAGCCTCAACCCTAGGTAATTAAGAGGCTGCCTTCCAAGCAGAGACAAGAAGATTCACTTCTCTTCTTCTCCCTCCCCAGGGATGGCTGCCTGGCATCTGGAGCTATTCCAGCTCTCTGTGAGTGTCTTGAGGAGTGCTGGGGGCTGGGGTGAGGCAGGGAGCAGGTCCAGAGGTGAGCTCTGTGGAGGAGACAGAGGGGCCTCAGTTCCACAGTCCTGTTTCTCTCTGAGTCTTGGCTTACCTCTGCAGCCTGGCTGTGTTACGTGAGGTCACTGCTGTTATAGCTGATGGAGCCTGTCTAAGAGCTGAGCCCAGACAGACAGAGCCTCATTCAGTTCTAACTTGGAGAAGAACTAGGCCTTCTACTTGAGCTTCCGGAGAAGGGGAGGGAAGATGGCTCTTCAGGGTTGCCTAGCTAGTAGAGAATAGAGCTGGTACCCAGAGCATGATCTGACATCAGCTCCTGCAAACTTTCTTCCTTCTCATTGGATGGGGCAGCAGCTGTGTGCTCAGTTGCACTATGAACCAGACATTGTGTTCCGCTTCCTGTCCATCTTGAACCCTGGAGGTATCACTGCCTAAAAATCCCTTTACTAAGCCACCAAGGCCAAAAGTGTCATTGTGACATAGTGCAGGACACAGCAGGGTTTGCGGTAGGAGAAGGAACACATGTGAATTCCAGACTAGAAACAGGATGGGTCTCTTATAATGTACACGACACTTTCTCTGGTTGTCCATAAACTCCCTCAGCCTAGCTCCCATCTCTTCACCCCTACCCCCCTTCGCCCCACCCCTACCCTAGTTCAGCTGCCACACTCTGGCAGCAAGATCATGACCCTGGCTTCTGCTCTCTGTTCTCCTCCCTCTCTCCTCAGCAGCCCCCACCCCAGCTTTGCCTGGATCCTTACCAAGGCTCTCTTTGTGAGTTAAGAGTCAGCAACCAATCCTGGGGGGGCGACCTGGACTTTTCAAAGGCTTACCACTGGGATATAGCTCATCCCCATCACCTCAGCTGGCTCACTGACAAGGCCGCTGTTCTGCTTTAACCACCAGGACCAGGGACCAAAGACTCAGGGACAGTCCCTAGGCCCTGGTGCTTGCTGATATGGTACAAATAGGCTAGGCCTTACCTTCCCATTGCACTTCCCTCCTGTTCCCAAGGAGACCACACTAGAGAATCCTGCCTCCTGGCTGTTCAGGCAATTCTTTGGATGCTCTCCCAGGACATGATGTCAGCCCTCCTCTTGAGATCTATGAGAAGTTTTTTTTTTGATGAAAGCTGCAGTGATTTGTGGCCCTTGTCATATTTAAGTGGTAGCACTGCCAATATTTATTTATATTCTTTTGTGTGTATGTGGTGTAAACACAGTGACATGTGTGACAGAGATCCTGTGTCTACATGTTTGTGGAGCCCCAAGCTGACACTGGGAGTCCTGTTCAATCACTCTCCGCTTTATTCATTGAGGCAAGGCATCTTAATCAAACCCAGAGCTCACCTATATGGCTAGTTCAGCTATCCAGCTTGCTCTAGGTTTCCCCCAGTAAGGGGAAAAATTCTCTTCCTGGAATTACAGGTGGGCTGACACACCCAGGCAATATTTGCATACTTGTGGAGCAATCTCTTTATCCACTGAGCCATCTCCCTAGTGCCGGTTGCCAATGTTTTAAAGCCAATCCCCAGTAGTTTCTAACAGACTTAGAATAAGATCCGCACAAGCTGTGTATGATGCCAGTGAGCAGCATGCAGCTTGCTGAGGCAGGAGGATTGCTATGAGTTCATAGCCTAGGCTACTAGAAAAACTGTCTCTTCTCATCCCTGTGACAAAATACCAGATAGGGAGAAGGTCACTCAAAGTTGTGTGCACTATCATGGAGGGGGGAGGGGGGAGCTGTTAGAGGAACGCAGAGGAGCATGGGAGGGGGAGGGGGAGCAGGGGAGGAAGTCCAGGAGAGACTGGGCTTGAGAGAAGGTACTGAATCGATGAGAGAGCATCAGGAGACCATAAGAGAAGAGAGGTGAGGTCAGGTGTGCACAGGCAGGGACCCGGAAGTCACTCTGCCTGAGGGAGAGGAGTGGAGTCTGGCTCACAGAAGCCAGGGCTTTTGAAAAGGGCTGATAGCTTTGTGTTAAAGTTGTGACTGGCCCCAGAAGGGTAAGTAAGGGCTGACAGTAACCTCTCTACTTCCAACCTGTTTCAGCATCAGCCCTCATTCCTAAACACTTGAGAGTTTCGTCCCTCCAGGCTGCCTCATGCTTGGCAGGAGGTCAAGCCTCTACCAGGCTTTGATGGGGTTTGTGATAGCAGGGCTGGGAGCCAGAAAGAAGAGTGGGAGTCGGGCTCTGCCTTGGCCTCTGGCATCTCTGAGCTTGCTCTGTCTCCACCAGTCATTTCTGATGAGAGATTCTGGGAAGCTGGATGTTGCTGGGGCCAAGTAAACTATCAAAGGCCTGGAGGGAGGCAGAGAGCAGGATGCCCGAGAGAGCAGGATGCGGAATGCCCTGCCCAGCTTCTCTCTGCCCGTCCTCCTCCCTTTGGGCTCCGTAGTCCTTCCCCCCCTCCACTCCCAGGCAGGGCTCTGGTGATCCAGAGGTCACACCCAGACTTGGAGTCAGGAAAGAGAAAGAATTGGGGCCCCAAAGACTCCACTTCCAGTCCTTTCTGTGACCAGGAATCAAGATGTCCCAGCAGAACAGGTAAACAGGTGCTATGATCCTGGTTCTGTTGGTCTTTGAGTAGAAGACCCTGACAAGCCACCTGGCCTTAGTCTCCTTCTGTTTCCTGCCTACCAACCGGGCATGATATGACTGACATTTTACCTCTATCATGCTAACTGGGTGAGAGTCTAATCACCAGGGCACAGATTTGATCCTTCCTGATGATGCAATGACATTTGAAATTTGCCAGAGAGAGGACAGGATGGAGTGAGGATGAATGCCATGGTTTGGATATGAAATGCTGTCTGAGTTTGGTTTCTATTGCTGTGAACAGACACCATGACCAAGGCAGCTCTTATAAAGTAAAACACTTATTTGGGACTGGCTTACAGTTTCAGAGGTTCCATTCATTATCATCATGGAGGGAAGCCATAGAGGTTTGCAGTAAGAGATCTACACCTACGCCCAAAGGCAGCTGGAGACTGCCACAGTAAGTAAGCATAGCTTGAGCATAGGAGACCTCAATGGTGGAATCCTCCAATGAGGCCACACCTCCAACGAGGCCACACCCACTCCAAGGACACACCTCCTAATAGTGCCACTCCCTATGGGCCAAGCATTCAAATACATGAATCTATGGGGGCCATACCTGTTCAAACCACTACACATGCCTAAAACAGGCGCATGTGTCAAACACAGGCTCAGTTTCCAGCTGGTGGAACATTGTTTTGTTTTGTTTTGTTTTGTTTTTTTAAAGATAGGGTCTTATATATGGCAGGCTAGCCTTAAATTCATTATGTAGCCCAGGATGACTCTGAACTTCTGATCCTTTGTCTATACCTGAGATTATAGGCAATACCACCACACCCAATTTTATTCTGGTGCTGAGAATGGAACCCAGGGCTTTGTGCACACTAGGCAAGCATTCTACCAGCTGAGTCCCATCCCCGGCACCATTGAGAAGTGACTTTTACTCATCGAGGTGCTGACTTTACCATCATGTTAATCCATCAGTGAGTTCAGGGCGGGGCCTGGTTGGAGCAAGTAGGTTACTGGGAGTATGCCCTAAGGAATGTTGTTAGGATAAAGGGTACCTTGTTCTGGTTGGAGCCAAGGAAGGCCACAAAGTCACACCCCATGAAACAGATCTAGGGCAAGAGGTTTGCTGGGGGAAGGAGAGTTAAAGGCTGTCTTGGAGTAGGGAAAGGAGAGAGAGGAGGGGGAGAGAGGGAGGGAGAGAGAAAGAGAGAGAGAGAGAGAACAGACAGATGAATAAGACAGAGGGAATGAGAGACATGGAGAGAAAAGAAAGAGGGAGAGACAGAATGAGTGAATGAATGAATGGATGGACAGGATAAAGAGAATGAGAGAAGGAATGGGTGATAGGGGAGAGAGAGAGAAGAAGGAGAGGGAAAAGGAGAGTGAGAGGGAGGGAAGGAAAGAGGGAGGGGGAGGAGAGGAGGAGGGGAGGGAGGAGAGAGACCTGGGGTGGCCAGGCCTTTCCTGTACCCCGGGTGATGACATAAGCTGCTGCAGATGAAGTGCTGAGAGGCCGGCGGGGAGCACCTGATTTACAGCGATGTCTGTCTCCGCATCCCCTTCCTGTTGTTTCCGCCTTCTCTCCACTGTGACATGAGCCACTTTGCACCATTTTGCATTTGCTGCCATGATGTTTGGCCTTACAGCAGGCAAGGAAGCAACTGGATAGAAGCCAGATCCTGAGTGAAGGTGCTCTCAGCGGCTGGAGTGACCTCCCCACCAAGGCGATTCAGGGGTGGGGTAAAGGATATAAGTGGGCAACTGACAGCGTCTGTTGGGACTTTTTCACTCCTGTGTTTCCTTGTTTGAGAAATAAGAAGAAATAAGAAATAAGAAGGTTGTTTTCTGTTCTGGAAATAAAAAGGTACGTTCCACTGGAGGATTAAATGAAAAAACAAAACACAACACAACAGCACCTGAGACACATGGTGTCTTAGTCAGGGTTTTACTGCTGTGAACAGACACCATGACCAAGGCAACTCTTATAAGGACAACATTTAATTGGGGCTGGCTTATAGGTTCAGAGGTTCAGGCCATTATCATCAAGGCAGGAACATGGCAGCATCCAGGCAGGCATGGTGCAAGAGGAGCTGAGAGTTCTACATCTTCATCTGAAGGCTGCTAGGAGAAAACTGACTTCCAGGCAGCTAGGACAAGGGTCTTAAAGCCCACACCCACAGTGACACACCTACTCCAACCAGGCCACACCTCCTAATAGTGTCACTCCCTGGACCAAGCATATTCAAACCACCACACAGGGTTACTCACTGACTGGTACATGTGGTTGGACACAGGACTCAGTTCAGGTACTGACTCCTCGAATGTGAGGGCCAAGCGGCCGGGCATCAGTCTCTCCACTGATCACCAGGGTTGAGTCAGCTAATCCAGCTGGTGTTGCTTTCCTCCATCACTGCTCCATGTGTGTCCTTCCTGATGTTGCAAGCTCCATCGAAGAGGAGCACATCCCCTACAGAAGACCATTCCTCCGTCAGGAGTCTGGAGGTAGAAGCTGGAGAGATGACTTATTGGTTAGGAGGACTGGCTGCTTTTCCAGAGAACCCAGGCATGCAGCACAACAAACATCTGTAATTCCAATTCCAGAGGTTCCGACACTTCTGCCCTCTGCTGGTACTGCACGCATAGGTTACACAGACATACCTGTAGGCAAAATACCCATGTGCATAAAATGAAAATAAAGGTTAATTTTTATATATATAAAAGAATTAGTACAGGGCTGGAGAGATGGCTCAGAGGTTAAAAGCACTGACTCCACTTCCAGAGGTCCGGAGTTCAATTCCCAGCAACCACGTGGTGGTTCACAACCATCTGTAATGGGATTCAATGCACTATCCTGGTATGTGTCTGAAGAGAGCGACAGTGTACTCACGTATATAAAATAAATAAAGACTTAGTACATAAACACAGAGCAAGCTAGTTTTTGGTCCTCACTGAATTTATTATTTTTTATTATATGGGCTAATTCCTTAGCATCACAAAAAAAAAAAAACTGAGAAATTAAAAATAAGAAGTTTACGGGCTGCAGGTGTAGCTGGTGCAGTGGTGCACACCTGAAATCTCAGCATTCCAGAAATAGAAGCAGGAGGCTTGAGAGTTTAAGGCTGTCCTCAGTTATAAAGCAAGTCTGAGACCATCCTGGGATGCATAAGATGCTGTCTCAATGATAATAATAATTTAAAAGATAGGTTAAGGGAGGTGGCTCGGTGGTTACTGCTTTTGCAGAAGACCCGGTTCAATTCCCAGCGAGGACAGGGTAACTCACAACTGTCGATAACTCTAGTTCTAGGGGCTCTAGCGCCCTCTTCTGGCCTTCATGGACACCAGGCCATGCAGGCGAAATACACAAGTAAAATAAAAATACTTTCTTTTTGTTTTGTTTTTGAGGCAGGGTTTCTCTGCATAATAGCTCTGGCTGTTCTGGAACTCACTTTGTAGACCAGGCTGTCCTCAGACTCAGAGATCTGTCGGCCTCTGCCTTCCAAGGCCTGCGCCACCATGCCCAGCAAATAAATCTTTTTTAAAATGAAAAACAAAACCCATAGGTTAAAACGATGATCCAGAGGGTTTGTCTGGACTCAGCAGGACACGGGTACAGCAGCACCCAGAGCACCTTGATTCAGTCCCACCAACTTTCAGGCTTCTGCATGAGATATGGCTTAGAGGCTTGAGCAGGTGTTAGTGAGTTTGGGGGGAACAAGTTGAATCTGTGACTTTAAAAGAATGAAGCCATCACGTCCTTCTGTCCCTTTTCATTGTCAAGGTTGCTGCTGGGTAGCAGACAATTCCTCTAGGCTCCTCCCAGCAGTGACCTCAAGATAACTTGCACCATCAACTGTCACCAGGTGGGGGTGGCCTGGCTATGTGTAAGAGGACTGCTCTCTACCCCAGGCCTCCCTTCCTCCTCTCTCCTCTCCCCGTTTTTCTCTCTCTTTCTCCCCCTTCTCAATCTTTCTCTCTTTCTCTGTTCCCACATGTTCCCAGCTGGCCTCCCTTTTTCTTTCTGTCCTTCTCTGTCCCTCCACCCGTCTTTGCCATTACCCCTTTTCCAGGTCCCTGCTCCCTTCCACCCTACCCCCTGCAATAAACTTTCCTTATGTCTGGTCTGTCACTTGGCTGTGATTCCTCAGGGAGACACCGGTGGCATGGGCCTGCCAGGCACCCCCTTACTTCTATCACCACCACATTGTATTTCAGAACAGTCATAGAAGAGCTGGGGAGGTTTCACCTTCCTGTGGCCCTGGGAAGGGGTCTAGCCTTGTATTCACATGAGCATGTGGTTTGAAGTTTACCACAAGGAAGATATTTTACAATAGATTATATTGATTAGGCTAGATTAGGCTAGCCTGGAACTTACTATGCAACTATGTAGCCCAGGCTGCCCTCAAACGTGCAGTGATCCTTCTGCTTCAGCCAACTTGAATGCATTACAAGTGTAAGCCGCCATGTCATCCGTGCCCAGCGTACTCTCTCTTCCAAAGGAGGGTTCTCCCTGTGTTGTGTAAAGAGGCTTAGAGAGTGGTCATTGCTCACAACTCACAGCAATGCCACCAAAGTCTACGCTCAGGCTGTTTAAACTCAGGCTGCAGGCCAGAGGTGTCTCTGCACATACAAAGTTCTGAGTACGATCCAAAGTCCCCAGGCTCCTACTGTCCTTACAGATCTCTGAGGATACAAAGTCCAGTCATTTCTACACATCCCAGCTACAACCCAGGTGAGACAGCAACACAGTATCAGATAAGAGATAAAAGCCACTGCGGAGCTCTGGGAGCCGGTCTAGTCCTCAGCCAATTCCCTTGTTGAATGTAAGTTTCACAAACAGCAGCAACAGACAAGCGAAGAATCGAGACAAATTAAAATACCTGAGCATGGGAAAGACATGAATACTGTCCAAACCAGGAGAAGAATCAAACACCTCCATTCTTGCTGCCAAGACTCCTGTTTATCTCTGATAACTTTAGCTGAGTCCAGACCTCCCCTCCTTCCAGACAAATCTTATTAGGATAGCTTTTCATCAACTCATTGATAAGTTATTTTTCCACAAGGGAAATGAACCAATTCAAGCCAGATTAAATTATATTAAACACAGGTTTATTGGGAAGCAGTCTCCAAGGACTGAGGCCAGAGGAGTTGCCATAGGAAGGGAGAGAAAGGGGAGGAGGAAGAGAAAGAGAAAGAGAAAGAGAGAGAATACAGAGAGAGAAGAGAAGGAAGAGGGGTGTGGCTAGGGAGACCAAAATGTCTGGATTATAGAGGGAAGAGCCTCTGGAGGAAGGGCAGCCCAGACCCTGAGAAAGTTCAGGGTTGAAGGCAGGGTGTGACAGGTAGGGACTGAGGGATGCTGGGAAAACCTGGAGGCCAGGTCTGCTTTGATATGTAAAATACTCACTTCAGGTCCGGGGTCTGAAACCAAGCACTTATTGCAACTACTTTAAAAATTTAAAGTTTATTTATTTAGTTAGCTAGTTATTTACATACAGGTGTGTGTTCGTGTGTGCGTGTTCACAGGCACTTGTTTTCCTCTCATTAGTGAGGTTCTGAGAATTAAACTTAGGTGGTCAGGCTTGGGGGGCAATTGCCTTTACTAACTGAGCCAGCTGACTGGAATCCTCTATCTCAAAGCAAAGCTTTTTTTTTTTTTTTTTTTTTTTTTTTTTTTTGGCAGTTCCCCAGATAAGCTGGTAGAAGTCCAGACTAGGTGAGGAGTCCTTTGCGACACCATCTTAGTGAACTGTCACCCCTGTCCCGTGAGTCCCTGCCACCTGCTGCCCTTCCCTGCAGCACGTGTAAGTGCAGCTTGCTTACTGGCAGCTGCACTCCTCCGGCCTTGGAAGAGAATGGCACTGACTTGAGTATCATTCAAGGAGCGTAAAATACCATTGTCAACACTTACAAACTATTGCTTGCCCCACTTACGAGAGAAGAGGTTTCCTCTAGGGGCCAGAAAGGTTAGCATTTCTTCTAGACTCTGCCAAACAGTTACCTAGCAACAGTCAGGTACGAGCCTGGCTCAAGTATAAAAGATTGTTTGGGCTTCTTTCTCCCTCTCCCCTCTCCCCTCTCCTCTTCCTCCTCCCCTCCCCCCCCCCTCTGAAACTGCAGGGGATCTGACGCCCTCTTCTGGCTTCTTGTGGCACAAGACACGCACGTGGTGCACTTAATATATATGTAGCTAAAACACCCATGCATATAAAATAAATCTTTTTACAAATCAGGGGAAGGGAAACTGGAGAGAGGGCTCAGAGGGGAAGTCCACTCGACATATAAGCATGAGACCCTGTGTCGACAAGATCATGAACACCAAAATGAAGAACAGCAAAGACTCAGCTTACTGGGGAAGCAGAGATCACGTCTTTATTCTTCGACATTTTATAGCGTCACAGCTCTGGTCACAAAGTACATAGTATGTAAGATACCAACCTGCTGTCTGTCCTTCCTACCTTCCTTCCCTTCCTTTCCTCCTCCTGCTCTTCCTCTTCTTCATCATCTTCTTTTTCTGTTTGTTTGTCCAGAGAGGATTTCTCTGTGTAGCCCTGGCTGTTCTGGAACTCACTCAGTAGACAAGGCTGGCCTCGAACTCAGAGAGATCCACCTGCCTCTGCCTCCCAGTGCTGGAATTAAAGGCGTACATCACTATAGCACAGGGTTTGTCTTCTTTCTTTTTCTTTTTCTCCGTGCCACCATGCCTGGCTGTTTGTCTTTTTTCTTACTGGATGAAGAGCAGCCTTTTTTCTATGTTACTGATCAAATCTCCATCTTAGGGACAAGAGAAAGGTTAGTGTTGGCATGGTAACTGACTGGAAGGAAAGCCTACATTATTGGAGGTCTGTATGCCTGGCTGGAGATAGATCATGGAAATACATCATTTCTAGCTCTTCCTCTCATGACCTGGGACTCTGTGTTGTTATGAGTGTCCCGGGCCAGCTGCACAGCCTAGATTCATTAGCCAAAGAGAAACTTCTCTGGTCCACACTAAAATGTATATGTTCTGTGCCCATCTCCACACTCCCTGTACTACTAATTGGCATTTCTTCCTTTTAGCATCTTGAGACAGGGCTCCCTTTTCTTATCTCGGGCGGGTGCTATTCAAGCCTCCCGCATTTGCTGTGGTTCGCCCCCTCCCTTTTCTGAATTCTGCTAGATACTGAATTCTGTTAACTCTAGAGATAATATCTTGTTCATCATTGCGTCTCCAAAAACCAAGCACCGGTCACTAGAATAGAGGTGAGTAGGGGAAAGACGGTTGATTTGTGGATGGACCCCAAGATCCCTCAGGTACCTCCTTGTTCTCAGCTCAGTCTCCTGAGAACAATGGAAAAATCCAGGTGTCTCCAGGAGTGGCTTGATACGTCCTCGACAATCAGTCTCATATTATCGTGGGAAAAAACATCTACAGAAATGGAAAACACCCTCTCATCTCCAATCTCTCTGAGAACAAAGTGAAGCCGGGTATGTTTCCAGGCACGCCTGGGAACTATCTGAGGACGGGTGAGGCGGAGGGTTACTAACCAGTACTATAACCCTCCGCTCGAGGCGTGTCACAGCGGCTGCTGCTCCTCAGACACCAGGGGGCGCAATCTCACCGCATCCTCGGTCCTGGCTGATTTCACACCGCCCAAGGGTGTAGTCAGGAAACCTGGGATTTGTAGTCCTGGGAATGACAAGGAGCCACGTTGCGTCCTGGGACTTGTAGTGAAGACTTAGAGGCAGGCAATGAGTTTAAATTGGCAAGTCAAGTGAAAGAACTACTACTCCCAGAGGGCCACGGGCTCCTGGGCGGTGTCGGGTTTCCTCCGAGTGACCCTTCTGAGGTGGCTTTTGAATGATCAGCGTGACTGGGTAAGTTTGATTGACCGAAGCTCCAGTTCTTAACGGAGTTCTCCAAAGACCTTTTCATATTCCAGCGTGGGACCTCTTTGTCTCTCAATCCCAGAATCTACGCGCTAATCTTTGCTCTTCATCGTCTCTGTTTCCTATTCAGATAAGTCTTGTCAGAATCCACCTCGCACCTAAGCCCTTCCAGGGTCATCGAGAACTGTCACTCCCTCACCTGAGATTCCTGCCCTGTCCTTGCCTCACGTCCCTGAAAGCGGGCAGCTTTGTGTCCTTCACGCTGCGCTCCACTCTTCACTGTCTTGCTTTCCATACTGCTGGAAGAAGACGCCCAAATTCTTCCTCGCAGTGCTATGAACTTGAAGTGCAGCAAAGAACTCTGCCTCACTCTCCCTGACCTTGGGCCAATCATACAGGCTCTCTGAGACCCCTTCCTCCTCCCCCCCCTCCTCCTCCTCCCCCTCCCCCTCCCCTCCCCCTCCTCCTCCTCCTCCATCTTGCCCTTTTTCTCTTCTCCCTCTTGTCTCCTTTTCTCTTTTCCTCCTCCTTTTCTCCTCCTCCTCTTCCCCCTGTTTCTCCTCCTCCCCTCCTCTTCTTCTTCCTCCTCCTCCTCCTCCTCCTCCTCCTCCTCCTCCTCCTCCTCCTCCTCCTCTCTTATATCACAGTGTATGAAAGTACTTTGTAAACTGCAAGGCCTCCACAAGCAACAGAGGTTCTCTTGTTGCTGCCCTAGAACGTTCCTGTCAGGCAGCTTTTCTAGTTTTACTGCCTCGTTGCTCAATCCCGACCCCGGAGTTCTTCATGTCTTCATCTAAAACCAGGTTATTTCTTCACTTCCTCCAGAGTCCAAAGATCAGGTAGGCTCCAAGGCCATAGCCTGCAGAGAGCTTTGAAAGGAATCCCAAGAGGGGTGCTGTCCTAGACTCTGGCCTGTGATGAGAAGTCCACGGGGCTGGCAGAGGGCCAGAGCTGCTTACTGGAGCAGGAGTCTAGCGCTCCTGAATGCCCTGTTCTTTCCCTTTGGGCTCTTCGGGGCCTCTTTAGTGGGCTTTGGTGGGTGTGTCTCAGGCATGAAAAGCCTGGGAGAGAAGAATTCATTTTGCCAAAGGATCTATGCCAGAAATAATAGAAGGCTTCAGTTGGGTGTGTTGTTGAAACAGCAACAGGATTGCTGGATAGTTGCTGAGGTTTTTGTGAGTAATTACAATGTATCAGGCCTTAGGCTGTATCTGTTTTCTCCTTTAAATTTCACTTATGAATGTTCCTATTTTACATATATGAAAGTCAGACTTGGAGCGGTCATAGAGTTCCTTAGCAGAATTAGTTAATAGCTGCCTTACGGAGTCAGAGTGTCTTCAATATGCCAGACATTTTACACACATGATCTTCCACCTCATGAGTAGCTGTAAATGGCCGGTTTAGAGTTTAAAGCATTTGTTGATGGTCTCACTGCTGTGGCTGGCTAGATTGTTCAGTGGGTAAAGGTGCCGTCATGTCTGGTGACCTGAGTTCTATTCCAGGAACCCACATGATGGAAGGAGAGAACCAACTCCAGAAAGTTGTTCTCTGACCTCCACATGGGTGCCATGGGACACCCTCCAACAAGTAAATTATATACATTATATACTTATTATAATATATACATATACATATATATATATATATATATATATATATATATATATATATGGCAGAGATTGAATACAAAATTACCTAAACTTCTCTTTTCTCTCGATAGTATAGAGCCTTATTTTTTTTTGGTAAATATGACAGATTAAAAAGTAATTGAGCTGGGGGCCTAGAGAGATGACTCAGCACTTAAGAGCACTGGCTGCTCTTCCAGAGGTCCCAAGTTCAGTTACCAGCACCCACGTGGCTGCTCATAATTACCTGTTACTCCAGTTCCAGGAGCTCTGCCACCTTCACACACATTCATGCGGACAAGACACCAATGCACATAAAAACAGTAACTGAGCTGGGTACTGTGGCACATTCCTATAATCCTAGCACTTGTGAGGTGGATAAGGAGATCTTGAATTAGGGGCCTGCTTGGGCTACACAGAGAGACCCTATCTTAGAACGACCAAGGAGAAGAATTGGGAGGTTTTAAAATCAAAGCCAAAAGAAGACAAGTCCCTGCTGCCTGTGGTTCCTGCTGCCTGTGGTCCCTGCTGCCTGTGGGAAGCACATGATAGGTAGTTTGCCCTGCTGGTTAAAGCATGCTCTTTATGTCCTGGAGTTCACGTGAAGAGGAAAAGTACAAGCGTGCAAAAAAAATTATTAAAAAGCACTCGTTGAAGAAAGTCCTTTTTAAAAACATGTGTTTATTCTGCGTGTGACTGGGTACCTGAGTTCCATGGTAAATGATTGGAGGTCAGTGGACAACTTAGGGTGTAGGGACAGATTTCCTCTCTTCATAATGTTGTTTCTGGGAACTGAACACAGAACATCAGGCTTAGAGGCAAGCTTCTTCGCCTGCTGAGCCATCTTGCCTACATTAACCTGTGTGTTTCTGGGTGGCCATGGCTATTTTCCCAGTGAGAAGATAGTGAAGTCTACAGGGTAGACTCAGTGTTTGGTGCATGTGTGCAAGCATGTCAGAATGAAAGAAGAGACCCTCCCTCTATGAAAGAACTCTTAAGAGATTCTCAAATTCTGCTGGTCAGAAACACCTAGGACTTAATAAAAAAAAAAATAACAATAACGTGGGCTTGGGAGTATAGCTCAGCTGTAAGGTAATTGCCTGCGTGTGAAAGGCCCTGGGTTCTAGCCCAAGCCCCTCAAAAGTTAACGAAAAGAAGGAAAGAAAGAAAGCATTGATTTCCCTGCAGATGAAAGAAATACACGATTAGAGATTGCAATGCCATTGGGTTGTGGGTTCAGAAACCTCTGACATAGATTGCACATGGATTTACTGGGAGAAGCAAGCCACTGAAGCGGCCAACCCAGGTGCTACACGTCCAGCCACCTGAGCAGCCTGTCCCAGCTAAGGGACAAGGGCCATGCTCAGACCTGAGAGGAGGGAAGGCAGGGGTTTAGAAACTTGTCCCCGTGAACTAGAGGTCTCATTGAGCCTGGATGAAAGAGAGGTTCTGGGCAGGCGCTGCCATGACCTGTGGAGCCAGGGAGAGCAATGGAGCACAGCATGGGGTTTTCTAACTCCCCTGAAAACCCCATGGCATTTATGAGAAACAAGGCTGGGTATCTCTTCTTTGTAGTTTGCAAGCAAGATTAATTTTTACCTCTCTTTCCATCCTCCTCGGGCCTCAGTTATCGTGAGCCTGGGGAACTCTGTCTGTCTTCAGGCTAACCTCACTCTGGCCAGTTGTCTTCTTTAGGTTTTTATTTTTTCCTAAGCAGAATGTAGCTGATGGCCCCTCTCAAGCCTGCTAGGATCACCAGGGTCCTGTGCATCTCACCTCCATGACTCTTTTGAAATATGCTTCTCTGATGCCTGACCCAAAATCCTGGTCACAAAATCCTCCACCCTGCCTCGCCTTTGCCTGTCCCTCTTTCTTTCAGGTCCCAAATCGACACAGTTGCCAAACTCCATTGTTTCTGCTTTTCTCGAGATCACCAAATGCATCTAGATACTCGTTCAAGCCAGGTACTATGCAAGGCGCTTTAATTGCATGGTTTCATTTATCTCCATAGCAACCACAAGGCTGACACAAATCCCCATTTGTGGATGCAGAATCAGACTTACAGAGATCAGGTTAACTTGACTAAGCTAGGTAGCAAAGTAACTGGGTCTCAGGCTTGGGTCTTTCATGGTGGGATAACTTAGTTCCTAAGGTGCTGGTCTCATAGATACTCAGATCCTTATGGCTCATGTTAGAAAGAAAGAAAGAAAGAAAGAAAGAAAGAAAGAAAGAAAGAAAGAAAGA
>JANHMN010000004.1:18275775-18320780 GCA_030674055.1 Rhabdomys pumilio | reverse complement strand
TGTGTGTGTGTGTGTGTGTGTGTGTGTGTGTGTGTGTGTGTGTGTGTAGTAACAGCTGTGACCTTGAGCAGCTCACCGAGTCTCTCAGGACTGTGACTTCTTCAGTAATGCACATGTATGTTCCCAGGCAGGGAGAGGGGTGATGGCAGAGAGCCTTGGCAGCAACCATCTCCAAGGCCTCTTTTTGCCCAGGCATGCTCTGACTTGCACACTGATCCCAGAGGACGAATCAAAATGTCCAAACAAATCAACGGGGGGCCCAGGACCCCGCCCATGCAGGTGGTTTTGGCTGTAAGGAATAGGAATCTAAACGTTGTTACTTTAAGCCAGGGTGGGTTGTAAGTTAGACCTCATAGCCAGAGTAACTCTCTCTGCCTTGCTTCTCCAGTCTACCTCCCTTCTCAGAGAGCTGTTGAGAGGGTTAGATGAAGCAGCATCTATAAGGGGCTTAGTACAGTGCTAGCTGAGGAAGAGCTGGACCTCAGTGGGCACTGTTAGCCAGGAAGGGGCAACATCTGGGCTGTGGTCACTACAGCAGATATTGTTGGATACACGGTAGGTGCAGTGTCAGTATGTGTTAATCCTGAGACAGGGTCTCATGCATGGCAGGCTTGCCTTGAACTCCTTAACCCTCCAGACACCACCTCCTCAGTGTGTATTGCCACAGCTGTTTTCTGCAGTTCTGGGAATCGAACCCAGGGCTACTTGTATGCTAGGACTGAACCACACCCTTGTGGTTTGTAGGCTTTGAGGGATCTGAGGACTCGCTCACCACCACCATCTCCTGACCCCAGCAGAAGGAAATGAAGACTACAGTCTGTGGGGCTGGGAATGGGAGTGGCTGCTAGCATGTGTAAGACCCCTGGCTTCCACCCCATTACTGCAGAAAGACAACCGAAAGAACAACCTGTAAACCTTGGCAAAGCAGAGCATAAATAATGCGTGTGTTTAGTGAGTAGCTGGCAGGAAGGTCGGTGGGGTGATAAGGGTGTCAGGAAGTGGACAGGGTTGGCATATGACCTAGAGAAACAACAAGAGAGGAAGAGACCAACAAGAGGCTATTCTGTGTTCTGCCTTCCAGCCAGCACATTCTGGTCCAGCTGGTAATGAGATGGGGGCCGGCCAGTCTGTATGCTTTCCGCCCATCTTGGGACCCCACCACATTGGCTGCACGGATGTGATGGAGGGTCACAGTCTTGAGGTAAGTGTCCCAAGCTCTGCCCCTGCTCTACTCCACTGTGGGGACTTTCACCATCACAGGTCCAAGTTTGTAAGTTCTGGGGTGCTAAGTTACAGCTGGGCTGGATTTGGTTATCAGCCTTTAGGCCTGTCTTCCTGACATTTTTAAAAATTCCTCACTCAAACTATTAGAACCTCCTCAGATGACAGAGAGACTGAGTTCTTTCTCCAGCAAGGAGAGGTGCCTCTGGCTTCAGAGACAGCTCCCAGACCCTTTCTCCTGTCTTGAGTCTGGGCATCTGATCCTGGAAAGGTTTTTCAATGCCACCTTGATGTAAGAGAATGGGAGGAAGCACAGGTCGTTGTCCTGGCTCTCCGGCTCGGGTAGGAAGATGGAGTCTTCAGCCTCCCATTCATTTCTTACCTTCTTCTGAACCTCCTGCCAATTTCTAGGCTTTTCTTTTTCTTTGTTTCCTCCTCTTCTCTATCCTCCTCCTCTTCCTTCTTTTAACAGTTTTGAGGTTTCTCATGTAGCCCAGGCTGCCCGCCACCTGGAAATGTAGCCAAGAATGACAATAAGCCCCGCATTCTCCCATCTCCAGGACTCCAGGCATGTGCCACCGTGACCCAGCAAGTTCCTTAGGTTTTTGTTCCTAATGGTTGGACTCACCTCTGTTCTTTGAGAGACACCCATTTCCTTGTACCACCTCTCCGCCTCTCTCTCCTGACTAAGCATACTGCTGCCACCGTGTTCATCCTAAGAGCAAAGATCTAGTTTCTTCCATTCGCACCAAGCCTAGGTCCACAGTATGGTGCCATTCCAGGATGTAATTGGAAGTGTAGCTTGACAGTTGGGAGAACATGAGCCTTCTGATGTGCTAGCAACAAAATTGCTTCTGTTTCTCTGTGCTGGTGTCCAGCCTGGCTGGTACCCAGACTCCTGCTGACCCGAAAGGCCTAAGCTTCTTGGTCCCAGCAGCTGCTCCCTTCTTTTCTCCAGGGGAGCCTCTTCCGACTCTTCTACCCCTGCCAAGCATCGGAGGAGTGCGAACAGCCCCTGTGGATTCCCCGCTATGAGTACTGCATGGGTCTGGCTGACTACCTGAAATATAACAAGCGCTGGGTGGGGTTGCTGTTCAACGTGGGTATGGGTAAGGCTGGCCTGGCCCTGGCTGCTTCCCCAGTCACCTGGTTATGTCCCTAGGAGAAACCCAGGGAGGCACAGTAATTGTTTAGCTTGTACAGTCCGGTCCTTGGTTTGGAGATATGGGAGAGAATCGAATGCGTGAGAATCTGGGTCATTGGTTCAAATCCAGACATTGTAAGTTCCTGGCAGTGGAGCTTGGGAAGGTCACTTACCCTGCTTGCCTGCCGGCTTTTGTAAAGCTGTGTGTGAGGTACCTGTAGAACTAGAACCTCTTGTGCGGTGTTTGGGACATCAGATGGGACATGGTGCTGGCTGTGGTCCCTAAATCCAGAATGCATTCTTATCCACTCTAGAGACCACCCCCTTTTCCAGTACTAGGGAGCAAATCCAGGGCCTCATACAAGCTAGGTCAGAGCTCTGCCACCTATCACTGAACTACATCCCGTTAGCCAAACCCCTCCCCTCCTTTTCCAGCAGCTATATCAGACACTCTTGGCTCCTAGGGAGCGTCCGCTCTCCTGCAGCATGCCTGCTGGTCTTGTTCTCCCTATCCCCTCCCAAAGCCCTACCCCAGGAGTTCCTCATGGCCTTGGCATTTCACAGATCTGCCCCAGATTTCTTCAGTGCTGCCCCTTTGGATCATTTTTTTTCCCTGGTGATTCTGGAGAGGGGAGGACCACATATGCCCATCCCTGCCTTTACTCAGGCTGCCTGTGGGATTCGTTATGGGCAGCCAGAGAGTCTATACCCTGTGTCTCTGCCAGGATCTTGTCGCTTGCCTGTTAGCTGGAACGGCCCCTTTAAGACAAAGGATTCTGGATACCCTTTGATCATCTTGTCCCATGGCCTAGGAGGCTTCAGGTAAGAAGAGCTTTGTCCCTGGAACTTTCCTATCCCTTGCATCATGACCATGTCTTAATGCAGTCTCAAAGGGCTAAATAACAGACATTTATCTGCCTGCCATCTTAATCTCACTGTGCCCCTTGACTGAGCACTGGGCCCTCCTTCTCTAGACCAGGGCTTCGTAAGGCTTCTCACTTGTGACTTGCTTTTGCTTGACCTTTTCACATGACTGCTCACTATCTAAGTGTATAAAATAGGAATACGGGTCAAACGTTCATTGGTAAGAAATCACGATGAGATAGGTTTTTAGGACTGTGATTTGGAATGCATATCATCTTACTACTCATTAAAACCAAAGGAAATCTGCATACTAACCAGCTGGCTGTGTTATTGTTGGATAAAGAATTGACTCTAAGCCGAACCTTTGATACCGTAAGACCTAGAGTATCTTTTCACAATAGATTAATTTTTGGTTTTTATAATCATCAGTGCTGAAAATTCTGCTTTGCATAGACACGTAGCACAAAAACAGCAGGAGTATGTTTAGGGCCATTTCAGAAACTGGAAATTCTGTCTTCATCTCAAGCCAAGATCCATTTAACACTGTGTGTGTGTGTGTGTGTGTGTGTGTGTGTGTGTGTGAGAGAGAGAGAGAGAGAGAGAGAGAGAGAGAGAGAAAGAGAGAAAGAGAGAGAGAGAGAAACTCAGTTTAGCAACCCAGTCTTTTTTTTAAAGATTTATTTTTATTCTTTTTTAATTATGTGTGTTATGTGTGTGCGTGGGTATGTGCATGTGAGTGTAGGTGCTCACAGAGGCCAAAGGTGTCAGATCCGAGGCTGAAGTTACAGATGGCTGTGAGCCACTATGTGGGTGCTGGGAATCGAACTCTGGACCTCTGGAAGAGCAGCCTGTGCTCTTAACTGCTGAGCAGTCTCTCCAGCCAGCCTAGGTGCCAGTCTTTAAGATACAGCATTCTGGGCTGGAGAGATGGCTCAGTGGTTAAGAGCTCTGACTGCTCTTCCAGAGGTCCAGAGTTCAATTCCCAGCAACCACATGGTGGCTCACAGGCATCTATAATGGGATTGGATGCCCTCTTTCTGGTGTGTCTGCAGAGAGCAACAGTGTACTCATATACATTAAATAAATGATATTTTAAAAAAGATACAACAGTCTAACACAATCCAATCCAAAGCCAGACTAACTTGCTACTTACATGGTAGGAAACCACGACAAGTCACTGCTGTCTTATGTAGGCCATTGCATTTGCTTATGTAAGCGCAGAGATCTGTGTCAACACAGCAATGACGCTGCAGTTTGTGACATTCAGCAGTATCAGGTCTGTGTCCAGGTGTCCCCGATAGCCTCTTTGACACAGTACGGCGAGGTGTGCAGAGCGTGCAGTGCACGTGTGCATGCAGAACCCGAGGCTGCAGAGAAGTTTCCAGGTGCAGCTTTGGCCAAGCACTGTGGAAAACAGCTTGTCTTTACCTTGCCTTTGATTTTCAGTTAATTATTTTTGGCCAACTGGGGATTTGTTAGCCTCTACCTGTGGCCTGACTTACCTATGGCCTTTGTGTCCTGGGTGGGCTAGGAACACTGCCACTCTCTGAGCCTAGATTTCAACACCTGCAGGCTGAGGGATATGGCTTCCGTGTGTGGTTTTGAGGTTTCCATCGGTTCAGTGCCTACAAGATGCACAGCCCTGCCGTGTCTCTCCTTGTTATGTGGAGGGATATGGTGATGGAAAATTTGATAATCTCTTTCACCAGATGTTGGACAACTGGCTTCAATTTCATAACTCAGTATCTAGGCAGGCTCGCTCCCAGGACTTGTTCTGTATGATATAGCCGTCTGTAACTTCAGTGCCACATCTGACAGCATGGGGTGTTATTTAGCTTGTGACATACCTGTGCGTGCTCACTTACGTTTGCTAGTGCTCGCTCTGGTCATCCATGAATGTATATATCTGGCTTATATCCCAGAGTGCCACACAGCTCAGAAGCTGCCAACCCTCCAACTTTTGTCCATGCTATAGCCAAGGAGATCGCTTTTAAAGCTGGCAGTGTGTAGTGGCTCATGTCGGTCATTCCGGAAGGCAGAAGCTGGAGGATCATGAGTTTAGGCCAGTGTGTGTTGTGTGGTGATATCTTGTCTCAAAGCAAAACAAAACAACCAGAAGTGGTGGTGCACGCCTTTAATCCCAGCACTTGGGAGGCAGAGGCAGGCGGATTTCTGAGTTCCAGGCTAGCCTGGTCTACAGAGTGAGTTCCAGGACAGCCAAGGCTATACAGAGAAACCCTGTCTCGAAAAAAAAAAAAAACAAAAAAACAACCAGAAGCCCAATTTTGATAGTTCAGTACCTTGGAGTTTGCTTCCTTCCTTCCTTCCTTCCTTCCTTCCTTCCTCCCTCCCTCCCTCCCTCATTCTCTTTCCTCCCCTTCCCTTCCCTTTCTTCCCTCCCTCCCTCTCTCTCCTTTCAGTGTCAGATCCCTTGGGACTGGAGTAACATGGTTTCGAGTCACCCTGTGGATGCTAGGAATCAAACTTGGGTCTCCTGGAAGAACAGATAGTGCTCCTGATCACTGAGCCATCTCTTCAGCCCCCTTAATGAAACATTTTAATAGCGTTTTTTTTTTTTAAACTTAATTCTGCTTTTAAGCTTTTTTTTTTTTTTTTTTGGTTTTTCGAGACAGGGAACTCACTCTGTAGACCAGGCTGGCCTCGAACTCAGCAATCCGCCTGCCTCTGCCTCCCAAGTGCTGGGATTAAAGGCGTGTGCTACCACCGCCTGGCATGCTTTTAAGCTTTTAATGATTGAGCTTACAGGTTTGTGCATTCTCTCCTGAGGGTTGCCCGTCCTGACCCATCTATGAGGCTGAGTTTTCAAGGACTGTTTGTACTTCCCAGTATTTAACATAATCACAGTGTGTTTTAAAGACGATTTATTCTAGTTTTAATTGTGTGTGTTGTGTATGCGTGTGTATATGCATGTGTGTATATGGTGTGTGTATCATGTATGTATATGTTCATATGTATGCATATGTATGTTTGTATGTGTGTATATATGATGTGTGTGTATGGTGTGTGTATGTGTGATGTATGTATGTGTATGTGGTGTGTGTATCATGTGCGTATGTATGTATATATGTGTATATATGTTTGTATGTGTGTGTATGTTCATATATATGTGTATGTATGTTTATATGTGTGTGTATGTGTGGTGTATGTGTAGTGTATGTGTGTGTGTGTATGTGTTGTGTATCGTGTGCATATGTATATGTGTGCATGTATGTTTGTATGTGTGTATATGTGTATGTGTGTATATGTGGGGTGTGTGTGTGTGTGTGTGCATGTGTGTATACATGAACATAGGTGCCTGAAGAAGGCTGAAGAGCATCAGATCCCCTGAATCTGGAGTTACAGGTGGTTGTGAGCCTCCCGCTGTGGTTCCTGGGAACTGAATGTGGGTCCTCTGCAAAAGCAGTACTTTATCAGTGTTTAGGTCACATGTATGATGGTGTTCTGGTGTCTGTCTTCCCTGCTCGACTGTAACCTCAGTGATGACAGACACCACTCCAGTCTTCCCTGCCACAGTGCCTAGGACAGTGTCTAGAAGTCATAGTTTCCCAGTAGTTTCTCATCCCCAAAGGAACACAGGGCTGTTTTGCTGGATTCTCATTCATTCAGCCAACTTCTGGAAGCCCCTGTTGGATGCCAGGCCCTGGCACTAAAGGAGAGTGGGAAATCTGGTCGCATACACTTCCAGAAGCTGCTCACCTTAGGAGCCAGTATATAGGCAAGCATAGCTGGTGGAGGCTGGGAGCGGAGACTAGGTTGGAGATAAGGCTGATGAGGCAGGTGAGCGATTCCTCTGCTGGTTTCTTTTGAGGTAAACTGAGAGCCTGCTTTGAGCAGAAGGGTTTCTGCCTTCAGAGCCTGTGTGTGTGTGTGTGTGTGTGTGTGTGTGTGTGTGTGTGTACACGTGCCTGCAATCATGTGTGCATGTGTGTGAATGTGTTAGCCTACCAGAAGGAAGCTAGGAAGTACTCCCTTGCCACCCATAGCTATGCCGGTGAGAGCCGTGGCACTGCCATGCCATTCCTCAGAGAGACTGAAGTGAGCCAGTCGGAATGTCCTTCAGTAACCAGGAGTGAGATTCCACGAGAAAGGGGAGGAGGGGAGTGGTGGCCAAAGGTCAGTCCCTCTTTAGCTTCTCTGGCTAATTACACCTTGAAATCCTTCCCTGGTTCACAGATGAGTGTCTTTCCATCCCAGGAGGAGCATGTGCATGTAGACACTACCTAACTGGCTTCCAGAGTGCCACTGTTCCCCGTGCTCCCCACACAGCCCTCTGAAGTAGGCAGATAGGAGCCACTGGGCCCTGAGCAGCAGGCAGCAACATGTCTACTTTACACGATACACACTGGGAAGGGATCCAGAGCCATTCATCCTGTTCACTGCCTCTCTGGAAACACGGAAGACATCGAAAGGAGATTTTTACAAACCCGCTTTCCTGTATAAGTTAGAGAAGAGTATTTAACAGAAAGCCACAAACGTTGGCTTCTAACACATGACCAGATCCTTTCCTTGCCTGGGTCTTGGTGCATGCCTGTGCTCACAGCCCTGAGAGGCCTAGACGAGAGAATCCTGACTGCGAATATGGCCTGAACTGCAAAAGGAGAAAACACCACCAACCACCAAACAAAATGCCTTTATTTCTCTCTCAGTTAAAGCGAGCTAGAAGGGCTGGATGCCGTGGCACCTGCCTTAGCCCTAGCACTGAGAAAGTACAAGGAGGAAGACCTGGAGTTCACGGTCATCTTCTGCCAAGCAGTGAGTTTGAGGCTAGCCTGGGCTACAGAAAACTCTGCATCAAAACAAAAGAAATGAGGGTGGGAGCCAAGGATAGACTGTTAGGGTTGCTTTTGTAGTTATATGAATGGAACAGGAAACCGGACCTTAAAGTTACCTCCTGACCTAGGATGGCTGCTTTTGTTCCAGCCATTATGTCTGCATCTCATTCATTAGAACTGTTTGCTCCAGCCTAGGCTGTCAGCTCTGTGTGACTCTTAAAAGGCTTAGAATGTGGTCCATCAATGTTGGGCCATGCTTCAGGTGTAAACTATACACCAGAGAGACCAGAGGCTACCCAGGAGTAAAGAGTACAGTAATGTTTCATTAATTAAAATTTTAATTATATTTTAAAATTACTTTGGGTTATATAGGTTACAATAGGTTAAATAAGGCATAGTAACTATAATAGGCTGTTATAGCTTAACTAAAATGTATCAGTAATATCAGTAATGTTAATATGCTTTTTCTTTCATTTTAAGAAAATATTAAAAATCGTTTTTTTAGTTGTGTATCTGCGTGGGTGTATGTGCACGTGTGTGCAAGTGCACACTGAGACCAGAAGAGGGCACCAGGTCCCTTGGAACTAGAGTTCTGGGCAGTTAGAGCAGCAAGTGCTTTAACAGCTGAACGATTGCTTCAGCTCTGTTTCTTCTTTCTTGTTTTGAGATAAGATCTTGATGCATAGACAAGACTGGCCCTGAACTCCTGATCCCACCTTCGTGTCCCAAGTGCTAGGATAACACATGTGGACTTGCATGCCTGCCTGCCTGCCTGCCTGCCTGCCTGCCTGCCTGCCAGTTTGCCTTCCTTCCTTCCTTCCTTCCTTCCTTCCTTCCTTCCTTTTTTTTTTTTTTTTTTTTTTTTCTTGACAGGAACTGATGTAGCCCAAGCTAGCTTTATACTTACTATTTATACTTACTGTGTAACTAAAGATAACTTGGAACCCCTGTTATTCCTGCTTCTGTCTTTCAAGTTCTGGGATTATAATTACATGCTACCACAGCTGGCTAAAACCCCCTTTGCTTGGTTTTTGGCCCCAGTGGGGATTGAACCCATCGCCTTGTGGGTGCCATAGGCAGGTAGGTGTTCTAGGTAAGAAGCTATAGCCCCTTCGTGTGTGTGTGTGTGTGTGTGTGTGTGTGTGTGTGTGTGTGTGTAGGTGTTTTTCTTGCATGCATGTCTGTATACCACATGCATGCAATGCCTGTGGAGGCCAGAACAGGATACTGCATCCCCTGCAACTACAGTTACACATAGTTGTGAGCCACTGTGTGGTTTCTGGGAGTCAAGCCTGGGCCTTCCAGAAGAGCAGCCAGTGCTCTTAACTGCTGAGCCAGCTCTCCAGCTACCTCAGCGTCCCCTTTTAAACTTAAAAAAAAACCAAAAACCAAACCAAAACACAGCTACTTGAAAACTTCAAATTACTTTGATTGGTATGTATGTGTATTTAAATTTTGTTATTATCTTTTTTTTTTTTTTTTTTTTTTTTTTTTTTTTTTTTTGGTTTTTCGAGACAGGGTTTCTCTGTGTAGCCCTGGCTGTCCTGGAACTCTGTAGACCAGGCTGGCCTCGAACTCAGAAATCCGCCTGCCTCTGCCTCCCAAGTGCTGGGATTAAAGGCGTGCGCCACCACTGCCCGGCAAAATTTGTTATTATCATATGTGGTACCTGTGGACTCATTTGTGGAAAGCAGAAAATAACTTTGCCAAGTAAATTCTGGCCCTTTACCAAGTATGTGCATTCTGGGGATCAGATTCAGGTTGCTAGGATGACGAGGCAAGCGCCTCCACAGATGAGCCATCTTGCCAGCCCCTGTGTGGTTTAAAACATATGCTGAGTGTTGTTCAGCATATGGTGAGTTCAAGGCCAGCCTGGACTACAATCATAGAGTCCCAGGCCAACAAGGGTTATGTACTGAGACCCTCTTCAGGGGATTAAGTGATTGGTATACAAGCATAAGACTGATTTGAGTTTAATTGGCAAAGCCCATGTGCAATCAGGCTATGACCACACATGCCTGTAATACCAATTCAGGAGTGGATGAGTCGGGAAGGTCCTGGGATCTCTCTGGCCAGCTAGTCTCATAGAATTAATGTGTTCCATGTTCAGTGAGAAACCTGTCTTGAAAATAATAATGAGAAGAGGCTAGATGGTGGTGGTGGTGCATACCTTTACTCCCGGTACTTGGGAGGCAGAGACAGGTGGAGCTCTGTGAGTTCAAAGCCAGCCTGGTCTACAAATTGAGTCCAGGACAGCCAGGGCTACACAGAGAAACCCTCTCTCAAAAAACAAAGCGACAACAACAATAATAATGAAAATAAGAAGAAACCAGAAAATGATTGAAAAAGACACCTGAAAATAGCGCATGGGCGCGCTCATGTGCGTGTACACACACACACACACACACACACACACACACACACACACGAATAGTCAGATTGTCCGATTGGGGTGCGCTAGTACAGTGGAGTGGAGAGGCTAAGTTTGAAGCTTGTCTTTAAACACATTGTAGAGGATGTCAGATCCCGGCTGGGACGAGACCAGCACTATCTGGGGAAGGTACTTGGGGAGGGCCACCCATGATGCCTACCTAGCCAGTGTTTTGAGGTGGCCACTACCAGAGTGTGTGTGACACTGGGCCATGTATTTGACCTATGCTCCTTGTGACTCTCCAGGGCAGTATACTCGGCCTTCTGCATGGAGCTGGCCTCCCGTGGCTTTGTGGTTGCTGCCGTGGAGCACAGGTGAGGGCCGGAACCCATGAGCTGTGCAGCTGGATACCTGTGGTGAGCTAGGTATAAGCCAGTTGTCTATCAATGTGTCCTTCCTTCCTTCCTTTCTTTCTTTCTCTCTCTCTCCCTCTTTCTTTCTTTCTTTCTTTCTTTCTTTCTTTCTTTCTTTTGTTTAGTTAACCATGCCAGGGCTTCAGACCCACACACTAGGCAAGCTCTGTATTACTGAGTTACATCCCTAGACCGATGTATTACTACTAATGACCAGGCAAGACCGTTATTGTACCCATTTAAAAGGGTAGAACAACAAGGCTCAAAGATGTCCATTAGTTGCCTGAAGATGACACAGCTGACTCTGGGCTCAAACCCAGGCTGTCCCTGACCCATGTTTATTCTGTTGTCCCTTGTGTGCCCCTGATCTTACTTACCAGCTAAGTGGAGAGCCCATGTGTTATGTGTCATGGTTGGAAGGGAGGCATGGGCACAGGAGAGAAATACCCTCACCATTGTCTTCTTTTTTTCTCTCCGATGGCATGCACGTGGTTCAGGGGCATGGGCACAGGAGAGAAATACCCTCACCATTGTCTTCTTTTTTCTCTCCGATGGCATGCACGTGGTTCAGGGACCAGTCAGCTTCGGCCACCTACATCTGCAAGCAGACCTCACAAGAGAGCTCGCCCACTGAGTCTCTGGAGGAGTGGATCCCCTTCCGTCACATCAAGGAAGGGGAGAAGGAATTCCATGTGAGAAATCCCCAGGTAGGCTGGTGCCAGGTGGCATAGTCACACACTGCCGAGCGGAGACTTTAGCTCTTAGCTCTTGGGATTGCAAGCCAAAGTCAGGCAGACCTATTGCTTTAGGCCTCTGGTCCCGGATGATGGGAGGGGGGAGGGGTGTTAGCATCCCATAATCCCTTTTCAGGGTAGCTCTTCAATAACTTAGACTTCCCGCTGGGTCCCACTCTTAAAGACTCCATCTTCCAATAACATCCTCATAGGTACAGTTCATCCCTGTCTCTGCTCGGGCTCCCATCTGCAGGCTGGCTTACTTCCTGAGCCCCTGCCAGCCCTGACTTTGCAGATGTTTGGCTCATTAGCAGAGAACAAGGCTCCCGGTGTTGTTGCGCAGTCCTCCGTCTCAGAGTGGAGTTCACGTCGAAAGAGCCTAGTAAACGATTCCTAGCCTGGGGAGGAGGCAAAATGAAAATTCCCACCAAGAAATCCACTGTCAGATTGTTGGGGGAGGGGCAGGGTGGAGGCCAGTGGGAGACAAGGAGGCAGACAAAGGCGACAGCCTGTGTTTTAAATGGGCAAGTTGAACCAAACCAGCCTGAGGACAAGTACACTCTCCATTCCTTCTGGTGGAAAATTCTCTCATGTGCGTCCTCTCCCCTGGCCATCCTCGGGGCCTGGCGGGCAGGCAAGTTGTAGAATCTGAATTCTTGGGTCCCCTCGCTATGCTGTCCCGAGAACCGGTGTGATCTGCGAGAGGCCTGCAGTGTTTGCTGAGACACAGTGGGCAGAGTCCCTCTCCCACTGCATTCAGTCTGGGCTCCTGGGGCGGCGGCGGCGCCCTCACTGTGCGGCTGTAGGACGCTCCTGCAGGCTGGCTCTGTTGCAGGTGCACCAGCGGGCGAAAGAGTGTTCGCGCGTGCTGCGGATCCTTCAGGACGCCTCTGCGGGGAAGACTGTGGAAAATGTCTTTCCAGGAGGACTGGATCTGACGACCTTGAAGGTAATACAGCGGCCTACACATTCCTCACAGCCTCGCTGGCTCACACAGCTGGTGGGAGCACAGGCTGACCTCAGGCCAGCATAGTGAGATCCAAGGTCTCGGACGGACCTGTTGGCTCTGCGTCTGTTCTGTCTATGGGCTCAGTCTCCTTGTGCATACGCGGCCTTCATCCTCACCAGATTCCAAGCAAGAAAGATAGTTGCTAGAAATCCAGGCCTGTGCCTGAACATCCCCAGAATCAAACAGGAAATGGTCTCTTAGCTGCTTCTAGGCTGTGGCTTTGTGTGGCTTACATAGTCCGCACGGACCACTCACTGTGTCAGAGAGAGAATACTTGGGTCTGTCCGCCTAGGCTGTGCCTGGTCAAAGGAGGTGGAACACTGGAACTGAGGGCCCCACTGTGCCACATGGGTAGAGGAGAGTTCCTTCCCAAAGTCAGGGTGTTAAGGAGAAGTGACCCACTGCAGGCCAGTAGCCAAGAAGACTTCTGAAGGAGTCCCACGACCCCTTCTAGAAGGCATGCCACTGTCCTGGCTGGGGACTTGGAGACAGGGAGGTACAGTATCTACCTTGCAGTACCTAATCTTTTTCCTTTTTCTCCCCGATCTTTCTTTTCTTTACCCTCTAATGTCAAAACAAAATGTAGTAGCCTTTTATTGTTCAAACACTGCACACACAGACACACACCACTCAGAAACAGACAGACAGACATACTGTGTTTTTTCATGCTAATTAATTTATTTGTTTGAGATAAGGTCTTGATTCATAGCTCAGGCTAGCTCAAAACTCATTATGTAGCCGAGACTGACCTTGAATGCATGGCAATCTTCCCGCCTCAGTCTCCTGAGTGCTAAAGTTACAGATGTGAGCTATCACCCCTAGCTAGTTAGTGGTTTCCATGTTTTTATTTCTTGTCTTTTTAAGATAGGGTTGTGTATGTTCTAAGCTGGCTTCAAACTTACTGTGTAGCTGAGACTGGCCTTGAGCTCCTGGTCGTCTGAAGTACTGGGATTTCAAGTGTGCACAGCAACGTACTGCTTATGGGTTATTTTTAATGCTCGTGTAATATTCAACTGGGTGAATAAGAATTCTGCAGTAGGAAGGGCTCCCCACATAAACTCATGAAGTCAGTACGTCTGTCACACTGCATTCGTTAAGAAAGTGGTGGAGGAGCCAAACAGATGGCTTGTGGGTAAGAGGCCAGAGCTATGGAATCCCTTGGAGCTAGAGTTACAGGCAGTATGCTTGGATGCTGGAAGTCAAACCCCAGTCAACTGCAGGAGCAGCTAAGTGCTTTTTTTTTTTTTTTTTATTTTCGAGACAGGGTTTCTCTGTGTAGTCCTGGCTGTCCTGGAACTCACTCTGTAGACCAGGCTGGCCTCGAACTCAGAAATCCGCCTGCCTCTGCCTCCCAAGTGCTGGGATTAAAGGCGTGTGCCACCACCGCCTGGCTGCTATGTGCTCTTAACCATATAACTATCTCACCAGCTGTGGAAGTTAGACTTTTGTTCACGCTGTTAGCTAGTACCCGGTCACCTGGAACTGCAGAGAGATGGTCTAGCTGCGTGACCAGGGGCAGATTTGGTGAGCAGCTAGCTGTCTATTTCCGAGTGATGTCAAGTGTAGCCATTGGGAAGGACGAGGCAGCAGCTTCTATACTAATGTTGCTATGCGGAGACACCGGCTGTAGGAGCGCCTGCGCGGAGAGTGATAATTGCGCATGCGTGCACGGTCACGTTTTCCTTGTCTATGCAGCCTCGAGCTCTGCAAGGACACTGAAGAAACTGTTGCTGGTTAGGGGCAGGCAAAAGGCAGCCGGTGGAAAGGAAACCATAGTGGGAGTCTTCTTTACAGAGCTGATTTTGGAGGCATACAAATACAGTCACTTTAAAAAGCTAAGGAGTCCATCTGCTTCTCCCAGCCAAGGGGGAAAATGGACACCCACCCCGGGCTAGAAGCTGAAGAGGGTGAGGCTTCTGAACAGCCTGGCGCACAAAGCCTGCAGAGATCTCCCCAGCCCCTTAGCAGGCTTCGGTGGAGGCTTTTTATAAAACCATGCCCTGAAGGCTTCTGGGAACAACCAGAAATAGACACTTAGAAAGCGGAGAGAGCGCAGAAACTCTCCCCTGGGCTGTAGATACAAATCGGGACAGATCCACAGAGGAGGAAAAACCTGAGCTGCTTTCTGCACAAGCAGTCGTTGCTCTAGGGCAAAATGGAGGGCACCGGCAGTTCGTGTGCCCTTCCTGTGTTCTCTGAGGTATCCTTGAGGACCAGCTTGTGAGCGGGATCAGCGGAGCGGAGGTTCTCAAATTTCCTAATGCTTCGACCCTTTAATCCAGTTCCTCGTGTTGTGCTGACCCCCGGCCATAAAGTTATTTCATTGCTACTTCATAACTGTAATTCTGTTACTGTGATGAATCATAATATAAATATTTTGGGAGGTAGAGGGTTGTCTAAGAGGTCACCACCCAGAGGTTGAGAACCGCTGTCCTAGACGCTGAGAGGAGCTGCTTCCTAGCCGGCTTTCAGATGAGCTGGTGAAGCCTGGCTGTTCTGACCGTCTGGGTACTCACAGACATGTGAACGCCTCCTCTCCGCAGGGAGCAAGAGGATTATGAAATCAAGGAGGCTACAAAGCCATGGTGGTGTCTCAGGACTTTAAGCCCAGCATTCAGGCAAAGGGAGGGTTTCCGTGAGTTCGAGGCCAGTGTGGTCTACAGAGTGAGTTTCAGGCTGGCCGGGGGTTCATAGTGACTCTGTCTCAAAACAAAGCAAAACCAGAAAGTGTCCAGATGAAAAGCACAGTCCTTTGGAGGTTGATTACCCTGAAGATTGGCTCTCCAGGGCAGAGGTCTTTTCTTTTTTTCTTCTCTTTGTCCTAGTGGGTGTCAAACCCAGAGCCTTTTTGGTGCCAGACATGCTCTCTGTTGCCATTGATTTGCACCCCAGAGAGTCCTTTATTTTTTAATAATTTATTTATTTTTATTTTATCTTATGTGCATTGGCGTGAGAGTATCCGATTGCTTGGAGCTGGAGTTACAGACAACTGTGAGCTGTCAGCGTGGTTGCTGGGAATTGAACCTGGGTCCTGTGGAAAAGCAGTCAGTGCTCTAAGCCTCTGAGCCTTTCCCCCCACCCCAGCCACTGTCTCACTGTGTAACCCAGGCCAGGCTTGAGTTTGCCTTTATCCTGTCTGAGAAACAAGCTAGTTGGTGTGGCACCCTATCTGGCCAGAGCCTCAGATGGGACAGCTTTGGTTTGCATCCTGCCTCACTGTCGCCTGTGAGTGTCTGGTTCGGCTAAGCGCTTGCTTTCCTCAGGGCGGCATCGACATGGGCCGCGTGGCTGTGATGGGGCATTCCTTTGGAGGAGCTACGGCTGTCCTTGCCTTGACCCAGGAGGTCCAGTTTCGGTGAGTGCCGGTGGTGATGCTGTGGTCCTCAAGCTTCACACCCCATTCATTCATTCATTCATTCATTCATTCAGCAGGGATGTGCCACACAAGGGTTGAGTTCTGGGCATTGTTTGATGGGCTGGGCATTCAGTGGTGATGAGCAGAACTGATCTGACTTTGAGAGATTAGGTTCTGGGTGAGGAAAGTGGCATCTTGTGCATGAGAGATTTTCTACTTTCAAAGTCTCTCAGTCTCCCTCCACCCCTGCCTTGTCCTGCTATCCTGCCTCGCTCTGCTGTCCTGCTTTGCTCTGCTGTCCTGCTTTGCTCTGCTGTCCCGCCTTGCTCTGCTGTCCTGGGATACATGGTCTTTCTCACTGACTCCTTCGATCAGAGAGCTAAGCACATAGTCATCACTCAGTAGTGAATGAACGAGTGATTAAATGACTGAGGTGACATTCTGCAGAACTAGAGCGCGTCACCTGAGGGTAGATTCAGAGGAGGAAATCTGACCCTTGCTGCGAGGGAGTATATATTCTAGAAGGCTCTTTGGGAACAAGTAAGAGGGATTCCTATGTAATATCATAGTAAGAGGGTGTGGGTCCCAGCACCCAACTCCTGCCTTGCTGAATCACTAGCCCATTGGTGAGAAGAGTCCCATCCAACCCCTCCACTGTAACTGGTCCTGCCTGGGTTTCTTAGTGATGGCTCCTCAATGTTTGCCTGATCCCAGGTGTGCTATAGCCTTGGACGCTTGGATGTTTCCTCTGGAACGGGACTTTTACCCCAAAGCCCGGGGCCCTGTGTTCTTTATCAACGCTGAGAAATTCCAGACAGTGGACACCGTCAACTTGATGAAGAAGATATGTGCCCAGCATGAGCAGTCCAGGATTGTGACTGTCCTGTAAGTGTCCCCCAAAGGCACCGCCCTAGTGTCCTGTTCATTTTTCAGTCAGCTAGGACTCTGCATTTTCTAGGTTATCCAGAACTTTTTATATATCCACAGAACATCTGGATATTGCCAGAATCCCCACATTGTAATTCCTGTAGCATTTCATATGTCTCTCTTCGCTGCCCGGCTCCTCCTACAGAGGTTTCTTCAACCATCTGTGTGGCTGCATGGTAGGATTTACTTAGTACTTTCTGGAAAGTGCACTGGGTCTGGGTGGAGTCCAGACAGCTCTAGCCTCCTGTGGGACTTTTACTGGTTTTTGAAGACTACAGATATAGTAAGATTTGACAATTTGAGGGGATTTGTAGAATTTCCATGGATATCTGGCTCACAGAGGTCATAAAAGCCATTCATGCCAGCTGAGCAGAGTGATACATGTTTGTAATCCTAGCACATAGGGAGCCGAGGCAGGGGGATGGAAAGTTCAAGGGAAACCTGGACACCAATGTGAGATCCGAACCAAGTAAACCTCTTAGATGCTAAACAAGTAAGGCACGCTCTCTTTGCCTGGCACTGCCCTGTGGCTTGCTTTCTGTGGGAGCCACTTTTTCAGGGCTTGGCCAGGTGGGAGGCATGTGGAATTCAGTCAGGCCTGAAACCTCCCTGACCTGCGCCTGCCTCACCCAAGCCAGACAGCAGACATGCACCAGTGCATGTGTCAGGGAGACACAACTGGCTGCTCGTCATGCACCCGGGAACCATCAGGCAGCTGAACTGTATGCTGTGCCAAGCCCCTGAGTGCCAATTCCTGCAAACATTGTCTTCAGTGACTTCCTCTCTTCCCCACCCTGGCCCAGACTCTCCTCTTTCATTTTGCTTCATAGCATTGGAGAGACAGGACTGCAGGACCAGTCAGACCCAGCCCTTGTAGTCTGGAGAAAAGGGACAGGGCACACAAAGGGGACCTAACTACAGCCAATATATTCTATGAATATGGTGGCACATACCTTTAATCCCAGCACTCAGGAGGCAGATGTAGGTGGATCTCTATGAGTTCAAGGCCAGACTGGTCTACACAGTGAGTTTCACGATAGCCAGAGCTACATAGTGAGACCCTGTTTCAACTCCCCGCCCCCCACAACTTTTTAGATGTATTAATTTTATTATTTTCTTCATATGAGTTCTTCCCATAGGAAGATGCCTGCTATCCATGGAGGCCAGGAGACGGTGTTGGATTCTTTTTTTGTTTGTTTGAGTATCAAGACATCCTGTCTCTGTGTAATAGTCCTGACTGTCCTGGAACTCACTTTGTAGACCAGGCTAGCCTCTAACTCACAGAGCTCTGCCTGCCTCTGCCTCCAGAGTGTAGGTGTTGAATTCTTAAACCTGGAGACTTCGGAGCCACTCATTATGTGGGTGCTAGGACTAGAACCTGCCTCCACTGCAAGAACAAGGGATTTTAAGCGCTGAGCCAGCTATATATATATATATATATCTGAATACTCAAAAAGCCAATATATTTATTATTCTATACACATTTTTCATGTGCCTTAAAGAATACATTTTGAAAATCAGTTTGGGGCTACCAAAATGGCAGAGCAGGTAAAGGTACCTACCATGAAGCCCAAGTGTGGAGCTCTGTCCCTGAGCACAGTAAATGAATAGATCTAACTTTTAAAAATCTGTTTTTCCTCACACTAGATGGGTGTTTTAGCATTTATATCTTTCCATACCACATTCCTTTGAGTTACGAGTAATTTAGCTCAGTGGGAATTCGGCAAGGATTTCACATATGAATTACATGTATTTAGAGGGTCAGGGATGTAATGTAATGGCGGGATCTCTGCCTAGCATGTGCAAGGCCCTGGGTCTGTCTTCACTACCACAAATGAATGGATGGATGGATGAATGAATGATGCATTTACAGCCAAAGGGCTTAATCCAAAACCCATTTTCCAAACATTCACTGCTATGATTGTTGTGTTTCCTGTCTCTGTTGACTCCATGACACAGTTCTGGCAGTGAGGTTAAAGGTTCTGTGAGCTTTGCGGTCTCTGGATTAAAAACCGTGGCATGATAGGAGCAGTAGGTGTCGGGAAGCTCCCCTCCCTCTAACAAGTAGGTTCACCCTCCTTCCCTGTACTGTCAGCCATGGCAATCTAGGCATTGAGCCCGTTTTACAGCCAGGCCCACCTCAGTTCAAATCCTAGTGCTATCTGTTGTCTCTTGTCTCCTCCTCAGATTCTATCATGGGGCAAATACTTCCTGGACAAGGTCGCTGGCAGAGTTACATTGACACACAGTCAGCACTTTGCACCCAGTAGGTGCTTGACGCCTGGGCTTAACCTCTACCCGCCCGTGGGCGGTTTCTCTTTCTCTTTAGAGGCGCTATTCATCGGAGTCAAACTGACTTTGCTTTTGTGACCGGCAACCTGATTGCTAAATTCTTCTCCAGTAACTCTCGGGGGACCTTGGACCCTTATGAAGGTCAGGAGGTCATGGTGAGGGCCATGTTGGCCTTCCTGCAGAAGCACCTTGGTAAGGAGACAAGTGGGGCTGGTGGAGCACACGTGGGGTCCTTTGGGTCTCCTGCAGCACCCTGCTCTGCCCTAACATAACCAAGTCCCAGGAGTATCATGGCAAATGGAAGGCTAGCTGAAACAGTGGTCAGCACAGTAGCCCAGAAAAATCCTTTCCTGAAGGTTTGGCTCTCTAGGCCCTAACTTTCGTGGTCACATGTCCCTTTCGATAAAGTCAGCATGAAGGAGGAAGTACTGTGACCCTTATGAAGTTGGCCCCTCACAAGTCACTTTCATCAGGAGGCAGCCAGGCTTGGCAGCACAGCTGAGGTTTGACCTCTAACCTGACGGCAAGATCAGATACCTCACCTCCCCAAAACACTTGTGCACACATGTGCAGACACACACACATACACACACATGCACATAAAAATATACACACGCACACACATACATGTACACACATGCACTTAAACACATACACACATGAGGACACACACACATACACACACATGCACATAAACACACACACACGAGCACACACACATACATGTACACACACATGCACATAAACACATACACACACAAGTACACACAGACACACAAACACACACACATACGAGTACACAAACACACACGTACATACACATGCACATAAACACACACATGAGTACACACACAAACACACACACATGAGTACACACCCACATGAGTACACATGCATATACACATGCACACGTACACACACATGCACATAAACACACACATGAGTACACACCCACACCCACAAACACACACACACATGAGTATGCACGCATAGACACACACACATGTCATGCACACACATGGATGCATGCATACAACACAATAGCTCTGGTTGTCACTCGAGCTGACCAGAGAAGTCTCAGGTAGCACATGGGAGCTCCTTAGGTATCTGTGGTTACTTCTAATGTCCTCTGTTCATTAAGCCACTGGCCATGAGACCTGCGGTTCCTGTTCAATCCCCCATGTAGTTTATTAGTGCCTTCCTTTGGGTACAATTTGTCGGGGCCTCTTTTAAGGAGAGGTGCCCTGGCTGGAACACGGTACTAGACGTGGTCTGGGCAGCTCCTGGTCCAGTAGGATTCCCCTCTCCGTGCTCTGGCCATGGCTCTTCCCCTGAATAACCCAGTACATTCACATTTCCCACAATGTGTGCAACCCGTTTGGTTTGGATTGTGCTTATGTTTAAGATATGTGTGTCCTATTAAGAATGTACAAATGCTTTGAGCCACATTGACAATTTTTGTTTATATCTCATTTCACCTTGTAAATAAATCGTGAGCAAAGAGCTGTTCTGACCCAAGTTTAGAGATTTGTAGGGGGCTCACAGAGACATGCCTTTTCTCCTGACCAGGAGTGGGCCTGTTCCCTGCTCTTCAGCCCACACCTCCTGGTTCCCCTGGGCACATAGGAGCCCATGATTAAGGATGACAGGGGATACCAGGAGTGGTGGCACATGCCTTTAATCCCACCACTTGGGAGGCAGAGGTAGGCAGGTCTCGGTGATTTGAAGTCCGTCTGATCTACATAGAGAGTTCTAGGCCAGCCAGGGCTAAGTAAAACTGTAAGTAGTAAGACTGTCTCAAAAAAAAAAAAAAAAAAGTCGAGGTGACAGATGAGTCCACAATGGTATGACTCTTTGGTAGCAGAGACAGCCAAGGGGAGCTACCAGCTGAGGAGCAGGTGGAAAGCAGCAGTCATGACTGTAGGAATTTTGCTGATGACTCGGTTGCTTATACTAAGGGCACTGAAGCCACTCGGACTTGTCACGCTCGGTACCCTGGATACATTATCTATCATGTCTGATTCTGAAGTTCCAATAGTTTTGTTTTTTAAGACGAATATACTAAAGCTTAGAAAATTTCTGTAACCTCTGGTTTTTTCAAGATTATCTGTTTATGGTGGTATGCAATGCCAGCATGTAGCCTGGCTCTCTAGCTCCATGGCCCATGCCCAATTATTGGTGTGCTGAGGTGTCATGATATACAGCAGTGTCTTCAGTTGCCAGCACCCACATGGCTGCTAAGGACTGTCTGTAGCTCTAGTTCCAGGGGATCTGATACATGCAGACAGAGCACCAGTGCACATTAAATACATACTTACATACATACATACATACATACATACATACATACATACGAGAAAAGGGAAGGCTTTAGGTGACCTCATAGTGCCTTGTCACACGGAGAACTAAAATGGGCCAGAGGTGGCTCAGCAGCGACTCTCCTGCATAACGCCTCCAGCGCACAGCGCAGCTTCCTTCCCAGTGCGATCCCTGCTTCCCCTGCTGACTGCCCACCTCTCTGTCCCTCCCTTGTTCTCCTGGAAGAGCTCACACCTCCCCACGGCTCCAGCATCTCGTCCCTCAGTCTGTCTCTCACCGAATGGCTCTGCCTCCCACTTCTCTCAAATGGAAGCCACAATGCTTCCACAGCCTCCCCAGGCTTGTCTGGGTAGACCCAACTGTCCTGACTCCTGGATCTCCCTCCTCAGCTGCCCGATAGGCCGCCATAGCCAGTCCTTATAATATCCCAGATGCTTCTCTCTCTAGCATGCCCCACTGGCTCACGGGAACTACTCAGGCCCTGACTTTACAGTGGTTTGCCTAACCCTCCTTCCTGTTTGTGCCTATCCAGATCTGAAGGAAGACTATGATCAATGGAGTAACTACATCGAAGGCGTCGGACCATCCCTCATCCAAGGGCCCCCCCACTATCTGTCCAGTCTATAGGTTGCCTGAGCTGAGTTTTTTAGGAGCTGCCCAAGGATACTTGTAACCTATCAGCAGGACCCTGTTTCCCAGATCGAGAAGATGTAATCAGAGAGCTGATTGGGCAACTGGATACTTTGCTCTTGGGGTTGTTGATTGTGGATGGATCACTGGCTGATTGGGAAGCTGATTTTTTTTTTTTTTTAAGTCAAGGACTCATGACCCAGACTGGCTCTGAACTTATTATGTAATAAGGATGGCCTTTCTGAATGACAGACATTACCACTGTGCCTGCCTTGTACTCAGTGCTGGGGGTCAGACCTGATGTGAACCACTGCGCCTGACTTGAGTTAGAGACTATGAAATACTTATGTCCTGAGGACCCGTTCTCAGTAACAGTGGTCCCCACCTCTGTCCCAGGGTTGTTGGCCTTAAGTAAGAGCAGTGTCGACCTGCTCAGCTGAGCTGTCTCTTGGCTTGGGCCATTTCTACTGTTCTGGCCGTGAAGTTAACCACGTGGAATCCGTACCAATAGGTGCCATGCCCTCTGTGCCACCATAGCAAGTCTTTTTGGTGTCCAGACAGGCATCTCAAGGAAAACCCACTGGATCCGTGGTACCTACTTTGGGCGGACTTTACAGTGGTTTGCCTGTAAAGGTTAGGCAGACCACTGTATTAACTGACACATTCCCCTACTTTTGGCAAGTTAACTTTCTTAGGATGAACCAAGAGAGTAAGTTTAGGGTCGGACTGGCTGAGCCCCCGGCCCCAGGTGGAGCCCCATCGAGCATGGATATGACAACTTGACTGGGTGAGCCCACTCCCTCACCTTGGGCAATTGTTGCCTTAGGAAGCCAAAGGTCAGAGGGAAACCTTAGGGCGTCCAGCCCTGCCTGGTGCTCTCCACCTGCCTGCCCCCCTCCCCAGGGCAGTCTTCCCACCATATGAAATACAGTAATGGATACTTTATACTGTCATGCTTAGGAGCCCACGTGGGGCAAACAGTATTGTCCTCAGAACACAGACACCAAGGAGCCTCTCAGAAAGCTCAGTGTCTTTGAGGTTTCACAAGTATATCTTGGCAGGAAACATCCTGTGTAGGTTGAGTTGGGCTTGAACACGCCAGGAATGTTCCTAGGGAGGTCTGAGGTCAGCTTTGTCTTGCCTCTTACTCCAAACCTGGGTGCTTTAGTTTTGCTTGTTTTTTTTTTTTTTTGTTTTGTTTTGTTTTGTTTTGTTTTGTTTTTTGGTTTTTTTTTTTGTTTGTTTGTTTTTGTTTTTGTTTTTTTTTTTTGAGTCCATCCCCCAATTTAAGTCAAGAAATGGATCCTGTCTGTTTCATCCTGAATACTGATGCTTATGTTGGCCTAATGGCATGCTATAATACCATCTGTTTGATCGACATTAGAGCAAGTTGAAGAACCATCTGCAAGTGACTTTTCTGGTTTCCTTTGTTTGCCGATCACGTGTGCCCACATGGAAAAAAATGAAGTCTTCCCAGAGTTCCAAGCTCAGTGGGAGGGCCTGCCTAGGGCCGTCTCTCTGCCATACAAGATATGTCACCTGAGTCCAAAGAGGGAAGAACCCCGGAGGACAAGTACAGAATGAAAATGTATCTCTGCACAGTAGTCCAAGGTCAGGCCACCAAAGCAATCCAGAGAGACGTACACACACCAGGAGGCTCCTCAGGCACCGCTCTGCAGCTGCACAGCTGGGCTTGGAGTCCTGGCTCCACCACTGCATAGATTGGAGCAAATTCTGTTGTCCCCCTACCTCAGTTTCTACATATGTAAAATGGGGGCCTGTGTTACGAATGGGTGGAATGATTGAGTGGGGGGATGGGTAACCCCTGGGTTATAAGGTGTGCATTTCCCCCGGCCCACACATGTGCTTTCTGATTGTTCATACGTTGAATGTTTCCTAGTCAGAACGGTTCATATGATCACTACCCTTCAAGATTCGTCAAAACGAGATTGTTGGCCCATTCACTGTATGATTAAAAAGTCTATCTAGTCTAAAGTCGCTGGCTGACTTTCTTCTTCCGTAACCAATGGAATGCCAAGAGAGCACATACTGGTTTAAACTAGGCTCCTCTAGCCCCCCACACGGGGACCAGAACCCCCAGGTCCCCACAGAAAATGCTACCTTTGGACTGGCCCTGGAAGCCCAGGCACCTGTGAACTCACTTTTACTTAAGACCCCAAAATAATATAGATGCGAAGCTGTGACAACATCCAGGGCCTCCTGAGACAGGACCCCTCTCCACTCAGCCCGTTCTGCTAGTGGTCCACGTGTCCAGTAGCACTGCACCAGAGGGATCTGCTCTCTAACAGAATTATTCAATAAGTCACAGAAACCATTGCCTCTGAAATGGTTGTCTGCATAAAACTCACACATGCTGGACGGGTGGTGGCACACAGCTTTGAGCCCAGCACTCGGGAGGCAGAGGCAGGTGGATCTCTGTGAGTTTGAGGCTAGCCTGGTCTACAAAGAGAGTTGCAGGACAGCCAGAACTATACAAAGCAACCCTGTCTTGAAAAAATTTATCATTTTATGCTAATTTAGTGTATGGCTTTTTATTTTTTATTTGTGAAACAGTTCTCTCTCTTTTTTGGTGGTGGTTGGTTTTTTTTTGTTTGTTTTTTTTTTTTTTGTTTTTTTTTTTTGTTTTTTTTTTTTTTGTTTTTTTTTTTTTTGAGATAAGTTTCTCTGTGTAGCCCTGGGTGTCCAGGAACTTGCTGCGTAGGCCAAGCCAGCTCTGAAATTTTAGAGATCCACCTGCCTCTGCCTCCCAAGCACAGGACTTAAAGCCATGTGCCACCACTGCCTGGCAAGAATTCTAATTATTTTTAACCTCATATGGTCATTCTAGTTTCACATGATAAGTTTCTGGTGGCTACCGAGGACTCAGAAAACAGTAGCTATTACTCATTGTTCCATTTATCCTTTTGTAGCTACTAGGCTAGGTGTCATTTTTCCTTTCTCTAAATAGGCAGGGAAGTCTTGGTTTAAATTCTCATTCTGGTGGAGTGCCTGCCAGAGTACAGGAGGCCCTGGGTTCCATCCGCACCGCCAAAGACAAGCCAAAGTCCCTTCTCATTCTAATCTCTCCTCATACGAAGCCTTCCCTTACCTCAGCCACTGTGTCCTCCACCAGAGTGAAGCTACGAGCATAGAGACACCCGCTCATTGGTTTTGCTCTGATTTCTTGGTTCTCATATCAGAAATCAAAACTCATAATGCAGTTGTTACCCTGCAGGCCTCTGGCCACCCAGTAGTCCGCACTAACGAACTGATTGGGGTGCTAATTTCACACCCAATCATCCAAACACAGGCACAGGTTCTAAAGCATCAGACGGTCAGCAGGAAGGAAGGATCTGTGGTTAAGAAAATCTACCTCTTACGGAGGACCCTGGACTAGCCTCTCGGGCCACTGCATTCTGCTGCCAGATCTGTCTGAAACATGGTCTTTGTGTCAAAAATCTTAGCCTGACAAAGTGGGCTGTCTAATGGAGAGAACAAACCAGTCTGTTGGAAGCCCTGGGATTTTGGTTAGGTTTTTTTTTTTTTTTTTTTTAAGAAGTTATTAGCATGTGTTGATTATACATGATAATAGGTTACATTGTGATATTTTCTTTTGTTGTTTTTATTTTTTTCTTTGGAAACGGGTCTTCTCTGTGATTCACTACCATCATCATCATCATCATCACTAATTTGTGTGTGTGTTGCATGTTTGGAAATCTCACATACCTGCGAGCTTCCCCAGAGGCCAGAAGAGAGAATCTGGTCCTCTAGAAGTGGAGTTACAGATCGTTGCAAGCCACCACGTGGGTGCTGGGAATTGAACCTGGGTCCTCTACAAGACCAGTCCATGCTCTTAATTGCTGAGCCATTGTGCCAGCTTCCTCATTATAACATTGTCATATGTATATAAAGTATACTTTTTCAACTAACTGGACCCCCAGAGCTCCCAGGGACTAAACCACCAGCCAAAGAGCACACATGGAAGGACCCATGGCTCCAGCTGCATATGGAGCAGAGGATGGCCTTATCTGACATCAATGGGAGGGGAGGTGCTTGGTCCCATGGAGGCTTGATGCTCCAGTGTAGTGGGATGCTGGGGTGGAGAGGCAGGAAAGTGTGGGTAGGTGGAGGAGCACCCTCTTAGAGACAAAGGGGGGGATGGGATGGGGGTTTGTGGAGAAGAGACCAGGAAGGGAGACATTTGAAATGTAAATAAATAAATTATATATATATATATATATATATATATATATATATATATATATTTTATCAGTCATCCCCTATTCCCCCCCTTTGATCTCTTTGCTCTTCCCAACTAGTCCTCTTTTTGTATTGATGGTGCACATGTGTGTGTGCATGTGTGTGTACATGTGCGTGTGTATATGTGTGTATGTCTGTGAATACATATTGTTTGTGTGCATGTGCGTGTGCTCGTGCATGCATATTGCATGTGTGCATGTGTATATGTGTGTCCATGCATGCATGTTATGTGTGTGTGTGCACATGTGCATGTGTGTCCAGTCTCAGTGACTTTACTGAGGGTTCCCTACAGAAGTGCGGTAAGGAGGAGTCGTTTCCAAGAGCTTGGACAGGCCATCTGTGGCTACACACTGGAGAAAACATCTCCCTAGATTTTTGTGGAGCCGCGGGGTTTCACAAGCCCCTTCCCAGATCTCTGGGTTCTTGTTCAGTCCCTCGTCACCCTCTCTCACTGTGTGCCCCTGAGTGTGTGCTTCTCTGTTGACTCCAGCCTTCCTCACTGTGTCCCGGGATGCAGGGAAGCAGTTGCTGACTTGGCTGGTGTCTGAGGCCCCTTCAGTCCAGTCTCTCGATGCTGACAGTACACAGGATGCCCCCTTTCCCATAGAGTCACATGGTATTTCTTCCTTGTCTGCTCTCCCCAGCTTCCTGCATCTTTCCATTTCCTACCCCTTCCTCGGGGTGTTTGGCTGACCTCCCAGCCCCGTTTCCATGCATCTCAACACCACTAACGCTGCAGTCTGGTCTTCTGCTTCCAGCCAGTCTTCCTCTTCAATAAAGTGTCTTGATTGCGTTCAGTTAACATTTGATCTCTCAGCCTCCCGCTCCCGGGAGAGCTGTGGTCTGGACCGTATTGAATGTTACACTTTATTACGTGATTCCAGGGCCCATCTGTTGGAGGGGAAAGAGCATCCTCCTGTTGACTGACATGCGAAGCAGGAATCCTGCCCTTTGCCCCCTATCAGCTTCTGGTTCCTACCCAGACGTGCAACCAGCTGGTGCTGGCCCGGCTCTCTAATGTCTCCAGCAGCTGCCCCTCTTCCTTGTCTTCCAGCCCTCCCCAGATCCCAGCTGCGGGGCCAGGGCAGAGCCAGAGACAGCCCGGGCCTCACAAGACAAGGAGCATTTGGGAATTAGAAGGAGGGCAGAGCTGAGAACAAATCACACCACTCTCGAAAACGAGGGAAAGCAGTTTGCCAGCTTCTGTTTCCCATCTTGCTCTCTTCTAAAAAAAGCTGCCTAGAGACACGGGCCTCCTCGAGCTGTGAAGCCAGATGGCCCCGAGACACTCAGTTTGCCCGGTGCGCATGCGTAATTATTCATCTTCACAGAATCACGCCCAAGACTGACTTCAGACACAGACACTTTCTTTTGCTGTTTGATCTGGAGCCAGTAGGCCCTCCTGAGCTTTTGTTTCTTTTTCAATAAAGTGGGGTTACTCGAGCGGGTCTTGCACACTTCGGGGTGTTTTTGCTGGGACTAGATGGCTAATGTAAAATGCAATGGCCTTTGCTGGCTACAAAGCACTAGACAGACAGACACATGTTGCCGTTCACAATAAGGTGTGCTGAATTTTGCATTTGCTGGGATGAACTTAGTAAGTACTTCGCTTCTGTACCAGGTACTGTGCTAAGTGCTTTTTGCACACTGCACCATTTAAGCCTAACCTCCTTCCCATAAGGCACTGCATTTATTCCCATTGTTTAGATCAAGAGGGTGAAACTTGGAGATTTACTGGGCCAGCCAAGACATCAGCATCTAGGGGGGAGGGAACCAGGATTTCAAACTAAAATGTGGGCTCAGCCACCAGTGCTTGAAGCACTTAACCATTCTCATTCTTCAAAAAGAAAGAGGTTCTGAGACCAGGTCAGTAAAGTACCAGCTGTGCAAGCATGAGGTCCTGAGTTTGGTTCCCCAGCATCCTGTAAAGGTCAAATATGGGGCTCCATGTCTACAGCCCTGGCGCCTAGGCAGAGAAGGTGGAGCCCAGGCTTAATGGCCAGGCAGCCTAGCCAGTGTATGTGCCTGGAGCTCAAGGAGAGAGGCTGTCTTAAACAAATGAGATGAGCTCAACAGAGGAAAAGATACTGCATCAGCCTGTGGGGTACTCATAACATACACATGTGCGTCTGCATCTACACACACACAGGCACACATGCACCACACACATAAATACATAGTTAGATAAGGAGATAAAATAAACAGTCTTGTATCAGCTCCAGTATCAGCTGAAATTACCCACACTCTCTTCCCCAGCTAAATGCATCACTCAGTCTGTTCATACAAAGAGCTGTTTCTGTTGAAAACACCACTAGGTCTAAGCAATAAAACTTGCACTATGAGCAGCAATAAAAGACAGGTTTCATCCATCTGTCACCTGTCCATCCATCCATCCATCCATCCATCCATCCATCCATTCATCCACCTGGTATAATAGGAATGTTTCCATATTCCGAGGAGCCATTAGCTGAGGGAAACACTACTTAGACTTGCTTGGAAATTAGTGATCTCACAATTCTGATTACTATGCCCTTAACGTACATCAAATTCGCATGGGAACTGTGGACAGAGGTGCTCAGGAGTCATTTGGGTTCTGGAGATGCTGGTCCCAGAGGACCTGAGGTGGCCCCAGATGGACAGGATATGCAGACACTCAGCTGAGGTAAAATGAGCAGTTGACTCATTTTAGGGAGTAAAGGGAAGTCCAAGAACTCAAAACAATGACATCTTAGAATCGGAAGGAAATTGGCTTATTTCTTCCATGAAGAAACCAGAGTTTGTAGATATAAACTTGGGTTAAAATCTCTGGTTGAGCATGTGACTCAGTTGGTAGAGTGCTTTGGCAAGCATTCTCTCGGGGTCTTTGAAAACACAAAGCCCAAACGAACAAGCCCTAGATCTTCCAGACACACACACATACTTTAGAGACACTCACAGCTGCCCAGGTTTTGTCCTCAGACACACACACATGCACGCACACACACCCGCCCCATTCACTGTGACACCCATAATTTCCAGTAATTGCGCCTTGGAGCATTTGTGTAAGGAAGAAGCCGAGCCTAGAAGGTCTGGAGCGTTAACCCTGATCTCTGCGCTGTGGCTGGGCCTGTGCTCACGGAACTGGATCTAAAGGCTTAAGAGGGCAAATTAACAGGTAAGTCTACCGGGCTGAGTGCTGTCATCGGGGACCTATTCTGCTCAGAAGTGGCACAAGTAACCAGTTTCAGCTTAGCAGAGAAGACTGAGAACATAAGAGCCAAGCCTGGTGGTGGACACCTGTAATCCCAGCAGGCAAAAGGGGGAGGCGGGAGAATCAGTTCAAGATGATTCTTGGCTACTGTCAGGGTTAGTGTTCACGATCAACTTAACCAGGTCTAGAGTCATGGGAGACAAGCCTCTTTGCACCCCTGTGAGAAGTTGTCTAGGCTAGGTTAGTCCCTGGGTGCACCGGGAGTAAGTTTTCATTATTATACTAATTGGAATGGGAAGGCTCTCCCGCTGTGGGCAATGCCATTCCCTGGCTGGGATCCTGGACCTTCTGAGTCTAGAAAGGAAGCTGGCCAAAATCTTATCATCCATCCCTCCCTGCTTCCTAACTCCGGATGCAAAGTGACATCTGCATCAAGCCTGTGGGCCCCACTGCCCACCACCATGGACTATATTGGGCCAAGATAAACCCTTCTCCCTTAAGTTGCTTCTATTTGAGTATTGTAGCACAGAAACTGGAAAGGAAATTAAGGCAGCTCTACACAGTAAGTTCAAGGCCAGCCTGTGCTACATGGAACCCTGCCCCTCAAAACAGACGAGTGTCAATGACTTGAGTATACTTGGTGTGTTTATTATATATCAATACTTAGCCAATTGTCCAAAAATTTAAGAGCGTTCTTTCACCCTCTCAGTAGCTCAGGGGCCCTGGAGTAGCATAGCTGGATTGTTCTGACTGATCATCTCCCATGAGCCTGAGTCAAGGAGCCTTCATGATTTTTCCCTGTCCGTATTATTACAAGGCCTGCATTTCTGACAATGTGGAATGTCCAGACTTAGCTACCGGCTTCTACCAAAGCAAGTGATTGAAGAGAGAAAACGACAAGAGAGCCAGCATCCAGGAGAGTAAAATGCAAGCCACACTCTTTTCTAAATGTTATTTTTCTATTATTTGTAGCCCGCTGATCCCGATCTGGCATTACAAGATGGCGCTGGTTTCCTGTTGCACCACTTGCAAACAAGTCTACTGTGCATGCGTCAGCAGATTCTGATGCAAACCCCTCCCGAGTGGGTATATGCAAATGAGGTATTGGTGCCTTAGCCAATCCCTGCACAGCAACCCCTCCCTGGGCAGGGATTATACAAATATGTCTATGCTAATTAGGTCCAGGTAGAATGACCAATCAGAGAGGGTATACAAATACGGCCGTGGGGCGACCAATCAGAGAGGAGATGCAAATTAGGTCCGACAGGGCAACCAATCAGGGAAAGCCATGCCCTCTCTCCCCTCTATATAAGCAGCACTCTCTGGCTGCTCTGGGTCCCGGCTTCACAATGAGGTGGTCCTGTAATAAAGTGTGTTGAGAAGATCCCGGTCCTCGTGTCCTTCTTCCCGGTCGGTCGAGCGAGCGTAGATCCTTCCTGGTCGAGCAGACGCAGGCGTCTTCCTTCCTGGTCGAGTGAACGCAGATCATCTTCCTGGTCAAGCGGTCGTGACAATTATTGTTATGCACATGTATGTGTGTACATCTGAGTTAGTATGAATGCCACATGCATGCAGATGCCCACAGAGACCAAAACAGCCATCTGATTCCCTGGAGCTGGAAATAATGAGTCACCCAGCATGGGTGCCCGGAAATGGAACAGTGGTCCTCTGGAATAACAGTACATGCTCTTAACTGCTGAGCCATCTCTCCAGCATTTTAATATCTTTTTTTTTTTTAATGTATTGCATGGGATGGTGGCTTGTGGAGGTCAGAGGACAAGTTCCTCGGGCGTTGGTTCTCTCTCTTCATGCGGGTTTCAGGGAGGAAACGCAGTCTGAGTGGCAAACGCTCTTACTCATCGTGCACCAAGTAGGTCCCCACTGTCATCCCCTAGCTGCACACCATTGCAGAGACGGGCTCTGTATGGTTTTGGTGGACAAGAACATGTCTACAGCCATAGATCCTGGTGGGAGCATCTTGGGGGCTGGTCACCACAGTATTGAAGACGAGCAGTGTGTCCTAGCAGATGGGACAAAAGAAATAACAAGTAAAGACACACGAATGTCCACAGAAAGGTGTGGCCTCTTCAGGATGTTATAGCCAGTGTGGAGAAAACAGATGAAATCATCGTGCAGGAGGCTTGTTAAGGAGCCAGAGATGGTCTGCTGCTGTAGCGGGGCCTCCGCCCACAGGCCAGTGTCCTCACTGCCATCAGAACCTGGATCTAGACACCAGGAGAGAGAGAGAGGAGAGAGAAAGAGACAGACAGAGAGAGAAAGAGGGAGAAAGAGGGAGAAAACAGAGGAAAGAAAGAAAAAGACAGAGACAAAGGGACAGAGAGACAGAGTCAGACAGAGATAGAGAAAGACAGAGTCAGAGGGAGGGAAAGCACATCAGATTTCTTTCCACAGGTACCATCTAAACATCTTCCCTTCCTCCCTCTCTCCCTCCCTCCCTTCTTTCCTTCCTTCCTCTTTCCTCCCTCCCCATCACTCCTTTTCTCCTTTCCTCTCTCCCTTCTTCCCTCTCTGTCTCTCCCTTCTTCCCTCTCTGTTTCTCTCTTCCTCTCTCTCTTTCTTGAGACAGGGTTCCTCAGCAGCCTGAGACTTGACAAGTAGACTAGTCTGACTGGCCAGTGAGCCTGGAGATCTGCTGGTCTCCATCCCCAGAGCAAGGATCATGAGATGTGACCTTTTAGTCACATCTTTTGTGCTTCTGCTGCTGCACCTGTGGCTTGCTGCCGTGCCTCTGACTTGCCACGATGGACTCATCCCTCTGGATCTTAAGCCAAAATAAACTGCCTTTTCCTTTAGCTGGTTATGGTGTTTTTGAACAGCAGCAACAGAAATGTAACTAACAAGAAATGTTACTATGTGGTCCTGGCTTGTTCAGGGCTCACACACTCTCAGGGAACCTGCAACAGGCTCTGAGCAGAGGGCTGGGGCAAAGCAGGGGCATCACTATGCCTGGGCATTTCTCTGATATTATTTATGAAAGTTTTTTGTGTGTAGCAGATGCATATATATATATATATATATATATAATTTTGTTTTGTTTTTTGGTTTTTTTTCAAGACAGGGTTTCTCTTGTGTAGCCCTGGCTGTCCTGGAACTCACTCTGTAGACCAGGCTGGCCTTGAACTCAGAAATCCACCTGCCTCTGCCTCCCAAGTGCTGGAATTAAAGGCGTGCACCACCACTGCCCGGCAGATGCATATATTTTTAAGGATTTAAAAAAATGTAAGCAGTGGTGTGCGAGTGTGTGTGTATGTGAGTGTGTGTGTATGTGAGTGTGTGTGTATGTGAGTGTGTGTGTGTGCGTGTGAGTGTGTGTGAGTGTGTAGCAGCCAGAGGACAATATCAAGTTTGGTTTTATATGGGGTCTGTCGATGGCCTAGAACTGACCAAGCAGCTGGGCTGGATGGCAGTGAGCCCCAGATCTGCCTGTCTTCACCTTCTCAGCACTGGGATTAAAAGTGTGCTGCCACACCTAGCTTATTTATTACATGGTTTCTGGGATCAAACTCAGGTCCCCATACTTAAAAACCAAAAGCTTTACTAATTGAGCTATCTCTATCTCAGTAGCCCAGGCTGTCCATCCCTTCTTTTTTCTTTTTCTTTTGTCTTTTTTTTTAGGTTTATTTATTTATTTTATGTGTATGAGTACACTGTAGCTGTCTTCAGACACACCAGAAGAGGGCATCAGATCCCATTACAGATGGTTGTGAGCCACCATGTGGTTGCTGGGAATTGAACTCAGAACCTCTGGAAGAGCCATCAGTCCTCTTAATGGCTGAGCCATCTCTCCAGCCTCCCTTTTATCTTTTTCTTTCTTTTCTTTCTTTCTTTCTTTTTATCTTTTTCTTTCTTTTCTTTCTTTCTTTCTTTCTTTCTTTTTTTTTTTTTTTGAGACAGGGTCAGGCTCTGATAGCCCAGGCTATCCTCAGATTTACTATGTTGCTGCTGAGGCTGGCCTCTCCTGATTCTATTGCCTTCACCTTCCACCTGCTGTGATTAAAAATGTCTGCCACCATTGCCATCATCATAAACATTTCTTTGATACATTGTTTGTATCACACACACACATATAAACACACATATACATACATATGCATACACACACACACATATATATATATATATATATTTATATACCACAAACATGCAAACACATATACACAGGCACATATACACACACATACAAACACACATATACACACATATATACACACATACGCACACATATATATATACACACATACACACACACACACACACACACACACACACACACATTCATTTTTTTGGGTGTGGAAATTGGAGATTAGAGAAGTTAGAGGCCACGCTGCTTTTCATCCATTTCCTTGGACAGCCAGGACAAGAGCAAGATCCCAGACACCCTGAGCCGTGGACTTGGACTTAGGCTGCCATCCTGCACCTGGCTCCCTACTCACTGGAGACCTGGTCCTTCCTGGCTTTCCTCTGAGCTGGTTGGCTCTGATGTCCCACTTTGTCTCTGACATCGACTCTCTCTGACATCGACTCTGTCACCCTTACATCATCCCTAAGTCCCTCATCAATTCGGCATAATTGGGGCCTCATCCCTCAGGCCTCCTGGGAAGGGAAGCAGACAATGACTAATGTTGTGGAGACCCGGCCTCATCTCCCGGCGGCGCCTGTGTCTCTCTGGGGGCTGATGCTGGGTGCAGTCACATGGGGATCTGCTGTGTCCTCTCTCCTACCTGGAATGCTGTCTGACTTCGCTGAATCAATCTGGCAGAATTTAAAGGGAATATAGTGTTCACTCGCTAATCCTAACCCTGTTTTTTAAAAATAATAAATAAATAAATAATAGTAATAAGGAATCCAGGCTGAGGAGGCACCTCTGAGGTTAAAACACTTGATACAGAAGCTTGTGGACTGAAGTTCAGAGCCCCAGAAACCCGCATAAATGCTGGAGATAGGTTTCAACTGCTTGCAATTCCGGCCTTGGAAGGCAGAGATGTGGGATCCCTTGATATAACTGCCTAGCCAGACTGTATCAGTGAGCTCTGGATTTGATTGAGAGAGCCTGCCTCAATGAAGCGCTGTCAAGGACAAGCCCTGGCTTCGATCTTGAGCCTCCACTTTTGTACATATGTGCACCCACACGTATGCAAAAACATGCATATACTCACCCGTGTACACATGAAAGACGGAAAAGGAGGAACCGGGAAGAAGAAAAAGAATGAGAGGCTTAGTCACGAAGGTTCGGTAGCGCAGATGTGGACTAAAACCTTGATGCCCTAACCGCAAAGGGACAGTGCTAAGCTGAGGGCCGCAGGGACAGGCAAGGGCTGGCAAGTGAATTAAGTGATGTTCACCTTGTGAGAAAGAGTCACACCCAGCACCAGCACCCAGCATAGCTCAGGGAAAGCAGGAGACACGGTGCTCAATAAGAAGGAACTAGGTCCCAAAGCACTGGGGGGTCAGAGGAGCGATCAGCCCTCGATCCCCACTTGCTAGCTGTGTGCTCTTAGAAAATTTTCTTCTGGCCTAACATATAGCTCAAGGCAGAAGTCCAAGGTGACCCTCGGCTACATAGAGTCCATCACGGTAGGGAGTGCATGATGGCTGTGGGCCTGAGTGTGCTCAGTATGGCACCTTCACCTCTGGGGTGGATCTAGAAGTAGGAGAGAGCTTGGGCCTGAACTGGTAGTAGTTGTCACTGCAAAGGCCTGCCCCCAGAGATCCAATTCCACCAGATAGGTTGGTTATACATCCAGACGTTCCCACAACACCTCCGAACACTGAAGACTAGGAACCAAGTAGCTAGGAACCAAACCCTGAAACACACGAGACTACAGGGGGACATTTTACATTCAAACCATAACAGTGAGTAGTGAGGTGTGTTTGGTTGACATGGAAGGTCGGATGTGCAAGTGTTCCTTAGAGCACTGGGTCCCGTCCCAGAGTGGAAGGTGTGATTCTGGACTGTGGATAGATGAGTGTGGGCTGTCAGTGGGCAGCTGGGTTCTCTTTGGGATCCCCATATGCACAAAACTCAAGGAATAGAAGATCCTGTTAAGAGCCTGCTAGTCACAGCAAAATAGAGACTCATTCTAGTCTAAAAAAAAAAAAAAAGTGCATTTATTGTCATGGGAAATCCTTAGTAGGATTGTTGACTCTCTACACGGAGGCAAGGTTGAAGCCAGCAGCCCAAGCACCCAGCATCCTTCTAGACCACAATAGTAGAGGAAGATGTTGACTCTGCTCTCTGCCAGGGACCAGATTATTGGACCCACAGAGATGTAAGCTGATGCGCTTGGGCCATGTGTCTCCCTCTTAGACTTGTCCCTGGAACAGAGGTGGATCCTGAGATTGGCTGGGCCTGCCATCACCTACCCTTACACCATATTGTGCTGTGTTTGTATGCCAGGTCACAGGAAGACAGGACTTCCCAAGGACTTCTGGGTTCCATTCGTAAAGGTTTCCTTCTGAGACCTGGCCTCTTCACTTGGAGGCTTTCCTAAACCTCTCACTTCACGTAGAAGCTTCCAGAACCTTTAACACCTTCTATGTCCTTCCATACTTTATAACCACCATTCATGCATGGACATACTGGCACGCCTTTGATTTATGTGACATATTTTTTTCAAGACTGGGTTTCTTTGTGTAGCCCTTGCTGTCCTAGAACTAGCTATGTAGATCTGGCTAGCCTCAAACTCAAAGATCTGCCTGCCTCTGCCTCCTGAATGGTGGGATTAAAAGTGTGTGCCACCATCACCTAGCTAAGGACATTTATTTATTTTTTTTTTTTTTACTTTTTCTTTCTTTCTTTTTTTTTTTTTTAAGAATTATTTATCTTATGTATATGAGTCCACTGTAGCTATCTTCAGACACACCAGAAGAGGGCATCAGATCCCATTACAGATGCTTGTGAGCCACCATGTGGTTGCTGGGAATTGAACTCAGGACCTCTGGAAGGGCAGCCAGTGCTCTTAACCGCTGAGCCGTCTCTCCAGCCCAGGACATGTATTCTAAAGACCAGATATTGATACAGACTTGCATTATTTAAGATTTTATTTTTGTTATCTTTACTTATGAGTCTTTGTAGATGGCTGTGCATGCAGGAACCTTTAGAGCCCTGGATAAGGATGTCAGATTCTCTTACATCTGGACATAAAGGTGATTGTGAGCCATACAACATGGATGCTGGGAACTGAACCCAGGTCCTCGGCGAGAGCAGCAAACCCTCTCTCCAGCTACCAGATTACTATGTTTTTAACCATTACGGTGAAGTAATGCCTGCAGAGCAGACGGCCCCACTTCTGCTCTGAACCTCAGCCTACCTCAGCTCTCAGCGCTGGGGACCAGGAATGATCCCTGGCGACTGTCGGGAACAAAGTGAAGTTTAATACCGGTGGCATGGCAGTTGGGGTGGGTGAGCATCAGACAGCAAGCCAGGGCTGGCTCGGTCTTGCAGAAACAATCTGATTTTCTATTCTGTTCAGTGCTTTGACGGGAAAAAAAAAAAAAAAGCATCCACTATCAAAAAGTCCCCTGTGTCCCGTGGCTTTCCCAAGCTGCCCTTCTGTGAGGCACAGTTCAGCTGGTACTCAGGTGATAACTCCCAGTCTCTCTTATCTGATAGGACACTGTCTCCTTGAGCCGGGCAGATTCCAGACCGACTCTACCCTCATCTGCTGCCTGAGCAAATGCCCTGCCCATCTCTTGTCTCACACACACAACATTCCTTTCCTCCCTGGGTTGCAGATGAGGGAGATGAGGGTAGAGCCGGGCAGCCTCCAATCTTGTCACAGTACTCCTCCTCCGGACTCCATGTTTGAAAAACAACTGGGGCTAGGGAATGGTTTCACCTTCCTGCTCTCCAGGTCACAGCCTGGAGCTCAGACCTTGGAAGGGACCTCTCTAAGCTGTTCTAGGAGACAGGCCAGAGCCCCCCAGGTCGTTGTGGAAAAACCCCAGAGAGTAACGTCTTCTCCATTTTGCGTCTCTGCCTGACATCCCTGTTTTTCCTTATTTTGGGTTTTAATTTATCTTGGCCCTGCTTGGTCTCACCCCACCATTTCATTTGTGACAAACAGTCGCTCTCTCTTCAGCTCGGGCTGCAGTAACATAATAACACAGGCTAAGAGGCAGAAACAGCCACCGGAGTCCACTGCTGGCAAGGCTGGGAAGGCCAAACTCAAGCCTAGTTTGAAGCCTAGCATGGTGGTGCACGCCCCTGATCCCAGCAATGGGAAGCAGAGGCAGGTAGATTTCTGAGTTTAGAGGCTAGCCTGGTCTACAAAGCAAGTTCTAGGACAGCCAGGGCTACACAGAGAAACCCTGTCTTGAAAAACCCCAAATCAAAAACAAACAACCCACAAAATGATACTAGTTGAATTGGCTCCTGGTGGGTTACCCAGTTTGGATAGCCGCCATCTTACTGCCGTGTGCCATCTCTTACATGGTAGAAGGACAGATTAGCTTTTTCTTCCTTTCCTTCAGGTAGTCTTCCACTGAGTTACACTTCCTATCCCTTCCTCTGACTACAGAGACACTAATCAATCACGGGGTCTGCACCCATGATTGTTTTCTTTACCAAACTGCTTCCCCAAAGCCCCACCCCCTGAGTGTTATATCATATCATGTTATAAGGTTATAGTTTCAGCATGTGTTTGTTTGTGTTGAGGCAGGGTCTCATCTAGCCCAGGCTGGTCTTGGACTTCATATATAACCAAGAACAACTTGAATTTCTGATCCTCCTGTGTCTACCCCCTGAGTACTTGGGTCACACTACCTTGCCCAATTTATACAGTGTTACAGACCAAACTCAGAGGGTCAAGCATGCTAGGCAAGCCCCCTCTCAACCAGCTATACCTCTAGCCTCACATGAGGATCTTAGAGGAGGACACTCCATTATAACAGAGGTTTATTACAGAAAAAATTTAAACAACCTAGGCATGGCGGAGGCTCTCTCTCTCTCTCTCTCTCTCTCTCTCTCTCTCTCTCTCACACACACACACACACACACACACACACACACACACAACCCTAGCATGTGAGAGGCCAGGTAGGTAGAGTCTCAAAAGTAAGAGGCCAGCCTGGGGTACATGGTGACTTCCTGGCAAACCTGGGATACCAAAGGAAACAAAGAAAGTTGGGTTTGGATCAACGGCTCAGGGTTTAGTAGCATTTGCTGCTCTTGCAGGGGACCTGGTTCGGTTCCCAGCACCCACAATGGGCTGTTCTCAACTCTCTGTGGCTCCAGCACCAGGAGGTCTGAGGCTGGCTTCTGAACTCTGCCTGTACTTGCACATACATGATGCACATACAGACAAGCAGGCACACACATGTACACATAAAGAAAAAGTATATTAAAATAAAATACTGTAGTGAGGCTGGGCTTAGCAACACAGGTCTGTAGCATCTCAGCTACTTGGGAACCTGAGGCAGAAGGATTCCAGGTTCAAGGCCAGCCTGGGCCATTTATGGGGTGCTGAGAATGTGTCCAGAGATAAAGGGTCCTGCCTACATGTGCAAGGCCTCTAGGTTAAATCTCTAGGACTGCACCTCATCTCTGAAAACACTCCATGTATATGGTGTGTGTGTGTGTGTGTGTGTGTGTGTGTGTGTGTGACCTTTCATATATACATGTAGATACTGCAGCTTCTAATTACTCCCTTCCAGAAGGGTCCCAGGAGAGAGATTTCAAAGGAATTCAATAAGAAATGAAATCTCAATCTCAGCATATTAGAATTTACTGGCTACCTCCCAAGAAGGCTTGGAGGCATAAACAAATGAATCTCTATACCTGAAAGGAAGAGGGTTTAGCCACACTCCTAGATTGTCCTACAAAGCCAGAATGCTAGTTTACTGAAAAAAAAAATGGATTGGTAGCATGGAGACCAGAAAGAAGGCCTGACCCCAGCCAGAGCATCCTCTCTCTGCCCTTCACCGTGGAGCTGTGGGAAGACTGACTGGCGATGTAGAGCAAGGGGGTTTAGGTAGCATTAACGTCAAGTTATAGCTATCAGGCCAATGGGACTGGGACTGTAGCTCAAGTCAGAGCACTTGCCTGGATTGAATGACTGCAGCCCTGGGTTTGATGCTCAATGCAGCAAAAAGAGAAAAAGACAGCAGGGGCTGGAGAGATGGCTCATTCAGAAAAGTGCACGCTGTGCAAACTGAGTTCCACCGCCTCCCCTCCCCCACTTCCTATCTCCCCTATAAAAAAGCTGAGTGTGGCAGCAGATGCTTGCTTGCAATCCCAGCCTGGAGATGGAGACAGGATTCTCTGGCCAGCTAGCCTACTCTACTTAGTAAGCTTCTGGCTAGTGCAATGACCCTCATCTCAGAACATAAGGTTGGTAGCATCTGAGGACCGTCCAAAGTTGACCTCTGACCTCCACAGACTCATACACATGTGTACACACACAGCAGCACATGTACAAACATGCATGCATCTATAAACACACAAAAAGAAAAGGGGAAGGCATCAGGCAAAGACTCTCCTGAATGTGTAGATGGTAGTCCCAAGCCATTGCCACCAGGGACAGATGCAGTGGCTTGGGGGTCAGGGTACCACTCCCTCTGCAGTGCTTGAAAGGGGGCATCCTATATTGGTCCTAATACTGTTTCTGAGCTTCCATGGTTTGCTAACTCCTGCTCCATAAACACGTTGTTCCCTCAGGCATGTGAATGTTTAGCAATAAAGCTTTTAACTTGTCTCCTACTACTTTTACCCAAATCCCAGTTCAGTAGATTCCAAAAGACTAATCACTCTCAGAACTGCGTGCAAAACAGGACCTGGTCAAATGTGTATTTTCCAGGGAGTTTATAGTGTTTACCAGAAGAAGGGATTTTTATTTGATAGTGGGGAGTGCCTGACACCTTCCCACTCTCCACCTCCCCCCACGACAGGCTTTGGCAGGAGCAGGGCTTTTCTAACTGTGATCCCAACTAATCTACACCGAGGCCAAGCCTGGGCAAGCTGAGGAAACATCTCCCTAAAGTGACTTTGAAAATCTCTTGCCTGGGCGAGTCTGTGTTTGTGCTGTGGGCGAGCCTTCAGTCTTCCTTATCCTTTGGTCTCTCTGGATGAAGGGGCAGGAGAAACACAGGTAACCTACGCCACGAGGCACTGTGTTCTGCCCAGAGGCTGAGTCAGGCACAGACTCCAGTCACTTGCTTTCTTTTTTTGTTCTCTTGGCTCTGTCCATGCTGAGATTACCATGTGAACAAGCACATGCTCCATCTCCTCCTGCTCCATCTCATGTACTGTGGTTTGGATGCCACCTTCTGCAGACACCTTTCCTTCCTAAGATGCCCTGTGCCTGTTCTTCCTTCCATCCCCGCAGAGTCTAGAGCCTGTAGGCTCCCTAGAGGTTCTTGGATTGTTGTTTATCAAAAGTGGCATGCACCAGTGATCCCCAATTGTCTCAGTCACTGTTCGGTTGCTTTGAGGAGACAGAGGCTCTTAATTGGGGCTGGCTTACAGTTTCAGAGGTTTAGTCCATTGTCATAGTGGGAAGCATGGCAGCCGGCAGGCAGACAAGGGGCTGGAGAAGGAGCTGAGAGCTCTACATGCAGATCCACAGGCAGCAGGAAGAGAGACACTAGGCCGACCGTGAGCTTCTGAAGCATCAAAGCCAACCCCAGTAACACACTTCCTTAAAATGGAAACTTGAGGGTTCTTTGGAGAGTCAGTTGTGTTGGATGGTGTTTTGGGGAGCAAACATGTGAAGGAGTGTTTTCCTGAAGTGGACTGAAAGGCTAAGGGAGTCGCGTGAAGGAACGTTTTTTCTGAAGTAGACATGGGAGAGAGGATATTCTGCTAAAACAAACACATAGAAGGACACGTGGTGAGGGAGTCTTTGCTAACAACTCACTGGTACTAGTCTGCCTTACACTGTATAGTTGAGCTGCATTTATTGGGACTCCATAGAAAGAAATGCACCAAAAAAACTTCTGATGGTGCGATGCAGTTTCTTGCCACTTCCTCAGACTGATTGGCAGAGTGATGTCAGCTGAGACAGATGCACTGTGCTGAGGTAAGACCCATGGAGGACACGTGATGTTTGGAGGGTATAAATAAGACTTGACAGACAGTGACTGAGACAGAGCTTGGCTCGTTTATAGAGCTGACTGTGCAACACTTGTGGGTCTCGAGTCTTCATTGATCTTCGCTCCTCTGAGAAAGGCACAGCTGAGAACTTCTCTTGGTGTCCCTCTTGGTCCCTCCTGCTGACTTGAGCCGAGGCTGAGGCCTGGCTGTCTCTCCTTGTCTCTGACTTGTGTTTGCTATCCTGGTTCTACCAAACTGGACTGCTGGTATGTCTGTAAAGCGTGTGTGAGTCGATTTAGCTGCCGCTGCTGACCTGTGAGCTGCACTGCCGATTTCCAGACAACACAGATGGGAGTTGCTCCAAAGAACCTTTCTAAACAGGTCCGATTCCCCCGCATCCTTTCTTTCCCACTACCTCGGGTGGGTGGTGGGCTAAAGGGAGGTTAAAGTGTTTAAGAACGAACATTAAACATAGGTTTTGAAAAGATTAAAGTTACACTTCCTCCTACAAGGCCACACCTCCTCATCTTTCTAAGTAATGCCACTCCCTGGTGACTAAGTATTCAGATATATGAGTCTATGTGTGCCATTTTTATTTAGACCACAACACCAATATTTGGAAGGTTGAGGCAGGAGGATTGTGTGAGTTTGAAACCAATTTGGGCTACAGAATGAGACCTTGTCTCAAAATATAAATAGTCAAAGAATCCACCATGTCCAAGGACATAACAGAAGTAAAGGAGGGCAGGTATGCTGAGTACTGGGGACGGGGCACTGTGTGCTAAATCAGTCAGGGAGGGCTTGCTATGATGTAACAATTAAGCCAGTCTCTATGGAACAGAGAAAGCCTGGGTTTTGGTGTTAGGCAGGCCTGTGTTCAAATCCTGCCTCTGTTCTATTTGTTTTGTTTTTGACTTATTTCTTTCTTCTGTTTGTTGTTGTTGTTGGTTTGTTTTTTGAGATAAGAGTTTCTTTGTATAGCCCTGGCTGTCCTAGAACTCTCTCTATAGACCAGGCTGGCCGGAAACTCACAGAAATGGCTGCCTCTGCCTCCCGAGTGCTGGGATTAAAGGCGTGCACCGTCGCCAGCCAGCTTGTTTTAAGTTAAGTGTATTTATTCATTCATTTATTTATATATGTGGGCATGCAGGTGCCATGGCATGCACATGTAGGTCAGGAGACATCTTACAGGAGTCAGTTCTCTCCTCCCATCATGGAGGTGCCAGGGACCTCTGGCTGTCAGGCTTGGCAGAAAACCCCTTCACCTGTAAGCCATGCCATTGTCCCTGGGGTTCATTTTTGGAGACCATACTTCTCACTCCTCCCTGCCTAATAAAGGAGTGGTCTTAAATCCACCGATTGCAAAATCCTGGCTTGCTCCAACACTTGATCTATTTCCATCTCTCTACCGCTTGCTTAAAATAAGGGGCTCATTGCTATTCTGCCCATGGCTGCAGCTAACTCAGAGCTGGACCGGGAATTGAATTCGTTTTTCTCTCTTTTGCTAAATACCATTTTTATCTTGGCTCAGTCCCTGAATCCTTAGATGATAGCATCTGCTTCAGCAGGCCGTGCCTGGACCTAAAGGAACACGTGGTAAAGAAACCTCCCTACTCCACATGACCTGTCTATCTTCCAGGGGAAGAGTCTCCCACACACAGAGCGGCCTTCAAGCTGCCACGAGCATGCCTCTCTCTCTCTCTCTCTCTCTCTCTCTCTCTCTCTCTCTCTCCTTTTTTCTCACTTTTTTCATTCCTGGGTGATGGATGGAAGCCTTCAGAGCTTCAGAGCTTGCCAGACAGAGCTCGCCAGTAAATTCCAGCATCCCCCACTCCCCAGACTCAGGCTCTTTTTCTTTGAAAGAAGAAAATGAGCAAACGGTGAAGGCCAGCCTCTCTGGCAGCAGTTTCCTACGCGCACATTAAAGGTTCCCTAGGCCTTTCATCCCAGCATTTGGGAGGTATAGGCAAGCAGACCTCTGTGAGTTCAAGGCCAGCTAAGGCTGCCTGACGAGATTCTGTCCCAAATAAACAAAAACAAAAAGTGGGGATGAGATGGGATGGGTGGGGGGATGACTCAGGGTAAGGTGGTTTTAGAGCAAATATAAAGACCTGAGTTTGCTGGCGGTGGTGGCGCACGCCTTTAATCCCAGCACTTGGGAGGCAGAGGCAGGCGGATTTCTGAGTTCCAGGCCAGCCTGGTCTACAGAGTGAGTTCCAGGACAGCCAGGGCTACTCAGAGAAACCCTGTCTCGAAAAACCAAAAAAAAAAAAAAAAAAAAAAAAAAAAAAAAAAAAAAAAAAAAAAAACAAAAAAGACCTGAGTTTGATGCCCAGAAACCAGATGTGATGTTGTGTGCCAACAAGTCTAGTACTGGTGGTGATGCATGATTTCTGAGCCTCACTGGCCAGTCAGCTTGGCCTACTTGTAAAGTTCTAGACCAGTGAGAAACTCTGTCTCAAAATTCAGGTGCCCAAGGGACTTCTGAGGACATTGCCTGCCCTCCACACACATGCACACGCATGCACACGCATGCACACGCATGCACAAGCAGAGAGACTCTTAGGCAAGAGGGTTAGTGCTAGTCCCTAGGATGACCTGGCATGGGCCAGAGAGGAGGCTCTTGATTCCTGAAAGGAATGATGTCGTGCTTTATAGTCAGGCTGAAGTCCTTGCTTTTTCACCTCTAATCTTCTGTCCTAGCCCTCTGTTCTCCCACAAACCTCTTCTCTTTACTACCCCCCCATGCCTGTCCCCAGCAGTGTCAGCATCAGTGTCATCATTTCATAAGCAAATGAACCTCCTGCCCCCCCACACACACACACACACTCACACAGAGGGAGTCATCAGGCCAGGGCCACATTAGGATGCTAGGCTCCCCTGAGGACAGCTGGGGCCCATGGTGTCTTTCAACTGCCCTCATTATTTTAATCATTATGAATTTTCCCTCCAGTTAACCACGGCACACCTGTGAACAGAAGTCCCCAACCCCTGACGCTGCAGACACAGTCGCCGAGGTAGGACAGCAGAGAGAAAAGGATGAAATCCCTACTCTGCGGCGGGGACACTGAGGGAAACCAGGAAGACAAGACAGACAGGGTGAGAGAGAACCCAAGAGAGTCAAGATGGAATGCCAGGCTCCCTCTGCCTCAGCCTGAGCTGCAGTCTGGCCATGGAGGCAGATGGCAGTGGCCAGCTAAGGAAAACAGCCAGCAGTCTCTGAAGATACTCCTCCCCACAGTGTGAACCTCACCGTTCCCTGGCACCATTGACAGGGCACCGAGCCCTTCTGACCTTGGATCCCCACAGATTCTATAACAGTTCTGTGAAGTGAGCTCGGGAAGCTGACCGCTAAGTTGGGTAGCTGGCTGTAGTGGCGTGCACGTGTGTGTGTGTGTGTGTGTGTGTGTGTGTGTGTGTGTGTGTGTGTG
>JANHMN010000004.1:18250177-18275765 GCA_030674055.1 Rhabdomys pumilio | reverse complement strand
TGTGTGTGTGTGTGTGTGTGTGTGTGTGTGTGTGTGTGTGTGTGTGTAAAATCCCAGCACCTGGAGACTAAGGGTTGTCAGTTCAAGGTCTGGACTACACTCCTCCCCCTACCTCCAAACCCCGCCCCCATCCCACGCCAAAAGAGAAGAACAAGTGAGAAGAAGGTGGAAATCACAGCTCTGCAGGCTCTGAGTCTTTGTGTTCACGATTCTGGATTGTTCCTTCCCTTGAGTCCTGGATAGGGCTTTCACTAAAAAGAAATGGCTCCCCACAAAAGCCGCAGGATTCTTTTATTTCCCACTTTTAATGCCAGATGTTTCCAGGGGCACTGGAAGCTGATGGAGGAAGTAGAATGAACCCAGGCTTAGCCCAGGAAGTCAGGGCTCTCCAGCAACCCAGCTCCCCTCCGACCTTGGGCTGGTCCCTCCCTCCAGACACACTGGGGGCTTGTCAACTGCAGGGCATGGGCTTCCTTTCTTTGTGTACCTCTTGGTTGTTGTGAGAAGCAAATAAAACTAGCAAAGTCAGAAACACTTTGGAAACTTCGAGAGCATCACATGACCTCAAAGGCTCTAGAGGCATCACATGACATGAAGGATTCTGGATATCTTCATCCAAGATGGCACTTGGAGCCTTCAGCCTGATGCCTTCCATTTTTCATTTAGTCATTCCTGCCTCGCTGGAGAAGCCCCGCGAGAATCCCGCCCCTGGACCAGACACTGTTATTTTCTCAGGGACTGAGGACACCCACAGGCTCCCAGGAACACAAGGGAGGAGGGAGCAGATCTAAGTAAACAATAATTATGATGAATGGAGATGAGGCCTGTTTGTCTTGAGACAGGATCTTGCCACGTAGCCCAGGCTACCTGGCTAGTGGCGGATGACCTTTTAGATGGACAGCCATCTTCCTTGAGATGTCCAGGGAGCTGTGAAGTGTAGAAAGAGGTGCATGCCTCTTATCCCAACCTGTGGGAGGCTAAGGCAGAAAGACTAGGAGTCCAAAGTCGTTCCTCCGGAAACCTAGCTGTGTGGTTAAAAATGGCCCCAGGAGAAGCTGACACAAGTAGACACATTTATATCATATCCAGGGAGAGATCCGTGAGTCCCTGACACCTATCTGACTTTTGATGACATCTGGGAGCAGGTGACAGTCTCCTGGGTTTTTGTTTTGTTTTGTTTTTTGAAGTCTTCTCTTCCTAAAGCCAGACAGGACACAGCATGATTTCTGGATTCAGCCCTAAGCCATTAAGATCACAGAGGAGCCTGAGGGAGCCTAAAGGGGCGGGGGTGGGGGGGGGGAGATTGAGTGACCTCTTGGCAAGTGACCTGTTCCCTAAGCCAAAAGTCCTTACAGACCTCAACTCAGTAACTCAGAGCATCCAGGGAGAGGGGTGGGGGTGGGGGAGTCTTGCAAACACGAATCAGCAATGTGGAGAAGGCCAGCGGGACCTCGCTCTTTGTCTTTCCTGAGAAGGCAATACTGTGGAGAGATACAGGGAATGTCTTTCTGGCTGGCGCTGAGACCGCTGTCCCCACACAGTGGCAGGGAGGATGCTGACAGAGGCTCCAGGGAGTGGCTATGGGCCTGGCTTCTAGAAAGACAGGTTGAAAACCCAGCTCCAAGGTAAGAGCCAGAGCTGGGACCCCGGCAAATTAGTCTTTTGGCCTGGTTGCCATGGAGACCGACAGGCAGCAGCTGCTAGAGAAGAACAACCTGCAGCTTCTACATCTAGGATCGGGAGACACCCGTGGTGGGGGAGGGGGTGTGTACCCTCCCTTCTTCCTGGATGCCCAGACCCTGTCTGTCCCCAACTCTCAGGGTTTCAGGCTCTCCACAGTTGCCAAGACACAAAAGAAGAAGACAGGATAAACCCCGATTTCTTGCCTCTAGGCCAACGCCCATTCTGTTCAGCTTTGGGGAGCAAACAAGACCTTCTAGCACTGAGGCTTGTGGCCCTGGGAGTGTTTCTCAGTGACCTCCAGGAAGGGACAACGTCCTTAGATGTGAATCCCAATGTATTAGCCACTAGAGGCCAATTTGGCCCAGCTTTCTGTCACTTACTCTCTGGAAAACCTGACTGGCCACAGAGTCTGTGAACAGCCTTTGTCTGGGTACGGAGCTAGCTGAAGCTGAGCCCAGAGGCAAATGGCAAGTGACAGGGTTTATTGTCCCCTCGTTTGATGCTACACTGATATCATTAATTTACAGCCTGGCTGGCATCCTTCAGGCCAGGACCTTGCGGGGGCCAAGCTCCCCACCTCCCCTACAGGTTATCTCAGGAAACCCCAGGCGGGAGGGGAGGGGCCTGAGATCCAAGTGGTTGGTCCTCTTTCCAGAGCAGCTGCCAGCACCTAGCTTTCATCTTATTCTGTGAAAGGAGATGCGGGGCTGGTGTCATCTGGGGCTTTGAGTTTCTGAGCTGTGCATGTGAGCAGGGTCCTTATGTAAGAGAACGGAGCCGGCTTGTGAAGGAGCAAGAGAGGACAGAGAGAGGCAGGCAGAGCTGCGCCTGGACTTCCTGTGCAGCGGGCAGCGGCTTTAATCAGGAAGGTAGCACAGACAGGGGCGTTATGTAAGAAAAAAGCCTGCGCCAAAAACCACAAAGGCAGTGAGACAGAGCCATCACTTCAGACCCCACTGCCCTTTTAATGGTGGAAACCATGATGAATTCTCTTTTAGATCTTTCTCTGTTTTCGCCGCCTCTCCCATATATTTATAAATTACACAAATGATAACAGAGCTTTTTTAATTAAAAAAAAAAGTGTGTGTGTGTGTGTGTGTGTGTGTGTGTGTGTGTGTGTGTGCCACAGTCAGAGAGTGTCTGGAAATTAAAGAGCAACTTGCAGAAATTGGTTCTCTCTTTCTACCATGTGGGTTTCCGGGGATCAAACTGAGGCCATGAAGTTTGGCAGCAAGCGTCTTTACCTGTTGAGCTGTGCTGCTGACCCAAAGAACCCCTTTTTATAAAGGTTGCAAACACTAGTGATAAACTGGCCTTTGTTGTCCCCTTGCTCCTCTGGCCATTAACAATTTCATGTTGTCCTAGAAACACTGCTTTTCTTAGCGTGTCGGCCACCACATTGCTTTGTCCCACAGCTTTCCCCACCGTGATGTTTCTCACAGTTAAGTTCTCCAGCAACTGCCAACCCACACTCTGTATTACAGACACTCGGTGATTTGTTTACATCATCGGTAGGAGTCACGGGCTATTTATAGTCTTTTGTTAATATGGATAATAATGCATGGGCCGCTCACACAGCTGGGACCGTGGGGAGGGGGAATTTCTAGATGTGGAATTGCTGGGGGTAACATGTCTGTGTATCTAATTTATCTAAATACCACGGGCATTTATTTTTAAGCTTTTTGGTTTTGTCTTTTTTAATTATCCAAGACAAAGATGTTCATTGCAAAAAAAAAAAAAAAAAAAAGACAACTGTGCCGGGAGAGAAAAATCACTGTGTCTCTTTATCCAGCAGTCACACACTGTTTACAATTTGGGGGCATGTTTTTCTTTCAGTTATTTATTTAGATTTGTTATTTCTCTCTCTTCCCCCCCCCAACTCCCCACCATCCCGAGTGTGTGGATAACCGGGCAGCATACAGTTGATCCTCTCCTTCCCCCTTTGGTGGGTTCCAGGGATCCAAGCAGGCTTCTGGAGCGAGCACTTACCATTCTTTACCACTGAGGCTCCTGTCAGCCCTGCTTGTTTATGCTGTTATTGGTATGATGGTCCAGTCAGACCTCACCATTTTCTAACCAGCCTTTCTTAATCTTGTGAGCATTTTCCCCCATCCCTAAAGCCTTTGTCTAAACACTCTTTTTATGATATTATGGCGGACATTGTATGCACAACCATAGGTTTTAAATCCTAGCTCTCCATTGTCGGTCTTTAAGTTGTCGTCCATTGTTTTCCACTGTATGATCTCAGAGTTGGTTTTTTTTTTTTTTTTATCATTGTCCTCATTCCAACGACTTTCTTAAGTGACACTCCCCAAAGGAGAAGTACTGCTTCCCAAACCCAGACATTTTAGTAAATCTATTTTTCAAGTTGAATTCTGCATTGCTAATTCGAGCACGTGGGACAGAATCCCAAAGCGACCTAGGGTTCCAGAATGAAACCTTGTTGGTGATGTTTTTATCTGTAGAGGTCACACTGCAACCCAGACTGGCCTGGGACTAGCAATCCACGGGGCCTCAGCCTCCTAAACACTGGGACACATACGGCCACACCCAGCTTTGTGTATGATATTTAATGGGAAAACTATAAGCACATCCTCCTTTGTCATATGGAAGAGGCAAAGAATCAGAGACACATTTTGACAGTTTTTCACTACATTATTGGTTAGTCTGTTTCTGAGACTTGCCAGATTTTCTAAAAAAAAAAAAAGATAAATAAATAAAAGTTGCAGAGAATTCCTTTAAATGGATGTGTCCTAATTAAATCAATCCATTCTATTGATATGTTTAAGGTTTTTTCCCCTCATCTGTAAGCTTTGAGCCAGTGCAGTAATGCTCAGAAGCCGGTTCACATACATCTGAGCAATACCTTCCTGTAAGGGGAACTGAGTCCCCGGGGTTCGCTGTCGCCTTCTCTTGACAAGTGAACATTTCTTTAGATTAAGTTAGAAGCTCTTCACACACGTGGCTGGCTTGGACACACCTGTTTGCCTCCTCACCAGCTTCCTCCCTCCCCACCCCCCAACCCCGGACTCAAAGGGAAACGGCTTGGCTATTTGCACAGTATCTGTCCTCAATAGTCTTTTTGAAAAGGATCTGTTTAAAGATTAGCAAAAGTAAGCTTTTTTAAAAAAATATGTGGCAAGTTTTTAAGTCTTAAAATATGGTGACGCACGCTTGTAATCCCAGCACTTGGAAGCAGAGAAAGGGGAATCGAGGAGATCAAGGCCAGCCTCAGCTACCTAATGAATTTGAGTCCAACCTGGGCTACAAGAGATCCTGTCTGCAAAATACCAAACAAAACTATTATTTTAAAGTCGGTTTCTGGGAGAATTCTCTTATCTCAGTTTTACCACTGTTTCCGTGTGTGACCTTGGTTCGGGACTTCTAAAGAACCCATAATACCTTAGCACAATGCGGCCGGGGTAGTGACATACACTCAGCTCGCCCCAGCAAGGTCTCAAAAGGTGGCAGTTGCCGGAGTCAAACCTAAGACCAAAGGACAGGAGGCTTCCTGGCTGGGAAAAGGCGGCTGGGCGGGGCCGGCGGCTTTGTTCTTTCAAATGCTGTCTCTGGCCTTTGCTGCACTGCCGGGTGGGGAGAGCTGGCTAACAGCCCCGAGGGTGAACACCGCAGCCCCATCACCCTAGGGCCAGAGAGCTTCGGCGGGACTTCCCCGGGCTGACCAGGTCATGAAAGGGTCTGTGGCTCATCAGCGTGCTGGGTGCTGCGTGCTGGGTACTGGGTGCTGCATGCTGGGTGCTGCAGCCGGGCTCACACCTGCGCCCGCATTCCGGACGGTCCCCGAGGACTACTCTGGAGTCCATTGCGCCTCGGGCTCCGGCTCCCAGCACCTAGCTGCTGTGCCCTGAAGTCAGCCGCGGAGACGCCACTGCCCTCCCACCCTCGCCCCGTCCGGGACCAGCCAAGGACAACGCCAGTGTGCAGCTGTGCGCGCTGCAGGTGGCTTGGGAGCAGCTCCAAGGAACAGAGCGAAGCCATTTTCTGGGCGGATTTGCAAAAAATTTCCACTCGTGGTGTCATCACCATGTTGAAGCATCACAGCCATGCCCTCCCCGCCCCTCGTCTTCCTTTCTTTACGGACTTGATTTTCCAGAGAGAGCAGAAGCCAATCGCACGCTGCTCCTCACGTGGCCCCACCTGTGTGGTAGGGGTGATGTTGGAAGGCACTGACTGACATTGAGGCTTGGGCTGGGTTGTGCTCCTAACTGCGCATGCCCCTACATCTTAGTCTTTTCATCTGTTGAAGGGAAGGGAAGGATTAAAGCTAGACAAGGGTCGGTATGGATGAAGTAGGGAGTTTGGGGGACGATAGAATAACTCGATTTGTCTTCACCTAATAAAACTAAAAATATTTATAGCATGCCTGCCATGCCTTTTGTTGTTGTTTTTGTTGTTGTGACAGTGTTTCTCTGTATAGTCCTGGCACTCACTCTGTAGACCAGGCTGGCCTCGAACTCAGAGATCCACTGGCCTCTGCCTTCTGAGTGCTGGGATTAAAGGCGTGCGCCACCACCACCCTGCTCTACTTTTCTCTTTAACCTAGTAAAATATGTGCACTCAGGAAGTCTGTCCTTTTTAGAGTCCACCTAAGGGCAAACCTTTGATACAGTTCAGGGCCAGCAATGGAATGTGTGCGTACGCTGGAGTCTGTGTTGATTACTAGAGCGAGCTGGATGCGGCACGCCGGACAGTGCAGAGGAAGAGGAGAGCTTAAAATGCATTAAACAAAGGTAAAACGACGCAGAACGAGGCGTTTACATAACATACTTTTTGCAACATAGCAAACAAATCTCTGAGCTTTCTATGGCTGTATTCAAACACAAATATTATCTTTAAGAAAAGAAAGGACAAGAGAGCAATAAAGTAGTCCTAACAGTGGCTGTCTCTGCACGTACCGGGTCCTGGGTTCCAACTCTGGCGCTTCCAAAATAAATAAATAAAATTTCAGAAGGCAAATCAGTTACAGATTACTTCAGGGATTCTAAGCTGTATGTTTATAAAGAAAACACTCGAGTTGTTGAGATGGTTCACTGGCCTAACAGCCCTGAGATTCCACTCTCTCTCCTAAACCTGACCTAGATGCCTCTGCCCCAGATCCCACTCTGTTCTCAAGGTCAGAGTACCTGCCGTCCACTTGAATCAGGGCAAACTCCCAGCTTCCCTGGCTGTGCCAGGCTTACTGTTTCCTCTTTCCAGCACCCTGTCCCCCTGCCTCTGCCTACAAACTTCCTTCCTGTCTCTTTAGGCTCTCCCATCCCCCAGAGGCTTCCCCTGCTTTGGGGTTAGGGTTGGCTGTTCTCGGTGCTCCGAGCTGATGGTTTATCTACTGTGGCCTCCTTAGGATTTGACTTCTGAACCTGATACCTCTCTGTTGCATGAACAGGCAGATCAAATCTACAGAGTTGGGCTCCTCTCTGGGGTGAGTTCTCTGGTGCCATCTGATACATTTGGAGGGTTTTGTTTTGTTTGCTCCTGTGGAGAGACAGAACCAGGATTTCAACTTAGAGGCTGTGATTCCAAAGTCCATACTCTTTCATTTACTTATTTTTTTAATGTCACAAGATAAATCAAATGCAATTTCTCAACCACTTCAGAAAGCTCAGGGCATGTCAAAGCCTTAGCAAAGAAAGACATATTAACACCATCCAAGATGGTTCACTTTCTTTCAAGGTATAATTGTTTCCATTTTGGGTGCATATGTATACGTGTACGTGTCCACACACGTGCTGGTGCGTGCAAATCTGTGAGTGTGCATGGAGGACAGATGTCAAGCTCAGGCAACCTCAGGAAGAATCCACTTTTTTGAGACAGAGCTCCTAGGACCTGGGGCAGGAGGATTAGGCTAAGTTGGCTGGCCAATAAGCCTCAGGTATCTTTCTGTCTCTGCCTTCTCAAATGGGAGGATTACAAGCATGTGTCCAGGTCTTTTTGTATTGCTTCTTTTCTTGTTTTAAGACAAGGTATCTCTATTATGTAACTCTGCCTGTCCTGGAACTCACTCTGTAGACCAGGCTGGCTTCAAACTCACAGAGATTCATCTACCTTTGCCTCCTGAGTGCTGGGATTAAAGTGTGAGGCAGTATGCCCAGCCACCCACCCAGCTTGTCATGATGGATCCCGGGGCTCAGACTCAGGTCGTCACATCTGCTCAGGCTAATATTGTGCACACTCACCTGTCTCCCAGTCTCCCACATTTGCCCTGAAGATGTATTTCTTTTTATGTTGTGTGGGTGTTTTACCCCAATGTATGACTGTGCAATGTGTTTGTACAATGCCCACAGAAACCAAAAGAAGCTGTCGAATGTTCTGGAGCTGGAGTTGAGGATGACTATAAACCACCATGTGGGTGCTGGGAATTGAACCTAGGTCTTCAGGAAAAGCACAAAGTGCTGTTAACCACTGAGCCATCTCTCCCCCACATCAAGAAGAACTTCCAGATTTATTCTTTGTCAGTTTCAACCATTCACTCCCACTCAGCTTATCTCCTTTCATCCCCGGGAACCCCCAGAGCCCACACTATTAACCACCATGCTCCAAGCCCCTAATCCACTTAAATTTTTCGGACACCAAGCATGTGCTAAGAACCCGAGGTGCACTGGGCGGTGTTCTATAAGGAAAGATAGACAGATCTCCTGTTCCCATGGCTCTCACATTTAAGCCTAGAGTGGGGGGATGGGAGAGGACACAGAAAATAATTATGTAAGCTGCCTTCTTGTGCCTAGGGATGTGATACCCGGGGCAATGAGATGAGCAGAATGGAAGACAGGAGGAGGGCTGGAGTTCATCTGGGACACATTTGTTTTGGAGACAGAAGGTATAGGGTGGAAGCCGATGAACCAGTCCAGAGCATAAACCTAGGCTGCATTTACAAGTTAGGATTCAACTTTTATTAAGTTAGGCTAACATTTACAAATTAGCAGCATAGACGGTACCTATGTCTTTCATTTTTCTTGTATATGCATGTGTACTATATACATGTGTACATGTATATACAAGTACCTGGCATGTGTCAGAGGTTACATTCGGTGTTCCAGACCAACAATGGAGTCCATCAGCAAGTCCACGGTCCAGGCAGAAGTGTAATTAATAACTGCAAACAGACCATGTGGTCTGACAGTCTAGAGAATTTGGGGTGTGGCAGAGGCCTACAGAAGAAAGAGGCCTACTTGAGGGATGGGGTGGCCAGGGAAGGCTTCATAAAGGTGACAACAGTGAAGAAGCCTTTGAAAGATGGCCAGGAAATTCTCCATCACTGCAAGTCATCACTGCAAGTCAGGCAGGGAGACTCACCAAGGCCCAGAGGGGGACAAAGTGCAGTGGTGTCATGGTTGGGACATGGCTGGTAAATATGCAGACTGGGTTGTTGCTGTAATGGGGCCACAGAGAAGAATCCTCAAGACGAACCGGGGTTGGACTATGGACGGGATCATGTGCTATTCGAAAAGTTAGCCTTTGATCCATCTCATAGACACCAGGCAATTGTCAGAGCTTAGAAAGACCTGTGGGGGTATCCCGTGGCCACTTTCAGCTGAAACGTTTACTTCTGGCTGATTAGATGTCAATCAGGATAGGCATCACCGATACTGAGTGAAGCTCTCCATTTTGGATTGAATCGTGGTCCCCTGAAAGATGTAGTCCTGAGTCTCCCATCCCCCATCCTTGTGACCTTATTTGGAAAATAAGTCTTAGTAGATGATCACGTTAAGATGAGGTCATCAAGCTGGGCACCAACCGAGTACTACTGCTGTCTGAATAAGCCGGGCATTTGTGGACCGTGAGACAGACAAGCACAGAAGGGGAAACTGAGGCAAGGACCAAGGGAGAACTTGGTGTGTCGATCAACTTATAGAACTTGGTGTTCAACCAGCCTATAGCAGAGGCACCAGAAGCCAAAAGAGGATTGGAATATATTCAAACTTAGAAGGAACCAGCCCTGCAATGCCATGACCTCAGGCCCTCAGCCCTAGGAGACTGAGGTGGTATGTTTACTGAAGCCCTCCAATTTGAGGCACTTTTTCTTAAGACAGCCCAGAGAAGGTTAGTCCCTCCCCCTCCCCATCTCATTTATGGGCTGTGTCCTTCCATTTACCCTAGGCTTCTTATTGGCTGCTCTGTCCTGGTGACTCCACCTGGCTCTTGACTGGCACATGCCTGAGTCTGGTGACGTGATAGGCTTGCATCAACTGTGAGTGACTGTTGCCGTCTGTGGATGTAGGCCATGGCTTCACCAGGACAAGCCTTGGAGGAAAGCCCTGTTATTCCTTCTTGTTATTCAACATCTCTACCGCTCATTTGACATCCCAGTCACCTCCAATTCTCCATCTGACTCCCCAGCCGCCTCCAGGCCTTTCTGGTTTGAATTACACCCAGCCTGGAAGGCATGTGATCTCAGCAGCCTGCTTTTAACTTCTGGTGACAGCTGTAACCTCAGTCTTCCTGAATTACTAAGACTCCTGATAACGCTGACCCGCTTTGGAAGCCTGTGGGGACTGGACATGTTTCCTGTGCTAGGCTATGGATAGCCCTGAGATATAATGAATTCAAAGAAGCTGGTGATTCCCCTCAGCCCTGTGTTCAGACCCACAAGAGCCCATTGGAGAGGTAGACTAGGGCCTGGGGATGTAGTTCACTTGGAAGGCACCTGACCAGCATGCCCAAGTCCTGGTTTCTAACCCCTGTACCACATAAACCCGGTGTGTCAACACTTGCCTGCAGTCCTAGCACTTGGGAGGTAGAGGCAGGAAGATCAGAAAAGCAAGGTGATCCTCAGCTACCTAGTGAGTTAAGGCTAGACTATTTACAGGAGATCCTGTCTCAGAAGTAAACAAACAGAAATAAAAATAGAGAAGTAGACTGATCTAAAACAAAAACAAAAATTGCTGAGTGTGGTGGAGCAGGCTTAATCTGCCCCTGGGCACACAGGGTAGTAAGATCAGATGTTCAAGGCTAACCTTGGGTACATGATGCCGTGTCTCAAATAAGCAAATAAATTCAAAAGAAATTCGATGAAGCCCGGCAGAGGCGAGAGGGTCCATCTCCCATTTTATCACTCCTGTACCTTCTCTCTCCTCTCTCCACTTGGAGACAGTCTCACGTGTACCTCAGGTTGGCCTGGAATCCAAGCCTGGGGCTTCCCGAATGTGGAGATCACAGGCACAGCCACCACCAGTTCACACTGCTCACTTCTTGTTTGTATTTTGCATGTTCAGAGAGGACTGGTTGGAGGAAGGGGCGGAAAGCATTCGCTCAGCTATCTCATTACAAAAATGGCACCAACTGAGGCGACAAGATTTTCCACGCAAGGCAGTGTCCTGAATTAGATCTTGGAACAGAAAAAAAAAAAAAAGACCCCAATGGGAAGATGGAGGAGCCAGTTCAAGCCAGTCATTCAGTTAACAGCGCTGCACTAAGACAGATGTCCCAGTTTGGGTATATGTCATTTATTATTCTCTGTGATCCTGATATCAACCGCTGAGATACAGGAGCTTCACAGGCTTGTCACTGATGAGGAGATGGGGCAGTCGCACCCGTGGTGAACAGGATCAGCAGGATTGTGTGAAACACGGGATGAGAAGGTGCTCGGTGACACTTTGGGACCCTGAGCAAATGTCTCCAGTTCTCTGACCACACCCCTCCTCTGTAAAGAATAGGAGAGCCATTAGGACAACACAGAGTGACAGAGCCAGACTAGACTGAAGCTCTGCTGTTTCCAAATGGCCTAGTTGGACCAGTGATGTAAGCTCAGTCGATCCGATGCCAAGGCAGGGCAGAGGTAGAAGAGAAAAGCCTCCACACCATATGCTCCAGTATCTCAGTCACAAATCAAGGCAGCAAACTAGTTCTTAAATTGCATGTTCTGCCCTCTCACTTCTACACAGCCTAGAGAGACAGATTTTGAGTTGAGAATTCTTTCTTTAAAAAAATTTGATGTGGGTGGTGGTGGCGCACACCTTTAATCCCAGCACCCAGGAGTCAGAGGCAGGTGGATCTCTGAGTTCCAGGCCTAGTTTATAGGGTGAGTCCAAGACAGCCAGGGCTACACAGAGAAACCCTGTCTCCAAAAAAACAAAACAAAAATAAAAAAACCAAGCAACCCTCTCCCATATCCTCCCCTCAAAAACACAAAAATTGAATGTATGTGTGTGATGTCTTTCTTCCTTCCTTCATTTCTTTATTTCTATCTGTCTATCTTTCCTTCTTTTCTGTCTGTCTGCCCTTTTTTCTTTTCTTTTCTTTTTTGGCTCTTTGAGACAGTCTCCCTACGTAGCCCTAAGTATCCTGGGATTGTCTATGTAGACCAGGCTGGCCCTGAATTCACTCTCTACCTACCTCAGCTTCCAAGTGCTAGGTAGGTGCCACCATGCCCAGCTCCTGATCATAATCAACATTTGGGGGAGGGAGTGGCAAGGGGAAGGGTGTGTATAAAATAGTGCAGGTATCTGTGGAGCCAGAAGAGGGTGTTGGATCCCCTGGGGCTGGAGTTACAGGCAGTTGAGAAATGTCTACTGTGGATACCTGAACTACTGCGAGAACTGTAAGTGCTCTTAACCCCTGAGCGATCTTCCAGCCTCTATTTTAAAATTTAAATTAAAAAAATATTATTTATTTATCTTATATGTGTGGTTGTTTTCTTGGCATATATAAATGTGCACGACTTGTGTGCTTGGTGCCTAAGAAAGCCAAAAAAAAAAAAAGTCAGATCCCTGGAGCTGGAGTTACAGATGGTTGTGAGCTGCCATGTGGGTGCTGGGAATTGAACCTGGATCCTCTGGAAGAGCAGCCAGTGATATATATATATATATATTTTTTTTTTCATTGATTCTTCTGGAATTTCCCATCATGCACCCCAATCACACTCCCAGTCCTTCCATATCTGCCCCCTCCCATTCTTGTGACCTTTCACACTCCAAATAGATTTTTAAAGCTAGAAAAAAAGAAAACAGACAAGTCTGCTTTGTGTCATCTGTATCCTCACTGGAGCGTGGTCAAACTCTCAGCGATCTACCCCTTAAATAGAACTGAGACCTTCCCCTCCCACGCACCCTGCCGGAAACTCTCAATGGCGAAAAACTACACACCGTCCGCATCTGTATCACACGTTTTAAAGAGTTCTCTTCGATAGCTTCCTGTTTAGGCTGTTACTTCTGGGGGTTCTGGGGAAGGGTAGGGGTTGTCACAGAAGCCTTCCAGGTCCCTCTTCCTCAGTTGTACCCTTGTGGTCGCTGACAAACACCGCAAAGGTAACTTCCTCGCTCCTTACAGTCAGCGAGAGCATAGATCATGGGCTTCCGCACGGTTTCTGGTGACAAACAGCATAGACCACAAAAGCAACAGCACAGACCTCTCCCCTCCTCCCACATCCACATGGCCCTTGATCAGTGTGGCCCCTGTGGCAGTATGGCTCGTGGACATCAGCATGAATTCAGGCTGCAGCAGGACCTCAGACATCGCGTGCCCTTGGGTGGTAACAAGGCCCCTGGACATATCAGGGCCACTGACTGTTGCAGGATACTTGATCACACTGTGAAGCCTGAGATTGTGTCATTTACTGAAAAACAAACAAACAAAAACCGGTTTCTAGTTGTGGTGTGGCTCAGCCCTTTGCACACATACCTTTAATCCCAAATAATGAAGGTAAAATTAGTTTGCAGTACAAAGCACCGGTGTTTAAAAGTGATGTCTAATTGAGTGGCAGACAAAGTGACAAATCAGAGAAAGACTTGACAGAATAGGCTATGCCCAACTCTTATAAGAAGAGAGAGGGAAGGGAAGCTACTTGAGGGTCCGTGCAGAGAGAGAAGGCAATTTTACTGCGACAGTTGTGCAGAGACAGGTTGCAGAGAAAGAATGAGCCAGAGATTGAGAAGGAGCAGAAGATTTGAACAGATTGACAGAGTTAGTCTGAGGCTGAGCAGAGCAAAAAATCAGAGGCCGAGAAGGAAGCCAGATGGAGTCAGTCAGCTTGGTGAGGAGTTTGAGCAAGAACAGTTGAGTTGAACCAGCCAGCCAGACCTTAGAAAGGACGAGAAAGTGTGAGGTTGTTAGGCAGCAAGTCTCGGAGGCTCATAACATTCTAGGCCTAGACAAGATTGTACAGAGGCTAGAGGTTTGCAGAACTAGGGCCAGGTTAGCAGAGGGAGGTGGTAAACTTCTGAGATGACTCTTACAGCAGAGAATAAGATACACTTACAAACTGAGCCACCCATGGCCTCAGCGGCAGCATGGACCACAAGCTTCAACATGGCTTCAGGTGGATATCCAAGCCACTCACATCCACGTCTACCCCCCACCTCCGCAGGCAGCAAAGGCAGAGGGTATCACCAAGGCTTCAGTCAGAGGCACAGACTACATAGGCTCACATGGGTCTCAGCTTGGAGCAGCAGCATGGGCCACAGACACCAACACAGCCTCTGGTGGCATCACAGACCACAGTGGTCCTTCGAGGAGGTCCACTCCCGTGGATAAGAATAACCATTCCTTATCTCAGGCCTCCATCACTGCACAGAGCCAGGGTGATCCCACACTAGGTGGAATGAATATTCAGGGATGGTTATGCATCTGTATCGGCTCCAGGCTGCTTCACACACACACACACACACACACACACACACACAATCTCAGTCAGACCCCGACTTCACAAAGCTTCCGCCCTCTGGGTGACAACTACAGACACTCACTTGCACACACTTACTGAGAGAATCAGTAAACCTGAGTCGTTCTGAGCTCAGCGGCTGCTCGCCGAGCCTTTGTATGGGTTATTAATATCTCGAAGAACTGACAGCCACATCTTCAGTGGGATTTCTCCTCCCTCTTCTTTCCCTGGAGCCTGAAATTTCCAGTGAGACAAAGCCTTTCAAACCACTCTTGAATGAATTGAGAAAATGAATTAAAACACCAAATGGTAAGTGCTGAGTTGGTACCACTTGCGTGGCAGGCAATTTGACACCATCCAAATGTTAAATGGGCTTGTCCTTTGACCCTGAAATCCCACATCTTTTGCAGATAGGCTCACCTATGTGAGAAATGCCAGGTGGACAGGGTGCTTGGCCACAGAATTGTTTGAAATAGCGTGTTGCTAGGGATGACCTGGGGGCTCTGGAGTGAGCACGGGTTAACTAGGTCATGGGCTAGTCACACTGTGGATCCCGGACATGTTAGATGTAGGAACAGTGGTAAGGCCCTGACATATATGAAGTAAGAACTAAGCAGTTAAATGCAGAAGAGTCACGGCAGACTACTATTGTCACGGATGGAAACGGTCAGGAGCACATATCTCTAAATTTGCTTCTGACCCTATAAAGACACTTAGAATACATAGGGAGCTGATTACTGTGGGCAGAGAGGGAGATGAAGAAATTGGCAGCTAGAGATAAAAAGAAATAGGAGAGATTTATTTATTATTTACTTACTTATTTTGAGACAGGGGTCTCTATATAGTACTAGGTGTCCTGGAACTCTCTATGTAAACCAGGCTGGCCTGGAAGAGGAGAGATTTTTTTTCTTGTGATACAGGGTTTTTTTGTGTAGCCTTGACTGTCCTGGAACTCACTCTGAAGACCAGGCTGGCCTCAAACTCACAGAGATCCTCCTGCCTCTGACTCCCAAGTGCTCAGATTAAATGCGTGTGTTACCACCACCCAGCTGAAAAGGAGATATTTTTATACTTAAAATGTATAACATTTAGTTTGTAAGCATGCACATGTATTCATGTTTGTGTGTATCAGAGGATAGTTTTTGAGAACCAGTTCTTTCTATTGTGTAGGTCCTGGGAACTGACCTCAGGCTGTCAGACTCGATGGCAAGCACCTTTATCTCCTGAGCCATCTTGACAGTCCTATCTGCCCTCCCCCCAAAATATTCTTTATGTGTTGCTGTCTTGTCTGTATGTTCATCTGTGCATCCCCTGCATGCAACACCACAGCAGCCACAAGAGGGCCTCAGATTTCCACAACTGATGTTATAAATAGTTGTTAGCTACCATGCAGGTGCTGGGAACTGAACCTGAGTCCTTTGCAATAGCATCCAATGCTCTTAACTGTAAAGCCATCTCTCCAGGGACCCTCCCTTCTCTTTGAGAAAGGATCTCAGTATTAGGCTAGTGTGGTGGTTTGATGAAAATTGTTGGAGGTGTGGCCTTGTGGGAGGAAGTGTGTTACTGTGGGATGGGCTTTAAGGTTTCAGAAGGTCGTCATACCTAGTGGCTCACTCTCTCTTTCTGCTACCTGCCAATCCAGATATAGAACTCTCAGCTTCTTCTCCAGTACTGTACAGTCTGCCTGAATGCTGCCATGTTTCCCTCCTTGACAGTAATGAACTAAACTTCTCAACTGTAAGCCAACCCCAGTTAGATGTTTTCCTTTATAAGAGTTGCTGTCAGGGTTGGTGAGATGGCTCAGTGGTTAAGAGCACTGACTGCTCTTCCGGAGGTCCTGAGTTCAAATCCCAGCAACCACCTGGTGGCTCACAACCATCTGTAATGAGATTTGATGCCCTCTTATGGGGTGTCTGAAGACACCTACAGTGTACTTACATACTTACATATAATAAATAAGTAAACCTTTAGTCTGGAGTGAACAAAAAAAAAAAAAGAGTTGCCATGGTCTTAGTATCTAGCTAAGATACCCAGATTGACCTCTCATTTGCAATCCTCTTGCCTCTGCATCCTGAGTGCTGAGATTATAGCTATGTAGCCTTACACCATCATGTTTCTTTTAAATCACATGGATATTTTCTATTGAACATGAGAAATTAATTGAATTTAAAAAAACATATTTTATGGGAGCTGAAGAGATGGCTTAGTGGGTAAGAGTGTTTGTTCTACAAGGATGAGAACCTGTGAGTCTCCAGTACCAACATAAAGAGCCGTGAGTGTGTGTGTGTGTGTGTGTGTGTGTGTGTGTGTGTGTGTGTGACTCAACATTGATGGGCAGAGATTGACAGGTTGGCAAAGCTGACTGACCAGTCAGAAAAGCTGAAACTTCTCACTCACTGAGAGTCTGTGTCTCAAGAAGATAAGGAGGAGAGTCATAAAGCCATAGAAGTGTGCACATGTGTATGTGCGTGAACACACACACACACACACACATACACACACACACACACACACACGTATTCCATGGTGAGGCTGGGGTGTTCATTGCTTGCCTCAATGCAGAAGGCCCTAGGTTTGACCCTTAGCAGTGCCAAGCAAAAAAAAAAAAGGGACATTTCTACATTTCTGCACATGCTCTATTCCATTTTAACTCCCAATAAAAGGCACAGAGACCTAACATATTTATTAACAAGCTGCAGGAATTATGCTGGGGCAGATGCTCATATTTTCTAACCTGCTATGGCTGCCTACTTTCCCGCCATATGGACCTTCACCTAGACTCTGAGTCTTGTCAGGCTAGTTCAGTCCATGTGTGGCCTCATGGCTGTTTCCTGTCAGGACCTCATGACGAATCCTTATGGTCCATCTCCTCTTCCTGATCCATCTTCCTTCCTCCTCTCTCTTCTCTCCTTCTGTCTCTCTTGGCCACCTGCTCATGGCTAATCCTTCATGGTGACCCTGTCATGGCTACTCCTCATGGTCCCTCTCCTCTTGTTGCCTCTCTTTTTGCTTGGGACCCCTGACTGGGATTAGAAGTCTTGCCCTGTGCTCTTCTTCCCAGATAATCAATCAGAGGTGATAGGAAACAATCTTTACACATCACTGAGACAGGAGATGTTTCACATGTCACAGCAACGCCAACATCTGGACTGCAACCAGATCTCTGAACAGCGTCTGAATACACAGTACACAAAACCATCCCTAACATCTACCGCGAGCAAGGCTCTGGGTGTCCCTGAGCACACCGAGAAAACAAACAGTTTCAAAAATAAAGTAATTCCATGGGGGGTCTTAATCCAGTGTGAAGAACTGCAACCCAAAGGTGAAAGTCTAATAATCATTCATTCATTTATTCATTCACTTAATAACTTCTAGCATCAAGAAACTTCTCTACGGCAGTGTGGCTTAACGCATGCTCTGTACCAAGGCTGAGCCATGCTCTGTGCTCAGGGCCTCAGAGTATTGTCTCAGACTCCACTCCTGAGATGGAAGATCTAACAGCACAGTCCAGGAAGTGCCAGAGGGCCAGAGAGAGGGCTGTTTTACCTCTCCTTCCCTATAAACCTCCAGACCCTCACCATGTTTCAGGCCCTGTATCAGGCACTCAAGTAAGACATGACATTGACTCTGCCCAATAAGAGAGACCGATGTGTGAAATATTCTCAAAGATGGGATTTGAACAGAACAAGGCACGTTGGAGCCTCGGTCCTGAGGACTAGGGACAAAGGGAACAAAGAAGTGACAATAAAAAACGACTTCTCCCACGACACCCCTTGGCTGAGGACAGGCCCCAGGAGCAGCAGTGGACCTCAGAGGCGCCTATGTGGGAGACAACCTCTGTGGCCTCAGAAGCAACAATGAACAAAGACTGTCGCCTCTCTGGGAATAGCTGAGATCTGACAAGAGCCCGGTGCGGTGTATTTCATCAGGGTAGGCATCCTTGCTGGGCTTTGAAGCCTCAAGTCCTCTCCTTTGGCTGTCTACACAGATCAAACAAGCTGGACAGCTGCCATATCTAGACTTCACTCGATGCTAATCCATAGTCACAGCCGGCCCCATAGCAATCCGACCAAACCATCTGAGCAGAAGCAAAAATAATTCTCATAGGCAAAGACAAGCAGCTCCGGAGACGGAAACATTAACCCTTCGCTGCCTCTCAGAGAGGGCAGGGATCTTGCTAGTGTGAGGGGGGACGGAGGTTGTGGCCCTTCTCAAAGTGAAGAAGCAAAGACGTTAGCTACCCTTCCCAGTTCTGGAGACCATCTATGAACACTGGTGAGAACTGGCTTTCAGAGAAGCCACCCTGTCCCATCCTACAGAACAGGATCTCCTCACAGCACAGAAACCACCTCTTTCTTCACAAGGTCATTCCAGGGGGAGCCTTAATCCCATCCTCCTGTCCTCTTAAGCAGCAGTGAAAATCTTGAGAAATTCTTGTCACAGATGCCAACAGGAGCAGACATCTAACTGCAAACCCAGAAGCCAAGGGGTATCGCTAAAAAAGATGGAAAAAAAAAATCTACATGAGTTCTAACGTCTACTCCATTCCTAGCTGTGGTTTCCATGGAAATAGACATCTGCTCTAGGGAGAAAGGTGTGTGTGGGGGTGGGGTGGGATGATATAAATGCTTTAAAATAATCAGTGTTTTGAAGGATTAATTCTCTCTTGTCACAACATTAATAGAAATATGAGACTTTTGTGTGGCATATCTTGTATTTAAAAAAAAAAATGCATCACATGGGTGGGACCTTCCACACATATCTCCAAATCCAGTACAAAGACTTCAAGACAAAGTGCTGGTTCAGAAGGTCCCAGGACCTCTTGGCTGTGGAGGTCTCTGCTCATTTGTGTTCCTCCGGCTTCTATGTTTTCAAAAAGGACCTGTCCTCGTTACTGTCCAGTTTTAAAAATGACTTCTGAGATTCGTTCGGAAAGTTGAAGCATCAAGCCATTGTGAGGCTACATTTATGAAAGAGAAAAGCCTTTCAATGTGCAGATTTGGCTCCTGCTGTTCACATGCTAAGCAAGAACCACTTAGACTGACTAGGGTGGGGGCAGAGGGAGACTGACCCCATGCAAGGGCAATTGTTGGAAAATATGCCTCTATAAGCATATTTCAGGCAACGGCACTTTGCCAGTTGCTTGCGTTGTGTGTTGTCTGCACAATACCGTTTTCATTGTCCTGTATGCCTATTGTATTTTATCTTGGGTGCTTCCCTATTGGTTAAACAGATGTAGGATTGTTTTAAAATTAGGACTGTTTCCACAGAAGCTGCTGTATGTGTGGTTTGGCTTTTGAGAGACCAAATCCATTAATAAAATGGTGAACCCAATTAATAGAGTTTCTGAGCAGGTGCTTTGGGGAAATGACCACCTCATGGGGACACAGCTTTGGTCAGCAGAGAGGAGAGGGTTCTAAGAGAGACAGGGTCATGCTAATTTCCTTTGTGTCTCTGCTATACTTCTGCTTTATCCTGGCCAGAGGGAACCGTGACCTTGTGGCTCCCTTTTGTTTACATTCTCAAAGAGAGCCCAGCCCCGCTCTGGGGAGCACGTGCTTTCAGAACAAAAGCCAGCAAAGTGTATCTAGAACTGCCATCGCTCTTCCCTTCCCTTTCCTGTCACCGCAAGGCTTTGGCAAGCCAGATGGAGTCTGCCTTTAAGCTTAGTGGCTTTGTTAGACCCAAGATCAGATTCTAGAGCCTCAGGCTGCCCTGCATAGATCCCAGTGTTTCCAGCTCGGGAAGCTGATGGGGAGAATGCAAATGACCAAGGGAAGGACCACGCCCGTGACCTGCCAGTAGAAAACGGGTTAACGACTGCGATGTCGTGCTACAGGTGACACGCTGCCTTGTGTCCGTGTTAGGACGCCCAGGGTAGAGGACCGTGCAGGGGCGTGGAGTGGCACTGTCTTGTCACAGAGGTTCGGGCGTCTTAGGCGACCGGGAGGGGTATGGCATCAAAAGGGACGTTGCTTAGGGAGGGAACGAAACTCCTTTGGCTCCGTAGACGAAGAGTCCAGTCGGTCAAGGTCTAAAAGATAGAAGTAGGTTAGGACCGACCCCTCCCCTGCGCCTAGCCTCGCTCTGCACGTTTCCTAGAGAGGAAGTCCCGTAACCGATTCAGTCCTGCGGCCGCGGCCAAATACTCTATCGATCAGAGACCCCCGGCTAGTCCGGGCTCGCACCTAGAGAGACCCCCCACCAGGAGTGCCCCACCCCTAGCATTGTCCTCCTGCCTCAATGTAGCGGACTACAATTCCCGAAATGCTTCGCTCCAGAGAGGCGGGGCTCTCCAGGCTTCGGGGAGGGATCGGCACGTGCCGTCACCCGCAGCCAATGCGGAGCGCCTCATTTGGGTCACGTGCCGCTGTTTGGCGCTTTTGTGCGCGCCCAGGTCTGTTGGTGCTCAGAGTGTGGCCAGGCGGCTCGGACCGAGCAGGTGGGTGCAGGCTTGGCTTAGGCGGAGGCGACGGCGGGATAGGGAGCAGCGGGGGACGCGGCGGGCCCCCGGCCGGGGACAACAGAGGGACGGAGACCCCGAGTCCTGGCGGGTGGGGGGCGTTCGTCTTTTGTGTGGAGCTCGGGCGGAGCCTTGGCTTTTGTCCCTGTTCCCTGGGGATGCGGCTTGGTGGGGAGGGGGCGCGGCCAGCGGTGAGCTTTAGCCCCGGGTGCGAGCGTGGAGACAATAGGAGGCGTGAGCCGTCCTCTGCATCCACCGCCCGGCGGGCGCGGCTGTTCAGGGGTCCCCATTGTCTGAAGGAGAGCGAGGCTGGGGGCGCTCGTGCTCCTGAGGGGCGGCGCCCGCCCACTCTCCCGCGGCTTCGTGGCGGTGGTCCCGGGCAGCTGTGGGCACTCCGTCAGTGGGTGGAGGCCATGCGACCAAGCCCTCTGCAGCCACCCCAGGGCTGCGTGTCCGCGAGGTGTTTTTGGCGGGAGTTGGGGGGTAGACTGCCGCGCGCTGCCAGCCCGAGAGGGGCGGGGCCACCCCGGAGGACCGTTAGCCCCGCCCATCCTGTCGCTGCCCACGCGCGCGGGCTCCCGAGTGTAGAGAGGTTCGCGGAGATTCGAAAAGGCGCGGGGAGCCGAGGGGCGGGGCCAGGGGCCGGAGCGTAGGGCGTGTTCTGATTGGCCCGGGCCGCCAGCCTGCCCGCTCGGGCCAGGACCACGCCCATGCTGTGTAGTCTGCTGCGTTGGGTGCTCTGCTGCAGATAAATACATTTTTTTGTTGCCTCGTTTTTTCAGTGTCTAGCGTTTGGAACCTTTAGTCATACGCTTCGAGGCTAAAAGAATGGTGATCTTTTTAAAATTTACTCGACAACTGTTGAAAAAAAAAATTTGCGACTTAAGGCATCAAATGTGTCAAACCTAAGGCGGGTGTGGTGGCACTTGTCTGTAATCTCAACGCTCAGAAGCTTCCCCCACCCCACAGCCCATGTGCTCATCGAACATGGAACCCAGGGCTTTGCAAATGTTAAGCAACTGCTAACCCACTGGGCTAAACCCCACCCCTCTACCCTGAGGAGGCTGAGGCAAGAGGATTGTAATTTTAAGGCCAACCTGGGCTAAGTAGCTAGACCCTGCCCTCAAAAGAAACCTAGAGGTTCATAAAACTTCATTTTCTCACTGTGAGGCTAGTAGCGTAAACCCTGGGAACAATAGGACTTGGATACCATTGGCTGCCAGCTTGGGTGTTCTTCACCATGGCTGACACAGACAAAGCAGCGGTGGGTATTTCAATTGCACAATGAGTTGTAGACAGAATTAAGATGGCTTCGATTTCATTGTTGGGTTGAATCTGAAATATCTTATGTTGGGTAGAAAAAAAAAAGTTAAGGGAAAGAATCCTTCAACCTTCTGATTGAGCCTCTGATTTTTGAGATTCCAAGATTTTTTTCTTCGAAGAATATCAGTTAGTTTGATTTTCTGCTGCCAGCATTAAAGTATTCAGGTAAAATACCCCAGTGTTTCGGTGTTTCTAGATGGTTTTTTTAATGATGTTTCTTGATTTCCATCTAATGATTTTCCTGACATAGTCAAAGGTGTGATTTGAGATCTCTTTGTGCTGATGACATAGAAATATGGAGAAATTGATTGCATGCTTTGGGAAATCATTCCAGGGCTTTCCTTGCCAGTGGATTGTGTAGAGTGTACAGCCAGTCTCTTGTCTTCTGTTCAACATGGCATCTTCTGGTAGGTAATTGATTTAGAAAAGCTGAAATTGGGGTGGGCTTATGGCTTTCAATAGGAAGTGGTGCAGGCCTTAAGCTTTTAATCAAGCATTTGTGTTCTTTTCAAAATTTAATTTACAAATAAAAAGGCAATTAAGAAATTTTTATTATGTGGATGAATATATGGAAAGCTCGTTGCCATCCATAACTCTGGTCCAAAGCAAAATTGTGGGGTTTTACACGTGCCATTCTTTGTTTCATAGAATGACTGTCAAGTACTAATTCCTCCTCAAAATGCTATTTATTAGCCCAGAACGTTGTACTTTAAAAAAAAAAAAAAGATGTTATTTGATTTTTTTATTTGTATTTTGATTCAATTTTCATTAGCCTTCATTATGCTTGTTAAATTATTGGTTTTTAGAAAATTATAGATCCCTTTATTTAAATAAGAAGCTGGGTTTTTCATACATCTGATCATACATCTGATCAACTCCAGATATTCAGGTGAAGGAGCTGGAGAAGCGTGCTTCAGGCCAGGCTTTTGAGCTGATTCTCAGCCCTCGGTCAAAAGAATCTGTCCCCGATTTCCCCCTTTCCCCCCCAAAGAAGAAGGATCTTTCCCTGGAGGAAATTCAGAAGAAATTAGAAGCTGCAGAAGAAAGACGCAAGGTAACCCAGCCCAGCCGATTTAAAGGAGACACAGGTCGTAAGTAGGAAGTGTCCTTGTGCCTGAGGTTCAAAGGAAACAGCGACCATCGTTTAATGAGCTCCTCTTGGGGGCCGCTCCTTGACTCAGGAGCTTTCTCTAATAACCGAAGGCTCTGTGCTGGGCATTGTCTCAGGTAACAGACTCAAACTGTATTATTAAGGCTTTTTCCTGAAGTCCTGTTAGTCAGTACTGGGGCAGAATTTAAGCTAAAACCTGTGTTATGTCAAAACTCATGCTTTTTCTCTTTCAAATATAGGACATTTGTTGGTGGGTAATTCTTTGTTTCCTTAGTTTTGCTTTTTTTAAAAAGAGCTATGCAATAAAAACTTTAAAAAATTCCAGGGACCCAGGAACATGGTATCGTAGCTTTTTCTCACTTCTAAACACTTCCATTATAAGTAACCATCATTGAAACCTAATGAGGCCCAGAGGGGTAGCTCAGCAGTTAAGAGCTGATTGTTCTTTCATAGATCCATGTTTGATTGCCAGTATCCACATGGTAGCCCTCAAACATTCAGCTCTATTTCCAGGGCACAGGTAGAACACAGATATATGTGCAAGCTAAACAAACAACCATGCATATAAAGCCAAATAAATAAACAAGGCCTTACAAGAGGCTGGAGAGGTAACCCAGCTGTTAAGAGTATTGGTTGTTCCTGAAGACAGAATGTGGTTCCTAGCACCTATACTGGGTAGTTTACAACTTCTTGCAACTCTATAGATCTAAGGGATCTGATGCCCTCTTCTGGCTTGTAAAGGCCTGACACATGTGCATATATATTTATACAGACCCTACACACAAAAGTTTAAAAAAAAAAAAAAAAAAAAACCTAATGAAAAGTTTAACAAATGTTAATATAACTATGGAAGAGTTGAATGAAGCTATAGCCATTATAGTCATTATTTCATTTCCCAGAGGTACCCACTGTTACCATGTATTTCTGTCCATGCAGCGGTATTTATTGTTAAGAACTTGAGATAGGAGCAGCAGGTAGAACACTTGCCACTCTTGCAGAGGACCCAGGTTCCATTAATAGCACCCATGTGTCAACATATAGCAGTCCTCATTCAAGTGGCAGGGGATCCAGGGCCCTCTTCTGGCCGCTGGCCTTCTCAGGCACCAGGCATGCATTCAGTGCACTTAAATGCAAACCATACACTCATGCATAAAATATAAATACATTTTTTAGAAAAAGAGTTTTACATTACATAAGTTTTCATTACATTTTCTTCATCTCCAGAGAGAACGAGGACATTAGGCGGGCACGTCTATAATCCTAGTAATGAAAAGTGAAGGTAGGGAGATGAGAGGGTCAGGGTCATCCGGCTGAATATACAGTTGGAAGCCAGACTGGCCCCGGTATACTTCAGCTGCGAGAGTGCTTGCATGGTAGAGGTGGGACCATCACATTTTCAAGGTTGTTAGTTCAAGGCCAGCCTAGAGTCAGAGCCTGTCCCAGAATGCAAATAAAAAGACTGCCAGCATTCACCCTGGTATGCCATATGCCTGTTCTTTCATGTAGTTTGGGGTCCTGGAATAGGAGAAAGCAGTATAACCAGAGACTAGGCAGGAGAGCTAGGCCTTGTGCTCAGTACCCGGACTACACAGTCACTGCCTAAGCAGTGACACTCTCATCTGGATAGATACTGTTAAAGGTGCCTGCACTTATTCCTCAAGTCATCTGAATACTCTTAAGTAATAAAGTAAAACTGTTTTTAAATTTTTATTCAAAAATTTTAAGAGTTCCCTTAACAAATAATTTGGAAGGAAATCTGAACAAGCTAGGTTGGTGTGGTATATAGCTATAATCCCTACACTGGGAACGGAATATAGGTGAATCAGGTTCCAGGTGAGCCCTTGCCACATAGAGAGTTCAGGCTAGCCTGGGCTACATAAGCTTTTGTCTCAAAAGCAAACTTTTGAATCAACAGCTGTTTTTACAAAGTAAATATGAGCATTGGAGGAAAGCATGTGATTGAGTGTTTTATACCAGGTACTTGAGCTCGCCTCACTTGAATGGTTAGTTTCAGGGGACCCTTTTTTCTACCTATTTCCCTGATAATTTCTGTTGGAGTTTTAACAAATGCCAAAGATACTTCAGAGGGGCTGTTAAACTCCTTTGCAGTCTCATGAAGCAGAAGTCTTGAAGCAGCTTGCTGAGAAGCGGGAGCATGAAAAAGAAGTGCTCCAGAAAGCCATCGAGGAGAACAACAACTTCAGCAAAATGGCAGAGGAGAAGCTGACCCACAAAATGGAGGCTAACAAAGAGAACCGGGAGGCGCAAATGGCTGCCAAGCTGGAGCGTTTGCGAGAGAAGGTTGGTTTCTTGCTTTATAGACTTAGCAGCTTCAGGCTGCAGTGAATTGACTTAAACTCTGATAACAATATGACTGGTTCCTTTTTGTCCTCAG
>JANHMN010000004.1:18227347-18250167 GCA_030674055.1 Rhabdomys pumilio | reverse complement strand
CTGTGTTGGACCTCCTAGTAGGCAGGGGACAGGGCTCGACACGCTGTTTTTGGACAGACGACACTTACGTACAGTTTCTTGTAGGACAAGCACGTTGAAGAGGTGCGGAAGAACAAAGAATCCAAAGACCCCGCGGACGAGACCGAGGCTGACTAAGCTGATCCGAGAACTGACTTTCTCCCCGACCCCTTCCCAAATATCCAAAGACTGTACTGGCCAGTGTCATTTACTTTTTTCCCTCCTGACAGATATTCTAGAAGCTGATGTAGGACCGTATAGGTAGATTCAGACCGTGAGATGTTTTAGGGGCTCAAGGGGAGAAACTGAAAGTGTTTTACTCTTTTTTAAAGTGTTGGTCTTTCTAACGTAGCTATTTTTCTCGTTGCATCTTTTCACTCGGGCACACTCGGTGTGCTGGGTTAATGGCTAGTACTGTATTGACTGTGGAAGACGTTTGTGAAGAGTGTGTAGTGGCTTCTTCCAACCCATTAGATGATGAATATCTGTTCACTTTGCGATCCCAATTCTGTCCCAATCTCACCAGATGCTACTGTACTTGAATGGTTAATAAACTGCACAGTGCTGTTGGTGGCAGTGACTTCTTTCTGTTCAGGTAGTGACAAGCTATAGACCTTTTCGTCCGTGGCATCCTGCTGGTGCAGACAGGCAGCCAGTCCTCTGCTCCCAGTCTCTCGAACTGTCCTTGCACAATCAGGCTTTGTGTTGCTGTTACCCAGCTCAGCTGTTATTTTCTTTCAGATGTTTATGTGCAAACAAGCAGTGTTTTGTTCCCGTTCAAAAGGCAGATTACAGGCACAAAGAGTGATTTCTAGAGAACAGTTTAGAGGCATCCTTACAGTCTTAGGATATTTGATGGTTTGTTTGCTTAATATGACAATATTAAGGTATATTGGGGATTATACCATATATAATATGACAATATAAGGTATATAATCTATAAGGGAGGAGAGGTGCAACTTATGTTCCTAAAATTCAGAATGCTCAGAAAACTAATCGTGCTGCTGTAGTGAGGATGGGGAAGGACCTTTCTTGGCGAACAGCACTGACTGACGTGGTTTGAGAGGAAGACACCTCACCTTATATCCAGAGACGAATGTTCACTGTCCTCAGCACACTGCCACTCGGTTCAGGGAAAGCACGGGCAGCTTTCCTAGCCCTTTCGGGAAATAACTAATTCCATACAGTCTGTGCCTCTCACATCTGCATAGAGCTCTTAGGAGCTAAGCTTCCACAGCAAGGGCCTGCTTGCAGGAGGGCTGAGAGTGAGTGCCTTTGGGACTAGGCTTAATGGCTTGTGCCTGTAATTTCAGTACTCGGGAAGCAGAGATGGGAGGGTGCTGGGGAATTGAAGATTCCAGTCTAGACTACAGAGGATTGTCTCTCTCCAATGAAGAAATGGAGCTAGCTCCAGGTGACTTACATGCCTTGGCAACTCTGGTTTCACCGAGAGCTGAGGAGGACCTTCTGTCCTCTACAGATGCAGTTGGGGAGGGGCTTGGAGCCACTATGTTTGCCTCTATATAAACAACGACTGCTGTTTTCTGTCAGAGGCTAATGAGTGATCCATTTCTGGGCTTGAGCTGGGGATGATTGTGCAGCATTGGTGGGCCTCAAGCCGACTTTCAAATTGTAGAAGACAGGCCATCAGGAGTTGTGAGAAACAGCTGGGGTCACGTAGGGCAAATAGAAAAAATCAAAGGCAATTCCATAAACAACAGTGGTTCCTTCTGAGCAGAGGTCAGGTGAGGGGGTCGTGGCGTTGCTTGTCATCGGATCCTGTGTCTGCTGCACGAGATGACGACCTGCTGAAGGTTGGCTTGGGTAACAGTCATGACTGAGCAGATGGGGATTCAGAATGTGAGCCTGAAGGTAGGAGTTTGCCGTATCGATGTTTGTGCCCCACAGATGGCATAACTTGTGTTGGAGAGACAAGCAGAAAAGGGCCCACTTCTCATGGATGCGATGAGAATGTTCGGTGGGCATGTGGACAAAGAGTCGTGGGGTTTCATAAACTGGGTAGTGCACTCTTAAAAAAGCTGTTCGAGGGGTCACACGGGGTGCCACACATGCAAGGTAAACACCACTGAGGTACATCCCCACCCCAGGCCTGAATGTTTGGCTGCCTCAGGACTCTGCCATTCACCTGGAGGGCCAGGTGCCAGCACTTCCCTCATTAAGGCCAGAGTAGTTTGACTGCAGCCAGGGCCTGTCACCACGGGGCATTCCTTTCATCATGAATAGAAAATGAGATGTCCTTCCCTAAGGGTTTTTGGGGTTTTGTTTTGTTTTGGCTGGGGAGAGGTTTAAGACAGGGTTTCTTTGTTTACCCTTGGCTGTCCTGGAACCCAACTCTGTAGAAAAGGCTAGCTTCAAACTCAGAGATTCACCTCTGCCACTGCCCAGCACTCCTAAGAAGTTTACATTGGTTGGCCTCTGTGAAAGAGGCTGAACCAGAAAGTATGACCCATTACAGGATTTGGAAGCAGAGGCAGGAGGATTGCAAAATTCAAGGCCAACCTAGGGCAAGGTCCTGTTTACAAAACAAAACTGAACATGATTTATTTATAACTATGATTCTAACACTATAAAGAGGCTGAGGCAGGACTTCCAGGAATTTAAGGTCTGAGCATGTAAAATAGTGTAACACGCACTCTGCTCTGTCTACCCTGAGCTGTATGCTAGGGAGAGAAGGAAGGTGAGGTCTGTGTTCACATAGGAAGTTTGTAGACCGCTCACCTGAGCGTGATAAGAACCATGTGCCTGACCTAGTACTTAGTAGAAGTAACTGTAAGGGATGGGGTGACCTGGGAAGCTTAGGAGAGAAAGGACTTGAGCTAGCCTTTTGAGATGTCAGATGGACTCAGTTCCGTCCCCAGACAAAGCACTCACTAGTATGCACTTGTAAAGCCTGCCATTGTGGAGGTGTAGAGAGGCTCCCCCTTTATCCTAAGTAGTGGAGGCCCCTGTGGAGACACGTGTTAGAACACAAGGATTTCATTTAACCCTGGCTGTCTTGGAAGTTGCTCTGTAGACCAGGCTGGCCTTGCCGAGGGTGTGCGTTGGAGGGCCCTAGAGGACTCACACTGAGGATCAAGCTGGATTGTGCAGAGGAACTAGGGAAACAGGAAAACCACTCAGTAGCCCACAAGGGAAAGGAAATGATTGGGGGAGAGAAGTGAGTCGCCAGAGTTGGGTCACAAGCCTACTGAACTTGTAAGACGAGTCCACCCCAGGCCTGGGCTGCCTGAGGGGTGGGTGGTATCTGGCAGGCCGTGTCTTCTAGCCTAGGATACCCAACTACCCTACTCTTACATCCAAACTGCTAGCAGAAAGCCTTAAGTGTAGCCAGGGCCACGCCCTTCAAAACAATTCACAACCTTCTCGTGTTACTCTGGCGTGTTTGCTTACGTGCGTAAAGAGGTATTGTCCCGTCTCAGCAGTCTTGCAGTGCTCCCTTCTGCACAGTTTCATGGTGGACAGTCAGGGTTCCAGGTAAGCCTGTACTGGAGACGAGTGGCTGCCTCCCCTGACAACCCAGCCGTCTTGACTCAGTGTTAACCGATTCAGAATAAGCAGAAGGCAAGGCCTAGTCTCTAGGGACCTTGTGCTTACCGGTTGGAGTGTAGGTTAGCCTAGGTGCCCTGGAAGTTACCTGTCAAGACTGGCTCTCTGCCTGGTAAGACTGCCAACTCGTGATGAGATGCTGGGAATCCCCACAGTGAGTTGAACCTGAGGTCCCAGAAAGTTGTAGTGGAATGAGCCTCCTGACACCTGCTTCTGCTCACAGAGCGCTGAGCATCCTTGTGGCTGAGCCCACTGTCAGTGGACACCCCAGCTCTGCACTCAGGAGGCGTGAGAGCTCAAAGTAGCCTAGCCTTCGTAAAGCCCCCTCTGGGTTCCGCCCCCAGCACCATATAAATCAGGTATGATTGTGGACACTTGTACCCGGGTACTGGGAGACAGGAGGGTCACAAGTTCCACTCACCCTTTGCTGTATTGTGGTTTTGAAGCCAGCCTGGGATTTATGATGCCCTAATTCATTTTTTTTTAAACAGTATTTTTTTTTTAAGATTTTATTTTATATATATGAGGAGTACACTGTAGCTGTCTTCAGACATGCCAGAAGAGGGCATCAGATCCCATTGCAGATGGTTGTGAGCCACCATGTGGTTGCTGGGAATTGAACTCAGGACCTCTGGAAGAGCAGTCAGTGCTCTTAACCGCTGAGCCATCTCTCCAGCCCCCACCCCCCCATTTTTTTTTAACTCACAGAAAATGTATATAGATTTTTAAAGCTTAATTGTAGAGTTAATGGGCTTCAAAGGGTAGCACCTTCTGGGCAGGCCCTTGCCAAAGTAAAATGACCAAGGCTTGTTCCTGTGCCCTGTCCTAAAGAGACAAGATTGATACAAGGGAAGAGACCAGGTGGAAAGAGCCAGATGCCCGAGGACTGTCATCTCTGCAAATAAATAGACAGACATATTCTGAGAGGGCAAAGGGACGGGTAAATAGAGGTGCTTGAGTTCAGTCCCCAGAATCACCAGCCTGTGGCTACACAGACGCTTCAAGTCAGTCAATGTAGAGAAACTGCTTGGTCAGATAGCCACTCCCATGTCTACCTCAGTGCACCTGCTTTGTCCTGTGGACCCCATGGGGAGTCAGCTCTGCCAACTAGCCCTGGAGGTGCCCAACTCTTAACTGGAATCCTACACCCAAAGGCACAAGCTGACAAGTTGGCGACTGCCAGCCTGCAGGCACGTTGCTGGCCCATGCTGAGTTTTAAATGATTGAATTAGTTGACATTTGCACAGAAGAATCTTGATTTTAGGCTTGAAAAACAGTGAGCTTTGGCTTGTAGGCCCACTCACAGTTCGTTCCTGGTGGCTGCTGCCCCCTGGTGGCAGGACTTGTACACAACAGCTCCCTTCTCGGGGTGCACCTGCTGGCCTGCAGAGGCGCTGGCTTCAAAGAGCTCAGGGTGTAGTGGTAGACCCTGTCTCCAAACCCAAGGTGGACAGGTCCTAAGGAACTCCACCAGAGGCTTAACAACACTGTGCGCTCTCCCTCCCTCCCTCCCTCCCTCCCTCCCTCCCTCCCTCCTTCCCTCCCTCCCTCCTTCCCTCCCTCCCTTTCTCCCTCCTTCTCTCCTTCCCTTTCTCCCTCTCTCCCTCCCTCTTTCCCTCCCTTTCTCCCTCCTTCCCTCCCTCCCTCTGTCCCATAATGGTTTTTATTTTGTTGCCAGGAAAACTCTTAGGATAAGACATCTTAATTACAGTTGCTACTCTCCAGTCCTTAGAAGAGGTAACTATCCTTGAAGGCACAATATTACATAGCAAGACCTAGGGACTCTCCCTGCACGATTGTGTCATTCACTACTGGGACACAAGGGTAGACAAGTGGCTACTGGGGTGTTCTGTCTAAAACTACAGGCTCCCTGACTCATCCTGGGTCATGAAAGCATAATAGTTTGCAGGATGTCCCTCTGCCTCAGGCAAGGGGGGCATTTGTCTACAATTCCCACATCAACTTCTGAAGGTAATCCTTAGTGCTTGGTGGAGCCCACTAGCCTTCTTTAGAGGAGCCTTGGGCTACATAAACGATCTGCCAGCTGTCTTAGGCAATTAGTAATGGTCTCAGAGATTGTCCAATTTCCATACAGCAGCCAAAGAGACTTTTTGTGAGTTACAGAGAATGGGATTCAAGATGTAGTCTAGCAGCTGTACAGAGCTTTGGGTGTCCTTGCTGTCATCGTAATCCCTACAGCTGGTGGTAAGAGCTGGGGGCTAGGTTTAGAGAAGCAACACAGGGGACCTGCCATCTCCCCCCAGTGACTGATCTACAACTTCATGGGCCTTCTCAGCCTGGCCCTGACAGGAAGGCAGATGTCTTCCTAGACTGAGAAGGGACCCACAGCCCACTGCACCGGCCCATGGGACCGTCTCTCTGCAGCTGATTTTCTGGATCCATTTGGCTGTCTGTGCAGCCCTCTGGGAGTCTCTGTTCTTTCTGGAACTTAAAATATTTGTAAACCAGGTATTGTGGTACACACCTTTCATCCCAGGGTTCAGGGAGTAGAAGCAGGCAGATCTCTGTGAGTTCAAGGCCAACCTGGTCTACAAAATGAGGTAGGACAGAGGTACTAAAGTCAGCTTGAAGGGAGAGTGTTGGCATTTGAACACTGTCTCCTCTGAGAGGACCACAGTCCAGCCTGGCTGGCCCTCCTTCCCTGGGGGCCTGCTGTGCTGTCTGCATGTGTTTTTCTTTCTCTCCTTTCTTGTTATGACTCATGTTTTCTGAGCTCTTACTGATCTTAGATCTTCACAGTAAGTAAGAGGTTTGCACATGTTATCTTAGTGTTCCAAATAGCCTTGTACTGTGATTTCTACTCTCATTTCCTGTTGCCACCAGCTCCGCTCTACCTGGCTTGAGACAAAAGACTTAACAAAAAATGTTGCGGCTTGCTCTGGTCTTCGGGTCAGGGTCTAGAGGGAGAGAGATAAGGGATAAGGGGAAGAGACGCTAGGAATGGAGACAAGACAGAGGTTCTGATCCAGTCTCAAGTCTAGTCTCTTATTGAAGGGAAATCTGGGGTATTTATACACTTTTGCCACGCCCCTTGTAAGCACGCCTGAGGGCCTGAGTTTGATCCCAGAACCCACATTAAGAAGCCGGGGCCTAGCCGGGCGGTGGTGGCGCACGCCTTTAATCCCAGCACTTGGGAGGCAGAGGCAGGCGGATTTCTGAGTTCGAGGCCAGCCTGGTCTACTGAGTGAGTTCCAGGATAGCCAGGGCTACACAGAGAAACTCTGTCTGGAAAAAAACCAAAAAAAAAAAAAAAAAAAAAAAAAAAAAAAAAAAGAAGCCGGGGCTTGTGCACAACTGTGACCCAGCACTGGGAGGTAAAGGAGAGGGGACAGACAGGTGGCTCCCTGCAGCTCTCTGGCTAACCAGTCCAGCCAGTTGATGAGCTGGGTTTAATGAGAGAATGTGTGTCAAAAAGTTGGTGGGATGGGCATAATAGTATAAGCCTTTAAAACCAGCAGCTAGGAGGCAGAGGCAGGCAGAGTTCTGAGTTCAAGGCCAACCTGGGCTACCTAGTTAGACCTTATCAATACTATCAATAATAAAAACTGATACTATAATAATAATAATATGAAGAGCAATTGAAAAAGACACCCAATTATCAACCCCTGTCCTCCACATGAATAAGAACATACAGGGAATGGAGAGATGGCTCAGAGGTTAAGAGCACTGTCTACTCTTCCAGCGGACCCAGGTTCAATTCCCAGCAACCACATGGCAGCCCACAAATGCTTGTAACTCCAGTTCCAGGGGATCCAACACCCTCACACAGACATACATGCAGGCAAACACCAATGCACATAAAATAAAAATAAATAAATCATCTACAAATATAAACACACATGCATGTACACCTGAACACACACATCTATACCCACATAAAAACATAACATATACCACATTTTAAAAAAAAAGTGGTGGAGGGGTGGGGATAAGGGATTCCTCAGGTACCTAGTTATCGATTCAGTCATTCAAAACTACTAAGGGGCTAGGTGGTGTTAGAGTGTGTGCTTAGAATGCATAGGGCCTTGGGGTTCAGTCGCCAGAACCCAAAGGAAAAAAAGTATCTGTACCCATCAGACCCTATTGTCGGGATGGAGACTTAGCAACGCGCAACACTGAACCGCAGCCTCAAGAAGTGCGCCCCCTGGTGGAACCTGGAAGGTAGACCAGGTTCCTGCCCTGCTGACCACTGAAACGTTCCTTTGGGCTAGAGTTTGATGTGCCAGGTGGAGTGGGGCACGTCCCCTCTCACAGTCCTCACCCACACACGGGGTGAGGCAATCCGAATAATCAGCATCTCTCCCTGCATTCTATATAAGCAAAGTACCTAACCACATTCTCTGTGGGGGAGGTTCTCTTGTCCCCATTTCACAGAAAGGAGAAGGCGTGCCTCTTGGCTAATAATGGCTGTGCTAGTCAAACCCAGAGCTTTTGATTCCTGAGGCTGCGCTCCCTCCACCTGCCACTGTTTCCTGAGCCTTTTCTGTTCATATGGAAGAAGCTGGTTCCTGATTGCCCCCTCGCCTTGCTGTAGACACAGACTGATCTTTGGTCAGGCACCCAAAAGTGCCCTGCGCCCTGCATATATAACCATGTGTTTGCAAGAAGCTCACTGCGTGCTGGGTGCTAGGAATGTAGACCATGTCACAAGACAGCACATATCGTCCACCAGGGTGCAGTGACCAAGGCTTGTGGTGTAACAGGTGCTGGTGGGGTCATTGCTGGGACCAGTATGGGACAGAAAAAAGGGCAACTGACAGTCGAGCTTCCTAGGGAAGATAACAGTGGAGTCCCACGGGGTTTGAGCACATTTAGCAGAGGAAGAAAAGTTTTAAGGAGATAACTCAGATAACAACATGCTTGCTAGGCAAACATGAAGTCTTGAGTTCGGTTCTCAGAACCCATGTAAAGAAAGGCCAGGTATGGTGCTCTTTAGTAATAGCGGAGGAGCTGGTGAGGTGACGGCGGGGAGATCCTAAGTACAGTCTACTCAGTGAGTTCCAGGTCAATGAGAGACTGTTCTTTAAAAAAAAAAAAAAAAAAAAAAAAAAAAGCCAGCCGGGTAGTGGCTCACACCTTTAATCCCAGTACTGGGGAAACAGACACAGACAGATTTCTGAGTTTAAAGCCAGCCTGATCTACAGAGCAAATTCCAGGACAGCCAGGGCTACACAGAGAAACCCAGTCTAAACAAAACAGAACAGAACAGCCAACCAACACACAAAAAGCCCAGGACTGGAGAGGTGGCCCAGTAGTTAAGAGCACTTGCTGCTCTTAGGAAGGACCCAGGTTCAGTTCCCAGCACGTACGGTGGCTCACAACTGCCTGTAACTCCAGGTTAATGGAGTCCTACACACTCTGATCTACAGGGCACCTGCATGCAGGTGGTGTGCATACATGTATGCAAGCACACACACACGTGCGCACGCATACACACACACACACACACACACACACCAAACTTTAAATGAATTTTTAGGTGGATATTGCCTGAGGAACGGCACCCAAGGTCGTCCCTTGGCCTCCTCCAGCCCATGTATACGTACATTTACAGAATGTATAGATAGATGTACCTGTACACACACATGCACACACAAAAGTAACAATGAGTGTTTCTGACATGGGAAGGCGTGTGTAGAAGGGCCAGGTGAAGAGACTGGGCAGTGTATGGGGGTGGCTGGGCTATGGTTGGAAGGAGGCAGGGAGGGGTGAGGCTGGGGAGGTCTCAAGCAGCAGCTATGTGGTGGCTGATTGGGTAAGGTCAGGGAACCTCCGAGGACAGGAGCAGGTGCGGCTGGTTGGGTATTCCACAAAGACCAGTCAGAATGAATGAATGACAGAGCTCCGGTGGCTATGGAGTATGCCTGGCATGTGTCCCACAGGGCAGAGGGGACAGTCGAAGGACCAGTCATCCAGGTGCTACGGCGCTAGGGCACAAACCAGCACCCTCCCCTCTTCTTCCTCTACTCCCCTGCTGGCCCCCACTGTTGCTACCAGGGCTACTGCAACAGCCTCTATACTAACGCCCTGGCTTCGCGCCCTTGCCCTGTACAGTGTATGGCCCACCTTCAGTCCTGAGATCCAAAAGCCAGGTCTTCTGCCCTGGGCTTCATCAAAATGAAAGAAATTGCCACACGCATCACTGATAGGCAAAGCTGCCTTTGGGGCATGGCAACGTGAGTCAGGTTCACAGGAAGTTAGTTCAGGGCGTGAGAGGCATTGGGAATCTGTTGGCTGAAATTCCTGGTTGACTCACTGTGCCGGCCAACCCAGGAAACTCAGTCTCTAGGATTCTAGGATCTAAGAATTGCTGAACACACACGTCTCTAGACATATCTACAAGGAATTATATCGATTAGGTGGATTAAGGTGCAAAGTCCCACTTTTTTTTTTAATATATATTTTTTTAGTTTTTCGAGACAGGGTTTCTCTGTGTAGCCCTGGCTGTCCTGGAACTCACTCTGTAGACCAGGCTGGCCTCGAACTCAGAAATCCACCTGCCTCTGCCTCCCAAGTGCTGGGATTAAAGGCGTGCGCCACCACTACCCAGCAGCAAAGTCCCACTTTAAATGTGGACCGTGGGGTGGGACTCCGGAAAATAAAAAATAAATGTGAACTATTATATACCTGGTCTATGAGCTGCTGTCCCCAGACTATATAAGAAGGAGACAGAGAACTGAGCTTCAACATTCACTATTATCTGCTTCTTTTAAATTTTAAAAATTAAAAAAAAATTTTAAATGTGCAATATATGTACACACACACACACACACACACACACACACACACACAGGCTTTTTTTGAGACAAAGTTTCTCTGTATAGCCTTTGGCTGATCTAGAACACCCTATAGACCAAGCTGGCCTCAAACAGAGATTCATCTGCCTCTGCCTCCCAAGTGCTGGGATTAAAGGTGTGCCCCCACCATGCCCAGTTGCTTTCTTCTTGACTGGAGCAGCGTGGCCAGCTGCCTCCTGCCTCCCACCTCCTGCCACCATGCCGCCATGCCGCCATGTCTCCGCTGTCATGATGTACTGTATTTCCTGTAACTGTAAACCCAAATAGATGCTTCCTTCCATACACAAACCCAAATAGATGCTTCCTTCCATACACGGCTTTTTTGTCAGGATTTTTGTTGCTGCGATGGGGAAATTAACTAATCCTCTCCCCTGTGCTAGCCTTCAAGAAGGTAGAGGTATTTATCCCATTAGCAACCGTGTCCCTGGCAACTGGAATGGACTCTAATATGTAGCGGGTGAGGTACTCAGTCTTTCTCTGAGGGAGATACCTGGACCCCTCCATACAGCCAGGGACCTCCACAGAACCCTTCCTCATCTCTTCCCACCGTGATAATCATTGTCTGTCTTTAGCTCTGACTCTCCTGCCAGCTTGTGACCTCCCTCCCTCTTCTCTCTCTGTGTCTCTGTTCATCTCTCTGTCTCTACCTCTCTCTCTCCTCTCTCTCTCTCTCTCTCTCTCTCTCTCTCTCTCACACACACACACACACACACACACACACACACATCTGTGTTTGCATGTGTGGAAATTTCCATGTGGAAGCTACAAGGATAGCTTCGTTTCCCTGCTGGGCTAGAAGGGCTGAGTGGAAATTTCCATTGCCACAGCACCCTGCTGCAGAGCGCGTAGACTGTCTGGGTCTTGTGGGGGATACTCAGTGATCCTTGTGTCTGAACCTCCGCCAGGCTCGGCGAGTGGGTGTCCTCTGCAGACTGGCGATCCTCCAACTGGGCTCATTGCATTTGAGGACCCTAGCTTAGGACCGAAGGAGGACCTTGAAGGATCTCAGATCACTAAATTCAATCTGTTCCTTTGAGGCAGAGTGGGGTACCTTTTATTTAGTCTTTGACAATTTCATGTCTATACATAATGTATTTTGATTGTGTTCACTACAGCCCCCCCCCATTCTTCCCCCCTCCATCATGACCTCCTCCTTCATGTTGTCTGTCTGTCTGTCTGTCTGTCTGTGTCTCTCTCTGTCTGCCCCCTCTAAGTCTGGAATTCAAAGTGATCTGCCTGCCTCTGCCCTCTCCACTTTGAAGATATAATAACCCACCGAGTTCCCTGAGTCCTGAGGGAATGTTGACCCATTATGCTGAATTAATCTTAATCTTGCACAGGTGACCATGGCTGTAGCAAGTTCTGGAGTACAGCAGCTATGGCACCATCTCCCACACTCCTCAGCTCCTGGCTTTCTCGTCCTCCCTGCACCCCATCTTCTGAGATGTTCCCGGAGCCTCGGTGGAGGCAGAGGTGGTGACACAAATGTCCCATGAATGACTGAGTACTCAGTGGCCATTTGTTTGCCACATTTTGACCAGTTATGAGTCTCTGTATTAACTGGAACCCACTGCAGAGAGAGGCTGCTTCTGGCCATGGTTGAGGGCAATGCTGACCAGTTGGTATAGAAACATAAATGTTAGAGGTCTCCTTATAAAAACCTGGGGCCCAGAGGAACAGCAGATCACCCATGGTCACAACAACAACAACAAAAGAATAATAAATAGACACGAAATCCTGGTCCTACCTGGACCAAATGCTCTCCTTCTTCTCAGTCCTATGTGCTCTCCGCCTTCCATTTTGACGCACCTGCTATAGGCCAGTCCAGCACCTCAGCTCTTTCAGAGCTTCCGGTTCCCTAAGGCTATACCTTTGCTCCTTAGACCTCAAAAGCTGCCTGTCCCTCCTCCCTATATCCCGTCCCTTCCACAAACTGCTATATTTGAAAACTGTCTGTGTGTGTGGTGTGTATGTGTTTGTGTGTGTGTGGTGTGTGTGTTTGTGTGTGTGTGTGTATGTGTGTGTGTGTATGTGTGGAGAGAGAGAGAGAGAGAGAGGGAGAGAGAAAAAGGGAGGGAGGGAGGGAGAGAGAGAGAGAGAGAGAGAAAGAGAGAGATGGTTCTGTGACTAAGAACACTTGCAGATTAAACGCTCTTACAGAGAACCTGGGTTCAGTTTCTAGCACCTGTATGCTAGGGTGTCCTGGTGTTCTCACTTTGATTAGACTTGAAACATCTAGAATTTTCCCTGAAGTGATTCCGTTCTACAGTTGAAGCCTGACTTAGTGATTTCTGATCCTTGACCTCTTGGTGGCAGGTGACCTGAGGTTTGTGGTTTTGTTTGTTTGTTTGTTTGTTTGTTTATTTTGCTCCTTGTTTTCTGGGCTGTTCCACCCAGGCCTCAGTTCAGATCTTGCCTTGGCAGTCCTAACTCTGCCTCTGCCCTTTGCCTTCCAGGCCATCTGAGTGACCTGGTCTGACCTTTATCCCCATCACTGGATGCTTAAATATTTACTAGTGATAATGGCACTGACCTTGAGACTGAAGAGCAGCCGGGGCCAGAGAGTCCTGGGTGTGAAAGATGGAAAGGGCTATTTTCTCCCCATTGCCTACACTGCCTTTTAAAATTCATGGTATTTATGTAGCCCCTGCATTCCAACCCATACATTCTAATGTGTTCATCGGGAGAATGGAGACTGTGTCTATCCTGTGACTACCAGTGTCCCTGAAACAGTGACAGAGGGTGTCTGTCTATCAGTGTCTGTGGAAGGAAGGTACTTGCCTGGGCTTCCAGCTGTCAGCATTGCCTAAAGTGACAAGTTGTTCCCTTCCTCTCTTGATTCCTGTCAGCTTTCAGCTTCCAGACGCTGGTCAGCAGCACCTTCAGAAGAGAGATAGCCATGGGTGGAGGCTCTGTGTCTTCTGAAAAAGCCACTCCTGAGCAAGGTTCTCCTATAGCAAATTGATGTAAGTGCAGAAGGCATGTGCCTTCTGAGATCAGCCTTTGGGTCCAGACAACCCAGAGGCAGCAAGGCCCCAATCACAGGTCAATGAAAGCCGTTTCCTGCATCTCACCTTTTCCTCCTGGACAGCTGCCTTCAGAAGCAAAGTGCATAAATGACGAAGCTGACCACATCAGGATGGGCAAACGGCTCACACTGGTAATCCCAGGACTCAGAGGGTTGGCCTCAGAAGGCCCAGATAGATGTGCATGGTTATTCAAGTAGTTTTCAACCTGTGGGTTGCGACCTTTTTGGGGGTTGTATATCAGATATCTGGCATATCAGATATTTACATTACAATTCATTACAGTTATGAAGTAGCAATGAAATAATTTTATGGTGGGGGGGGTCACCACAGCATGGGGAACTGTATTAAAGGGTTGCAGCATCAGGAAGGTTGAGAACCACTGACGTAAACATTTCAGGTCAACCTGGGCTACTTGAGACCCTGCTTATAAATACACAATAAGTAAGTAACAGGATTGGGTTCCGGGTGGAAGTCAAGAAAACTCACTTCAATACCGGAAGCTTTAAAATGAAAACTTCATTTTCTGAGCTCAGGGAGGCGGGCAGTTCAGGTTCTGAACCTGGTTCCCGAAGGGAGACTGTGCAACTTTCTTAAAAGGATGAGAACACAAAGTGAGGGGGAAGTAAGGGAGCTGCCATGTTATCCGATTGCATTTCGACATTTTGGGTTAAGCAGGGGAGTGCCCACTGGAGACTGGGCTGTATCCAGGGCGCCTGGCGTCAGGGTCCTTAATTCATTGTCCTACACATTAGGTGCTGAGCTCAGAGTAGCAAGGGGACAAGGAACAGGCCAGCTGCATATAGTTCAATAGGGCATACCGGTTATATTTAATAACTTACACACCTTGGTTTAGATAACAGCCAATTCTATACTCTTTACCAGTTAACAGACAATTAAAAAAATGTTTGGAAACATGGGATAAGTGTTCATTGCTAGGTCTGGGGACATGACTTTGTTTGGTTGTGCCAGCACGATGGAGAAGTTGTCCTTGAGATGACTGGGCTCAGACAACTGTCCCCTTACAAGTTGTCCCTGAGATGTCTGGACTCTGACAACTGTTTACAACAGAAGACAGCCGGCCATAGGGATGTCCCCAGCTCCTCTGGGGCCTGGGACCTTAAATTTAGTTTCTGAGAACAAAATGGTAGTACTTAAGAGTAAGTTTCTCTTGCTTGCTCCCAACAACAGAAGAAGCAGAGGAACTGGGTGCTGCCGTTGCTCGGTCTGTAGAGTGTTTGCGCAGCATGCATGCCCCTGGGCCGGTCACCATAGCACCACAGAAGCCATGCATTGGTGGTGCGGCAGGTGACCCACAACTGTAAACCTGGTACGCAGAGGGAAAGGCAGGAGGATCACGCCTTTGCCTCCTGGGGGCTGGGATTAAAGACAGGTGCCACTACAGCCTGGCCTGTGTTCCTTTATTATTTCCCTAAACACTGTCCACTCTCCCCATTCTTTCCACCCTCTGATGATACCCCTGTTTTCATGTTGATAAATCTATATGTTTCCTCTCCTGTTTAATCTCCCCTGGACCCAGAGGGGAGTCATGGAGAGAGGATACATTTAGACCCACAGCACACAGATACTGCAGTTGGGGGGTTACTGCTTTAAAACCCACCATGTCTTTGGGGGTGGACAGATGACACAGGGGTTAAGAGCCCTTGCTACTCCTCTAGAGGGCCTGCCTTCAGTTCTTAGCCCCCATGTCAGGGCTTTGAGGGTGCACGACTCCTTGTATTTCCAGCTCCAGGAGATTAGCCTTCTTCTCACCTTCTAGGGTACTTGCATGTACATTTGCACACACACACACATTCACATGCACACACTGAAAAATGAGACAAATCTTTAGCCGGACACGGCGACACGCACCTTTAGTCCCAGCACTCAGGAGGCTGAGGCAAGCATATCATTGTGAGTTCGGGGCCAACCTGATCTATAAAGTGAGTTCTAAGATAAACCCTATTTCAAAAGAGAGAAAGAAAAGATAAAGGCACCTGGGGAGTTGGCTCAGTGGTTAAGAGCACTGGCAGCTCTTGCAGTGCAGTTTGTTTGATTCTCTGCACCCACACGTGGCTCACAACTGTCTGTAACTCTGGATGACCCCATGCCTTCTTCCATCCTCAGAGGCACCGCCCTTACTGCTGAGCCATCTTTCCAGATCCTTCTTTGTTGCATTTTGATGCAGATCCAGCCCCACTCATGTGAGTCTGTGAGCTAAAGGGAGGGAGAAGATTCTATGCTAACACAGGGGACTTGGCCCCCACGGGAAGCTTCGAGGCCAGGTTCTCTGCTCTTCACGGCAGCTACTCAAGTCATTTCCCTTTGACCCAACACTTCTGCTTCTAGGACTTTGCCTTGCAGATACTCGGGCTTCAGTGGAATGATGTAGGGGAAAGGTCAGCCAGCGCAGCGCAGTGTGTAACCAAAGGAAACGGTGAGGTGTCTGTGGCAGGAGACGAGACAGGCAAGCTAAACACTAAAGGGAGTTTAGCCATTTGTGTAGATAAAGGGGTTGGGGATGAATGTGCATGAAGGACCAGCTCTCCCAGCAACAGGGGGCACCTAGTTCCAGAGAAAATGGCTTTTTGTGCTTCCAGCCCCAACCCAATATCTGTTGAGATATTTCTTATGAGCTGATTCTTGTTCTTTGGCCCGAATCATTCACAGTTCCTGTAACGTGACACTCAGATTTTAAAGAAAAATGCTCCCAGTCACTTCATTTTTTAAAAAGTATTAATTTTATTATTGAGACAAAGTCTCACTCTGTATAGCCTTGCCTGGCCTGGAACTAAAAGTGTTTCTGTGAATCACTTACATGCAGTATTCTCAGAGGCCAGAAGAGGGCATCAGATCCCCTATAACTGAAGTGAACAGATGGTTGACAGAGCTATGTGGGTGCTAAGAATTGAACCCAGGTCCTCTATAGGTCCCACTATATTTGCAACAAAGCTCGGTGAGGTGATTGGGCAGTATGAGAGGTAGGCGGAGTGAGGAGTTGGGAGGAGGGGGGAGGAAGGGGAGGAGAAGTAAGAGGCTATCGACCATGGAGGAAGATGGATGGTTCGAAAACAATCCTGGGTAGCAACTTATATCTAAGGTTAGATATTGGGTAACAATTCTAATTGTGTGGGCATCTTGTTATTTGAGCATTTTCAAATATACAAATCTATTGGATAATCTTTAAACATTAAGAGTCTCATTTCTAGTGGGTACCACGGGCATAGTGGGAATGGTCTGGGCTCAGCCAAGCATTTTGGGGACAGCATGGTGGATTGACAGAGCCAGCTGTCATGCTGGCATCTTGTGGGTGCCAGGGCCGGTGTTTCTAGATAGCCGGAGCCACAGTCCAGAGCCAGAGCAGTGGGAAAATAACAACTGCCTAGGAACAAGCTGGACCAAGTGCCGAATTCTAAATATCTCCTGTTTCAGAGAAGTGCAAAGGTCCTGGGGCTGGGCAGGTGTTGCATCTTTGAGCCTGGAGTGAGAATAGAGACTCCTGGCCTTTGCACTTCATACACCCTGCCCTTGTGCCTGTGCCCAAGTAAGTGGAGGAAGTAAGGGTCCACTCCAGCTTGCTGCTTAGGTAACAGCTGTATCCTGGGGCATCTCACACACACAAAGGGAAAGTGGTTTTCTCTGGTGATATACCAAGCCACGTCACAGGGGACACCTGGCTTGTTGAAGCCCTGCTCCTTCCAGAGTCCTGGCATCTCCAGAAGCCACACCTTGCTCTCAGCACACGGTTCCATTTGGACAGGCCAGGGCCTGTACAAAAGCTCTTGGATAGAGCTGTGTCCCCAGGGTGTAAATGAACTGCACCAGCCAACAGTCCCCAAGACAGGAAAATGAAGATGGCGGAATCAGTCCTCTGTTGAAGTCCTCTATTGTGGATGCTGGGGTAGGAGTTAGACCTGGCACTCTGGTGTCTGCCTCACTGGAGACAATCACTGTGGGAATTGCCATCTGAAGATCCCTGCCAAGGAGAGTCTCTGCCAGCAGGTTGCCTGGGACCACCCTCTTCCCCAACCATCCCAAGATGTTCAGCCCAGGCTCATGGTTCCTGCAGCTGGCTCTGTCCAGTGGCTCAGGAAGCAGTCACACCTGGCCTGTCTCCATAGAGATGTGATACCCTCCATTCTGATGCCTTTGTCGGGAGCAGGAGGAACTTCTGCTGTAGACCGTCATTTTTCCCTCTGGAATCCTCAAGTGAGACACCAAGCCCTGTTGTCATGGGGGATGTCTGGCTTGGTGGTGCCCCTCCTCAGCCTATTTTACTCCTTCCTGTCATTTCTCCTTCCACACCTTGCTCCCGGCTCCCAGCTACAAAATTCATTCACTAACTGTCCTTAGCCTGTGAATGTGCTGTTTCTTCTGCTGGAAGTCCTTTTTGCTCCTGAGGGCTCCTGAGGTACTCATCCCAGGAGGACCAACGACTGGGAACGTCCTCCCACTTCCGGTGTAGCTGCAGTGACAGTTTTCAGCTGGACCTCAGAGCTTCAGTCCTGGGTTTGTCACATGTGAGGCCAGAAGGCCTTCAGCAGGGGCGCCTAGCCTCAACCTTCCAGGGATCCCTTTTCTTTTCTCGTTTTAGACAAAAGTTGGAGGGGAAGGGAAGAGGAAAGAGTGGAAGGGCAGGCAAGATGATTCAGTCGTCTGACGGATGCAAGTTCAATGTCTGAGACTCACGTAGTGGGAGGAGTGAATGGATTCTCATATATTGTACTCTGATTTCCACAGGTCTCTCCCTCTCCTTCTCCCTCCATGTCTGTCTCTGTATCTGTGTCTCCCTGTCTCTGTCTCTGTCTCTGTCTCTCTTTCTCTCTGTCTCTGTCTCTGTCTCTCTCTCTCTCTCTCTCTCTCTCTCTCTCTCTCTCTCTCACACACACACACACACACACTGTTAAAACATTGTTTTAAAGCAACAATCCTTTCCTCCAGAGCGCTACCTAAGATTCTTTTCTCACGGACTGCCCCGTCCAGTGCTGCCCATATTGTGAGAACAAGCTATACCCACTTTATCATTTCTGCCCAGGTGTCTCTGATGTTGGCAGCGATTCATCTTTGACAGAAGGCAGCAAAAGTGGGCAAATTCCCTTTTTGCCCATGGTGTCAGACAAGTGTGACAATCTTCTCTGAAGCCCGAGAGGTGCCCAGTAATTGTGCTATCAAATACATGGCAAAAGACTGGGGCAAAGATGGCTCTCATTCTAGTGTGGGGCCCTATCCTTCCCACTCATCTGAATCATCAAGATGGCATCCTGTGTCCTGTGCTGGGGCTGACAGGCTCCAGATAGCTATGCAGGGTGCCTTTGGGAAGCTCCAGGGCGCAGTGAGCAGGGTCCATCTTGGCCAGGTCAGCATGGTTGTCCGCACTAGGCTACAGAACAAAGACCATGTGATTGAGGCCCTGCCTAGAGCCAAGTTCAGTAGATCCACGTCTCAGAGAGGTGGGGCTTTATTAAGTTTAATGTAGATGAATTTGAAAACTTAGTACAGCGGTTCTCAAACTGTAGGTCGCGATCCCTTGGGTGGGGGGGTCAAACGACCCTTTCACAGGGGTCCCCCAAGACCATCAGAAAACACAGATAGTTATGGTGGGGTCCCCACAGCATGAGGAACTGTGTTAAAGGGTGTCAGGATGGTTGAGAACTGCTGACTTATTAGCTGAGAGGCAGCTGATCCTGATGGCTGTTGGGGTCAGATACATCCCCACTTGTGGTGTCCCAGACAGACGGTGGGCCCTGCACTCTGAAGAAACGCTGAGTGAGCTGAGTCCTAGACCCTACAAAGTTCAGTTGTCAATCTCACATCTAGAACTAAAGGAGAACTACTATGTGACTATGTGGCATTTATTGAAAAGCTCCTACAGGCCAGGACATCCACGTAAACACATTACTTGATTTATTCTTCTCACAACAAACAAACAAACAAACAAACAAACAACCTGTGCAATGGTCTCTCTCTCTCTCTCTCTCTCTCTCTCTCTCTCGGTGGGGATGTATCTAGGAAGGGTATGTGACTTGCTTATGGTGACATAGCTGGCACACTGCATTGCAGAGTTCATGACTATTCGACTTTATTGGGGACATCACAGGTGCCTCTTGTCTGTTCTCTCACTGTGAGCACCTTGAAGCTCTTTCCTGATAAATTCAAGTTCAGAGTCTGCATCCTGAAGCCTGTTGACTTCTGTTGGGGGCTTGGGAAGGCTGACCCAGGACTCCAATCCCATGGAAAACCTTGTTCCTAGAATCTGAGACAACAGCTGGATGACACACAGTTTCCCACAAGGCCCCAGAGTCCTGAGCTTAAAAGATTGAAGGGGGCGGGGCCTGTGCTTCTGGACCATCAGGCCTTGCCTCACCCAAGGGCCTGAACTGAGCTGTGGGAGGTGATGTTCCCAGTGCTGCTTTCCTGCTGCCCGGGATGGGGACAGGAGCTGCTGCATAGCAGAACTGTGAAGGAAACCCTGGGGTGACTCCTTCATACCATCCCTGTGTCACAAAATAAGAGCTGGCTTGGATCCAGGCCTAGTGCTAGGGGACTGGGTGGCCCTTGGGCAGGTTGTACTCTGGAACCTGATTCCTGGGCCACAAAGATGGTGACAGAGTGTGCCATAGATCAACAGCATACATGAAGGGCCCTGCGTGGAGTTGACAGGCAATGAGACTCCATGGCTAACCACTGTTCTCAGTGGATTGCTGGGCTCTCAGAGGGTCATGACTAAATGACTTCTCTCCTGCAGGCAAACCTCCTGGGCCACTTCGCAGAGCCTGAGCCACACACAGGTACAGTTGCCTGAGCCGGGATGCATCTTTCCTGGCTCTAGGCCTCGACTTTCCTATCCATAAAACAGTGGCCACCACAGTCACCTCAAAAGAACATTCAAGGTTTGAAGAAGGTCATAGAGAAGGTCTCCATCGCTGCTCAGAGCTCACTTCCCCCACGTGTAAAGTGGTAGACACAGTACCTGTTTCAGGGGATTGTTTGGATCAAGAAAGGTCGTCATGGCAACTGTTTGGCTCACTGCTTGCCACGTGCAAAGAACATTACGTATAAATCGTGAATTTTAAAACAAGCTAAGAGGGGACGGATGTGGGGGTGTGCGCCTGGGACCCCAGCGCTTAGGAGGCGGGGCCAGGAGGATGAGGAACTTAAAAGCCAGCCTTTGCTTCGTTTGTGAGTTCCAAGCAGGAGCTGGAAGAGACTCGGTCTTGAAAAACATACAAATGAACAAAAAAACATACCTCCACTGACAAAACCCAAACCAACCCAAAGCAAAGAATCAAAGCAAAGTGTGCTTGTTCTCCCTTCCAAAAATAGAAGCTGAGTCCAGGTCTTCTTCTAAGTCTTTAGGGTTTGTTTTGTTTTGTTTTGTTTCCTTTTGTTTTGTTTTGTTTAAGAAGGGATTTCTTTGTGTAGCCCTGGTTGTCCTGGAACTAGCTCCATAGAGCAGGCTGGCCTCAAACTCAGAGATTTCTCCCTTGCCTCTGCCTCTGGCTCCTGAGTGCTGGCATCAAAGGCATGGGCCTCAGCTACCACTGCCTGCCTGCAAAGTCTTCAGTTTTGATTCATCCTATTGAGACAGGGTCACCTTATGTTGCCCAGGTTGGCCTGGAACTCCTGGCTCAAACAATCCTCCTGCCTCAGCCTCCCGAGTAGTAGACTTGGGATGGCAGGCCTGCCGCCTTGCCCATGGATTCAGGAAATGTGGGGATTTGTCTGAATTTGTTGAATGAGAGGCCAGTCTCACACAGTTCTCCTAAGATGACATACTTCACCACAGAACGGAGTGAAATTTTAGTTTTCAAAGACCTTCACGCCCACCGTTTGACCTAAGCCTAGTCACCTTGTCAAGTGGCACTGTCATCTCCGTAATACTGAGGCCCAGAGAGCAAGGTTTGTCCAAGGTCACATGGTGAACTGGGGTAGCACCAGGCTCCAATCCTGTTCGTGTGCCAGGGCTCCAGACTCAAGAGTTCATTAAGGACAGAGCCCTAGCCTCCACCAATCAGGCCTGTTCACTCAGGACCCAGTCTGGTACTCCTTTTTTGTTAGGTATGGGGAACCCAGAACACCACAGGAAGGGACAGGTATACGAGGCACTGTGAGCTAGTATTTACTGGAGGAATATCCTGCCTTTAAAAAAACCATTGGACTGTTCACCTTTTCGGCTATGCCCACACCTGGAAGATGTGACAACGGAGAGTGGTTGTTTTGACAGAGATCTAGACAAACCAGGACAGGGAAAATGTCAAAGATCATGGGACAAGTCTTTGATAAGCCAGAGAAAGCCCAGCTCGGGATGCAGCTCCCCAGGCAGAGTACCATCTGGACTCCAGTAGCCCTGTGAGGCATGAGCGGTAGGTGCTGAGCTCATGCTGTCCTCAGAGCTCTTGTTGGGACGCTCATCGACTCTCTTGCCACTATCACAGACTGAAGCTTGCTCTTTGGGGAAGTGGGCAAACTCTGCAGGAGTCTGCAGCCCCATTTCTGACCCTACGTTCTCTGGGCTTCCTATTTCAAACTGTACTGTGTCCTCAGGAAGTCCCGGGATGCGTCGGGAGTGACCCCTCCTGCAGCCTGAGCTTGCATAACGCCAGGCGGGGAAGCTACAGACTGGCGGAGGCGGCTGAGTCCTGAGTGCCCAGCGCCGCCCTCCGGGCTTGGGGCGTGGCCGCTGCCCCTTTATCTGCGACTCCAGCGCGGAGACGCAGCAGACCGCTCCCAGCTCTGCTCTGACCACAGGTGAGACTGCTCCTGGAGATCTCGGGGCTGGGCTGGGCTGGGAGTGGAGAAGTCCTTCCGTGGGCACGTGGGGTGGGGGGTGAGGTGGGTGTGCTTCTAGCCCTGCGTGCGTGCGGTGCTCAGTGGCGGAAGTGGGCAGGTGGTGGAAGATGGGGCGAGGCCGAAGACAGCAGGACCCTGACAGCCGGACAGTTATGTAGGGGAGCATCTCCCGATAGGGATGGGGAGAGGTCGCCAAGGAAATCAGCTGCAAGGAGGGGACCAGAAGAAGCAAAGTCTGAGGTCACCCCCTACTACCCTGCCCCCACCCCCCCCCCCCCGGAGGAGCAGTGGGGGGTCACTGTAGCGGGGCGGGGGTGGGGGAAGGAATGAGGAGAGCAGAAGGATTATGGGAGGACCAGAGGTAGCGTGTCATGGAGAAGGAGGACCAGGGCTGAGCATAGCCTATGAGCTTATGGAACGGGGAGAATACTTTAGTGTCGTCTGCAGAAGGTAGGCACGGGAGACAGCCTGTACAGGATCACACCCAAGGAACAGGCTGTGTGCTGCATTCTAGGAGCGAGGTGATAATGGGGCAAGAAGGAGCAGAAGTGGAAATATATATATATATATATATATATATATATATATATATATATATATA
>JANHMN010000004.1:18181217-18227337 GCA_030674055.1 Rhabdomys pumilio | reverse complement strand
ATATATATATATATATATATATATATATATATATATATATATATATAGTGTGTGTGTGTGTGTGTGTGTGTGTAGGGGTGCAGATCCTTGTGGGAACCTCGAGGAAAGCTCTAGAGGTGGGAGGGCTACCAGACCAGAATATTGGACCCCTTTCCTAGCATCAGGAAAGCCAGATTGCCCTAGGTAGGAAAAGAGACAAGACCCCACCCCACCCTTACAACCTTAATCTCCCAGCAGCCCCTGCAGCCTCTTAGGCTGCCTCAGGCTATCCGCGGAGAGGTTTTGATGGATTCTTCAAGCTGGAGTGTTGGTGGGTACCCAGAGACACCATGTTGAAGCTCTCCCGTTTCAGGGTACTCTCCTTGGAGCAGTGGGGTTGTCTGAGCTTTGGGGGAAGAACTTCCTTAAATATCCATTCTGATCACGTTTCTGAGTACAAATGGAGACCTACAATGCAGTGCCAAACACAAATGGTTTCTGTTCGGTCCTGGAAGACACGAAGGTTGCTTTTTGCTTTAAATTGGTTGAGCTGAATTGGAGAATTGGTTTGCAAAGAGGGAGGTGACCTGGTTGCTGGGAGATCCGAAGGCCTGCCAGAGCTTGTCCAGTCTACATTCACCCACACTGGGTACCCAGAAGTTGCCTGGAACCCTGCTTCTAAAATTAGTCTTAGACAAATGTTGGCATTATCTTTCCTCTGGGCCTGGATCACCAGATGTACCTGGGCTTGAAGTTGTACAGAAACATGTGGGGAAGTAGCTACTGTAGTTGACTGACAGTCCCTAACCACAGCCGTTTGGGTTCCTCCATGGCTTGTCTTTCCCTCTGACCTGTCTGGAGAGTTTGCCTCCCACACTCACAATATTAACTCTGACTAGACTTCTTACTGCAATTCTTTATCTTTTGTAGATAGGAGCCTTGGCGTTTTTTCTCACTAGGCCTTGAACTCCTGGGTTCAAATGATTTTTCCCTTCTGCCCTCAAGTGGCTATTAACTTAATTTTGATGCAGGATCTTAGTATGTAGGCCAGGCTGACTTCGAGTTTCGCTCCCTCCTGAGCCTCTGAATTGCTAGGGTTCTTTCCTTCCTTCCTTCCTTCCTTCCTTCTTCCTTTCTTTCTTTCTTTCTTTCTTTCTTGGTTTCTGGAAACAAGGTTTCTCTGTGTAGCTCTTGGCTTTCTTGGAAGAAAGCCTCTGTAGACCAGACTATCCTCAAACTCAGGAACTCAGAGATCTGTCTGCCTCTGCCTCCCAAGTTCTGGGATTAAAGGCATACATCACCACTCTCTGACCTAAGGTGATTTATTTATTTCTTAACAGGATCATAGAAACATGAAAAATTAGGTGTGCATGGTGGTAGACGTCTGTAATCCCAGCACTCAGGAGGCAGAGGCAGGGCAATCATGATTTGAAGGCCAGTCTGAGCAACGTGGTGAGATCCTGTCTGAAAAGGCCAAAGAGGGCTGAGCCAGTAAAGTGCTTGCTGGGTTAGTATGGGGAACTGAGTATGGCCCTCCAGCACTCACATGAAAAGCCTGTCACACCAGGGCTGAGGTGGACCTTATGGGACTCCTCGGCCAGTCAGTCTAGCCCCACTGGTGAGCTCCAAGTTTGATGAGAGACCCTGCCTCACAATAGGGTGAAGCATGGTAGAGGTCCTGACAGACCTCTGTCCCCGCAGAGACTCACACATGGGCGTGCATACACATGTGCACACCCACAGAAAAGGAAACACAGAAGGAAGAAAGCAAGGAAAGACAAAAGAATGAATAAAGGAGAAAAAAAAACGAAGGGAGAAGAGACATTTGTACACTGTGTGATTTCTGAATCCTGGCTTTCTTCTCTTTATCTAATGAGGCCAAACCTTGTTCTACATGGCGAGATAAAACAATCTTTAGGAGAACATGCTGCACAGTCCGGATATACAAAGCAACAATGAATACTTTGCATGCCAAGGACAGGAAGAAGCCAAGGGATGACCAAGCCTGCTAACCCTGGATATTTAGTGAGGCCTGAAGCATCTGAGAGCCAGGGAATAACCAGGCTAATTTGTAGTTCTGTTCTGCAGGCTAAAATACTGATGGAATGTCACAGGGCCCTCTTCAAAAAGGGACCAAAGTGCCAGGGTCTTTCCCCAGCCACACAGGTCTTATGTGGCTGAGCGAGGAGACCCCAACAAAAGTCGAGCCAAAGCCATGGCCAGCACTGAGCATCTACGGATGACAGTTCTTACGAGAGCCCTGTGGTAGCCCTTTCTAACCTCCCAGGAAGCCAGCTCAGAGGTGTAAAGGAAGTCTCAGGAAGTTACCAAGCTAGTAAGTTCCAGACTTCAAATTCCAGGCCCACACAAAACCCAGACTTTTGATTTCTTCAGAGTTGAGTTGTAGACACCCACCCTTTAGACAGTGGCCCTGTCTTTTTCACAGTCGCCCTTTGCCTTGCTTCCCTCCACAGGCATCTGTGTGGGTGAAGCAGCAGAGCGGGGAGGCCCATCATTCCCTGTGTTCCCTGTTCTGCAGGGTGGCCTGGTGGCTGGAGGTTAGTAAGCATTGGTTGAAAACTGAGCATGGGGTGGCCAGGCTTACTCTCTCCAAATCCCACTTTCTCCAGACGACCCACAGCCAGCCGGAACGTACCACCAAGAGGTGTGTGAACTCCAGGAGGAATTAGGGTTGATAAACCTTGGAAGAGAAGGTGAAGAGGGAGACCAGGAGTTAAGTTAATAAGAGCATGAGTTAGGCCTGGAGAAGCGGGTGGAAGACCGGAATTCTGGCTTTTCTTGGCAACCTATTTTTTTTTAACTATTTATTTATTTATTTATTTATTTATTTATTTATTTATTATTAAATGTATTTGAGTACACTGTCACTCTCTTCAGACACACCAGAAGAGGGCATCAGATCCCATTACAGATGGTTGTGAGCCACCATGTGGTTGCTGGGAATTGAACTCAGGACCTCTGGAAGAGCAATCAGTGCTCTTAACCGCTGAGCCATCTCTCGAGCCCAGCAACCTATTATTTTAAAGATGTATTTTATTTTATGTGTATTTCTGCATGTGGGTTTGTGCACATATGAGTGAAGATGCCGAAAGAGTTTGGAAGATGGTATCAGACCCCACCCCCAAGCTGGAATTACAGGCAGTTGTAAGGCTGTGGTACTGGGAACTGCGAGCAGCATACACTCTTAGCTTACTAACACTCCCTCCAGCCCAAGGCATGCCTTTTGAGCTGCCTGCTTACAGTCTGCCCTCTGGTATCCTCTAGCTCCATGATGGGGCAGTTGGGGTTAAGAGCTTCCCTGGGGAAGGCACTTCCCAGCCACCTTTTCTGGGTCTGTGGGCAAGTACTAGTTTTCAGAATTCAGATTTCTCCTGCAATCTGCAAGGGTTATTCTGAATGCTCCTTGCTGAGAACAACTTAATTATTAAATAGGTCGGTGTCCTCAGGAGTGCAAACTCTAGCCCTGGTCCTTAAATGTGTCTCCAAAGATCAGGTAAATGCTTCAGGGGACAGTTGGCAACTTCCCTCCCCAAGACAGGGTCTAATGCAGCCCAGGCTGGCCTTGTACTTGGCTCTGTAGCCAAGGATGACCCTCAACTTCTGATCCTCCTGCCTCCACTTCCCAACTGCTGAGATTATAGGTGGGTGCCACCACACTAGGCTAGGATACAGTTGTTTTTTCTAACCTTCCCCTCAGATCTACTGGCGCAGATTGAAGGGTTTTTGTGTTTGTTGTGGTACTGGGGACCTTGGGACTTGGACCTGCCAAGGCCACACTCCCAGCTTAAGGACAGATTTTTGGTTTGTTTATTTTTTTTTTCTCCAAGACAGGGTTTCTCTGTATAGCCTTAGATGTCCTGGAACTCACACTATAGAGGCTGGCCTCAAACTCAGAGATCCTCCTGCCTCTGCCTCCCAAGTACTGGGATTAAAGGCATGTGCCACCAGTGCCTGGCTTTTTTTCTTTTTGTAGGACAGATTTTTAAAGAATTACCCTCAAGCTAACTGCAGGCTGTTATTTCTCTGACCACTCTAGTAGTCATAAAAATGGCAGCAATAATTTACTGAGTCCCTAAACGGTGCTCAAACCTAGTTCTAGTCATTTCAAGCTCAGCAGCAATCTCTAAGGTGTTTACTTTTGTCTTTCCCACAAGGGAAGCCAAGAACCACAGAGTCAGTGGTCCAAGGTCCTGGAGCTTGTGTTTTATGGAATCTAGTGTCAGTTTGTCTCTGAAGCCTTTCTTCCAACAAGTCTAAGAAAATAGCCACTTATTATTTTATTCTTTTTTCTTTTTTTAAAAAGATTTATTTATTTATGTTATGTATATACACTGTCACTCTCTTCATGTACACCAGAAGAGGGCATCAGATCCCATGACAGATGGTTGTGAGCCAGCATGTGGTTGCTGGGAATTGAACTCAGGACCTCTGAAAGAACAGCCAGTGCTCTTAGCCACTGAGCCATCTCACTAGTCCATTTTTAAAAATTATTAACTCTTCTGATTCCTGCTGAACCAGCCAAGAGCACCTGCCGTTTCCTCAGCCCCCGGACACTTGGGACCAGTTGGCTTGGCTCTCCTTTTGTTGTGTGATCGTGGGTGAGCCACAGCTCTCCAGACAGCACCATGCTTCTGTCATGGAGGTGTTGTCTATGACTGAGGCCTGGCTGGGAGGGCACATGTAGAACCTGGAGTGTGGGCGTCAGAAAGAAAGGGAGGAGGGAGTTATCTTTAGCCCCATCCTCCCATGACATCACACAAGATACCTCCAGGCTCTTGGAAGCCCCACCCCTAGGGTCCCTCATCTGTACAAGTGCCACTTAGCCCTTGGCATCTGGTGACTTTGTACCATTCCCACAGGATCCAGGTTCCAGGATCCAGAGAAATACCCCCAGGTACCTAGTGTAGTTCGAGAGGCCTAGTGGGAGGCTGTGGCATTATGCTGAGCTGGCTATCCAGGCTAGGCAAGGCCTGACTGCTTGATTGGCAGACCATTCTGGATGCCCTGGGGTCTCTCTTTATAGTCAGCTCTTTCTGTTGGCTCAGGCTTGACCTCTGACCCTAGTTTTTAAGGTGGATCTCTGTGTTCAAGGCCAGCCTGTTCTACAGAGCTATGCAGAGAAATCTTGTCTTGACAAACAAAACAAGAGTGTCCAGGTTTTTGGGCAGAACACTGGGTTCCCAGGCACGCTCTCCCTCTCCCTCTCCCTCTGTCCTTGAGTAAGAATTTCTTTATCTCTCTGGAGTGGGCCTTATGTAACAACAAAATGGGGGACTAGTGCTTACGTCCCAGGGAAGTTACCAGAATTGATTACACAAAGGCAGCGAAGAATGAACATACAGAATGAGCTGTTTGGTTTCACCTGGCTTTATCTGGTAGTCATGTCTGGGAAAGGAGGCCTAAGCCATGTTAACCTGACGTATGTAGAGTTCAACAAAGCTGAGTAGATTTTGCCATCCAACTCCTGGAGCCTATGATGTGTCCTCATGCCTTGGGAGGGTCCAGGAGTGGGAGATGGAGCCTAGGATCGGACTTAACAGATCACAGGCACCCAGTAATCAGATATCACAGGCTCCATCCAGCTTCCCTGTTCCCAGGCCAGAGAGAAAGCCTTGCTGTGTTGGCTAAGCCTAGGAGAGGACTCTCGGGTCTAGTATCCTAGTGAGCCATATAAGATGTGTTCTGAAGCCTACTCTGCCCCTGCAGACAAAATTGTGAACACCAATGGAGGCCGCGTTATGACTGAAGTCCATTCTCTTGAGAAGAGGGAGAAGCCCTGGGTGGAGATTGTTAATAGTCCTTGTTAATAGGTCATCTGAAGGCTTCCTAAATCTGTGTCGAGCCAGGCTCTCTGAGGTGAAGGAATCAGAAGAGCCCTGTGGCTCCCTGGGGCTAAGGAGCCCCCATGTACAGTGGTGTGTGACTGACCCAAGTCTGGAAGCCTAGAGAGTGGGTATTGAGAGAGGGAGAGCAAGTTTGGGGCAGGTTCTGAAGCCACTTGCACACAGCAAATTCTTGAACTGTGCATGGTGGCCTAGGGGTAGTGGCAGTGAGGCCCAGAGAACACAGGCTCCTGCACATACAGTGGTTGCGGCAAAGGTGGTTTTGGTGGACATCTGATGCTCCATGGACTGCATGCTGAGTTCAGAAAGCTTGTTAAGGGAGTTGTCTGGCAGATATCAAGGGATGAAGGTGGGGGCTGGAGAGATGTCTCAGAGAGATGCTCTTCCAGAGATCCTGAGTTCAATTCCCAGCAACCACATGGTGGCTCACAACCATCTGCAATGGGGTCTGGTGTGTCTGAAGAGAGCAATAATGTACTTACATACACAAAATAAATAAATAAATCATTTTTAAAAAAGAGAGAGAGAGAGATTAAGGTGGTGTCTGAGGGTTACCTTTGCAGTGGCCCAAGCAACTTGGGGAGGAAAGGGTTTATTTGGCTTATTCGTCCACAGTACATATAACAGTTCATTTTCGTAGGAAGTCAGGACAAGAACTCAAACAGGGCAGGAACCTGGAGGCAGGAGCTGATGCAGGGGCCATGGAGGATGCTGCATACTGGCTTGCTCATGGTTTGCTCAGCCTGCTTTCTTATAGAACCCTGCCCATGGATGGCCCCGCCCACAATTGGCTGGGTCTTCCCCCATTGATTACCAATTAAGAAAATGCCCTTTAGGCTTGCCTCAGTCTGATAGGGGCATTTTCTCAATTGAGGCTCCCTCCTCTCTGATGACTCTCAGCTTGTTTCAAGTTGATATAAAACTAGCCAGCACAAATTTGTAGGTCTGGATTAAGGAGCAGGCAGCAGGCAAATGTGCTGTGTTTATTAAAGGAATGACAAATAGCAGCTGTCACTGTGTCTTAAATATTAGTTTTTTTTTTCTTCTCTGTGATAAAGTACTTGACAAAGGCAACTCAAGTGAGGAAGGGTTGGGTTGGGCTCACAGTTTGAGAGTACACAGTCCGTGGTCAGGAAGCACCATGGTACTTACTGCAGCTGGTCACATTGTACCCAGTCAGGAAGCAGAAAGAAAGGAAGGCTGGTATGCAGTGTGTTTTCTCTTTCTCTCTCTTCTTTTTGGAATTTTTTTAAAATTGGAAATATAATTTTTAATACAATGTATTCTAATTATGGTTCCCCTCCCCTAGCTCCTCCCAGCTCCTCCCACTTCCCCACTCACACCAGACCACATCCTTTCTTTCTCTCACTAGAATACAAACAGCCATCTAAATTAATAATAATAATAATAATAATAATAATAATAATAATAGGATAAAACATACATACAAACAACAACAACAAAAAGCCGAAGAAAAACATCCAGATGCTGAGATGCACACATACATACACAGAGAAAACTCATGAAAAATAAAATAAAGTCAGACACCATATTCTATAAGCAAAAAAACCAAAATATAAGTGTGTGTATGTGGGGGTGGAGCCCAGACAAAGTATTGTGAAACATAAAAACAAAAAAAGCCCTCCTCCTCTTCCAAAAAAAAAAAAAAAGAAAAGAAAAGAAAGGAAAGGAGAGGAAAGGAAAGGAAAGGGTCATTGAGCTGATTTGTGTTGGCCGTCCACTGCTGGCCTGCCCCTCGGGTGGTTTGTGTACCCAGTGAGACTCCATAGAGAAAACTAGTTTTTCCTTTGCAAGCAGTTATCAATTAGAGATAACTTCTGGGTTAGGTGTGTGGGTTAGGTGTGTTTACTTTCCTCCCAGTATTCACCCCTAATTTGGCTTAGACCTGTGCAGACACTGGGCAGGCAGCCACAGTCTCTGTGAGTTCAAACTCTAGGTCACAGGTCGGGAGGATGTTGCAGGTTGCCCTTGAATCCTGGTTCTAGATAAATGAAGTTTAATCCCTTCTCCTGGAACTCAGAGCTTGGGACTGCTCCTGTCTGATTCCCACCTAGCCAACATCACACCCCAGACCAACTTTCTTCCCTTTTTATTCCACAAAGTATGTCCACAAAGCATGGAGACAAACCCCCCAGCCTCTGAGCTCACTGTAACACACTGAATGCCCATGAGAGGTAATAACGGTGTGATGGTAGGCACTTAAGTAGAGAGAGAGGTCAGGGTTGGGCAAAGAAAAAATAGGTTTTGAAGAATTAATAGGAGTTTGCTGAGTAGGCAAGGTGGGGAGGATGTCACAGTAGAGGGAACAGCTTTGTGCAAAGTCATGACATGAAGTGATGGCTGCAAGAGTATGATAAGGACCAAAGCACACCGGCGGGGTAGTAAGGAGGGAGGAGGAAGTGTGTCGGGGAGGGGAGTAGGGGGTATCCAGAGGGAGGGGCAGTGGGAGTCTCTGGTAGCTCTGGATGGGTCGTAGGTAGAGGTCGTGGGTCTGTTAATAAGGGCATTGTCACTCAGAGTGAACACGTATGGTGGCAGAAGCTCCCGGGCTCAGAGAGCCTGTCCCCACATTCTGAGTTCAGAATGGCTCTCCTTAAGCAGAGAAAACAGCTGGGACAGCTGTGTGGTGATTGGCTGTAAAGGAAGTAACTGAGGCAGGGTGCTTTACGAATGAATGAATGAATGAATGAATGAATGAATGAATGAGGTGAGCAGCTGCTGAATTAGGCCTGAGAACAGGGAAGAGAGGTCGGCTTGTTTGGGGACGTGGGGGGGTCGGGGGGGCGGGGAGGTGACTCCTTGATCCTGAAACAGCCTATTGACAGATGAGAGAGGAGGCAGTCTGGAGCACGAGAGCCTCAGGTAGAAAGACACAAGGACTCTGACTTTGCCCTGACTTCTCTTCCAGTTTCCCCGCCCGGATCCCAGGCATGGCGATGGCAGTAGCCCAGAAGTTCAGCCACCTGCTGTCCAGCCTGTGGCATGTGGGCCAGAAGCCTCTGCAACCAGAACCGGTGTTTACAGTGGACCGGGCCGAGGTGCCGCCTCTCTTCTGGAAGCCGTACATCTATGCTGGCTACCGGCCGCTGCATCAGAACTGGTGTTTCTACTTCCGCACACTGTTCCAGCAGCACAACGAGGCTGTGAACGTGTGGACCCACCTCCTGGCGGCCCTGGCCCTGCTGCTGCGGCTGATCGTCTTGGTGGGGAGTGTGGACTTCTGGGAAGACCCTCACGCGCTGCCCCTCTTCATCATCGTCCTGGCCTCCTTCACCTACCTCTCCTTCAGTGCCCTGGCTCACCTCTTGCAGGCCAAATCAGAGTTCTGGCATTACAGCTTCTTCTTCTTGGACTATGTGGGTGTGGCCGTGTACCAGTTTGGCAGTGCCCTGGCACATTTCTACTATGCCATAGAGCCGTCCTGGCATGACAAGGTGCAGGCTATTTTCCTGCCCATGGCTGCCTTCCTGGCCTGGCTTTCCTGCGCTGGCTCCTGCTACAACAAGTACAGCCAGAAGCCAGGCCTGCTGGGGCGCACTTTCCAGGAGGCACCCTCGGCGCTGGCCTATGCGCTGGACATCAGCCCCGTGGTGCACCGCATCATAGTGTCTCCCCTCCCTGCCGAGGAGGATCCTGCTCTTCTCTATCACAAGTGCCAGGTGGTTTTCTTTCTTCTCGCTGCTGCGTTTTTCTCCACGGTTATGCCTGAGAGTTGGTTCCCCGGCAGCTGCCATATCTTTGGGCAGGGACACCAAGTTTTCCATGTCTTTTTGGTGCTGTGCACTCTGGCCCAGCTAGAGGCTGTGACGCTGGACTACCAGACCCGGAAGGCCATCTACGAGCCTCTGCACTCCCGCTGGCCCCATAACTTCTTTGGCCTCTTCCTGCTCACCGTGGCCAGTAGCATCCTCACTGCGCTGCTCCTCAGCCAGCTAGTGCGGCGCAAACTCCATCAGAAGACCAAGTGAAAGTGGGTGGGCTGGAGCTGGCAGGGTGAGAGAAGGTGCTAGGGACGAATGCCTGGACTTGGCTCCAGATGGGAACAAGGCCTGGTAAAGTTGATTATATCTGGCAGGCCGTGACTCCCTGCATACAAGCTCAATGGCCAAAGTGGTGCTAGCCAATCCTTGGACCTGGGGATTGGTTGGGAGCTGCAGAGCCTTGTTCAATTCCCTGCCGTGGGAGAGGAAGAGATGAGGGACCCCTGACAGCCCCTCCCTTGCCTCCTATCAGAGTTGAGGGTTAAGATTCAGCTTTGGTCACCAGCCCGGCTTGAGGTTTCCAGGTTGCTGGGTGAGAGGTAAGACTCAGGCCAGTGTTAAATTTGAGCGGAAAGGGAGGGGAAGTCTTAGCAGCCACCACCTACCAGAGCTCACTGGTGGAGGGAAAAGAAACAGGTCAAAAGATGGGCAGCACAGCATTAACTTTACTGTGCCCTGCACCACAGCCTGGATCTCTGGGTTCAGAGAGTTCCCAAAGACAAAAGATCCCCTCCACTGTCCATATCCCTGCAGCACAGCCCAGCCAGAAAGCCTCACGTCTAGCGTTGGCCTGTATTTCTTGCACACTGTTTCCAGCTTCTCCCCACAAGTCATTTATGATTTTGAGATATGTCTCCTTAGCTCACTCTTTCCTGGGGCTCCAGGCTTTAGAACCATTAGGAATTGTCAAGGGAAGCTCAAAAGCCAGACTAGTCAGCACTGCCCAGGCACTCAGAGCCTTGGGCTAGGAAGGGTGAGAAGGAGTCTGCAGGCTGAGCTTGGAAAGGCATTTCAGGAGAAGGGGACGCCTGTATCAAGATGGGAGATGTGGAGAAGCCGGGAGACCATGGGGGGCTAGAGGCAAGTTTGGTCCCTGGGGCTGGAGGTAAGGCTGGTCCCTGACACGCCCTAGATTCAATAAAAAGACTTTGAAATAGCTTCCTCTGTGGTTTGACTCCTGTTTCAGGGAGGGGCCCTGTTCACAGGAGGTGGGGTTTTTGTTCTGTTTTGTTGTTGGCTTTTTTTGTTTGTTGTTTTGTTTTTTGTTTTTGTTTTGCAGGAAGCTGCGGGGTGCTGAGGGAGTGGATGTGGAGCCAGAGGGAGTTCTTTTTTTTTTTTTTTTTACCTGAGGTTGGGAATGCAGTGTGTGTGTGAGATATTATATTCATAATTGGCATTTTGAGGGATTAAAGAGCATCCAGGTTTGCCTGTCTGGAAGTAAAGAAAGGACAGGAATATAGCTCCAGTAGAGTCTTTGTGTAAGACCTCTCATTCAGTCTCCAGCACTGCAAATGAATAAGTAAATGAATAGGACATATCCCTCCACTGATAACGTATCTGAGGGCTTCCTGTAATACATATGAAATTCATATATAAAATTATACATATGCAAAGAAATATACAGCGAGGGCTGGGGAGGTGGCTCGGTGGTTAGGAGTATGTACTGCCCTTCCAGGAGATCTGAGTTTGATCTCTAGCACACATGACGGGCGGCTCACGATCTCCTGTATCTAAATTTTCTTTTAGTTCTGCTTTGACCTGACAGAAATCTGCCTGCCTCTGCCTCTCAAGGGCTTGTACTAACAGCCTTCCATGCACACTAGACAAGCACCCTAACAAATGAAGCTACAGCTTCATCTCTTGATTCCAATTTTGTTTGTTTTGCTTTTTGAGACAGGGTTTTTCTATGTGGGTAGTCTTGACTGTCCTGGAACTTGCTCTGTAGACCAGGCTTGTCTTGTAACTCACAGAAATCTACCTGCCTCTCTGCTGGGATTAAACTCTGTGGCACCACCACCCAGTTCCTTGATTCCATTTTTTCTGTTTTCAAACTTTCACGTGGTGGCTTAGTTACTCTTACATGTCAATTAGTGGCAACTTTGAGTGTCAGGTAATCACCATGTCACCCAGAAGCAAGAGGACTTTGAGTGGGGTCTAGAGCCTGGCTCCTCTGTTCCCTTGTGGAAGAGGAGGCTCTGAAGTAAGATAGTGCAGTCTGAGACTGGAGAGATGGCTCAGCGATGAAGAGCACTGCTTTCTCTTGCAGAGGACCCTGGTTTGATTCTAGTTCCTATATGGTGATTCAGAAGAACCTATAACTCTAGCTCCATCTTCGGGATTCGACTCTTCTGTCCTCCATGTATACCTGCGGTCATGCGTGCATGCCTACAAACACACACATCCCTGGACATAATTCTTAAAAATTATATAGAATATATTTACATAAATATACATCCACATATATAATATATTATATACTCGCATATGAAATATATGAATATATTTTATTTTATATATGTTCTATACATAATTATATAACATAGTTATAAATTATATGAATACATATATGTGAATACACACATATATATGTATATATATATATATATATATATATATATACATATATATATATGAATGAAAAAAATTCAATCCTGCCAAAACAAACTTGGTAGTGACCTACACATGCAGAAGGTGCAGAGTCCACACAGGAATAAATAGCAAAGCGGGAAGAAATGACCAGCTCTCGGGAACCGCCCGGCTTCCTTAGCATGCTGGGCGTGGTTAGAGGCGTGGCCTACGTCATGACGGACGGGCGGAGCCCCGCCTCCCGCAGTGGCGGGAGATCTGAATGCGGGTCAACACTAACGGCGGCTGCAGAGACGCGCGGTTCGCAGCCGCCATGAGACGTAGAGGGCCGGAGGAGGAGGCGTGTGGTGTGTGGTTGGACGCGGCGGCGCTGAAGAGGCGGAAGGTGCAGGTGGGACGCCAATTTTGAGGCGATACGCAGGCTTTTGGGACGCCTGAAGGGAAGGGGTCAGCACAGAAAGAGGACGGCTTCCGGGCGACTGGCTGCACAAAGCTTTAAACTGGCGCCTAAGTTGTCCTGAGGCATGCTGGGAGAGGCTCAACCGCTGGTCACCCACAGGGTGTGCTCTACCCAGCTTGCTAGAACCAGCAACATCGAAAATGCAAAACGGAGATCTGACCCAATATTAAATGAGCATCCCTGGGGTGCTGGAGACTAATGGGCGTTTAATATGCGATGGCTGTGTCACTAATCTTTTTTTTGTTTGTTTGTTTTTAAACCAGTGAAAGAGGTTTGAGTAGTCCAGATTCACCCAGTTCGCTCATTACCAAGTGTGAGATAATTGCTTATTTAGCATTTTATTTTGTGTTTAGGATTTCAGGTAATATTACCTTGTTTGGTTCAGCTATATGTTAGTATCAGTCCAATTACTTAGGCAGAACATGATATGTCTCCATAAGTAATTTCAAGAGAAATGTAGATTTTGGAGTTTAGAAAGATTACTATTGATTTGAGACTATTGAAGCAGATTGAACGGAACAGGTGGAGATCTGAGATTTAAATAGTTTGATTAGCGGTCTAAAGACCAGCTGTTAACCATTTTTGGCTGATGAAAAATTGGAGATTCTTATTTTTGTTTTGTTTTGAGCCAGGGTTTTTCTGTTATGTAACTGCCTATTCTGGAACTCACTGTGTAGCACAGACTGGCCTTGAGCTCAGAGATAACGCCTGCTCCTGCCTCCCAAATGTTAGGATAAGTGTGTGCAACAACACCCAACTGAAAAATTGAGGATTCTTAAAGTCATCTTACAACTGAAGTAATTTTATCTCTAGGAGACAGGGTTTCTCTGTGTAGTCCTGGCTGTCCTGGAACTCAGAGATCCACTTGCTTTTGATTCCCAACTGCTGGGATTAAAGGCCACCACCGCCTGACTGAAGTAATTTTTTGAGGGTAACAAATTTTCACTTTTTTTTTCCCTCTTAACATTTTTGGAATAGGTAATATATTCATGTGTTCTGTAATGTAAACATATACTCTATGAGACATACTCCTGGCTTTGCCAGATATATATGTGTATGTGTGTGTGTGTGTGTATGCATCTTTTCCTATTTATAGTTGCATGCTATACATTGCTTAGCAATTTGTGTGTATTTAGATTTTTTAAATTATTTTAATTGTGTGTGATGCGCACATCAGAGGTCAGAGGTGAGAGTACTCGTGGAGCTGAGGTTACAAGTAGTTGTGAGCCACCTGATATGGGTGCTGGGAATCGAACTCAGGTCCTCAGGAAGAGTAGTATGGCTCTTAACCACTGAGCTATCTCTCAGGCCATGCCCACCGGCCCCTGATGTCTGTATGGATGACTTTGGAGGGGAGCTGTAGTTGCTCACAGTTGGGAGCTGCCTGATGTGAGTGCTGGGAACTGAACTTGGCTCCTCTAGAAGAGCAGCAAGCCGCCTTAATCACTGAGCCATGTCTCCAGCCTGAAGCTTGGGTTCTTCTTGCCTCGTGATTCGTGTTTTCATAGAGCTGCCTTCATGCCTTTGTAATGTTACGTGTATAGAATGTCGTTCATTGTATGCATTAATGTTGCTGTAGTCGGCTCAGGCTGCCGTAACAAAATACCATAGACTAGAAGACTTAAACAACAGGCCTGGTTTTCTTGCTTCTGAGATCTGCCAGTCTCAGGATCAGAGTGTCATCATAGTCCTGTTTTGGCAAGAATTCTCCTGGCTTGCAAACAGTGTGCTTAGGTGTCGTTGTGGTGTCTGCCTGTGTGGGTGCGTGTGTGGAGGAGGAGAAGCAGCAGGCTCTCTAGTGTCATCAGAGGCTCTCTCAGCCTCTGCTAGTATTAATTACCTCCCAAGTCTCCCTCCCCAATACCATCTCACCGGTAGTTAATGTTTTAGTATATGAACTCCATGTAATCACAAATCAGTCCATAGCAGAGGGGGTGTGTGTCTTGTCTGTCTGTCCGTCTGTCTGTCTGCATCAGTAGTACCTGATGAAAAGTTGTCTTCCATCTTTTGCTATTTAAAAAACAGCTTCTGAGTTAGGTTTGATGGCAGGGGACTCAGAAGCTGGAGGCAGTTGGATTCCATGTTGGAGGCCATCTTGGTATGGCTGAGTTCCAAGTCAGCTGGGGTTTACAAGGAGACTGCCTTGGGTGTCTGTGTCTGTGTGTGTGTGTGTGTGTGTAGGGGGGAACAGCAACAAAATCACCACAAAACCCAAAAGCCATTTCTGTGATGAACGTGGCACAACCTTCTCCTGCACCTCATCGTATACATCTGTTCTTTGGGATCCTATGTAATATGTATGGCTAGTTTCATTTGTTTTCTTTCTATGTAGCCCAGCTTGGCATGGAGCTCACTATGTAGACCAGGCTGGCCTTGAACGTTCCTTGATTCTCCTGCTGAGATGAGAGGGCATATGTAATATTTAAAGAAAACAATAAATGCTAGCGTTTCTCTGGGCGCTGGGAGCCTCTGAGAGCAGATTACAGTGGTTTGTGGACTGGAATGATAGCACAAGTCAAACAACCTTTGGCTTATGATTGGCATCTAAAGGGGATAACATTCTTAAGACCCGCCTCTTAACCTGTGGGGTCAGACATCTATGAGGAATGGTGTCACAGTGAATTGAATCAGAGGATGTTTAACTGGTTTTTGCTGCCTGGATTGTTTGCTAGGCTGTGAGGGGAAAAAAAAAAAAATCCACGCCCGTAGTGTCCAGTGTGTATTTTCCTACTAGATTCTCATAAAACACTTCAAATACCAGACAAGAGCACTACAATGTCTAGCAGACTATAGAAACCTGTCTCTTCTAGAGTAGTCATCAGAGAGACACATGGCATAGCTACTGGCCAGTGCCTTGGAAAACCTGTCTTTCCCTCTTGGTCCTTGAATAAAACTTATTTTGAAGAGAATGGGAGTGGCATGTTTATAGTTTGACCTATATTTAGAGTGAGTTGTGTCTTATCTGTTCTCATGGCCACAAGCATGCAGCACTGGCCTCACTACATAGATTTTAGACAGTGCATAGTGCATAGGGCCTATTTTCTTTTCTTTCTTTCTTTTTTTTTTTTTTTTTTTTTTTTTTTTTATGATTTAAGAAGTATTTAACCAGGCCTGTAGCCCCAGTGTTTAGAAAATGGGGACAGGAAATCAAGAGTTCAAAGCCGCTGGGCTACATGACAGGCACTCATTTTCATACATGCTTATAAAAATAAAACCAAACAGATAATACTGAATTATTTTAAAGACAAAAGGCCTCATTGGTGGTGTCTACAGTTAACACATTGATATTCTTCAAGACGTGTGTATAAGTAAAATAATGTCACCCTAATCTAGTGGGTATTTGAAACCTCAGTACTGAACCCTAGATATGTTGTATTTTTTCCTGTAGATAGAAACCTATGATAAATTTTTGTTAAGATTTTGTTTTGTTTGTTTTGTTTTTGAGAGAGTATCTCTACATAATCCTGGCGGTCCTAGAACTTACCATGTAGAGCAGGCTGGCCTTGAATTCACAGGGATCCACTTACCTCATCCTCCTGAGTGCTGAAATTAAAGGCATGCACCACTATGTCCAGCATGTATTAAGATTTTTATTTTATGATTCTGGTTATTTTGAAACAGTGTCTTACTATGGCCCTGGCTGCCCTGGACCTCATTGTGTAGATCAGGCTGGCCTCTCCCAAGTATTTGAATTCAAGATGTGTGCCACCTGAAGGGCAAGACTTGTTTTTAGTTCTGTATGGGTGTGCATGTCTGTGTTGGAGTACGTACACAGTAATGCATGTCTATAGAGGCCAGAGGTCCACTGGGTGGAGTCACAGGCAGTTGTGAACCTATCTGTATAGCTACTCTGGTCCTCTGGATGGCAAGCGCTCTTGACTACTGAGTCATCTCTACAGCCCTTATTAAGACAGGGTCTCAGCCAGGCAGTGGTGGTGCATGCCTATAATCCCAGCCCTTCAGAGGCAGAGGCAGAAGCAGTTGGATCTCTGAGTTCAAGACCAGCCTGGTCTACAGGCTGAGTTCCAGGCCAGTCAGGGCTACACAGAGAAACCCTGTCTTGAACCCTTCCCCTCTTCCCTCTCCAAAAAGAAAAGACAGGGTTTGTGCATTGCAGGTTGTCCTTGAGCTCACGTGTAGTCTAGGATGGCTTGAACTTCTGCTCTCCCATCTTGTGCTCTGGGGGCTGGATTTTAGGCATGTGCCTGCCGTGATGCCCAGTGTTAGAAGGTTAGAGCTTTATGAATGCCAGCTGAGCGCTCTACCAACTGAAGCACATCCCGAGCCCGGAGTTTTACTGTATAAAGAACAATAATAGAAAATAATAGAACACTACACTGATAAACAGGGAGCCTAGAGTACACAGTGAAGTGCACTGGCTCAAGATGACTCCATCCTGGGGGAGGGGAGCAGGGTGCTGCAGAAACTCACGGTAGTCAGAGTGACAAATTACAACTTGACTTGCTTAGGTCTGTAATTTCCACTGCTGTGTTAGACTTGAGTTGCTGTAGGAAACAAACAACACAGAGAACCTTGAGTAAAGGAGGTGCTTTCCTTACACTTAGGGTACAGCTACTCACCTTCCTTCCACGGAAAACCTCCAAGTTCTATGGCTGGTTGAAAGACTAAGTTATATAACTTTCAATTTTTATCTTTTAGCCATGCTTCCTGTAACATTGAAAAATCTGCCACTGCCCCCATGCCCCAGTACTGGAGCTTGAGTCTAGGGCCTGGCACACGCCAGGCAAGCTAGCTACCACTGAACTACTCTGGCTGACTTTAAATCTTTTTTACTTCATCTGCAGATGTGCACATATGAGCACAGGTGTGTGCATGTGCAGGTGCCCTTGAGAGCCCTTAGGGAAGAGTATTTTTCTACACATTAGGAAGATGGCACAAATTTAAGGTGATTAGTGTTTGCCATCTTCATTGTGTTACATTTAAATGTCATTATGATTAAGGAAAGGGCATGATCAGGAACATACCAGAAACCCTGGCTGAGTCATCGCTGGTTTCTAGGCCAGCGAGGTGGAACACTGGCTGCTGTCCTGACCCTCTGCAGCTTTATTAACATTGCCAGCACAGTCTCTGCTGGCCTTTCAGCTATATTTAGAATTCTTCCCTCCATTCTTCCTCCTTCCCATCCCATCAGTTTGTCCTTGGGTTGAACATAAGGCCTCCCTATATCTAAGCCTCTTGCAGGGCATTCAAGTTCTCTGCCACCTCCATATCCTCAGTTCTGTCTTCCCCCAGCCCCGTAAGATCTCACCGTGTTCCCAAACTCAAAATCTTCCAGCCTCAGCTTCCCATGGGCTGGGGTTATGAGAGTATCTCAATGCCTTGTCTAGAGTCGTGTTTCTTACCATCTCTCCCACGTGGGCCAGGATAACCCTTTGCTCAGTTGAATTGAATCCATCTCCTCATAATAACCAGAAGCCCCCATGGTCCCGAGATCACTGATTGGACATGCATCTTCTCTCTCACTGCTCGGCCTCACTGGACATGCATCTGCTCTCTCACTGCTCGGCCTCGCTGGCCCTTCCGGTCCTTTGGCTGGTGCTCTAGCACTTCTCTGCTCCAGAGTGAGTAGAATACAGTCATGTGCTACATCCTGTGACTGCTCAGATCCCAGTTTTATCAGTGAGTTCTTCCTTAGCCACCATAGAATAGAAGCCTTTGTCCTTGCCCCATACACTCGTCATCATCTTTCCCTTTATCTTTCACCGTAGCATGGTCCGTTCAGCCCACAATATGCTCTGAATTTAACCTGTCCCTCTTGATGGACTTGTCTTCATTAGACTGAAGGCCGCAGGAGTCCTTAACAGTTGTACTCAGTACCCAGTTATCTGCCGAGTGAACAACCAGGCCAGCTTTGCTGTCTCTGCTACTGCAGTGCCTTATTCTTCCTCTCTGAGGGATGAGTGGGAGGACTTTGAGCCTTTTGGGTAAAAATAGGCTGGAGATCTCCAGGAAAGTGACTGTTGATGTGTTTAGCACTCCTCCTTGCTGACACTACCTCTTTTCTCTAATAGAGAAGGAAGGCTTAGCTCACTGAATGGAAAGGCATAACAGTAATGGAGTCTAAGACAGCAGCAGCTCTTGTGGGATGTACACCTGTCAGCTGGCAAAGACTGTCATCCAGTCTTAAGCGTTATGTCATCCTGGCATCCATTTTAGTCAAGTTACATTTTCTCATGCCAGAAGTGGAGGTCATTGACTATATAGGTTTCCAAGTTTGTACACTAATCTAGAACCCCACAGTTCCTTGGTGTGGTCAGTCCAGTTACCTGTGGGACAGCTAGATGCAGCCTGGCTGACTGGTTATCAGCCTTTGCTTATCTTCCTACCTGACAGTGACTGGGTACTGGGAGTTCTATGATCTCCTAGAACTCAGATTTGTTTGCTGTAACCCACCAATTGAAACTCTCCAAGGAAAACTTGTTTGGATAATGTCCTGGACTCATGGAAAAGGCGTTGGCTCAGTGGTTTCTTCTCTGCTCTCCTGCCTTGGGATTATAGTCATGCACCCCTAAGACCAGCAAGGAACTCCCCCTTCCCCCGCCCACCATGCAGACTGACCTCTAGCTTACTCAGCGTTTTGTTTGTTTGCATTTCCGTATCTTGCATATATAGATACTCAAATATCATTCACAATATTTCTCACATTTAACATGTGTTTCCATAAAATTGAAAGACCATATGCTAGCGTGGGTTTCTTACAATGTGTTGGGTAGGTTCCAAGAGTGAGTATTTCTAGGGAGCAAGGCAGAAGTGCTTTGCATTTTAGTTTTGGGATTCAGATTATGGGTCAAGATAGTCACAGGATTTTTCCCAGATTCAAATTCAAGGTGAAGCAATAAGGACCTCTCTGTTTCACAGAAAAATATAATGGTCACATTAGCAGGAGAACATAGGACATGGAAACTCAGGATTGGTTGTCTTACCTGGGTTGTGGGAACTCCCAAGTCTTGGGTCATAGAGGTATGAGCTCTGGGGATCATTCAGCCTGCAGGTCCAGCTGGCCATCTCCACTGCTCACGGTTCCCCTTGTGGGGAGCCGACAGAAGGCGGCTATCATCCTTGCAGCCATCTTGAGCCATATACCCTGACAAGAGACTTGTTTACAACAGGCTACAACAGCTGAGTACACTCTGATAACATCTTGTTTTAGATACTCAGGATCTTCCCTTGGGTGTGTGAGACTTAAAGGTGTGATTTAGAGACAAGACTTAAGGGCGTGAGTTAAAGGCGTGACTTAGAAGTGAGACATATAAAAGGCAAGAGGCAGACAGAAGAAAGCAACTAGGAACTAGATACTTGGACCAGAGAACTGGGATTAGGACTTGGTGCCGAAACCCAGGACTTGAGACTTGGAGGCACTAGGGACTAGGGACTAGGTACTTGAGTCTTGAGACAAAGAATTTGAACTTGGAACTGGAAAAGAGACTAGCAGCTGGGACTAGGATTAGGACTGGAAACTTGGGAGCTGGAAACTTGGGTCTTGGACTAGGAACTAGGGTCTAGGAACTTGAGACTTGGGACTTGGAGAGAAGAAGAGAGACTGAAGAATAAACGGGATTGAATCACACTCTGGTCTCCATTCAGGTCTGTTCTCGCTCACTCTCTTGCTAAACCCTGACCCGAGGACCGGAGCAGCTTGGGGCAGTGCAGGCTCTAACAATTTAGCCCCCAAGGCTTTTGGCAGTACGGGTTCAAACATCGATAGAGCAGTCCCCAACATTTTGGCGCCCAACGTAGGGCAGTGCGGTTCTCGACACCCCCTGATAGAAGTGAAGCTTGCACAGTAGACTAACGGGCTCTCTGCAGATGTCTGGAAGTCATCTCAGAATTACAAATCTACCTGGGCTTCTCCAGGTCCCAGTCTTCATATTGGTGGGGCATGGTGGCACAGGCCTTTAATCCCAGCACTCAGGAGGCAGAGGCAGGTGGATCTCTGAGTTTGAGGCCAACCTGGTCATTAGAGTGAGTTCCAGGACAGCCAGGCTTACAGAGAAAAGAAACTCTGTCTTGAAAAAAATGAAGAAACAAAAAGGAAAAAAAAAAAACCCAAAACCCAGTCCGATGTTGACTTAGTGGTAAAAGCTGCAGTGCTCACCTTGGTGCATGCTAACCTGGAAGTGCTTCCGAGCAGCAGCTGGGGAAGCCTGCCACAGTTTCCTTCTCCTGCTCCCGTTCTTCACTGCCTGCTGTTCATGTTTTTTTTTTGGGGTTTTTTTTGTAAGGTTGGGTATTTCTGTTTTTTAAGTTTGACTTTTCTGTTTATGAATGTTTGCTAGCATGTATGTCTGTGTACCACATGCATGCCTGGTGCTGGTAAAGGCCAGAAGACACTGGATCCCCTGGAACTGAGGCTACGGATGGTAGTGACTGTGTGTGCAGGTCCTCTGGAAGAACAGCTAGTGCTCTCGCCAGCTGGGCTATCTCCCCAGTCTGCACTACCACTACCCCTGTGTTTCAATGTGTGCTTTGTGTGTAGCCCTGGTTGGCCTAGAACTTGCTATATAGACCAGTCTGACCTTGAATTTGGAGAAGTCCACCTGCCTCTGCCTTTCCAGTGCTGGGATTAGAAATGTGTGCCACCATACCTGCCTTTAAATGTACAATCTTGTTTTAACCACTTGAAGTACAACAGGGTTTCCAAATGTACAACTGAAGTCAACTCCTGCCCAGAACTAATCATTTGGCATCTAGTGTGTACATGTAGTCTAAGTACTTGGGAGGTGGAGGCCAGAGGGCCACAAATTCACGGCCAGCTGGGTCCACATAGTGAAACCTGTCTTAAAAGCAACAAAAACAAAGACAATAACAACAGTCTGTAAATCCAGTTCCAGGAGATCTAGTCCCCTCTTCCAGCCTCTGAGGGCACTAGACATGCACTCAGTCCACAGACACACATATAGGCAAACACTCATACTCACGAAATAAAAATAAACAAACTTTAAGGGGAAAAACTGATGACAAATACAGCATGAAGGAAAACGGAACCGTGTTCACAGCTAGTTCCGAGTGGAGCCTGGTGAAAGCAGCGTGGACCTTTCTCTAAAAGGGAAAGATAGAACAAGCACATGGCCCAGGCCTTCTACTCCTGGCATACGCCCAAAGGACTTAGAACCTGCTGCAGAGATACTGCTCGTCCGTGTTTACTGCCCCTCTGTCCCAACACCAAGGAGATGGAACCAACCCGGATGTCCATCAACAGATGAACTGAATGGATAATGAAGAACGTGGTATATATACATCATGTTCAGCCTTAAAGAAAATGAAATTATGCAGTTTGCAAGAAAATGGATAGAATTTGGCTCACAGTTTAAGGGACAGTCCGTGTGGTGGTGAAGTCCTGGCCATAGCAGCAGAGGACAGGTGCTCACACTGTGTCTGCAGTTAGTAAGCAGAGGCTGAGGGCTGGCGGCTCCTCCTCCCTGCATGGTGCTGCCTACTTGAAGAGTAAGCCTTGCCACCTCAGTTAAGACAGCCCTGACCAGGCAAGGCCTAAGCTAACCTCGTCTAGATAATCCCCGGTGAGACGGAGGCTTGTCCGCCTAGGTTATTTTCACTCCTGTCAAATTGACAGTACTAATGACCACGGGAAAGACATCATTTTCATAATATCAACTCTTCAGTGAACATGGGAGATCTTTTCATCTTCTAGTGACTTCAGTTTCTCCGAGTGTTTTATTAAAGTTTCCATCGTAATTGTAGAGACCTTTCACTTATTTGGTTAAGTTTATCCCGAGGTACTCGATCTTATTTGAGGTAATTTTGAATGTGGTTTCTTCCTCGGCATGTTTGTTATTGGTATATAGGAAGGCTACAGATGTATGTAAGCGAATGTATCTTTTCACCTTGCTGAAAGTGTTCATCAGTTCAGAGTTTTGGGGTGGTGTGTGGGGTCTCTGTCTATAGTCATTTACAAATGGGGTGCTTTGACTTTCCTACTTGTAACCCTTCCCTTTGCTTCTCTTATTGTTCCAGCTAAGGCTGCTAGCACTGGTTACGAATAGAGGAAGCAGACACTTTGACTTGTTCCTGGTTTTGGTGGAGATTTTTCTTATGTAACATATGTCACCTTTATATTTATTTATGTTTCTTCTGTTCTGGGTTACTTTGGGACTTTGACCATAAAGGGATGTTTGAATGAGTTGAACCCAACCCATGTGGTTCTGTGGCCGTATTCTTAACTGCTAAGTGCACATTTGAAAATTATCAAAAATGTATTGATTGCTAGTGCAGAATTAGTTATTTCTAAATCCAAAGGAGAAAGCCTCATCTTTGTATTCTTTGATTCATACTGTTTGGTCAGCCTTACTGATAACTCCTGGCTATTGGAAAGACTGGGCTGAAGTAAAGATCCTCACAGTGGCAGGACGCAGAGGGAGATGACGTCCAGTACAAGCCAGCTTCCTAGAGAATGGGCCAGGAGTTGGGCCCACAGGGTGGAGCTAGTATGCTTCCAAGAGTCACTGCTGTTAGTAGTAACAGGTTTCATTATTTTTCTCCCTCAGACACATTTAATCAAACTGGGCACCAAAATGCTGACATTGCTTCCTGGAGAGAGGAAACCTAACATTCCTTTTACTCAAAGAAGAGGCGCTCGGCAGACCAGTATTGCATCCTTTGTTACCTTACAGCCAGGTATGGTACCCACTGGAAACGCTTCAGTGTCTGAGGAGCAGAACAAGTGTGTTCGCTTCACTGTGATGGAATCTTTATGCGTTGCACATGTTGCTTTGGAGAAGCTGGATATTATACATACATTTATACATGTATTTGCTGGTTCTGTTCTCCATCTAATTTTAAATATTTGTATTCACTGGTAGAGCAGTGAGGAAAGGCATACGTGAGAGCTGTCTCAGAGCCGGCGGGAGCACACAGCCAGTTAGGGGAGCACAGGGAATGAGTGCTCCCACTCTCGGTGCCACTCAGGATAGCTGTGTAAACTTATGTGCACCGTTCTCCAAACAAAATGTAAATACTTCTGTCTTACATAATAAGGGAAGCTCCCCCTCCTCCACTTCCCCAAAAAACAGTCCTCATTTTGAAAGTCTGGTGTATTTTATATACTCTATGTTGAATTCTTAAGAAAAATTGAAGATTCTCACAAAGTAGTTTCTGCATTATATCTTATTAGAGAAGTAAAAAGAAATTCACTGTTCTGCTTTTTAAAATTATATCTTTATATAATTTGAATATAATTGTGTGGACTATGAATCCTGATTCATTCCTCTTTAAGGAAAAATAGGATCCATCCCATACTTACTGAAATGGATAGGCTAGACACTTGTTTGTTTTCAGTTTCTTTTTCTTTTCTTTTCTTTTTTTTGGTTTTTTTTTTTTTTTTGGTTTTTCAAGACAGGGTTTCTCTGTGTAGCCCTGGCTGTCCTGGAACTCACTCTGAAGACCAGGCTGGCCTCGAACTCAGAAATCCACCTGCCTCTGCCTCCCAAGTGCTGGGATTAAAGGCGTGCGCCACCACCGCCCAGCTTGTTTTCAGTTTCTAACTGGTTGATTTAACATCCTACTGTCTTCATTGGCTTTCCCATGAAATGTCTGAGTTGTGGAGAAATGACATTTATTTTTATAATTACTAGAACATTCTAGAGTTTGATTGCTAAGGTCTTTTATATAACCTTACAAAACAAATGTCTGGGCATATTTCCTTAAGGATAATACCTGGGTACGTGGTTAGCTAAGGCGGGATCATTGTTTAGTAGAAACCATAGTAAATAAAACAAAAGCAAAACTGTTTGGGCCTTCGTTCAGAAGTGTGTGATGAGAACTGAGTTGGAGAGGTCAGCTACAGTCTGACCTTAAAGCATGTTCGACACATCAGGCAGAGGGTAGGCACTGGAAACATCATGGTTGAATAGGGGAATATATGAAGTTTTAGGACATTCAGCAGAGAAAAGCAAGATTGAAAATAAAAGTATTAGCCATGAAGTTCTTTAAAGAGTCTAGGACTCCTGTACCTGATAGTAACCATGTCTGATACTGGATTCAGAAAACCCAACGAACTCCTGCTTAGAGCATTTTTCTTAGTGTAATTATCTTTAGTTTCATTAGGAATAGCAAATGGTGGTAACCATAAGAACATTTTCTCTCTCAAAGAAAATCAGATCAACAAAGAATGCAAGAGAACGCAGCTAGACTATTTGGACCAAGGATTAGAGGATGATTGCTTGGCATCACCTTTGGACACTTCGGCTCCTACAGACATCCAGGAAGCTGAACATTCTGCTCCGTCTCCCCAGACTTCAGGCTGCCGCAGTTTGGAAACAGCATCTCTGACTATGATGTCTTTGCCCCAGCCCGATACCCTGATGGGCACTGGAGAGAGTAAAGCCCCCCTGGCTCCTTCCTTTACCCAGTTCTTGGAACGTTCTTGTTTGCTGGACCAAAGAGAGGCCAAGAAGAAAAGGGAAGGGCTTCATGGATCTAAGGCAGACTGTGCAGGCATGGGAAGCCACATCAGACCACCTGGAGGTAAACGCCATCAGCCCTTGGACAAAACGGAAATGAGGAAAGGGGGCCCTGCTAAGGAAAACAGGCAGCCCCCTGTGCATCTTCAAACCTACAGGTCTGGATCCTGCAGTAGGAAAAAACCACTATTGGTGACAAAAAGCCCTTGTCCTCTTTCTGTATTTTCCTGGGACAGTGAAAGGAGTGACAGGGACTCCTGGAGTCAGCTTTTCACCAAGGATTCCCAAGGCCAACAAGTCATTGCCCACAACATTCAAATGCCTTTCCAGGATGTAACCAATGCTAGGAATCAAGGCTCAGGGCAGTTTCCTGACAGCCCTCAGGCTCAGGGCCAAGACGGGCCTTCTCAGTTACATCTGCCGTCACAACTGCTCTTTACCCAGGACTCTGAAGGTAATCGGGTTATCAGGCACTAGTTCTAGATATTTATGTGAGTATATCTGGAAGTGGCAGAGATGGCGGGAAGTAGGGTAGGGCTGGGTAGAGAGGGTTTGGGTGAAAGCAGGTGGGATGAAGCAGCTATGGAACATTTTCCGTATGTAAATAAAGCAGGCAGTGTGTAGTGGGCATGCTGGCTGCTGTCATGCTTTCCACTCAGGAAGGTGACTGGTGCATTCCATGAATGGACGTGATGAGGCCTGAGACAGCAGGACAGGACTAACCACTGAAACATCTCAGTTCACGATGCTGCTCCTCTGCCCTTCTAGGGGCCTAGTGGTTCTTGCATCTTACAGATATGTACCCTTCATGTCCGGATCATTCAAGCATAAGCTTGGGACCATTACTCCCACCTGCAGTTGAAGAGAAGTCTACCTCCCTAGCCCGGGAGTGTGGAGCTGGTGGGGGGGGGGGGCATATGGCAGATAGATGGTCATCTCCACCCCGCTTCCCCAGGCAGGGTTTTTCTGTGGAGCTCTGGATGGCCTTGAACTCACAGAGATCTACTTGCTTCTCTCTGCCTCCCAAGTGCCAGGATGAGCCACCACAGCCCATAGGTCATCTTTTTGTTGGTGTTAACTATACATTGTATGCTTGGAGCTGGAGAGATGGCTCAGATGTTAAGAGCACTTGCTACTCTCATAGAGAATGCAGGTTCATGTGTCAGCACTCACGTGTCAGTTCATAACTGCCTATTTCTCTAGTTTTATAGGATCTCACCTCTGCAGGCACCAGACACGTGGTGCATACAGACATGTAGGCAAACACTCATACATTAATTTTTTAAGAAAGTTATTTGCTTTATCTTTTCATACTCAGAGCTGAACTATCTTCAATGAGGGAAGAGGTAAGTTCCCTTTGCAGAACTGACTCTAGGTTAACATCTGGAAAGCCGGCTGTGGTGGTAATTAAAACATTTATCAGAGCTACACAGTTGAGTACTGGACCAGACTGGGCTAGAATGGCATTTTGCTCAAAAAGAGACGGCAACTTTATGACATGTGAGTACAGGTACACATGCCGTCAGAGGGCAACTTCCAGAAGCTCTCTCTGCTATGTGGATTCCGGACTCAGGGCACCAGGCTGAGTGGCAAACACCCACTGAGCCATCTTGCCAGCCGAAGTCAACTTTTTAATAAGTGGTGTCACTGCCCTGAATTCCACCAATCATAACTTGTGTGATTTTGCCTGTATTCTACCCAAAGCACCACTGTTCATGTGGCATTGTGTGTGGCAGTTGATATAAACCACAATAAGTTACCATAATACCACAATAAGTACTTGCTTCTACAAGTTTTGGAAATTTTTTTATGGAAAGGACAAAAATTCCTTCGAGGAAGATTTACAGGTGTTTTGTCTAAATATATGTGTATCTCATGTGTGTGCCTGGTACCAGCAAGGCCAGAAGAGTGTGTATCTCATGTGTGTGCCTGGTACCAGCAAGGCCAGAAGAGTGTGTCAGATCCTTGGGACTGGAGAAACAGACAGTTGTTAACAGCTATGTAAGTGCTGGGAATCAAACCCTTGTCTCCTCTGGAAGAACATCTAGTGATCTTGACTTCTGGGTCATTTCTCCAGCCCTAGGAAACTTAAGGTTCTCAACTTGTGGGTTTTGGCCTCTTGAGGTTGCACAGCAGGTATTTACACAACTCACAATGGTAGCAAATTTAGTTATGAAGTAACAACAAAATATTTTTATGGTTGTGGGGACAGGGGTCACCACAGCATGAGAACCTGTATTAAAGGGTTATTGTGAGAACCACTGTCCTGAGGGCAAAAAAGGAAGTCAGGAGCCTGTTTTTAAAAGCTCATATACCTTAGAATGAACAGGAGTCCTCTTTTCACCAGAGGCTACTGTGGTCAAAACTCAGAGATGAACAAAGAAACAGTGTACCATTTCTCCAAATCCTTCATTTAATATCAGGTAATGCTTCAACTCAAACACATAGTATTCATACCATAGAGAAAAGGGCCCCGAGGGCACCTGAGTCATGCATGATGCAGTAAATAAAATCTTGGCCCAACCCAGAGAAATCAGTCATTGTCCTAGAAAGATGGTGTGTTCTTTTTCTCTCCTCATTTCTCCTTCCTAGATGGACTTAGTAAGTCCATGGAAGAAAAAAAATTTCAATCAGTGGAACTAAGGAGGCCCTGGAGGGTAGATCAGGTTGTAGTTTTATAAAATATGTTTAAGAAAAATAGGCCAGGCCTCCCTGCAGCAGCCCAGATGTTGGCTGGTCCAGTGGCCTGACTGCTGTAGCTAGAGGGAAAGGGGAGGTGACTGCTGGGCACTGGTGCAGGTCTATGATGGAGCAGCACAAGACTTCCTGTGAACATGAACAGCTGCTCCCCCTTAGCCCAGTGGTGCTGCAGGGAAGCTGCTTAGAGCGACAGCTGTGCACAGCGTGTCCAGTGAGACCAATTATGGAGTCTAATGCAGTGAGTTAATTAAGTCGTTCATTGAGGGCTTAGTTTTCAGAGACAAGAAAAAACAAACTTCACCCCTTAAGCAGAGATACTCCACTCTACCCAAGTATCTGTAACAAATGCCTCATCGCAAAAAACTATAGACCTTAGCTTCTGCCAAGGTTTAAGTGCAGGTAACACATAACCCAGCTCTTCTCTTCCAGCCCAAGCCCTAGTCAGCAAGACTGTTGCAGATCTCTGAGAAAGACCTCTGCGGTGAGGAAGGCAGCTATTGAAGGAGTTGAGGAGCAAGAGACAGAGTTTGCAGTCAGTGCTGTCAGTTTCCTTTTCTACTGATGTCTTCTTCCTTCAGGGCAAACTTCCTCCTAAGGACCTCAGAGATAAGGACAGCAGGGTCTTCTTCCTTCAGTAAACTCCGGCTCCTGGAAACACAAGAACTTAAATTAGGGAGCACTTGCTCTGTTCTGGGTCATGGTGTATGTGCACTCTTTACCTCCTCAATCTTCACAGCAGTTCTGTGAAACACTTGCCATTCCACGTTCCCACACCCATGGGAAGACTCGGCATGCAGACCTAGAGTTAAAGTCAGTGTTTGGCCTTTAAAACCAAGCTGTCTGATCTGGACCCCATCTCTTAACTAGAATGCCTATATTTCTTACACAGCTACAAAATATGTGTAAAATGAAGGCCTATCAATTAGTTGAAACCCTGATTTTATCTCAAGAGGGTCTGCAGTAGGTGACTGGTGGTTCAGCCAATTCCGAGTTTACTCTACCACCATCTCCCCTTGCGTGAGCTGTTTGGTTGTGGGCTTCCCCTGCTCCCTTTAAAAGATCAAAATCATAGCAAAACATCTACATTATAAGGAACTGTGGGAACAAATTGAACTCTGGGGTAGGCACACAGGCACACATTTATCACAGAAGAGCATCGTGGATGCTCTGGAAATAGTTGTCTGAAGCTGTTAACTTCTACACCTGTGTCCTGAAGGTGTCTTACGGTCTTTGAAGAAATACATGAAGTTCAAAGATTGACTTCAAATCTGAAAGTGAAACAAGGATTGTCTTTGGTCTATCACATTATCTGAACTTTTGCTGACCTGGCTAACTGAACCATTCTTACTTCTTCTATTAGAGAAAAAGATGCCAGGACACATGTGGGACGGGCTTGGCAATGGTTTTGGATATAATTTGGTCTAAGAAGCCAAATACTGAAAGCTGAGCTGGTGACAAATGTCTCTATTTCTAGCACTCAGGAAGCAAAGGCTGAAGGGTGAAGGGCCACAAGTTCAAGACCAGCCTGAGCTACACAGATAAACAAAAGGCATGTTTTAGAACACTGACTAGAAGGAAAGAGGATGAGGGCCAACCAAAACGAAGTGAGGCGGCAGCTGAATTTGGGGGAGTAAGAGATCAAAGAACCCTTATATGCCAGATAGATTGGAGTGGCAAGTTTCTTGCCCAGCACTAACAAGGACAGCTATACTGGGCACTCACCACCAAGTCTGATCCCCAACTAAGGTGCCCAAGAACATGGTCCTCTGTAGAGTCACTCAGTACATCTGGGGTAGCTGCAAAGGTCAGGCTCCTCAGGCAGTTCTAGAGCTTGTCTACCAAGAAGCCTCTCAGGGCTCAGAGAATGGCCTTGCTTCAAACTCCAGACCTGCTCAAATTTCCTCAGACTTAAGCAAAGTCAGCCACAGCTTCATTCTCTGGGTATTCTGCTTTGATGAGTTTAATGTATACAAATCTGGGCTGGGTGTAGTGGCTCATGCCTTGATCCCAGCACTTGGGAGGTAGGGGCAGCAGAACTCTCAAAATTCAAGGCCAGCCTGATCTACAAAGCAAGTCACAGGCCACCCAGGGCTTTACCCTGAGACCCTGTCTCAGAAAAAAAAAATTCAACACCCTAAATCTGAGCAGTTTTGATGAGCAGCCAGATTGATATGATATTTTAATATGTATTATATATGAAGGCAAGAGGTAGTGGCGAATGCCTTTAATCCCAGTACTCGGGTGCAGAGGCAGCCTGGTCTACAGAGGAGTTCCAGGACAACCAGGGCTACACAGAGAAACAAAGCTTGTTTCTCCAGTCCCTGAACTTGAGGGTTTTACATTACAGAGTGTGTGTGTATATATATATATATATATATGCACACACATATATACATACATATCTCTATCTATCTATCTATCTATCTATCTATCTATCTATCTATCTATCTATCTATCTATCTATCTATCCATGCAGAGAGACAGAGAGAAACAAGCGCCTGCAGAGAGAAGCCAGAGGTATAAGATCTCCTGAGCTGGAGTTACAGATAGTTGTCGTACTGTGGGTATTGGGAATCAAACTTGGGTCCTTTGCAAGAGCACAGTGCTCTTAACCACTGAACCATTTCACTACTTTATTTAACAATAAAACCTCTGTTATTAAGTTCTCCTTCCACCAAAGTCTACTAGTTTGAGACACTAGTATGACCTACAAACCTCGTTTTGAAGGATAGAGCGTGGGAAAACATGTTAGCTAGCAGCATGTAAATTAAGAAGCTACTGAATCTTTTTTAAACCCAAAGCATTGGTGTTTTGCCTGTCTGTCTAGAGTGACAGCCAGCTGTGAGTTCCCATGTGGGAGCCAGGAACTTAGCTGCTGAGCTCTCTGCTCCACATCTGCAGTCTTAACACTCGACTGAGGCAACTTAATAGAACAAATGCAAAGTGTTGCTTTTTCCTCAAACTAGGTCCTAGTCAGTCAGCAAGCTTTGTGAATGCAGCAACATGACTATTCATCATGAGCCAGGAGTGACTAAGAGATTGCCAGAGCTCCTGTCAGATACTCACAGGTCTTGGCTCTGTTTTATCCGATGAAAATCCTTCAGGATGCCCATCATGTCTGCAAAGCTGCTGGCCTTGGACAGAGAGATGCAGTCATCCTCTTCAGATGAGCTGCAGGTAGTTTTGTGTTCTGGTTTGCAGCACTCAGGGCTGGCAGAACAAAGCAGGGGGATTGTTGGAAGCTCAGGGACCTCAACCTCAGACTCCTCAGTGATGTCACTAATGACAAAGGAAGTTGTAGAGTGGAATGAGGATCCAAAGCAAGGCAAAGGAGAAGAGACATTTGAACTTCCTGGAGATAAGAAATCTGGCGTTAATGAAGCCGAAGCTGAAAGAGAAAACAATAGGCAAAATGGACTTTGGGCTGCAGTACACACTCATTCCCTGAGCTGACGTCGTGACACTCCTGGAGTGCCATGGGTGGGCTATCTACCCTCAAGGGCGTCTTCCCCACTCACTGGCTTTTTGAGTGTCCAGGACAGAAACCCCATCCCACAGGGAGTCATGACTCCTAAATGCCCCCATTTCTCAGTGGGATACAGGTTTGAAGCCCCGTTTTTTTGTTTTTCCCAAGACAGTTTGTATGTGTAGCCCTGGCTGTCCTGGAACGCTGCAGACCAGGTTGGCTTTGAACTCAGAGGTCTGCCTGCCTGTGCCTCCCAACTTCTGGGGTTAAAGGTGCACATCCCCACCTGGTTGGAAGCCCTGGTTTACACCGAAGCCAAGTAAGGCTTGCGTTTCCTACATCTGTCATTTTCTCAACTGTGATGGTGTTTTGGGTTGATATTTTGAATTTTGCTATCTATGAGCTTGAACTGTTTTAGAGAAAATCTCCTGTCTTAATTGAGACAGTTGTTCTTCAGAGTTCCTAAGAAGTGTTATTACACTATTTACTGTATGTGTGTAGGTACAGGGTGACTAGAGTAGGCCAGGACAACCTGCAGGAGTCTGGCCTTTGTTCCCCGTGGGTCCTAGAGGTGGAACTGGAACTCAGATAGGCTCGGTGGCAGGTGCCGTTACCTGCTGAGCACCTCAGAGCCCTGGGCCTATCTTCCTGGGTCACAGACTCATCCTTCTCTTGCTCAATAATCAGGGGCAGGGAAAGGCCAGCCTGCGATAAACTACATGCTGGTTGTGGGGCTCCTACCTGCATCTGCTGCCACTATCTTAGCAATCTGGCTGCGCAGGTGGCTTAGTTCATCCTGCAGCTCAGTGGTGCGGCTTAGGGCAGGCAGTGCTGGCTTCTTCAGCGCCAGGAGCCTCTCCTCAGACCCACGCAGATTGGGCACTGAGGCATTACGCTGCATGACAATCAGAGGGCTAGGCTTCCAGGTATGTCTCAGAGGGCGTGTATCACTCCTGGGCCAGAGAAAGAAAAATATGTCTTATTACAGACAGCTAGCCACTGTATATCCCTGATTAAATTCCTCCACCCCACAGGTTCCACTCCCCTTTAAGCCATAGCTCTCAATCCTATTGCCCCTCGGCCTCTGTAAGTGCCCGCCTTGCTGACTGCCACTTCTGGTAGAACCTGCCCATCGCCAGCAGAGCAGCTACCTGACCCGAGCATATGTTTCCTCTTCATCTGCAGCAATCCAGGCAATGTCAGCCAGAGTAGGGACTGGAGGTACATCTTTCAGACACAGATCAGAGATGTTGGGCAGGGTCTGTAAGAAAGCAAAATTAACATTTACTCAACATGAGGAGAACTAATCAGATTAATGCAAAAATGGGACACCTAATCCCAGCACTTAGTGAGAAAGGCTTCCTAGAACAAAGAGGAAGCTTCCTGCTTACAAATGAGGCTATTTAATGGGACTGGCCTGAACTGCCCCTCCCCTGTAATGTGCTGCCTGCATGATGTCAGTACCAGGTGCATACTTGGTACCCACAGATGCTAGAAAAGGTATCAGATCTTCTAGAACTGGACCTATAGACAGCTGTGAGGTGCCCTATGGGTGGGAATCAAACCTGGGTCCTCTGTAAAAGCAGCTGCTGAGCCATGTCTTCAGTCCCATATACTACTCTGAAGAGCCTGTGTCCTTAACTGTCTTTGCTCAGCAGCATCTGACAATGGATATAGTCAAATGTGGAGACTTCCACAGTGGCACACTACACAGCTTTATTTCCCTTTGCTTCTGAGTACCCAGGCCCTTCCCAAGTTCCTTTGACAGTTCCAGATAGTGTTCAGTAATGAGACACTTGTAGCTACACACTTCCGATTCCAATCTTACCTAATACCCTGATACCATTTCTAACCCTGGATTCAGCTCCCACACAGACTATCTATCAGCTTGCTTTTCCATTTCTCTTAATACTTAGGCTCAGGTCCTCATGCATGTATTTATGCCTCTCTGTGCCAATAATGCTTTCATGTCTCCGCCTTGCATACTTGCCACCACAGCCATCTGACACAGGGCTGGTGCCTCACCAGGAGTTCTTAATGGAGGCAACTGGCTCTAATGAACATTTTTTAATTTTCTGCCAGGCTGGTGAGATGGCTCAGCAGTTAAGAACACTGACTGCTCTTGGGGAGGTCATGAGTTCAAATCCCAGCAACCACATGGTGGCTGGAGTAAGAGGGAGAAGGGAATGGGGGGAAATTTCTGCCACAGAAGCAGGTCTCAGAGACCGCGCCCAGACAAGAATCTCTTACTGTAAGAGTAGATGCTTTAAAAGCCTCCGTGGACACAGAGTGAAGCAGCCCAGTAATAGAGTGGGCGTGTTTGGACAGAAAGACGAGTATGGGGATTTGAAGCCACAGAGAAACACTAAAAATAGAGACAAAGTGGTCCACTAAAAGCTGGTGAGAGAAACGGTCTACTCGATAGTCACAACACTCATGGAGAGAGAGACAAGGCACAAATGCCTCAGCACTCTAATGTAAGTTATCTTACATTATTAGACTTGCTTTAGCAAAGGCTTTTGGGCCTGCTTTGATAAAAATGCATTGCTAGAAGCATATAAGACCTGAGTCACTTAGCAGCAACAAAGATAAAATGAAAGATTGTCAATTTATGAGCATGCTGGAAGTCTAACTGTTGTGGTCACACATCTGTGTGCAATCAGAAAGGCAGTGTCCAGGATCTATTATAAGTACTCAGTAAATGAAAGTGACCAGGAAAGCAAGAAAAGAAAAAAAAAAAAAAAAAAAAAAAAAGCCTTGGCAATTGGCAAGATGTCAAGGCACAGAAGCAACATCTACCTCTCATACTCTGAGCCCTTCTTGTACACTCACCTCAAAGGATGCCCGTGGACAGGGTTTCAGGGGGAGGTTGGTCCCAATTCTTCTTACCACACTGCGAGCAGCCCCATGTGGCTTGTTTTGCCAGATTGGGATAGTCTAGGGAAGAGAGACAGACAACCCCAAACCTCAGAGTGAGTCCAACTACTGTTCCTTGCCTGCCTTTCTCTTCCTGGAGGTGAGTCAAGCCAATTGTTAGGGCCAGTCTCTACAGCTGCTGCTGCTAAAGTAGTCAATAGTTCGTAGGGTCTAGAGAAGGAACTATAATTAGCTGATGGTATGGCTGTTCTGGCTCCCTCATGTTCCTCTGTACAAAAAAGGTAAAATACATGGACTTCTGAAATACCAAGAAGTAGGACCCCAGCCTTGCTCAAATGGCAGGGCTTCAGGGAAAAGCAAAAATGAACTGCTGTCTCAGGACCTCATACAGTTCTTAAGCAAGCACAGTACTAGGCTCTCTAGCCCCCTCCCTTGGGACTCCTTACCACATTGGCTTCCATTCCTGATGTTTCAGCCAGCTTCTGCACCTGAAGGACAAGGCACCCACAGGGAAAGCTGGAGGTGTGACTTCTTCATATCAGGCCATTTCCAGGAGCATGAGATTTCCTTTCCTGTGAAACAACCCCAGTGGCCACAAAATAAGCCTCTGCGGAGCCATTACTAAAACCAACACCGGCAATGTTTAAAGGAAGAAAGCTAGCCCAAGAGGCTGCCCTTCCTTGTCCCTGGCTTTTCTAAACCCAGACCCATTACAGACTATGTTTCAGACCTGCTGAGAAAGCTTGACCAACCCTGGGAAACTTCCAGGCAATGCCTCCAAGATGCAGATAGAACACAACTAGCTTTTGGTGGTTACAAAGCTCAAAGGAGAGCAAAACCAAGAATGCTGTCCAAGCCTAAGCATTTATTCTTGAAAATTCAAATGGGTAAGAAAGACTCAACAGCTAGCTCATGCTAATTTCAGTCTACTGGGCTATGGGGAAAAGAGCTTTAAGTGGTTGTAATACATCACCCCACCCCCAACTGCAAACATTCTGTCACAGAACCACACCTCCAGTCCCAAGAGCTTTTTTTTTTTTTTTTTTCCTTTTCTGCCTTACTGTGTCTTGTAATGCTTTGGATGTTGCTTTCTTCATTGGTAAAATGAAGAAAGGTAAAGTTGCCACTCTAGGCTACCCTAAAGGTCACTGAAATTGGGCTGGTAAAGTGCTTAACAAAATTTAAAATAAGACAGTTACTCCTGAATTTTGAAAATTTATAAGGTTACTATACAAAGCAACACTCCCGACTGTAGCCTTCACAGCTGCCCTGACATGAAGGTTCAATCAGTGAGCTTTATGTCCATCAAACACAAAAGTACCCACTAGTCCCAGGCATGTAGACATTTATTTGTGCTTTTAAGAAACTCAAGTCCAACAGGGCAGGACTGGACACATTTTTCTATGAAAGGCTGGACATCATTACGAGGCACACTAGGCAGGTGGACAATACGAGGTGACTGCAGCCCAGGGCCCCATGGTGAGTCTGGAGAGAATACGAAAGTGAAAGACTTCTGAGGACAGAGCATCCCAAGAGACTTCAAAAGGCAGACCAGAGGTCTCATCATGAGGGTTTGCAATTCCCCGGGTGAGAAGTAGGGGAACCTAGGTCTGGCTCTCAACAGTGAGGAGATGAACTGGATGGACCGTGTCTCTTAAGGGCGAGTTCGAGTTCATCTTCTGCCTTAGTTGCCATGATACACTTGGAGAGGAAAGGACTTGTCTGGCCAGTCACCAAGTGGCTGTTCAGTGGACAGTGTCTAAAGTCGGGTCTAGGTTCTGATCTGTGCGGCCCTGTTCAAGCCTACAAAGTCCCTGTGTGCCAGACTTCCTGCTAAATGCCACTTAACTGTGCTGCTCCTGCCATTACGCCCTCTCCTGTCCTGCTTCATCTCCAAGGACTCCAACCGAATCTAAACCTCAGGTGACAGCATTTTAACAGGGTGCCTGTTCTGTTGCTCAGGTGTTTAAATCAACTCTCCTAGTCTCCATAGTCCTGCCAGCAGTGTGTACTCCATCTTCCAGCTTTCTCCAGACCAAGCTGATACCGTTTGGCAAGTACACGATTTGAGGCCATGCTCACTCCCTAGTCTTCTGCTGGGGCCATGCTACCAGCTCCCAACACGCCTTTTCGGTGCCAGTCTATACCAACTGCCTCTGTGGGACCCAACAAAACCCTTCCTTATCCAGCTCATCCCAGCTCCTCAGAACTCTGTTCATCCATCACTGTCCCTGGCAGCTTTGGTTCTCAGTTCACTCCGTAGTAGCTTAGATCGCCTTCCGAGGCTGCTCAAAACAGAAATGGAAGTAACCAAACAGCCCACATCCCGGCCACTGTCAGCCACTGTTAAGCGCTTGGCTTTAAGAAACCGCTGTAGGCGACACTTCGAGGCCCCGCCTCCCGCGTGCCCGCTAGCCGCTCTTGCCCGCTCCGCCGACCTGGGTCTTCACACCTTGGCGCGGCTGCGGCCCCTTCTGCACTGGCCGTGCGCGCCTCTTTACGTGCGGTCTCTCGGCAGACACACTCTGCTCCGAGAAGGGACTCGACCCGGCAGTCCTGGGCCAGGGAGAAACTTTTGCCCAGAGGGGCTCGGCGGACGCCAGGGCAGAGTGCGCGGGGGTCTCACGAAGTGCAAATGGCCAGCCGGATGCACCACCCTGCGCCCTCAACGACGAGTCCCCACCCCCGCGACGGCGACCCGGCCCGGGCCAAGGTCGGCCAAGTTCTTACCGCGCGTCCAGCGGCCCTTGGACCCACGGGCCGGGCCGGAGCGCGCAGTAGCCTCCAGGCCGGCGTAGGTCTCAGAAACGCCGCGCGGCCCGGGCGTATCGCACGCCAACGGCTGGGTCGACCCCAACCGCTGGGTGACTTGGCCAGCAACTACGCCTCGGGACTAGTGTCCTCACTAAGGGGGCAGACAGCGGCGACTCCCGCGAGAACTTGCACAGGAATAGGGAACGCGTGCTCCCCTGCGCCGGGACGGGGACGCCGGTAACGCACCGGGGCGCTCACCGAGCCCGCCTCCTGCGGTACCCCGCATTGGGCTCACCTCAGACCCGAGATTCAGACTCACCTCAGCCCCTCCTACCACAGCGAGCGGCCAAGCCTCAAACGTCCTCACTTCCGCTGACCCGCCTCCGGAAGCAATCATTTGCAGTTGCGCGACAAGCCACACGCCCAGGAGAGGCGGGCCTAGCAAGGGGCTGGAACGGACGCGGGCTCTGAGTGGACAGCAGGAGGCCACACCCCTCTCTAGGCCACGCCCTCTCCCCGGGGAGGTTTTTACGGCACTGGTTCTGAGCTTCCATCCGCTTCTAGAGTTTCCTTCCATGTTTGGTTGCCGCCGCGGGAGTTGCTTCCCGTGTTTAGTGTCAACAAACTTCTGGAAAGCGGTAGTCTGCCAGTGTTGCTGCTCAGCACCGAAAATAGTTGATGTTGTCCCTACTCCTGCTGCAGGACTCCGAATCCTCTCATCTTGGCATTTCAGCCTTTCCCGTCTAGTCTGGACTCTCATCCTATTTCATGCTTCCCAGACACAGCCCCCAGCAAAAATGGCTGCCTTCGCCTTTGAGGCGTGCCCTCCAGTGCTTCGGAGTATCGCTTTCTTCTGTTTAAAAGCTCGCCATCTCACACAGGCACATTCCCGTACAGACGTGTGCAGCATCATTCAGTCTGCTAATTAGATGGGTGGATTGATGACACTCGGAGACTCCAAAGCTCTCAAGCGAGCTCTTTCTGCTGGTCTCCGTGGCATCCAGTTAATGGGGACACACTTTCTTCTCTGCACATGGCTTTGCCTGACTCACCAGTTACATTCCCTTGGTCCCAAAGCCTGTAATCCGCACTTGCTAGGAACAAATCTGTTGGATTTGTGGGTGGACAGCTCTATGCAGTCACAATGGGCATTATGCCCAGACCTGCCTTACTACACCCATACATGCCTTATTTTTCTATTGTTGTCCTCTTGAAATTACAGTTCTGTGTTGCTGAAGAATGGGTGCTGTCCTTAGGTGACTGAATTATACAAACATTATAGAGTGAGTACTTACGCACACCTACATGCCTGGGTGAGTTGGTAAAGCCTATTGCTCCAGGCTACAAACCTGCACAGCTGCTACTGTGCTAAATCCCAGGGAAGTTGTATCTCAACTGTAGATATTTACATCTAAACACGGATAGGGATGGGCCAAGTTCTAGATAGCTGGAATTTCTCAGCTCCGTTTTTGATTGTTGGGTATCACTGTCAGACACACACTCTGTGAGTGACAAAGCCACCACTGTGTGGCACCCCACCATTTAAACATTTCTAATGTTTTTCTTGTACTTCATTTTGCACTGGTCCCCATAAGAGATATAAGTGGTTAAAATCAAGTCTTAACGTGGAAACTGACTTTACCTCTCCGTGTCAGTGAAAATGGTATGGTACAAAAGGCTGGTTTGGCTCTGCAGTGTGGTTTGCAGAGCCTTTCTTCTGTGGACGGCTAGGCTTCGACACACCCTGGCTCAGCACGTTTCCCTGCCTTCTGACTCAACCTTCTTTTACAGGTCTTCTCCATCCTTACACCCTCCCCACCGTGTGTGCACTATGGTGCCTTTGAGGATGCCAAAAGATAACCAGGAATCACTTCTCTCCGCCATGGGGAATTCAAGGACTGAACTCAGGTTGTCTTGGTAGCAAACATCTTTCCACAGTGAGCTATCCCACCACCCCTACAGGTACCTTTCCTCCCTTAATTATCTAATGACTGTCACACGCTCAGCTTCTAACGAGTTCAACATCAGGACCATTCTCAACACAAACTTCCAGATTCTTCAGTATAGTCTCTCATTCTATCTATTACAAACTTATCTTCAGCAAGTCTCTCAAGCTCTCTGTTGACAGCCAAGGCTCCAAAACATTCCAGCTCAAACGCCCATTCTTACCCATCCCCCAATAGGGGCATCGGTCAGACTATGGAAGGACAAACTGAACATTCTGCTCAAAGGAAAAACACCAAGCTATCTCAGGCTCTCCAGTTTTATTACAGGACATGCTGGGGATGGGGGAAGAAAGACAGGAGGGTGACAAGATAGCAGCTGGGGATGTGCAGCGCCATCTGATGAAGACTCAGAAAGCCCCAGCAATCAGTACTTTCTATAGGACTGCTCAGAGAACCTGGTGGAGCTATTGACACCTGCTCTGTTTAGTCTGATCAGAAGACATGATTTGAAAGGATTTCCTTCCCACCACAGGGGGAAATGAGCCAGGTCACTCCCCAAAACTGAGACATACATAGCCTTTAGAGTCATGTGGGTTTGGATCACAACTCTGGTCCTTTGAGTGACCCTGGGAAGTCACTTTGCTTCCCTAAGACTCTGAAAATGGGGGCGATTTTCCAATTCATGGTTTGTTGTGAGAAAATCTGTGATCGTCACAGGGCACCCCAGAGACAAGACTCTTGGGAGCCAGAGAGTGTGAGGGGGCTCTCTGTGGCGATTCCAGGGGCAGGCAGGGAGTAGGACTCGGGGAAAGTCTACGTGCCTTCCTCCTCTCCATGGCTGAAGCCTGAGCCGCTGGTGAGGCTGGGGAAAGAAATGGCACCCAGGGGCCTGGCTGCTGTCAAGAAGGCTCTGATGAGATCGAGTTCAAGGCGGTTCTTGGGAGTGTGGAGCACAGGACAGAGCTGGGAAATACTGAGCCGTGACTGCTTGTAAAAAGTTGGAAGAGAAGAAAGATGGGCTTATTTTTTCCCTGTGTGCAACTGCGAGGACATCAAGCTGGGTCCCTTTGGGATTTCAGACCCAGCCATCATGCGGCTGCTGCTAGGGGAAGCCACTGCCCCTTTCTTTCTCCTCAGCAGAGTTTTAAAAAATATAAACTGTGAGAAAGTTCTTATAAAAACACTTTTCTGTATGCATAAAAAAGGCTGGCCGTGGTAAAGATGTTCACCAAGTCCCCAAAATAGCCAGTGGGAACCGGTGGCCATCCCGTGGTAAGGGAGTTGACCAGCAGTACCCTGGGGGCCTAGACAGTGCTGGCAATAAGAAAGGCTGCCCTCTTTGACTGGGCTACACTTCTGTGGAAAAGGGGTCAGGTGGCAGGGACCTATGGCAACCTACTTCACAGTGAACTTCTCCAACTCCCCGAACAGGCCTGGGCTGGGGTCATCAGGTCAGCTGGCTGAAGGGGAGCAGTGTGACAGTATGGTCTCCACTTCTGTAGAGGGGCACTGTGCACAGGCTCCAGACAGCTGTCTCCAGCTGTCAATGACCCTGCCTGGGGGCACTGTGCACAGAGTACCTAGAGGATGGCCAGCATAGAAGGCTCCAGGCAGGCATAGGGCTGCCAGCCTGTTCCCTTGGGCCAAGCTCTTTCAACTCCTTTGGCTTGAAAGGGGAGCCTAGAAAAAAGGGACCCTCTGCCTTTCCAGCCCACTCCTTGTCCACGCCGAGGGCCTGAACTACGTCACTGTGTGGAAGGTCCAGGGAGGTCTCCCCAGACCCTTTGTGAGGGGACTTGAAGAAGTTCTTGGAACCAGATGAGCTTCTCGTGGTAGCAGGCTTAAGCTCAGTCACATGACCAGGCAGGCAGGCCCCCTCATCTCACCATCATCAGTCAGGCTACATGAAGGTGGCAGCCCCAGTTGACCTTGGACTTCTCTAGGCAGCCTGGAGATGAGGTGGGGACCACTTCCAGTCTGAAATGGACTCAGGGCACTGTGGCTCCAAGGCGCGTGGATTCTGTCTGGCAGGTTTTCACCAGGTCCAGGTGCTCTAGGGACTAGGCACACTAGAGCTGGAGGAGGGGCAGGCCACGCCGGAGTCCTTCCCTCAGGAACTGCATATAGGTAGCTGTGGACGGGTCCTCAAAGGCGGGTGAGAAGCTGAAGATGTTGTTATTCTCCATGTCCTCAGGCTTCATGGAGGTGATGTCCAGGAAGTAGTTGGCGTTGATGTGGTGGATCTAGAGGAAGGACCGGTGAGAACTGGGGAGGCCGCAGGCCACATCTACCCAGGCCAGCTCAGCTCCTACCAGCTTCAGGCTATTGCACTAAGGATGTATCATACTAGAGATGCCCAGCCGTTCCCTTTTTCATCAGCTACCGGGGTAGGAACTAGTAACCCAGGCCTTTCTTCCCTGGCTCCCTAATCCTTCCAAGGACTTTTCTCACCTGAGCCTGGATCAGCAGAAGCTTCAAGCACACTATGCTTCTTCTTCCATCCAGCCCCAGTTCCTGTTCCTGGCTACCACCCACTAACAGCTAGCCAGCACACTCCTCTCCTGTAGCCCTGTCCTCCTCCTACTCTGGCAAAACTGAGACCAAAGATGGGGCAGCTGTTCCGAGTGGGAGCCTTACTCTACCAGTCTGAAAATGGGCACATTTCCCAAAGATGCTGAGACCTGATGCCAGGCCCTCTAAGCAGCCCTTAGAAAGAAGGGGAACCTTGGCTCAGGCTAGGCCCTCCATTCCTCTCTACCCTTCTTCCCTGGCTAAAGTGGTCCAGGGAGCCTTCCCTTGGGCCATGGTTTGTCCACTGAGCCGACAAGGTTCTCTAGGGGACATGTTTGGCTCTGTCACTGTACCAAGAGCCTTGCTGTACCCTCCCCAAAGCACCTCTGAAGTCAACTTAGGATCATGGCAGTGATAGAGACCACTAGTTGTGTCCCCTGCCTGCTGTCACTGTCGCTGGGTACCTACCACCGTGCCGTTGGGCAAGCAAATCATCATCTCCACAGGAAAGCTGTACTTCTCCAAGTGCAGGCCTGCCAGCTCCCTGTGGAGTGGGTTCTCCTGCTGGATCTGTGGAGACAGTGAGACTTCCTGGTATCTGGGCCCAGTGCTGTCTTGGTGACTCCCACAGGCTGCTCCCCCGACCCCTTGCTCACCTGCAGGTCTTCCAGCTCCTTTACCAGGGACCAGGTACTGATGAAGCTCTCATTGAGGAGAGTGAGTATGGGCGGGCTTTCCAGGACAGTCTCCCGGAGAGTCCGCCCGGAACCTGTTCAGGGCAAGGCCAAGGGTGAGTAGCCCCGGTTATACAGCAATGACCTCGGTTTATGTAAATTCCGTGGGGTTTTGGAATGTCTCCATACCCAGGTGATATAACAGGTTGAAAGAGTAGATAGAAGCTAGGAGTGGTGGCACACACCCGTATCCTAGCACTCAGGAGGATTACCACAAATTCAGGGCCAGCCTGGGCTACATGATGAGTGAGTTATAGGCTAGCCTGGGCTACAGACTGAGAACCTGTCTCAAGAAATGAAAAGCCAAGAACAAACTCTGGAATGAAGGAGGTGGTGGGGTCACTATGGACATACTGGCATGCTAAGCTGAGGTTGGGGGTGGCCCAGAGCCTGCTCACAGTGACTGATTCTTTTTCCTTTTCTATTTTTTAAAAGACTTATTTATTTTTTATGTGCACTGGTGTTTCCCCTGCATGTATGGCTATGTGAGGACATCAGATCCCCTGGAACTGGGAATTATAGACAGTTGTGAGCTTTTATGTGGGTGGTGGGAATTGAACCCAGGTCCTCTGGAAGAGCAGCCAAGCTCTTCTTAACCACTGAGCCATCTCTCCAGACCCAGTGGCAGATTCTTAATTCCACTTAGTTGTCTATCTCAGGGCCTTTACACAGACACTTTCCACTCAAACCCTCTTCCTCCTGTCATGGGTCACACCCCTACGCCATCTCTCAAAGTCTCAGTTTAAATGTCATTTTCTCCAGGAAGCCTCCCGGCTCCCCCAGCTTCACGTCTATTACCCCGCTCTGCCTTGTACGCCACTCCCTGCCCTTGGGTTCCCTGCCCTGCATCTGCATCTACACCACACTGGGATAATGTGTACCTACAGCAGGTACCCATAATGTAGGCCGGGTGACAACATGAGGGTGGGGCATTGTTTATCTCATCGTTGAACTCACCACTGGACACCCAGAGAACTTTCCAGAAGACCTTTGGTGAACATTTCAGATAAGGAACGCAAGCCCAGCTTCTGGAACTGTTTCCTCTTTCATGTGTAGATTTTACTTTACAGAGTACAAGATATGTTGACACCCAATGCCAGGACTGGTATGCTCTGCCCATTTCATGGTTGAGAAAACTGAGACTCAGGGCAAGGATCAGTAAAATGGCGAAGTATGAACACATCCGCCTGGCCTTTTTCCCCCACTTTGCATTGTCTTCTAGGCTTACCCAGGTACTGCAAGTGTCCCTGGAACCTCAGCGGCCCAATCCTCATGGCTCCAAGTCCTGTTTGTCCCAGAGCCTCTTGTGACCCATCCGTAGGGTATGAAATTTCCCTCTTCCCCTCAGAGCTGGCCAGGGGTTCCCTCACCTCAGCAGGACTGGTCATCCAGGGCCCCCCACAGCAAGATGGAATGAACAAGTTTGTTCTCAGCCTTGGCTCTGTCAAAGGCCTCCGTGAATGGCAGGTAGTTGACCTGTGGTCAAACCAAGATAGAAGCTACTGAGTGGCTCGGGTCCTGTTTGTGATTGTGCCGGGAAAGTATGCGTGTGTGCACGCGTGTGCGTGTGCGTGTGCGTGTGCGTGTGTGTGAAGGGGCATGGCTGAGCCATGTGATCCTTCTCCAAGTTCAGAGTAGCAGAGGGGAGTCCCATGCCCCAGTGTTCCAGCACAGTGCCATGACTAGACAAGAGCGCCCAGTCTTGGCCTCATGGAGTCTTCTTCTGGCCTTCACACCCAGCCTCACCTTCTTGAAGGGGTACATGGCCACCTCTAGGCGCCGGGCAGCTTCTTCCCAGTTCAGCTCCTGATGCCACTTGATCTCCTCAAACACAAACTGGAGGGGTTCTCCTGAGGGCAGGCGGCTGTCAATCATGTTGCCGTCCTCATCCAAGATCACAGAGGGCACTGAGGGGCCCGCAGCCTCCAGCTCCATCTGGGCCGGAAGTCAGTGGTGAGGGGTGTCTCAGAGAGGGGCCCTGAGAAACCTTCAGGGATGGTCTACTCTGCAGAAGTGGGGAGACGGGGCTCAGGGCAAGGCCTTGCAGCTGAACATATCTGGGTTGAGGCACCTGAGTGTTTACCTGGGGGATGTAGCCAATGTCCACCTCCATGTTGCTGGTCTCACTGGCCCCATACAGCCACTCCATGTCCACATTCAGGGACCTGAGGATGGCCAAGGTAAAACAATATTACCATCAAAGCCCAGGTGCTATCTAGTTAAACGCAAGCAGCTAAAGACAGACACCATAGGTGGTAACTGGGATTTTGACGGCAAAGCCTGGGCCAGCCAGCACATGGCTCTCATAGAATGACCCATATACTTCTCATGAGCCTTTGTGTCAGAGAGAGGGCCAGCGCCTCCCTGCAGGACACAGGATGAGGCAGCAGTAAGAACCAGGTTGGCGCTGAAGCCCTGGAAGGACCTCCTGGCTGGCTCTCACCTGTGGAGGACAGAAGTCTGGCTCCGTCACTGCAATCTGAAGGTCTGCCACATGGGGGAGCCCCAGGACCGCCAAGGAATAGTCTCTGCACAGTGACTAAATACCCTCAGAGGTGTCCCTGGGACCTGATTCTTAGACACAGTCCTAGAAGCAGTCTATCCTGGCTAGTCATCTATCCTCTGTGTTATTTGGTCCTTGAATCAGGTACACTGAGGCCAGCTTCTGCCCCAGCGCTGGGCTCAACTCATGAGGGGGGCTAGGTAGACTACCATGTTTCTTTCTGCCCTGCCTCTCTAGAGAGGGAGAGAAACCACTCTCGGTAAGTTCAGACTCTCCCAATCATTGTTACCCCTAATCCATGAGTAAAATAGTCAGCCTTCTACCAGGATGGTGAGGAAACTGAGGCCCAGAGAGGGCCAGGGCCTTGCCCACAGCCACACAGCCCCCTGCTACCAAGAGCAAGTTTTGAATTGGGGCCTCAGGACTCCCAGCTCTTGCACAAGACCTCCATGAGCCTGCTTATAGTGTACTTGCTATTAGAGAAGACTCCTGAACCCCCTACTTCCCAACACTCCACCCCTTGGTCCCCAGATCTACTGATGGGGCTGACCCAGAACAGACAAATAACTAGCATAAGTGGTTGTCCCAGAAGTCCCACTAAGGCCTGGTGATGACTGCCTTCTCTCAAGCCCATATATGTGCTGTTTCCTTCCCTCCCCCAGGGCTTTGACTAGATGTCACCTCCTCTGGGAAGCCTCCCTGGACTCTCATGGGCCCTGCACAGCTGCTGACCTTCCCTTCAGTGGCACATGTAGGCTAGGTTCCAAGTACGCTAGACTATTTTAAGAGGACAAGAGAAAGCGAGTCTAGGGAGGGCCTGCGACAGCTTTGGGACAATAGACCCCAGCTGGCTTGCTTGGCCCTAGGGCCTTGGCTCTGCAAACTGTGTTGGGCTCCCAGAGAGGCAGAAGGAATGCTGAGTGTCTGGAAATATCTGTGAGACCACTTAGCTGTCTCCTGCTGCCTCTTCCTGGTCAGCAACAAGTCCCTCCCAGGTGGTGGTGCTGGGGATGGGGAAAGAGCAGAGACTGAAGGGTCTACATGCCCCTTGATTTCTGAGCTCAGGGAACTGAGTAATGGCAGCAGCAGCAGAACACAGGAGGAGGGTGCTGAGGCTATGCCAGGACTAGCTCCTACCTGTGATTGGGCACAAACAGCCTGAAGTCACGGATGTGTGTAGCATCTTTGGATAAGATGATGTGGCCGGTGAACTGGCCCGGCGAGAACCAGAAGGGGAAGTCAGGAGGCTCGCTGAGCTGGAACTCGGCATGGATCCTGTTGGGAATGGAGTTTGCTAAGCCTGCATCCCTCCCCAATCTCTCCCAGAGCCCAGGGAGCCTTGGCCAGACTCTTGTGCAGTCAGAGACAAGGAGAAAGCAGGAGATGCTGCTAATGTCACTACTCTAGAAGGCTCTGTGCCACCTTCCTTAGAAGCCTTGCCCTGACCCTCTCTGACCATCCTTTCTCCAGATTGTGTGTGTGTGTGTGTGTGTGTGTGTGTGTGTGTGTGTGTGTGTGTGT
>JANHMN010000004.1:18148785-18181207 GCA_030674055.1 Rhabdomys pumilio | reverse complement strand
TGTGTGTGTGTGTGTGTGTGTGTGTGTGTGTGTGTGTGTGTGTGTGTATCCCATATCTTGGACCTGTGTGTAGATGATGCCACCTTGGCCACCTTAGTTCTAGTTCAGGGCTAAGCAAGTTCCAGACTCCTCTCACCAAATCGTGTGCCCTCTGAAGGAAATTATTGCTCCCCTGACCCACTGAGGCTCAGAGAGCAGAAGCCCAACAGGGAGGGAGGAGGTAAAGATGGGGTCTCTGGCTTGGTCTTTTCCTACTCTCCCAAGCACGGTGACCCTCACCGGAACATCACAGTGTAGTAGGAATCGCTGATGGCAGTCAGGCAGGCCACGGTGCCCTGAGGGGCAAAGCGGGTCTTCACGAAGGGGCGCGGGTGGAACATGCTCAACAGACGGTGGATGATGACCTAGAGATGGAGGTAAGAGCCTAGCTGGTTTGTTGGGCCCTGGGCCTGGATCCATAAGTTGAGGGACAGCTCTGGACCTGAAGGTCCAAGAGAAGGAGACTCGGGGGAGGGTTGCTGGTACCTGTGTCCAGGTTCAGAGAGGAAGAGCCACTCCTGAGGTGGCTCCAGGTGGAGCCTGCATCTCCCTGTGCAGTCCTTACCTCCTTGCCCTTGGGCGGCGGTGGGTAGAAGCGGTTGTTGGACAAATAGCCTGTGAAGACGCTCAGCTCCCCAGGGATAATCCACCAAGGCTGGCCCAGCTCCTGACCTGGAGGGGGCAGGAAGGGCCGGAAGTGGCGGGCCGCAAACACTGCGCTGGGCGAGGCTGCTGTTGTCCAGTTGCGGAGGCCTGACAGAGCGAGGCGGGAGACCTGGGACGGGGAAGCCAAGGCTCTAGGATGCCCTGTCCCTCAAGGCCAGCTAAACCAGAGGCTGGGACAGGAGAGGGAGCATGGAGAAGGTCATGCCTCAGAGATGGCCACAAACTTAGCACTGTCCTGCTAGAGAGAGAGAGAGGCCCACCTCACACACAACCTGCTCTGGCTTCAGTGGCTTTTCAGGCCCAGCCCAGGGCAGGGCAGCTGTGTAGCTGGAGATGCCACCTGGCCTAGAACAGACAGGGTGGTTGGGCAGGTCCTGCTCCCAGCCTCTGCATAAAATAAGCCTCTAGCCAGTTCCAAGTGCCAGGCCCCTGTTACAGCTCTTCCTTCTGTACCTCCTCTGTGACCTTACAGATCATAAGCAGCCATCTGCATAGCCGTCTGCAGGTGCTGTGCCCTTGGAGCTTCAGTACCAAGACAGGGGAGTGCCATCCCCTTAGGGGTGTGGACCACTGGAAAACTGCCAATCCTTGCTGGGCAGCAGGCCCCTCCCTCCATTTCTACCTCTACTATGCCAAAAGCCAGGCTTAGAGAGAGGCAGGAGGAGGAGGAACGGTCCAGGGAGCTCCCATCCAGAGGAATCTAACAGACAGGTTCTCAAAGGAAGGTCGGGCTGAGCTGCCTGCCTGCCAGTCCTGCCCACAGTCTGGCCATCCCTGCAGGGCATTGCCAGAGGAGGGGTTCTGGGTGCTGGACACTGCCCTACCTCCTGGAGTGAAACAGTCCCTCTGGTTTCTATCTCACTACCATTCCTACCATTCTCGGGGGGCCCTCTGCGGGGACAATCAATCCCTCCTCCATTCTAGGTCTCCCCAAGAAGGTTGAAACTGTGTTTCTGCTTACATGCAGAATACCTGACGTGCGCCGGCGGACATCTCAATGCTTTGTGTCCCAAGTGGTGTTCTTACAGCCCTTACTTGGGCAAACAGCACACCCAGCATGGGTCCCCAGCCAGGAGTTTGAGTCACCTGCTCTGCTCCACACTTCAGCAGCAGGCACACCCCGCCAGCCACCCTTTCTTCCTCTCTATCCTCTGGTCTGTTCCCTCCCTCTATCCCCCTGCCTCTACCCACTCTAAGAACTGGTTGGCTTGCATGCACTCCCCCTCCATCCCCAGCCTGGAGAACACAAATCTAATTTCACAATCAACCCACCAAGACATTTGGCTTCTGCAAAACCTAGGCTAGAAGTCAGTCAGGCAAAGAGACCCTCAGGAATCTAGCCTCCTCTCGAAGCCCCATTAGCCACCCAGAGGCCTTGGGCCAGCCACACCTGCCCTCTGGCCTACCTGCCTGCCACCTTCTGCTGCAGGCTCTCGCTCAGGCAGAGTGGGGCTTTGCCCAGCAAGTAGGAGCTGGGCATGGAAGATGGCTGCTTGCAGGAACAGTGGGAAAGAAGGTGGAAAGCAAACCCAGTAAATAGGAAGAAAACCCAAAGGACCTGGTTGGAGAGGTTACAGTCAATGGGGGGCGGGGCATGACCCTGCAAGGGCTCTCTGTGTCCTCCGGGCCTTGAGCTGGGAAGAAGCTAGCAACACAAGCACCTGCCTGCCTCCCCCCTCCTCTCCCTCGGGGGCTCATGCTCCCCACAATCCCCACCAGAGGCTGAACATGCAACAGGCCACTGGCATTTGACAGAAGGCCTGTCACATGCCAGGAGTTGGCTACACGTCCAGGAAATAGATGGGCAGAAAGTACTCATTACCCAGGCTCCTTCTCTAACTCACTCCCATCCTGGGGACAGCCTGTCAGCTGTCACCCCTGTCAGGAAGCACTCCCAACTTCCCCGGGTAGGGAAGAATGCTTCCGCAGCTCTCTCCTGCTCCCCCACCAGACTGAACTGGAAAGCAAGCTGGGCTTCTTGAATGCCGTGGGCACATGAGGGATGCCGACAGGCCTGAGGAGGAGGGCACAGGCCTGTCCTCAGGAGCAAGTGTCTTGTCATCAGTGGCCCCTCCTGTGCTGTTACCCAGGTCCTACTCACCCCTAGGAAGCCGTCTTTGCTCTTGGTCATGGTCTCCGTGAGTAGAGGCTGGAATCGGGCTTCTATGGTAAGAGTCTCCTCGCTGGGGTCATGGGGCAGCTCCTCCTCCTCGTAGCTGGCCACAGGAACTGACCCTATGGGACAGAGGTGTCTGGAGAGGCCGGCCCTTGGACCCCAAGCTTCACTTCTCTCAGGATGCCTATGACAAGGGAGCTAGTCTAGGGACAGAGCTGATAACTAAGTCACCATGCATGGGGTTCTATTTTCCCCACAGCCCAGGAGCACATGATGTCATTAGCAATTTCATTTCACAAATAAATGGAGATGACATCACTTCCCCATTGTCGCATACTAGGCAAGGGGTGGGGTGGGGGGGGAGTCAGGACTCAAAGCCAGGCCTGTGTCACTCTGGGTCCATGATCAGTTATGATCGTCTTCTGGATCTTAGGCTATTGTGAGGATGAAGTCAAGGGGATTTGCAAAAAGAAAAGCAAGATGTCATATTCTGAGGTCATCAGATGAGCAGGGTGGGCGGAGACTTGACCTGCTTCTCCCTGATCTTTTGACTGGCTTCGCCTCCCTTCCTGAGGAGTTTAGGGCTGGCCGATCTCGCAGCTCTCCCATAGGGAGATGCCAAGATCCTCATATTCTTCATGTGGATAGAGCCATGAGGCAGGTTAAAGGGAGAAAAGCCGACTTCCAAAACAATGGCAGAATAGTGGTCTAGGACAGAAGCATGCTAGCCCTGTCCTACAGACCCCCAAGGATGGACAAAGGTACAGAGACCACTTCTGGCACTTGGCGGCACTGGTGACTAGCCAAGCTGGATGGCGCACATCACAGACAGCTATCAATCAAAGTCATCCCAAGTACCCGGGCTGCTTGGCCACACTGCAGCCACTCAGAGCCCACCTCTGCCTACCGGGTGGAACCTTCAGGGGTTAGACTCACAAAACTGCCCTTTTCAGTAGCAGTCCCCAGCAGTCCCCTGTTCAGAAGATGGCTCAGCCAGACCGCTCTGCTCTGGGAGTAAAAGGGCCTGCCACATAAGCCTGACTTGACTTCTATTCCGGAAACATGTGCTACACCACAGAAACAGGAGGGGCTCTGCCCCAGTAGGGTGAATGGTAGAGACCGGCTTCCAAAGGTTGTGCTGTGGCACATGCATACACGCAATAATAATAAATATTTTTAGATGATTTTTGTTACATTAGACAGGGTTTCTCTGTGTAGCCCTGGCTGTCCTGGAACTCACCTGTAGACCAGGCTGGCCTTGAACACAGAGATCCACCTGCCTCTGCCTCCTGAGTGCAGAGATTAAAGGCGTGCGCCACCACTGCCCAGTTTAGTTGTTATTTCTTTATCTGTTAGGCAATGCTGTAAAACCTTGTTGTTATTTATTTGAGACAAACTCCAAGGCTGGTCTGCAACTTGGTTTGTAGATAGGGCTGGCTTTAAATTTGTGGTACAATTCCTTCTCTGGCTCCTATATACCGTCTTCTCTGGCCAGTGAAATTTTAAAACAGCAATATGGAAACATCAAAGGAAGAGAAGATCATGCAAGGTTATTATTAGTTTGCCTTTCATACTGAATGATTTTAGTGGTAACTGTTAAGAATAACTGGACCGCTGGGCGGTGACGGCATATGCCTTTAATTTCAGCACTCAGGAGGCAAAGGCTGGTACATCTCTGAGTTCAAGGCCAGCCTGGCCTACAGAGGGAGTCCAGGACAGCCAGAGCCACAAGAAAGAAAGCCTGTCTTCAAAAACAAAACAAAAACCAGAATAAGTGGGCCTTGATGGCCACAGCCTTTTCTGTTGGTGTAGACAGCGTGTCTCAAAAACAAAACAACGTAACCGATGCGGTGGTGCAGACCTATAATCCCAGCTACTTGGAAAGCTTAAGGCAGGAGAACCCAAAATTCAAGACTAGTCTGGACTCTAGAGTAAGCTTAAAGCCAGCTTGGACAACTTAGTGGGACTCTTTTCTATTTTAAAAGTAAAAGATGGGGCTGGAACAATGGCTCAGTGGTAGACACATTGGCTACTCTTCTAGGTTCAAATCCTAGCTCTGACATGGTGGCTCACAGCTGCCTGGAACTCTAGCTCCTGGGGGGATCTGATGCCCTCTTCTGGCCTCTGAGGGTACTTCACTCAAATGGTGCATATACACACACAGACATACACATAAAATAACCTTTTAAAGTTTACATTTTCACCTGACCATGCTCCTGTAGCAGTGACCACAGAACCCTGGGCCAGCAAGTGGCCATCCCCCACATACCTCCCTGAAACCTAGCAAGCTCTCGATGATTCTCTGGTGCACCTGCCCCTGAGAGTACTTGCTTTCTCCTTCCCCTGCCTCTTGCCCACTGACAGCTGGTGCCCTACTAGATGCCTAAGATCGTAAGTTTGAGAAATAGTAGATCGAATTGGGGACATTGAAGCAAGAGGCCTGGAAGTTAGACGCCTGCCTGGGCTTTACGGCTTAGTGAGACTCTGCCTCACAGGCTCGAGCCTGTGTCTCACTGGGGAAACATTTGAGTAACACAGCAAAGCTCTGTGTTCAGTCTCCACAACTCGGGGGAAGGGAAAGAGGGCAACGCAGTAGCTGGGAAGATGGCTCCCTCACAAACATGAGATCAGATTCCCCAGAACCTGTGTAAAAAGCCAGACATATACATATATGTATATGTATAGACATATACATATCATATACACCTGTAACCCCAGCCCCACAAGAGGGGAGCAGAAGGACCCCTGGCTGCTTGCTGGCCACCAGCCTGGCATCTGTGGAAGAGCTTCAGGCTAAGGAGAGACTCTGCCTCAAACAAACGGTGGAAGGCACCGGGGCACTGGCCCTCGAGGCTGTCCTCTGACTGTCACAGGCACACTGCACAGGAGCACAGAGCTCACCATGCACTGACACACGGCCTGGACGGGAGGGACAAGCACTTTATTATTCATTTATTCGAGACTCAGATTATCTCCCTCTTTATCGTAAGGAAATCGGCAATTGGCAGCTAGGAATTATACAACATAGGCTTTAGAGCAGTGGCAACAGCTGTGGCTCCTGTTTGTGACTATCTGTCTACTGGCCATTGCACCCAGCCTCTGAATCCTTAACCCTGTGAGCCAGGGCAGGGCCCTGTGATCAGGTGATCAGGTTTAGCCTGGCTCTCTGTCTTCTAGCCTGGAAAGTGGGAGAATCTGCCTGTGTCTTCATCGGTTGACATACAACTAACGGGTCCACGGCCCAGGCCTGAGAAAGGAGTAAAGGCTGCACCTCTTCCAAGTACTTCAAGATGTGGCCGGAGGGATGCTACTGGCACCACTCACAAACATAATTGAAATGGACTTGGGTACCAAGGCAACTCATATACCCACCAACCAGAAAGTGGTGAGGGGGGTGGGGTCAGGGCCCAGTTCCTTTTAGGCTTCCCTTGAGTGCCCAGCCTCTCTGGTACCTGTCAGTTTCTCCGCAATGGGCTTGAATTCCTCTGGACTGATGTACATATCCTGGTCAGTGTCCAGCGAGGAAAAGAGAAAGAGGCCATCTGTCCCCAGGACCTTCAATGCAGATTCCTGTTGGGGAGAACGGGGCTGAGCTGAGCATCGCCATGGGCCCCAAACTCCCCATCCCAGTCCCTGAGCAGGCAGCTGCTTCCTGATAGAGCAGAGCTGCCATCCTCTTCCAGAGTCCCCTCCACACTTGCCAGCCTCATTTGCTCAAATGTCACCTCCCAACAGTCCCAGAGTTCCTTGTCCCCCTTCCAGTGGCCGCTGGTCCCAGCTTCACTCTATGCCTTCGTCCATTGTCTACTCCGAGTTTCCTCCCTCCCCTCCCAAAGGCCTGGTCCTACTTTTTACCCGGTCCTGGCCATTGTCCCCTCCAGCCGCCCCAGTTCCCCCCTTCCCGGGTGCGCGTAGAGCTTTGCTCTGCGCCTCTTTCTGCAGCCACTGTCACCCTCCGGTCCCCTCCGACCTGCCGCGCGGCCGCCTGGGCGTCGGCGAGGAGCGCGCAGGCCCGGGCAGCAGCGACGGCGGCGACGGCGGCCAGCAGGGCTCCGAGCAGCGCCAGGGCGCGGGCGCGGCGGCGGGGAGGCGCGGGCTGCGCGCCGGGGTCCGGGCTGTGCGGGCTGCGCGCGGCGGGGCGGGCCCGGCCCATGGCGGCGGCTCCCGGGCTCCCGGCGGCTGCGGGGACGGAGATCGCGAGGCGCGGGGCGCGGGGCGGGGCGGAGCCGGGAGGGAGGGCGTCAGCAGGGCGGACTGCCGGCCCATGGCTGCCCCGGGGAAGAGGGAGGCCCCAGGGCACGGCGCCTGCTCAGCGGGTCCACAGGCCCTCAACCTCACCTCTTCCAAAACAAATAAAATATATTTATAATATAATGATGATGATGATGATGATGATGATGATGATGATGATGATGATGATGATGATAAATTCTTTTAGACATCCTTTCACTCTGTAGCTCAGGCTAGCCTGGAACTCGCTGTGTTGTCCAAGCTGGCCCTGAACTTGCGATGATCCTTCTGTCATTTGTCTTCTGAGCCTTCGTATATGATTACCCTCAACCCTGCGATGCACAGGCTCTTTCCCTTTCTCCCTCCTTTTCATCCAAAGTTCAGTTAGTTTTGCAAGGGGTGTGTGTGGGGGGGGGGGGTGTTAGGGTTCAAAACGACTCCTGCGGCCTGGGGAGGGCACAGTGGGTTAATATAGAAGCTTGTCCCCAGCACCCATGTTAAAAAGCCAGCTGTGCCCATCCACACGTCTATTTGTTACGTAGGAAGGCTGAGATAGAAGACCCCTGGGACTTGTCGGCCAGCTAGCCTAGTCATACAGGCGAGCTCCGGGTTCTGTGAGAGACCTTGTTTCAAAAAATACGTTGGAGAGCTGGGCGGTGGTGGCTCACGCCTTTAATCCCAGCACTTGGGAAGCAGAGGTAGGCGGATTTCTGAGTTCGAGGCTAGCCTGGTCTACAGAGTGAGTTCTAGGACAGCCAAGGCTATACAGAGAAACCCTGTCTCAAAAAACCAAATAAAAAAAAATAAAATAAGTTGGCGAATGATAGAGAAAGAGACCTAACATCGCCACAATACACACACACATACACACATATGTATACATACATACACATATACATACATACACACATGACATGCATATATATATACACATACACATATTTATACACAGATACACATAGATACACACACAGATATATGTATATATATGTATATACATATATACACACACATAGGCACAGACACACATACATACGTATAATACACATACATAATAATACACATATATACACATACATGTACACACACATAGACTCACACACATACACATATATGCACACACATATACACATGCATATACTCACACATGTACATACACATACATACACACACACACACACACACACACACACTCAAAGAACTAGGTCCCCCCAAATTCACTTTATAACACCAGAACAGAACATGCTGAGCCGGTTTTACACATAAGATTGAAGCCGGTGATCAGTAGTCTCCAGTGACGGCTGGACTGGGCCTGTCCTCTGCAGAAACCACAGAAGCTGCCACCTCCCCTTCATGGTCCAGCTGAAGGGCCCTTCTTCAGATTGCTCTTGATCACACACAGGCGTGAGCACTGAGACCTTCCCAGTCCCGGGCCAAGGTTCCCCTTGGTATGGAGAGTCCCAGAGGCCCCTCTGGAGTTCACGGAGACAGCCATAGCTGCTGGGCCTGCACCCCCAGTGGCTGCCAGCTACATCTGCATCTTATTTCTGGAGAACACTGGGCATGCTTGGGGAAGGAATTAGGCAAGGAAAGGATGCAACCAGAGGAAATGTTTTCCTCTCGTCCATCCCCAGGGACCTACTTCCTGCCAGGCTTTCTTTTCTAAGGCCCCAAGGTGACTGCTCTTTCCCAGAGGCCAGCGGCTGTGCAGTTCTAGAGTTCAGTCTACAGGAAAGATGTGGAACCTTTGGAGACCACCATCAAGTCCCGTGCACTAGCGCCCCCTAGTGTGCACCAGATGGGAATTGGCTGGCTTAAAATGTTGCCTTATTTTGTTCCCAGCCACCTAGACAAGTTAAGTTTGCTGTTAGTCAGTTAGTTGGTTAGTTAGTTAGTTAGTTCGTTCGTTTGTTTTGGGTTTTTCCGGTCTTTGGTTTTTTGAAATATGGTCTCTCTGTGTAGCCCTGGCTGTCCTGGAACTTGCTTTGTAAACCAGGCTGACCTTGAACTCATAGAGATCTGCCTGCTTCTGCCTCCCAAAGTTGTTTGTTTGATTGGGTTTTTTGTTTTTCTTTTTAAGATTTATTTATTTTATGTATGTGAATACACTGTCACTGTCCTTAGACACACCAGAAGAGGGCACCAGATCCCATTACAGAACAGATGGTTGTAAGTCACCACGTGGTTGCTGGGAATTGAACTCAGGACCTCTGGAGGAGAAGTCAGTCTTCTTAACCGCTGAGCCATCTCTCCAGCCCCATCTGCCTGTTTCTTATTGAACTCTGTTGTGGGGATGCAGAGATGGCCCAACAGTGGCTGCACGGCCATGAGGATTGTTGTGGGGGTGAAGAGATGGCCCAGCAGTGGCTGCACGGCCATAAGGACCCAAGTTCAGATCTCCAGCACTCATATAAATAAGTCAGTGCAGGCCCATCAGTGCTGGGTAGCTGCAGGCAGAGGTGGGGGGAAGGGGTTAGAGGGGTGGTTGTAGGAGTGTCCCCAGAGCTCATAAGCCAGCAAGTCTAGATGATTGGTGACCTCCAGGGTTCAGTGAGGCCTTGAGACACAGGATGGTGAGCATGGCTTGACTTTGCTGCTATTTTGTAGTACTTTGGTCACCAGCTGTTACTGCACCATGAAGACAGGGCTTTGTCTTTTCTCAGGGCCTTCCAGAGGTGGGCCTCCACAGTGCCCACTGGATAGTGTGGTGGTTTGAATATACTTGGCCCATGGACTGGCACTATTGTTGGAGGAAGTGTGTCACTGTGGGGGTGGGCAAAGAGACCCTCCTCCTAACCACAGAGGATCCAGTCTTCTCCTAGCTGCCTTAGAAACAAGAGGTAGAACTCTAAGCAACTCCAGCCTTATGTCTGCCTGGACACTACCATGCTTCTGCCCTGATGATAATGGACTGAACCTCTGGCCCTGTAAGTCAGCCCCAATTAAATGTTGTTCTTTATAAGAGTGGCCTTGGTCATGGTGTCTGTTCACAGCAGTAAAACCCTAACTAAGACAGATAGGTAGCTCCCAGGGACATTCCAGGACTGTGGGCCTGGCCTAGTTTTGTCCTGTGCTCTGACTACACATCCCCAGAGGATGAGGAGGACCTGACATCTGGTGTTGATGTCCCAAGTTCCTAACTGTACCACTTCCAAGTCATTATAGCTAATGTTTGGGGACACCCTACATAAAACAGATGCCATTAGAAAACCAAATTCTGTTCTGTGCGGAAGCACAGCTCACAGAGTGCAGAGCAGGTTAGGGGAGGGAAGATGGATGAGCCCGGTCCCCAGAAAACAAAGAGAGGAGGTGGCTTTGCCAGGCTTCTTTTATTTATCACACTGGGGCTTTGTTAAAGGTATAGATTTCATGCTAATGTCTGCTGCCCAGGCAGGGTGGGGGGTGGGAATGAGGGGTACAGAAGGGACATGAGGGTGGAGTGGGCCTAACTTGGCTGGGTTACTTTAGGCAAGGGAGCGGGGTGGGGTCAGGGGAGGTTCTGTCTTAGTCCTGGCTTGCCTTTCTGTGATTCCTCCGTGTTTATGTCTGTCTCTCTCTGTGTGAGTGTCTTTCTTTCTCTGCGACACACACACAGGCAGACAGACAGACACACACAGACACACAGACACACAGACACACAGACACTCAGACACATACACACACACAGACACACACACACAGACACATACACACACACAGACACACACAGACACACACACATACACACACAGATACATACACACACAGACACACACACAGACACAGACACACACACAGACACACACACACACACACACACACACACACACACACACACACATACACACACACGCTATCCTCCAGTAACTTCCTGTTCCCCAACTGTTTGGTGGGCTAGCCCTGAAGAGACAGTAGCTCCTGCAGAGGGCGCTGCAGCTCCCGCCTTCTTTCCCCCACAGCAAGTCCAGGAGCTCCATCTGATCACCCTTTTCTATGTCTGGGACCCGGGAAAGGGAAGCTTTTAGTCAAATTCCACCTCCGTCTTCTTGGCAGCCAGTGATGAGACCGCCATATGGGAGAAGAGCGTCATTTTGGGAAACTGGCTCTTCTGGGGCCAAGGCAAGAATAACCCAAGCATACCTGGGCCTCTGAATTAAGGACCTACTGTGTGCCAGAAGGTGCCCTGTATCCCAGAACACAGTAGGGAGGAAGAGGTGTTCCTGTGTCAGAGTAGATTGTTCTGCAGGAGACTTGCTGACATACATAGCAAGGTAACTTCAGATAATGGTCACCCTGACAGAGCAAGTGAAGTAAGGCGTGGGGACCGTGACGCTGGCACCACCTCAGCTGACAGGTGGCATTGACACGGCAGCCTGAGCGGGAGGAATCAGTCAGCTGTGGGGAAAACCATCCAGTCAAAGGGAAAAGTGAATGTGAAGGCCCTGAGAGTGATTGTGGGATGTGTTCAAGACCAAAGAGGGGGCCTGAGAGGTGGCTCAGTGGTGAGAACATTAGCTTCCCTTACAAGGGATCTGGGTTCGATTCCCAGCAACCACACAGCGGCCCAGCAACATCTGTAACTTTTAGTTCCAGGAGATCTGATGACTCCTTCTGGCTTCTGTGGGCTCTTATGTGCACAGATGCACAAATGCAGGTGAAACAACTATGCGTATGACATATAGATAAATAAACAAAAAAATAAATAAAGAAAGAAGGCAGGGTGACTGACAGAGAGAGCAGCAGCAGATGGAGTTGGTGACAGTCAGGGACATCAGGGCTCCGGCAGGCCATGGCCATACGTTTTATTCCAGGCATGATATATAATCTCCTGCCCTGCCCCCAAGACAGGCTCTCTCATCTCCTAAGCTGGTCTCTAACTTGTTATATGGCTGAGGATGTCCTTGAACTCACTCCCGGTCCTCCTGACCCTCCTGAGTGCTGTAGTTACAGTGTGCACCACAGGGCCAAAAGGAACTTGTTATTCTCTCTTGCAATAGGATCTCCTTCTGTAGACCAGGCTGGCCTGTGACTCTTGAGACTCTCCTGAGAACTGTAAACTGTGTACACTGTGGTGGCCTGCTGTGACTTTAAAAACACAGAACACAACACACTCACCCTTCTCCTAGTCAACAGAGCAGAAACCCATGGAATGTTGTAACAGCTTAGTTAAGCCTTGGGCAAAGTAGCCAGATGCAGAGACCACAGATGTGAGGGCTCGTTAAGGAGAAGAGTCCTGAGGGGGCAGATCCATGGAGATGGAATGGAGGAGGGGTTGCTATGGCCTGGGGTGGGAGGATGTTTGTGACTCCTAATGGGGACAGTTTTGGTTTTTTTTTTTTCTAAAATTAGCTGAGGGTGATGACAGAATGACTATAAATATACCAAAAATATTAATTATGTACAGCAAATGGATACATCTCATGGCATATAGATGGTATCTCGACAAAATTACTTGGGATTTTTTTTTGAAAGAGAGAGAGAGAGAGAGATCTTAGGTGTCTCTAGATGACCTCGATATGAGGCTGGGGATGTCCTTGAATTTATGACCCTTTGACTTCCATTTTCTGAGTGTCAGGATCACAAGCATGCATCACCATACCGTGTGTGTGTGTGTGTGTGTGTGTGTGTGTGTGTGTGTGTGTGTAAAATTTCTTTAAGGGAACCATTCTAATTAGAATGGAAAGATGGGGTACAAAGGCTGGAGCTGTCCCTTTGGCAGTGACATCACCTGGGCTGAGCCAGGACAGCTGTGTAGGAGAGAGGCAAGGAATGTTCTAGAATCAGAGCCGGCACTTGCTGGTGTGTTGGAGGGAGAGAGGGAAAGCAATGTGGCTCTGAGTTCTGACTGTGATCTCTGGCTCGTTGGCTGATGATGGACATCCTGAGACAGAAATCTGGTGCGGTCCAGTCTGTCAGGCTGGTTCACACTGTTAGTGTGTGTGTGTGGGTCACCTTTCTGTGTGACTGTGGGCCACAGGGAAATGGATCCTGGGCTACTAATTCCAAACTGCCTGTGATGGCATCTAAAAGCCTCAAGACCCAGTAAGGTCATCCGAGGAGGCTGCGGAGATAAGGTCCTTGGCTTGTGTGGATTCAGACGCCACCGTGGCTCGGGGTGACAAGTGACTTCAGCTGGATTCACCAGCACAGACAGCACTGGACTGTGATTAGCTAGAAAGGACGCCTGTACTGGGGGCCTGGATGATCTTGGCACAGCTCCCGTGGTGTCCAGGCACAAGGAGGGGTTTGGAAAGGTTTGTTTTCTGAGGTTTCTGTGTGACTCCTCAAAGAAAAGTAGCAGATGCCCAGAGATGTCCCAGGTGGATATTGTTTCTATAGCCTAGTGGGGACAGAGAATCTGGCTTAGCTGGACTTCACCACACACCAGCTTCTGGGCCCTTTCACTAAACCAGTGACCCAGTCACACCCCTAGCTGGTGGTGGGTATCAGTGGGCAGAGTTGAGGACCAGCTGGGTTTTCCTGGTGAGAGTTTTGGAGTGTTGAGCATTGAATTGCCTGATCCGAAAGTTTTTCTCTGCGTAACCCCCCCCCCCCCCCCCCCCCCCCCCCCCCCCCCCCCCCCCCGCCCCAACTCCCAACTGCCATCTAGGACCAGGAGAGACAGGAAAATGGAGAGAGCTGAGAGTTCAGCACAAGCTGCTAACATCAGTTTGACATCTTCCATTAGTTAAAGTCAGATGGGCCACTGGTTCGAGGCTCACTGTCCCAGATTCTGCGTTACAACATATGGGGGGGGCATCATGGCTCTGTTGAGTCAGAGGTAGGGAGTTCAAGGCCAGCCTGGGCTACATGAGACTCTGTTTCAGAAACTAATAAAACCCAACTGTCCTCAGTCAGTGAGTGGAATGTGAACTGTCTAGACTTGGGGTGGCCATGAAGCATGTGGGGAATGGGGGGCAGGGGGGAGGGGATGGACACCAGCAGCCCCTGGGAACAGATGTTTGGCCTGAGCCAACTTACAGTTCTGCAGGTGAGGTGTTAGCTTTTCTTGAGTCTCTTCCCTCCCAAAGCAGCAGGAAGAACCTAGAACCGGAATGAATGAGGCCTCCCTCAGCCCCTAGGGGGAGGGGTCTCCAGGTTGGTGCTTTCTCTCCCTGGCAGCCCCTGCCTGGTCGCCTCCACCTGACTTCAGCTGGAGCCCCTGGTTGCTAGCAAGTCATCATTCCAGTTTTCCAGTTTCAACCAACTCGGGGCTAATGGCTGACGCTTGTTCAATGAGAATAGCAGAAAAGCATTTGGATTTATTGCTCGGAGAGTTTGTTCCGTCTCCTGGGTCTGTTTCATGCTGTTTTCTCTAAGTTTCAAAGCATTGTGTTTAAAAAAGGAGAACTTCCTCCGATGGCAGTGTTTGCCTCACATTTAAGGGGGGGGGTGTTTCTGTAGTTTACAAAAGTGTTGGTTGGCATAGTAACAATAACAACCTTTACAGATGTGAATGGTACTCCACAGGGTGCGCTCACCCTGTGGAATCCCAGTGTTTCTGCCAACTGAGAAGCTGGGCTCAGAGAGGTTAGGGGGTTGCCCGAGGTCACACAGCTCAGGGCAGGGCACAGCTGACCATAGGTCCACCTGGCTTCAGAGAATGGGCTGGCCCTCTGGTAAGGTGACTCTGTCCTCTCTCAGCTTGACCCTGACCTACCTCAGCCATCTGCAGACAAACTGTGAGCAAGAAAAAGACAAAATGGGACAAAACCCAGGGGTATGCTCAGCAGTTGAAGGAGAAATCAGTATAAAAATAACCACTTGTGTACCGGGGGACACTTGCAATCCCAAACAGAACATTTTGTGCTAGAATCATTTTTTGCGGCAGAGCTGAGCCTGAGGGTCTGGCAGGGTCTGAGGAGGACACTTGCTTTCAAAGTTCTAATTCTGTGCCGGCTAAATAGCAGCTTGCAACCACATGTGGCTGTTTAAATTGAAATGAAAAACATTAAAATTGTACTTTTGTTGTGCCTGGCACCATGCTTTAGCTCCGAGGCACGTGGCCAAGCCTGGGCCACAGAACCTCAGGAAATCCCTCCGGCCAGCCCTTCAGCTGCCAGCTGCCTGCTCCTGTCTCCCCTGCTGTCTGTTCTGAGGTGATATCATGAGGCGCATCTGTTTTGATATAGATCCTGCCTACAGCTCAGGCACCTATAGATGGCACTGCAATAATTGTCCCTGAACCGGCTCCTAGAGCACCTGAAACTTCAGGGGTATAAAGGGCAATGAAGGGGTGACCCCAGACCAGAGCCTGGCTGCTCAGAGTCCATAATAACCTGTGTGTGTGTGTGTGTGTGTGTGTGTGTGTGTGTGTGTGTGTATACATGGAGGTCAGAGGTCAACGTAGGGCATCTCCCTCAGCTGCACTCAACCTTCTGAGACAGGTTTTTACATGGGTTCTGGGGATTTGAACTCAGGTACCCCAGTTTGGGAGGCAGGCACTGTATCCATTGAGCGGCCTCCCCAGCTGTCCATGGGTGCTCCCTGTGCACATTTAGTTTGAGAAGCTCGGATTTAGGAGGTTCCTAGGGAACCGAGCGCGCTTCCAGCCGAACAGCCACAGAGCTCTGACCCTGGCAGGTAGTGAGTAGGAAAGCTGAGTCACACAGACCCACAGACGGGTGCCAGGAAAGACCCTACAAGGACAGCTATGACCTCATCTCATACCGAGGGTCACCTCCCAGGTGTGAGGGAAGATACTGGGGACAGAACCCAGGGCCTGGCTCAAGCCAGGAGAGTGCCATTGATCTGCACTTCTAGCCAGAGAACCCCATCTTGGCCTCAAGGTGTTCCCTGGGGGTCTCCAGTTTTTCTTTGTGTGTGTGTGTGTGTGTGTGTGTGTGTGTGTGTGTGTGTGCACATGCCCATATGAGCACGCACACACACCCACATGGGGCTATGTGTATGAATGCCAGAGGTTACGTTGAGTGTCTTCCTGTATTACTCCCTACCACTAAAACAATTCTTTTATTCTGCCTGTGTGTGGGTTCAGCCATGTGTGAGTGCAGGTGACCAGATGAGGCCACTGGGTTATGTGGAGCTAGAGTCACAGGCGGTTGGGAAGCGGCAACACAGGTGCCGATAATCAAACCTGAGTCCTGGGTAAGAGCAGTGCTAGCCCTCAACCCTGAGCCATGGCTCCAGCCTCCACTCTACCATATATTTGAGGCAGGGTCTCTCCCTGAATCTCACTAATTTGATTAGACAGGTTAGCCAGTGAGCTCTGGAGATCGGCTGGTTCTCCTCCCCAGCTCTGGGATTGCAGACAAGTGCCATCCAGTGCGGGGGTGGGGGGGGGGGGGGGGGGGGGGGGGGGGGGGGGGTGGGGGGAGGAGAGCCTACCTGGGTACGCTGATATGTGGGATTTGAACTCAGGTCCTCAGGATCGTGCACAAGCACTTTACCAGTTCAGCCATCTCCCCAGCCACCAGCTTTGGTTCCTGTACCCCCAGCACATCTGAACACACGCACACTGTTTGAAGAAAGTGCCTGGCCAGACTGTGCTCTCGGTTTTCCATGATGCTTCAGGGCTCAGGGCCTGGGCAGGCATTGAGCTGTTTGGGAGGTGAAGCTGGGTTGAAGCTGCAGGCGGCTATAGGGAAGGGTAGCCTAAGGCCTGCCATAGGCCCTCTCCTGCCTCAGGGATCTGAGTCACCCCCAGTGCCTGTCTGTTCTCAGCTGCCTCAGGCCTTCCTTATTTTTATCCCTGGTGTGGTATTCTGTGCTGAGAGGATTCTGTTCCCCACCTGCACCCTCCTGGAGGATGGATGATAAAATAGCCATTTTTACAAGTTGCTCCCAGCAGAAAGACAAAGGACAAGGATGTGACATGGGCCCAGCGGGGAGCCTGGGGACTTTAGAGGGAGAGACAATCTAGCTGACACCACCCAGGGAAGAGCTGGGCATGTTGGGAAGAGGAGAGGCCAGGGTGCTCGTCATAACTCTTTACCATTCTGGAAAAAGCCTGGCAAATGGGACCACCCAGCTCAGGGCCCTGTATATAGGTAGTGAACCACTATTGTGTTCCACGAACATCTGATACTCAGGCCTTGGTGGATGCGCCAATCAAGATGGTTCTCCACCCTTGACCATGGGCCATAGTCTGGCACTAGGCTAAGCCCAGCGAAACTAAGACAGAGCAGAATCTGGGTACTTTGGACTCAGCCATCCTATAGGGGATATGTAAGTCCACCCCTGGTTCTTGTAGGAACCCTGGCCACCAAATCCTCTCTTTATTGTCTTTTTTTTTTTTTAAATAATTTGTGTATATGTGTCTCCATGACAGTCTGCTTTGACTGTATGTGTGCGCACGCGCACGCGTGTGTACACGTGTGCGTGCCTGCAGAAGCCAGAAGTTGCCAGATCTGCCAGAGCTGGAGTCACAGGTGGCTATGAGCTGCCTGACATGGGTGCCAGGGATCCAAACTGAGTCTCTCTTTGAGAGCAGTGTCACTTCCTTAACCACTGAGCCATCTCTCCAGTTCTCTTCTTTTAGAGGTCTAGCTGTTCCCTTGTGTTGGTATCAGGAACCAGCTTTGTGGCTGCAAGTCACTTCCGAATCCAGCGATGATGGTGACATCACCCATAGGCATCAGGGACCCACGCATCTGTTGCCATGGCAATCCCCATACATTCCCAGCGTCCATTTGGTTTACCTCCCACGTTTACCTGCGAGCAGTTATGTCACAGACCCCCTTGAGCTTCACTCTGTCTTTTCTCCCTTCGTCTCCATCGCCCCCTTTTGTTCCTCTCTCACAACAAACCTCTCTTCATGTGGAACTGCACTGGCCTGGTGTAGTCTGTCTGTCCTGCCGCAAGCTGAGATTCCAACACAACACCTTGTTCCCAAGAGTCCAGAAGCCGCTCAGCAGCAGTTCAACACAGGCTCTTGTTGTCGTTAAGGTTATAACTAAGACTCCCCAAAGACACAGACCCAAATAAGGGCATTAGATACACACAGCACAAGACGGCGCATGGTTGGAAGACTATACAGCCAGGAAGAGTGCTGACATACGTGTATTTTTTTTTTTGACAGGGAAAGATGTTCACAATATATACTTAAGTGCAAAAGCAGGTTATAATAAAACAGTATGCATAGGCTGACACCATGTTTGCAAAATATAGTTTCTATATATTCATAGAAAAAGGTCTAGAAGAAAATATAACAGTATTCCTTTTGGAGAGTAGGAGGTAACCATATTTACTATGTTTGTGCTGCGAGTGCCTCTTTTCCTTTGATGTGTGTCCTAGGGATAACAGGAGACACCATTCTGTGACACCTGACCAAAGTGTGTGACCGATGCTCTGAGGGCCGGGGTTCCTGCTACGGGCACAGTGCTGCTCAGGAGAAGCTGGGCTGTCTGAGCCTCCAGAACAAGGAGGCTGTGGATCCTGGACCACAGGGTATCAGGAGCATCTTGCTGGTTCTCATAGCAACCTCAGCAGGTGGAATTTCTGCTGATGGAAAAGAACCCAGAGAGGTGAGGTGACTAGTCTTGGCTCACACAGTGGGTGGTGGGGAGGTCACCAGGCCTGGAACCAGTTGATGGCCAGTTGACAAGCACAGTCTAACGAAGGGTCTGGGAAAGTCAACAATACCCAGGACCTCAGCTGTGCCCAGGCAGCCAGTGGGTCTGCTGGAAGGGAAAGCCTGGCACTTCAGTGGAGGGACCGGGCCTCCTTGCCATGCAGATGGCTTCTGGGTTTACAGGAAGATGACACAGAGAGTGACAAGGGGGTCTCGGTTAGAAGATGTCACCGTACTATGTCCTTGTCTACACACAGCTCCTACTTCGCTTGGGTCTTCGCTTTAAAGTCCTTATTGTCCCTAACCTCCAGCCAGGCCCTGGCTATTGTTGGCTCAGCCTCATGTGTCCTTGTTGGTATTTTTAATGGTTTATAGTCTTCCAGTGATGTAGGGACACCATATATGATCTGAGTGCCCGGACTGCAGGATGGAGACCGTGGGGGTTCATCAAGCACTGCTGATTGAGAGCAGATGAACAAAGGACCAGGGTAGCCAGGAGATCCCAGCGGTAAGGCTTACTTCTGTCTCTTTTCTGGCTGTGTGACCTCAGGCAAACAGAGTCACCTCCCTAGGTTTCTCCCAATTCTCCATCGGAATATGTGTACCCAACTCTACCCAAAGGGCTGGCCTCGAATTTCTTGGATTTACTAGGGCCAACTGAAGGGAGACAGAGAGGCTGGACTGGTTTACTAAATCATACCTCAGCTCGGCTGGCAGCTGGTGATTGCTTCTGGTGACACTGTTGGAATATTTTTTTCCCAGAAGCCACTGGTGGCCAATGAGTCCAGTCTTCTTTCTTATTCAATGAACTCCTTTATTCTGTTTCACATATTGTTCCATCACAGTAATGAAAATAGCATTAGTGATTTGTAACATTTGGGACCAAAGCAAAGGGGGGGCGGCTCCTCAGATGACAGGGTAGATGACATGAAGTCAAACAGAGTCAACGTCGGGTGACAGGCATTAAAAGCAGACGGGTCAACAGACTGTGTGTGTAAAGACACTTAAGGTCTCCTTGAGTTAGGTAACGTCGCTTTAGAAGGTACATGATTTTGAAAATTATATTTGTCATAAAACTCAAACGGGGAGAAAAAAAATAAAATCCAGCAAAACTGAGCTCTCTAAACCAAAAAAGGAAACAGAATCAAACACATGAGACGGATATGCAAACCTCCAGTCCTTTGGCCCAGGGACAGCAAGTGTGGGGACACAGAAATTCCCCCATAGAAAGGAACGTGTGGGTGCCAGGGACCACAGCCCGGACGCCCATGCTGGTACATCACCAGCTCCTGTCTCCTCACAGAGGAAAAGAAGTCGCCTGTCCGACACATCCGTCCAGGGTCTGCCCACAGTGAGCCTTCCGTCCCCAGTGCCTCTGAGAACGGTCCCGGATCCCAAGAAAGTAGAGGCGTCCCTGAGACACGGGCATGGTGACAGTGGTCAGTGGCGGTGCCCAGCCATGCTGGAGCTGTCCGAGCGGTTGACAGGCAGCGGGTGAGCCTCGGTGTTGAACACCCAGTCTTCTAGTGACAGCACGTTATCTTCAGAGAACAGAAGATAGAGGTATCTGTGTGGCAGGGCAGGGATGGAGAGAGCCGTTAGTGTGGGGGAGGGGCCCCTGCCGGTGCTGGTCCTGAGGAGACACACGGATGCTGAGCTGGAGGCCCAGAAGACCTGTTTAATGCTGGCCAACACCCACTGCTTCATTCGCCAGATTGCTCTGTGAGCCCTGTGAACTTCAGAGCCTGGACTTGCTCTTGGTCTGGTGGCCCAGGGTCTGCACCTGCCCAAAGGGTTACTAGGCTCCCAAGCTGAGGTTAAATTCCTACAGGGCAGTGACACGGCTGGGCTCTGGGAACGCTCGCCTCTGGTGTGGGAACTTACTAGGAGGGACCACCAGAGCAAGACACAGTTCAGGGCTCCAAGCTGGGCTGCAGAGATTATGGGGGACAGGCCTAACAGTATTCAGCATCAGTGTCACATGGCAGAGGCGTGTGACTTAATTTTGAAATGAAGAGTGGCAAAGGGGTTGGGGAAATTCTCGCTGTGGTCAGCGTTGGTGATCTTGGGAAGAATTAGACCTGACCAGAGCTCAGCTTGCTGTGAAGCCCTGGGGACCCTGAGCCTCTGTCCCCATACGGGCTCGCTGCCTGTGACTCCTGAGCGGTGGCTCTGACTCAGGAAGAGCTGTACTCACTTCAATGTCTCAGCCAGGAAGAAGCTCTGTTGCCTGTTGTCGTGGTTGGGGTTACTGCTGTACACGTCCTGGATCCCCGAGAACCCAGATTCTGTCCGGCAGTGTTTCTCCAGAGCCTGGAAGAAGGAAGCAGCCTTAGTGTGGAGAAGGAGACACTCTGGTGGCTGGATCTCAACAACACACAGGTCCCAACCCTTGACCGGCAACGTGGGGGTCCAGCTACACCCTCCCCAGGATCAGCCTGCCCACACCGCCTTCACTCGCTCGCTCGGAGAACTCAGCCTTGATGCTTTCCTAGGTAACTGAGCAACTCTCTGGTCTGGGTCTAGCCCAGGCTTCTCCACTTCCAGGGACCTGGGTGACCAGGTGACCAACACCTTCACCGCAGAGGTGATGATGTCAAGGACGGTTGTTGGCAATCTGCAGGGGCCGCTGGGACCCAGAGAGCAGACTCAGAAGCCTTCAGGCTTGCTGTTGCTTCTCTCTACGTTTTACATGGCCCCCTTTCTGCTCTGTGGATGAACATAAGCACAAAACATTTGGCCTTGAAGGTCAGAACCAGGGCCGCAGGAAAGCAAGGCCCTGGATGAGTCCTACTAGTCCTAAATGTACGCAGCCTCCCACCTGGAATGTGTGCTGCAGGATAACCTGTCTCCAAAGCAGGTGACCCTTGCTGCCATGGGCACAAGGGCTTGTGGGAAGAGAGATAAAGGACCTATCACGGAATTTTCTGGAAACACTACTCTTATCTTTTCCATTTATCCCTGTGGTACTTTAAATAAGAATGGCCCCACAGACTCATCTATTTGAATGCTTAGGGAATGGAACTCCTTGAGAAGGATAAGAAGGTGTGGCCTTGGAGTGGGTGTGGCCTTGTTGGAGTGGGTGTGGCCATGTTGGAGGACATGTATCACTGGAGGTAGGCTTTGAGGTTTCAGTCTATCCCAGGCTCAGTCTCTGTCTCTCTCTCTGCCTGTGGATCAGGATATAACTCTCACTACGTCTCTAGTATCATGCCTGCTGCCAAGCTCCCTGCCTTGATGATAATGGACTAAATCTCTGAAACTGTAAGGAAGCCCTCAATTAGGTGCTTTCTCTTATAAGAGTTGCCTTGGTCATGGTGTCTCTTCATAATAGAACCAGTGACTAAGACACCCTAGGAAGGCCAGGTTTCTAACTAGTGCTTGGGACAGAGGGAAGACCATGGGGGATTAGAGGGTTGCTCTGACTGTCTCCCCGTAGTTCCTGAGCCAGAGGCTTACTTTCCAGGGCCAGCCTCTAACCCACACTTACCATCACCACCTCCCAGCCCCACTCCCTGTAGATTGGATCGTGTGTCTGCCGCCACAGGTACATGTAGCTCTCCACCACCTCAGGTCGCAGGATGTAGTAGCTCTCGCTCAGCTGTGTGGCCACCGCCTCTCGGCCAGAGTTGAACCAGAAGGCCTCAGGCCCCAGCTTGGTGTCTGTGGGACAGATCAATAACCAATCAGAACCCCCACTTCCTACTTCTCTGGACCCTGTCTAGAATAGACCTGGATGGGCGTGGCAGAGGGCTGAGCTAGGGTAGACCTGTCAGTTGCCCCTGGGGGCTATACCAAGCTATACACAGCCTCCACAGCAAATTCATCTAAGCTTAAAGAATATAGCTATTTAGCTGGGTGTGGTGTGCACACCTTTAACCCCAGCACTCGGGAGGCAGAAGCAGGAGGATTTCTAATTTTGAGGCTAGCCTGATCTACAGAATGGGTTATAGGCAAACTAGGGCTATATTTTGAGACCCGTTTCAACCCTTCCCCCTAAAAAAGTTGGAGTAGTAGGACTTACCAGAACCTTTATTATGCTAATGTGCTACCAGTCCCTCCCCCAATCCCACCCTCTGCCACCTGAGACACTGAGTGGCCTCTACTGGAGGACTGATGTTGGCTGGTTTTTATCAACTTGACATGAATCTAGACATATCTGGGAAGAGGGGATTTTTAAAAAAGATTATTTATTTTATATATCTGAGTGCTCTATGTACATCTGCAGGCCAGAAGAGGGCATCGGATCCCATCACAGATGGTTGTGAGCCACCATGTGGTTGCTGGGAATTGAACTCAGGACCTCTGGAAGAGCAGTCAGTGCTCTTAACCACTGAGCCATCTTGCCAGCCCCTCACCCTCAGAAGAAGATATCTTAATTGAGAAACTGACTGTAAGACTGGCCCGGAGGCAAGTCTGTGGGTATTATGTTAACTGATCATTGAGGCAGGAGGGCCTAGCCCAACAGAGGAAGCGCCACCCTTGGTCCTGATGCTATAAGGAGGCAGGCTGAGCAAGTCATAGGAGCAAGTCAGTAAGCAGCACGCCTCCATGGCCTCTGCTTCAGTTCCTGCCTCCAGGTTCCTGTCTTGAGTTCCTGCCCTGATTTCAATCAGTGATGCTAACTCAGACAGGAGCCTGGGAAAGCACCTGCCTAGGCCTGCTTTGCCTTCATGGGGTCTAGGTTTTGTGTGTGAGCAGTTTGCTGCCATTTTGTTCTCCATAGGACCAAAATTGCAGAGAAGAGAACAGCCAGCTGGGCGTGGTGGCACATGGCCTTTAATCCCAGTACTTGGGAGGCAGGCTCATCTCTGTGAGTTTGATGCCAGCCTGGACTATAAAACCAAAAAAAAAAAAAAAAAAAAAAAAAAGCCCAGCTGCCATTTGTGATTTCCAGGGCCCTGTTGGGTGCTTTACATGACCACAGTCCTTAATTTTTTTCCCTCTTTTTTTGCAAAGGGCACTCATTCTTCCATATGGAAACAGGATCAGGGAGGCCAAGCATTTTATCCAAGGCCACCAGCATGTCAGGGCTGAGCTAGGTTGTGCCTCTCCTGCCTGCACACCTATCCAGGCCACCTGAGCACTGGCTCTCGTCCTGGGTATGTCCTTATTCCTGCTTGGCCTTGGCACTCAGGAGGCCCCAGGGTAGGGGATTCCCTCTAGAGCCTGTTGGCAGTTTGGAGATGTATCTTCTTAGGAGTCACTGGACGCAGTTCCTTTGCCCCTCACCCCGCCCCCAGATGGCTCAGAGGCTCTGCCACTGGGATACAGTGCTTTTGCCAAGTTGCTAACGGGGTGACAGAGGCAGTGGCCACACAGCCGGCGGCGGGTGAGCCAGGCTGGTTGGGATAATATGCTTGATTAAGCTGCTGTCTTTTACAGCCCTGGATGATTGTCCCAGACAAACAGCAAGCTTTTTATTATTCCTCAGATTTCCCGTTTGTTTATGGCCCTGGCGCACTGATCCCAGTGCAAAGAATCGGTCGCCCGATTTCAGGCCCAGCACGGATGTAACCCGCTTGGAACCAGCTCCAACCCTGACACTTGTCGCTGTTGGCCTCTTGCTGTCAGAGCCTCATGAAGGACTGGCTCAGGCAGCTGCACGCTGTTCTCCCATCGGAAGACAGGCTCAGAGCACTGTGTAGAGCCTCTCATCCACGCATGGCGAAGGCTATGGTTCTGAGGCCAGTCAGTACACTTTCAGAAGGACAGAATGTGTGTGTGTGTGTGTGTGTGTGTGTGTAGAACTGGCTATCAGGGCCTGGTTCAGCTACTTACATTCAGAGGTGACTTTCCCTAAGGCAGTTTCCCCTCTCTGGGCTGTTTCACCAAGTATGAAATGAGGTTTGGGGCTCATGCCCCTAGACAGACTGTTTGGCAGTTTTGATAAGTGCCTGGTGTGTGTGAACAGATCTTCAAGCTTGCTGGCTGTCTTGAATCAGAGGGCGGCTAGACACAGGGTGAGAGCCCGCATGGGGTGCAGAGGAGAGGCAGAGGATTTGCAGGGCTCAGGTGTCAATCGGCCATGGGTGTTAGAGAAGGACCCTCCGATCCCAGCCTCCTGTGGAGCCTTGGACACTGCTGCTTATTTTTCCCTATAGGGTTACCTGAGCGGGCATAGGACTCATGGCACGTCCTGGTGATCTGGGCTGCAAGCTCTCGGTAGTAGGCCCTTTTATCTTCCTTGGCATCCTCGGCACCAAGGGCAATCATGCCCCCTGAGAAGCAGGCGAGGTGTCCCATCTTGTGGTCCAGAATTCCTCCACGCCACTCAGCAATGTAGGTCAGACCCCCAGGAGAGACATTCACCAGGTATGTCTCTATGGCCTGGGGGTGACACGTGAACCAGAGAAGAGAGAGGAAACAAGTCAGCTGGGAGGAAACAGCAGCAGTGCTCTCACCCCGTTCTGTCCCCTAGAGCCAGTGTGTGGCAGGGGCCCTGCCTGGAGCTAAGATGTAACACGGGCCTTTTAAATCTTCTACTTCTTGTGGCTGGAGAGACGGTTCAGCGGTTAAGAGCACTGGCTGCTCTCCCAGAGTTCCCAGGTTAACTCCTAGAACCCACAAAGCAGATTGTGACCATCTGTAACTCCAGTTTCGGGGGATCTGACGCCCTCTTCTGGCCTCTGCAGGCATTGCATGCACATGGTGTGCAGACACACCCCACACTCAAAGCAGTTTTAAAGGTTAAAAGAAATCAATGTTTTAAAGAACACTTAGAAAAATCTTTACAATGGGGATCAGCGTGCAAACTTGTCCACCTGAGTCGGATTCCCAGAGACAACAATAATCACGATGAATAAAATAAAGATCAATGAAGCTTCTCCTCCACCGCACCGCCGGCTAGAAGGGCTTAGCCTGAATGCTACTGGCCTATGCTGGAGTTTCCAGCTTTCCTGTGGCCAAGCGTCTTCCTGGGAGGGAGGTCCCCGTGCCTCATCAGGAAAGAAGCTTTGTTCTGTCCAGGGTTTCAGCAGTGCTTTCTCCATGCTGGCTGTGAGAGGATTGGTCACCCCCATCACCCACAGGAGCCCTGCTCCTGCTGCAAGCACCACAGGCTTCTTTCAGTAGAAAGCCAACTTCTCATTGGCTCCTGAGAAATGACTCATGATGTTGGGGTGCCCTCTGCTCCCTGCTGATAGTTCTAGGAACCCTGAAGCTGGGTGCTGTCCACATGGCCCAAAGCTGGCCTCCATATGCCTATGAGTCTGGATTTTAACTGTGGACCCATGGGGACATTACTGGTCCTGTACCTCTAGTCTCCTCTTAAATGAATTGGATCACATCACAGGCCTTTGTACAGCCTCAATAGATTCTTGGCAAGAAGGCCTCGCCAGGCCTCAAACGCACTCTGATCTGGCTCCCAGATCTGACTGACTACACTGACTCCCGGGCACGCATTCTGTGAGTTCAAATCTCTTCTCAATCAGTTCTGCTGTGTGGCACTGGGCAAGTTACACACTCTCTCAGTGCTATGTCAGCTTTGTCTCTTTGTATCAGAGTCCCCAACAAATGTTGCCCAGGAGTCCTCTGCGGCCTGTCCCCTGCCCTCAACCCACATCCCTTCCAGTCTCAATGGCCCATTCATGCCTGCCCCCTCTGGCTATCCCAAGAGGGACAGAGCTTTTTTTTGGGCCAGGGGCTGGAGACACAGTAGCACTGAGGACAGGGCCCAGCTCTGGGTGCCAAGATTCAAATGCACGTAGGAAATGGTTGTGATCAGCAGACAGTTGGGGATGAAAGTGTGTAAGCTCTGCTTTGTAGAGTGAGGCCAGAGAGGTCTCTGCCTCTGGCTGTGTATGCCCCATCCTGCATTCTGACGTTCCTCCTCCAGCATGCTGTGGTCCTGGGGGAGGGGAGGAGGTTGAGTCTCTTATTCCTACCTCCTGGCTAACCATTTGGAGCGTGATCACATACAATTCCTGCCCCCCCCCCCCATTATCTTAGTGTCACTTGGCATGGCTGCCAGCCACCAGCCAGGGCCTGGCACATGGAGATGGGGCTGGCTTCTAGATCTACTTTTCCTTTTCCTCCCCTGTCAGGGCCAGGGCTGGGGGGTTGGCTGCAGGACACATACTGGGTGGCAGATGGGTAAAGGCAGATGATGAGCTACCTAGGGCACTGGCTCCACGTGGGGGACGAGCTGAGGCCTGGAGTGCCACCAGCTGCTGGGCGGGATTGCTCCGGGCTCAGCACTGGCGGCTCCTGGGTAGAACAGGGGTCCCAGCAGCTGCTCTATTAAGGGTCACTGCAGGGAGCAGGCATCTGGGTGAGTTCAGGGTACCAGAACCTTCCCCGTGTGGGATGTGAGGAAACAGATATATGGGGAGATGCCAGGGTGCCATGTTGTGGGGCTGGAAACAGCATCTTCTAACTCCCTGCAGTGTCCTGACTATGACAGAGACGAGCACAGGTGGAGACAGAGCACCAAGCTTCCATTCTCTGTGTGTATTCACATGTGCAAGCTCACATAGGCACTGGTGCACGTGTGAGTATGCTTGTAATGTGTGCACATACATGTGGACACCAGAGGCCGACCACAGACAGTTCTTAAGAGCTGTCCACCTTGGTTGGTTTGTTTGTTTTTTTCGAGTTTCGGGTTTCTCTGTGTAGCCCTGGCTGTCCTGGAACTCACTCTGTAGACCAGGCTGGCCTCAAACTCAGAAATCCACCTGCCTCTGCCTCCCAAGTGCTGAGATTAAAGGTGTGGACCACCACTGCCCGGCTGCTTTGTTTTTTCAAGACATGTTTTCTCCATGTAGCTGTGGCTGTCCTGGGTCTCACTCTGTAGACCAGGCTGACCTTTAACTTAGGGATCCCCCTGCCTCTGCCTCCCAAGAGCTGGGATTAAAAGTGTGAACCAACTAGTTTCATTTTGTTCTTTAGAGATAGAGTCTCTCACTAGGATCTGGGGCTTGTTGATTAGACTAGCCAGCCAGTGAGACCTCCCCCTCCCAAGGATCCCCATCTCTGCCTCCCCAGCTCTGAGATTACAAATGTATGCCACCATGCTTGGCTCTTTATGTAGTGTCTGGGGTCTCTGCCAGAGAACCTGAGTCCCTGCCCTTGTGGAGCAAGCCTGGAGTGAGATGCAGGCTCTGGATGGGCAAGGCTCATGCCACAAGCCACAGTACAGAGGGGCTGAGTTTGGTGGTAGTGAGTGGAGCCACATCCCAGTTTTCTAAAGACTCACTTTGCTCATCTGTAGAATAGGAATACAGGCTCACAGGATGCTGGTAGAGCTTGAAGGAAAAGGCACTGTGGCCTAGCTTGGTGCCTGTCCCAGCCAGTTCCTTCCTATGCCTCTTGGGAAGCCCATCAGGTCCTCCTACAGAGATTCAAGTGACTTGAAGTCAGTCAGTGCAGGCAGAAACAGGCAGGCTTCTGCTCGGGCCTTGACTCTAGTTGTGGCAGAGCTGGGCCTTTTCGAGTCTCCGGTTCATTATCTTTAAGGTGGAGCTAACTTGGGGACTTAATATATTTCTCTAGAGGAGGTCACAGTGACGAGATCTTCCTTGGCTTCCTTAAGTGTCCTCTTAAGACACTCAAAGGTGTGTCTATGAGGCGACTCGAACCCTCCTACTCACCTCAACAGACACAGGTTAAACCTCCAGGTTCTCGGCCCTGGCCTACACAGGGTCCTGGCACCATTGCTGGGGTTCAGCCTGAGAAGGGGGTCTGAGTCGCCTAAGTGATTCCAAAGTGGCAGCAAGGCCGAGGGCCACTAGAATGTTCTTCAAAGCCTCAGACCTGCCGAGGCCTGCCCTTCACTCAGAGTCTGCAGCCCCAGCCTCCTCACAGGAGATCAAATGCGGGAACTAAGCTCTCGCTACTCAGCCATGCTTTCTGAGGCTCCCAGACGGCTTAAATAATTCATGGTCATCTCCCCCCCTTGAAGCTGCAAACACAGTGTGCCCTAAGGGCCAGGGAGTCAGGCTCGTTAACTTGTGTTTACTCTGCAGAGAGCTGCAGGAGAAGGAGAACCCGATCCTCCAACAGCGGGCGCTGGCCAAAGCCAAGGGCAGACAGGGCCAAGGCAAAGTGAGCTGAGCTGCGCTGTTTCATGACGCGGAGCTTGGCGCCAGGGAGCCAGGCGGAAAAATCTCACCCCTGAGATTTCCAAACCCACAGTTTTAGAGGTCCATGGCTCTAGATGTCTGCTTGAGTGTGCATCCATAAGGACTGCCATTTCTGGACAGACCATTGAGTGGTGCTTAGAGACCATCCATCCTCCCCAACCCCCCAACCCCCGTCCATGTGATCATCCACGTATTCACATTGATCTACCCCTCCCCCACTATATCCATCTATCTGCTCATATCAATCTGCCCATTTCCACTCATCTAGTCACCAACCCATCCACCCATGCATATCTAATGCCCCAGACCCATCAGTGCATCCATGCATGAATCCACTCATCCCCCCGTTCCCATCAATCTGTCATCCATGTATCTGCTCATCTGTCCATTGGTCCAGCTCTCTACTCCTGCTCCCCACATCCACGCACCAATGCTTGCACACATCTGCTCGACCATTTGAACTGTTCACATCAATCTGTCCACGCATCCACCCACTCATACGTCTATCAGTCCGTGCATCCGTTTGTCCATCTTTTCACCTGTCCATCAGAATGCCCATACCAGTCCAGATGTAATGGTTTGTATATGCATGGCCCAGGGAGTGGCACAATTATAGGTGTGGCCCTGTTGGAGTAGGTGTGTCACTGTGGGTGTGGGCTATAAGACCCTCATCCTAGCTGCCTGGAAGTTAGTCTTCTCCTGTTTGCCTTTGAAACAAAATGTAAACTCTCAGCTCCTCCTGCGCCATGTCTGCCTGGATGCGGCTATGTTCCTGCCTTGATGATAATGGACTGAAACTCTGAACTTGTAAGCCAGCCCCTATTAAATGTGTCCTTATAAGAGTTGCCTTGGTCATGGTGTCTGGTCACAGCAGTAAAACCTTAACTGAGACACCACCCATCCACTCACCCATCTATCCACCCAACTATTCACATCTGTCCCTAATCTATATATCTACTCATATATCCATCTGTCTATCTGTTCATCCATCTATCCATCTGTTCATATCAATCTGCCAACTCATCCATCCATCCCTCAATGCAACTATTCACATCTATCCACCCGTACACACATTCATCCAACTACCCACCCATCCACCCATCCATCCATCCATCCATCCATCCATCCATCCACCCACCCACTCATCCAACCATCTGTCTGTCCATCCATCCATCCATCCATCCATCCACCCACCCATCCATCCATTTGTCCAACCATCCATCTGTCCATCTATCTATCCATCCATCCACCCATCCATCCATCTGTCCAACCATCTGTTTGTCCATCCATCCATCCGTCCGTCCATCCGTCCGTCCGTCCATCCATCCATCCATCCATCCACCCACCCACCCACTCACACTTCTTGTCCATCACTCTGCACCTACTCGTTCCTATAACAATTACCGTGTGCCTACCATGTGCCAGTCTGTTTCAGGGGTGAGGCATATGGGGTAGATGCGGAGACCAGATTGTTGGTTCTAGAGAACTCACGCTATATTTGGGGAAGACCAACTGTGTGCAAGCAATCGTGTCAGATCCTGTTACAAGTGAAGAAGAGACTAAGCCTGGGCGTGTGCCAGAGAGGCCATTCAGTAGCATATGAGAGAAGAGCTGGCCGGTCTGAAGGGCCTGGTCATTCGAATGGCATTCTGGGTAGATGGGACAGCAAGTACAAAGGCCGAGGTAGGAACGCCCTGTGCATCTGAGGAGGCAGAGGAGCGAGTGATGTGATACGGTCTGGTGACTGGCAGGGTCCCAGTCAGGCGGGGCCCCACGGGTGAAGGAGAGGGCCATGGCTAACTCCAGGAGTGAAAGGAGCTGGCGGGGAGAGGAATGAGCATCTCCAGCCCCATGGCTGCTGTGTGGAGAAGCGATTTAGTCACAAGGCAGAGGTGAAGGAAGGAGCTCACTATAACGGACTGAGGAGGTGTTTCCGAGCAAGGTGATTACACAAAGAATCCAACCAACTTCATGAGGAAACGGAGCCCCCAAGCCTGTCTCACACTTTTTCTTTTTTAGCAAGACTGATGGTGTATGCCTACAATCCCAGTACTTGTGGTAGACATATCTCTGTGAGTTCAAGGCCAGCCTGGTCTACAGACGGAGTTCTGAGAGAGCCAGGGCTACACAGAAAAGCTCTGACTCAAAAAAAAATGTATTTTTGATTTATGATTTTTACTTTATGTGTATGAGTGTTTTACCTGCATGTATGTCTGTACATGTGCATGCATGGTGGACAGGGAGGTCAGAGGATGGGTCCCACGGGACTGGAGTTACAGACGGTTGTGAGCCACCATATGGGTACTGGGAAGTGAACCCAGATCCTTTGTAAGAGCAGCCAGTACTCCTAACCACCGAGCCATCTCTCCAGCCCCTGAATGGGCTTCTTCACCAGCTGGGTTCAAAGGCCTCACCAGCTATCCAACTCCCTTTTCTGTTCTAAATTTTCCTCTCTTTGGGGAGACTCACCCCAGGTTCCATTTCTCTTCACTCCATACCCCAGGAGTAGACCAGCAGTGAGTGACATTAATGCTGACAGTTCAGTGCTGTGTGGCCGTGGGCAAGTGTCCTCTCTCTGAACCTCACCTTGCACCCACATGCCGAGAGGGAGCACAAGGGCATGCTCCACACATCCTGGATGTCACTTTCTCTCCTGAAGTGTCACCTCTGGTTTACAGAGTGACAGCTGAAGATCACACTTGGGAGCTCCCCAGGGCTCCTGGCTGCCATCTGGGCTTTGGCACATTAGCTGAAACCCAGAGACCCCTGGGGGAGGGCTTAAGCTGAGCTCTCTGAAGCAGACTGTCACTTCCTATGAGATCTTGGACAAATGGCCTGATCTGCCCGGGCCTAGGTTTCTGAGCATGGGGGAGGGACCTGCAGATGTCTCTGGAGCCTGGGGAGATCAGTGTGGCTGGTGAGGCATTCTCTGTCTTTCCCTGCCTACTCTGCAGTCTCTCCTAGCACTCAGGGCCCCAGGGGTGACAGCTGCCCACTCAACAGGCAGTGGGAAGTTTCCCTTACCTCCAAGGCTTCGTAGTACATGGTTTTAGCCTCCGTATCTGTTTTGGCAGACATCAACCAGGACTTGATCAAATATTCATAAAAACTGTCCCCCAGCCCTCCGACTGAGACATGATCTGCAAGGAAAAGATGACAGGAAGGGTTAGCACTTTTGTCACTGGCTGGGTTCAAATGGTGACCTCTGTGGTCTGAGCTAGCCAGCATTTGATCAGCTGCCACCCAATCCCACATGGGTAGGATGAAGGGACACGGTTGGGAACCAGGACACCTTGAGCCAGGTGTCCTATATCCACACCCAGGGTCCTCGGGGCCATAGTTCATCTGACCCTAGCAGGATGATGACACAGGACCCTGGTTATTAACTGTAAAGGGTTGATTTATTCATCTGTCCCCCCACCTCCCTCTCTCTTTTTGTCCTGGAAGATGAGGCTGGCCTTGAACTCACAGAAGTCCACCTGCCTCTGCCTCCCCAGTGCTCAGATTAAGAGCACGTGTTTTTCTTTTTTATTAAAAATTTACAATTTAATACTAGAAAATATACATGAATGTATATACATCCACATATGTGTGCATTTGTGTGTTTGTGTGTGTGTCTTCATCTGGTGGCAGACAGTTCACAGGTATGACGGGTGTCTGACACACCCAACGGTGAATACTGAGCCTTCATGGGAGGCTGGGAAGGAGGGAGTAAGAGTGGATCGTAAGTTCAGACCCCAGCCACAGAGACCCTCAGGAAACCAAGCTTGTTTGTATGGA
>JANHMN010000004.1:18073170-18148775 GCA_030674055.1 Rhabdomys pumilio | reverse complement strand
CACACACACACACACACACACACACACAGTGAGAGAGTGCAGTTCCTGCTGACTGACCACAGGCTGAGCCTTTGAGACTCTCCCAGAGCCGGGCTCTTCCACAGAGTGAGCACAGCCGAGCCTGGGGACTGGTCAGCTCTACGCTCTACTGTTTGTCTGTGGACAGGACTGAGATGCCCCACAGATGTTTGACAAAGTTGCTAGGTGTGGAGCCACACATCTGTCATCTCAGGACTTATGTGGAGGCAGGAGGATTCAAGGCCAGCCTGGGCTACCTGAAGACCTTCTCTCAAAAAGTCTTTAAACACCTTTAAAGGGTGGTGGTGGAACACGTCTTTAATCCCAGCACTCAGGAAGCAGAGGCAGGCAGATCTTTGAGTTCGAGGCCAGCCTAATCTACAGATTGAGTTCTGGAACAGCCTGGGCTAATTCTTTAAAGAGAAAGAGCCGAAAAGCCTAGGACTGATTGAAGGAAGTTTAGAATATAGCAGTGAGTGATTTTTAGATCACTGCCTAGTTTGGTCCCACTTAAAATTTTGTCTAAATCAAAGCTGGAGGTGGAAAGTAAAATCAAAGGGGGAGGGGAGGTCACAGGGCCTCTCCTGCAGTCACTTCTGAGTGACAGCCAGAAGTGGGACATTCCTGCAAGTCTGAGGATCATGGAGCGGGGTACAGAGTCGTGAGAGACAGATGCGAAGAAGTCTGGGAGGAGTCGGTGCTGGCATGTCCAGACTGGAGAATTCAGGAACTGATGACTGTCCTTGGCTCTCAGCCAGTGCCCACTTGGGCTCAGGAAGCCGGAATGGGAACTCATGGGGTGAGAAGTCGGGGGACGGGTACTTACGCTGCACCCAGTTCCCACTCACTGGGCTGAGGAAGTTGGGGTAGAGGCCGAAGGGTTTGTCAATCTCCCTGAGGACCTTGCGGATATTTCTGACCTGTGAGAGACACCAGGCACAGTCACTTTCCTGAAGAAGCCACCGATTCCCCATCCACGAGGACGAAATGCAGAATTCAGATGCACATGGGAGTTAAAGCTTTCTGGTTGTGGGGGAGACGGTGAAAGAGCCACAAGCTCTGTGTCTGCATGCAGAGCATGGTGGGATATGGCTAAGTGCAGCCTGACTCACCAGCCCTCTGCTGACTGCTCTGCCTGGAACAGTCCTACCCCGGGCTGGCTGCCAGTACCACCCCGTAGACCACTCTGGGGGCGGAGTTTCAGATGAGAGGGGGTAGCTGTCTTGTAAGCGCTATGTTTCCTTCTTTTAAAGAGAGGGTTCACGTATCTCAGGTTGACCATGACCTCTTAATCTTCCTGACTCCACCCTGAGTGCTGGGGTCACGGACATGCATGACCACGTCCTATTTATGACTGCTATGGATCAAACCCAGGGCTTCACGGATGCTAGGCAAACACCACTGATGAAGCTCCATCCCAGCCAGTGTAGGTAGAGAGCTGGGGCATGAATCAGGTTGCTCTGAGACCCTGTCCTCCATGGAACAGTCACTGGGTCCAACACAGACGCAGAGGGCGAGCACATGGTGATATGCGGCAGAGGCTGGGTTTGCAGCCTTGGGGCTTGCACAGAGCTCGAGGGGCAATGGAGAACTTCTCTTATATATGTCAACTAGAATTGGGCTCTGAGAGAGCAAGCCCTCAGGACCACACTGCCTCCCGCTCACAGATAAACTGGCACAGTGAGGCAGCTGGGAGGTTGAGCCCTCAGCGTCAGCCTTCCCTTACCTCAGAGGTGCTTGGCTTTGCCTCATTGGACCTCAGGTCCCTTTAAGGTCCCTTAAGGCAACCATGAGAGGGACAGGAAGAGTCTTGTGCCTGTCCTGGTGGGACCCAGGGAAGCAGGCTCTATCAGCTCTCCTGGAGGGGGCAGAGCGCTGTAAAACTTTGACTGCTAATATCGCCTCTGCGGGAGGCGTGACTAGGGGGACGGAAATAGCTGAAGTATGCAAATGCAGAGAGACAGAGGGGCCAGGAGTCTGGAGCTGCAGCCTGTGGCCAGCTGTGCTCGAATACCCCGGGAAAAGAGACGGTGGAAAGTTCCTGACCCAGTTCTCAGCTTTATCACTCACTAGCTGGCTGCCCCAGGCAGGTGACTCAGCCACTCCGGATCTCATTCTATCCTTTACCGCTCAGGTGGGGTTGGCAGAAAACACCCCTCCCCCTCCTATGTACCCCCTCCCCTAATGGGGCTTAAGATAAAACATGCCCAGCATATAGCAAGGGTTAGTATGTACTCTTTAGGCTCCTTTTCTGAGCTGGCCAGGGCTTCCCAGGGAAGTCTATCTGGGGAGGGTAGTGAGAACAGAGCACCTGGGCTGGGTAAAGGGTCAGAGAGCATGGCATTGGGTAGGTGACTGGACTCATCTGCATGGTCATAGGACCCACAGGTCTCTGATGGAGCAGGAGGCAGGTCAGAGGCATCAATCAAGGGGACAGGAAGCTTGTCCTGAGTGCCTCTATCCTGATGGATTCCCACATAGAGGAGACAGTGGTCCCCAATCTTGTATTAAGGAGCCCTGGGCTTCATACAAATGTGTAGACTCCAGGGCCTGAGGCAAGTGGAGGCCAGGCAGCTGTTTCCTGCCAGCTGTTTGTGGGTGGTGGTGGATATGCTCAGAGAACAGCTGGTAGCCCAAGACAGCACCACCAGGTAGAGGTGTGCAGCCATCTCAGAGGGACAGTGCGACCCCAAAGGTTGTTCTCAGACGGGTCTGGAAGGGGCGCATGTGCACACTGACTTCCTTTGGATTCAGGATTAAATCTGAATGCAGATGTTCCCTTGGAGATTGCTCAGGGCTGTAGCCCTTCTGGACAATCGTCAGGATCGGGCAATGGCCTGGATGCACTTCTCAGCATCCACGTAGGCTTGAGCAGCCAAGAACAGTGTCGAGGAAGCAGCTCTGCCAGCCTGCTGCCAGCACGAGCCAGACAGCATCTGGGAGGGAAAGCAGGGAGATCTCACCCAGAGAAAAGCTAAATGTCCCTGGAAAGAGTACACACACACCACCGCCTGTTCCTGCCAGTAAAAGGAGCCTGGCTCTCAGTCAGTCCCCAGATTTCACAGGCTCACAGATCTGCCACCAGCCTGTGCACCAGCCCAAACCTCCCTGGCAGAGTTCTGGTGGCTTCTGTTCCCCTCCCTGCCACCTGGAGTTGGGCACAGTTGGTTTTCCCACTAGTTACTGCTCCCAGAGTGGAGGCTGGGGGACCTGGGAACCTCAGCTGCAGACACCTGCCCTTGGCTGGGGGTAGGGGGAGGTGCCTGCCTACGAGAGAGTTGGGGCGGGGGTGGGGGTAGGGGAAACTCACCTTTTCTGCAAAGATTGGATTGCCAGAGAGTTCAGTGAGATGCAAGAATTCCAAGTGCAGGGACCCAAACTCGGCCAAGATGCTGCTGCTGCCTGCGGTGGCCCAGCCCCAGCTACCGCTGAAAAGACATCAGCTTCGTCATCCTGCTGGCTCCTTGACTGAGATCCACAGCAGCTGCGGTACAGGCGGTGGTGCCTGCTGTGTGCCAGGCACCTCAGCTAATCCCCTTGGGCCCCCCACTATGTGGATGGCACTGAGGCTGGTGAGGGATGGGACTTGGTGAAGGTGGTCTGAACCCATGCCACCGTCTTTGTTCCTACCAAGCAGCCTCTATCTGGGACGCTGTGACTATGGTGAATCCTCAGGAGACATTGGTGGTGTGGTTGAGGAGCCCCAAACCCCACAGGACACTCAATGGTCATTTTCAGAGACACCCCCAAACACACACAGACTTTTGCCTGTCCTTTTATCCAAGGTCCTATAAGCCCAAGACTGGAATGCTGGGCCCACGGAAGCTGGGGATTAGGAGTGAAAGATGTGGGGCCCTCGTAGCCAAGGCTAGCCCCTCATGAACAGGTCAGACATGTTCTCTCCCTGTGCTTGCAGGAGGCTCTGATGCCCACTTCAGGGTCTAGGGCTACAGGAAGAAAACCCTTAGGGCCAGCACGTGTGTTATCTCCCCACTTTCGCTTCTAGAGATAAAGGATCAGGCCCAGAGTCAGACACTATCTGCCAGTCACTGGTCTGTGAGGCAATTGGGCCCAACAGTAAGCTGCACTGAGCCAGCCCTGCAGGACGCCTCTGCCCACCTGTGAGGGGGAGCTTTCCAGACCTCCACCTGGAACCAGAAGGTGCAGGGTACAGCGCTGGTCAGCTGGCACCCTCAGACAAGCCCTTGAATCCTGTGTGCCTCAGTTTCCGGATCTGTATAACCGAATGAGGACAACTGCTTCCGGCCCTTGCCTCCCAGCCTCAGGCTTTTGTGAGGGCCAAGAAAGTACGGGTGTTAGGGGGTCGCTGTGGGCAAGAAAGAGGCGTCTTCTCCTGTGTCTCAGATTCCACAGGCAAATCCTGATGGCTTTCCCACGGGATTATGTAGGATTCTAAGGGGACAGGCATTCTACAGAGAGTTAATGTAAGACGGGGTGAGGGAGAAGACAAGGTGCAGCGGCCACCGGCCCTTTGCAGGTTGTGGGTGGCTGTGTCGCCTTTTTGGGGCTCCTCTGCTCTCCTGCTGCCTTGGAACCCACTGCTGTTCATCCATCTCCACAAATAGAGATGCAGATGGGGTGGGGAGGTGCCTGGGGGCCACACTTCTGCAGGCCCAGGGCCTCACTAGCCACTCTGAGCTCTGCCCTTGCCCAGCACCAGTCTCTGGTATTCCAGCAGAGAAGAGAAGACCCTTTCAGGTGGCTTAGCCTCCCAGTTAGCTAGCTAGCTTTCCTTCCTTCCTTCCTTCCTTCCTTCCTTCCTTCCTTTCTTCCTTCCTTCCTTCCCTCTTTTCTTTCTAGACAGTGTTTCACTATGTAGACCAGGCTATGCTGAAACTCACTCAATAGACCAGGCTGGCCTTGAACTCAGATCTGCCTACCTCTGCCTCCAGAATGCTGGGATTAAAGGCATGCGGCATCATGCCCTTCCAGCCTCCAGTGAGTTCTGTCCTCACTGTCTACCACACAGGCCTCTCTGTTCTCTCTCCTGTTGCCTCAGACTCACCAGCCTCAGAGATTTCAGGTAGTAGGGCACACATGTTTCTCTCTCTCTCTCTCTCTCTCTCTCTCTCTCTCTCTCTCTCTCTGTGTGTGTGTGTGTGTGTGTGTTGGGGCACTTGTCCCTCTCTGCCTAGTTACTGGCTTCCTCTATGTCCCAGACCAGGGGCCCTCAGGAGAGCCTCCACCACTTCCCTACACCTCAGCTTCCTCCTCCCTTAAACCAAGGTGCTCAGCCTCAGGAGCTATTGTGAGGTATCAATTATGCACGTGACTGTCATTTTTATCAGTATGTAATTATGCATATGTAAGTGACAATACACTTCTAACAGGAACCAGGTGGCTTTGGTGTCTTATTTTACCTTCACCCAACTCTATTAGCAGATACTGTGATCTTCCTGTCATAGGTGGGAATACTTAGGCTCAGAGAGGGGGAGGCACCTTTTCAAAGTCACACAGCAAGCCGTAGAGCCTAATGTAAATCCTCGGCACTAAATGCACCCACAGCGTTCTGGAAAGGAGAGGGGTCCTCCGACAAGCTCTGTAAGCCAGTGGACCAACAGTAAGATCCGCATTCCTCTCCCCTCACCTCTGCCGGGGAGGAATGGTGAGGGAGCCAAGGCCAGCGTGGCCAGCAGAGACCACTGGCTACCCGAGACAGTGATTATGGCCAATCCAGGGCCGCGCGCGCACGGATGCGCACAAAACACTCCTGCCGCCTCCCGGGGCCACGAGTAAGGGCTCTGCCGTTCAAGCTGGCCATGGTCATGCCCTTCCCAAATCCAGACATGGCCTCATGCAGTCATCCAGATGCGTGTTTACATGGGTGTTCTCCCTCGAAACATTCTTCCTCCATACATCTACATAACATTAGATAATTGCCCCCGTCTCCACGCTGGGCAGTGCTGGGGCAGGGCAGTTCCCTAGCTAGATGCCCCGGACCAGGCCTGCTGGGACACTACAGGTAGAGCAAATGGGTCCAGCCCTCGGCCAGGGCATCTCTGAGGAGCGGTCTCGGTAGCGCGGGCTGCCGCATCCCTGTGACCCTCCCGTTCTTTAGAAGTTGCTTCTTTCCCAGAATAGGAAAGTGAGCAATGCCAGGAAGTCCGCACACGCAGCATCTCCATGGCAAGCAAGGAGCCTAAAAATAGCCACGCCTGTGCCAGGAATCCTAGGGTCTGGGTAGGACCAGGCTCCGCTGGGGGCCACAGCTGAGACAGGGGGATAGGGCTGAGGGAGGGGCACTGGGGGTTGTGCCCAGACTCAGGGTGTGGGTTGCTTCTGCCTTCATTCTCAGGATCACTGCCTGTGGAGAAGCACTCCGCACCCAGGCCTGTGTGTGCGTTTCTGAGGTATCAAGTCATGAGGAGGATGACTTCTGTCACCCACATGGCCGTCCTGGCTTCTGTGAAGTTTTAGTGAGGACGCTGGGAAGCCTTTCCACCAGGGGGAGGTGAAGGAGGAGCTGGTTTGGGGGACACAGAGAGCAAAGCCACCAAGGCCACAGGGCAGCAAGGGAGGATGAGGCCCAGGAAGAGCTGAGTGGATCCCCTCCCAGGCACCTGGCCAGCACTCTTGTGAGATACCCCAGGTGAGTGCTCACACAGGACAGGGAGCATGGACTACCCCAGCCTTTCGTCCAGCTCAAGGATGTCCTGCATGGCCCAGAGAGCTGCAGGATTCACCTGGGAAGCCAAGGCCAACAGGTTTTTACATCAACATGACACTGGCGGCTGTCTACAGAGGAACAAATGTCCCTCCCTCCCTGAGCCTGGGTGGTTCAAACCCAGAGACCTACACTTGGGAACACTTGGGAACCGGTGCCTGTCCAGGGCAGCACTTAGCAAAGGTCATTTCTCAGTGTGCACAGAATAGGAACCATCCATTCGCAGGCCACAGCTCCCATATCTGCAAATATTCATGTCAGACAAAACTGACTCCCTAGGACTCTGTTCTGTCTGCCAGCTGTCCCTGGGCCTCTGCATCGGGGTTCCCAATTCAGGACCCACAAATGGGAGTGGAGCACGGACAGCGGTTCACAGGGGGCATCTCACCTTTTGAAGTTCACCACACCCTTGGGGATGCCTGTGGGTGTGTTGAAGGCAGGCAGCAGTTTCTCTCCCAGCTTGATGGCCTTCACTCGGAACACCTGTGGAGAAAGGTCAAAGGGCACGGAGTCTGAGGTGGGTGGAGTGGTCACTCTAACCCTGTGCTGTAGTCAAGGCTGGGTGACAGGACTGGAAAGAGGCACTCCGCAGCAACAGAGCCTGGCCCCAGACGGCTGGTTTCTGTGGTCCTTATACCAGGCATTTCTCTCTGAGTGTCAATTTCTGTGTTCATGAAGTGCTTGGGTTGTTCCTCAGATGGTAGGGGGATGAAGGACTGTCACTGTGATCAGGTGACCTTGGGAAGGGGAAGGGAAAACAGTGTCGCCTCCAAGTCCAGAGACAAACCCCACTGAGAAGGGGGGGCTGGCATCAACACTGCCTTCACCAAGCTGTGGGGTGCTGCAGGCTGTGGGGTGCTGCAGGCTGTGGGGTGCTGCAGGCTGTGGGGTGCTGCAGGCTGTGGGGTGCTGCAGGCTGTAGGGTGCTGTAGGCTGTAAGGTGTGCTACAGGCTGTGGGGTGCTGCAGGCTGTGGGGTGCTACAGGCTATCAGATGCTACAGGCTGAATGGTGTGGCCTGCACCTGGAGTGACCCCAAAGGTCTATGTGTCAAAGGCAGTTTTGTTACTACTGGGAGATGGTACAACCTTTAAAGCTGGAACCTAGGGGGAAAGAGTCAAGTTGGAGGGGGCTTGATGGGGATAGTGGGACCCCCATCCCCACCCCTCTCTTGCTCTCTGCTTCCTGTGTTTATGCTTCCATCATGTGTTCTAGCCATAAGGTCCTGGACCACTCTGGAGCTGAAGCATCAGCTAAGAATGGACCATTGAACCAGTGAGCACAGCTGGACATTTTCTTCTTTTAAGTTGTCTCAGGCATTTTGTTCTATGAGGGGAGCTTATTAAAAGAGCCAGGGTAAGAGAACCGAGCTGTGTATCTGTACAGAGAATATACAGCACTGGACTCGGAGCCCAGACCATGCCACCCTCCAGGTTCTAGAAACTTCCACCTCATGGGTGACCACTTCTCCATGAGAGTGCAGGAGGAATGTCTTTGATGCTCTGAGTCTACTCAACAGTTTTCATGTTATGCCCAGGGGAGGAAAGGTGAATGAGTTGTTTTAAACCCTCCACGTGATAGCGAAGGAACCATAACAAGGTCACAGCTCAGGGCCCTCAATTGAGGTTACGAGCCTTTTAAACTGTCCCTCTGCAATGCCAGGTTAACTCAGAACATGTGACCTTCAGATTCAGGAGTGCCTCTTGTAACCAATTTCTCCAAAAGGGCCAGCAAGAGGGCTCAGTTCATAAAGGTGCTTGCTGCCAAGGTTGATGACCTCAGTTCGATCCCTGAGACTCACAGGATGGAAGAGAGCTCCTACTCTCAGTTGTTCTCTGACAACCACATGTACACTGCGACACACACGGGTGCGCGCGCACACACACACACACACACACACACACACACACACACACACACACACGGGTGTGCACACACCCTCACAAAACGAATGGACAGATGTAATAAAAAAAAAGTTAAACAAACCGACCCGATTTCTCTTAGGACATGAATAATTGAGTATTGCAAAAGAGTTTATATTATGACTGTTTATTCCGGCGTTGCCTAAAATAGACCATGGTGAGTCAGACAGCACCAGGCAACGCGGAAATGGCTCAGTTCTGGCCTCCACGTGACGTAATGTCACACAACCACTGAAATGACACAGTGGCAGGAGAGTATATACACCTTTGAACCTAGGAAAGTATTTCAAAATACTGTAACTCAGTTTAAAATCTGTTTACATATGGATGCACTGAAGAAAGAAGGAAACGTAGGAAAACATTAATAATGCCCTCTCAGAGGGGTTAACTCATGGACGGTATTTATTTCCTCTTTTTGGTCTACTTGTGCCTTTTATTCCTTTTATTTTTATATTTTGAAGTAAAGGTCTCACTGCGCTGCCCAGGCTGCTTTTGAACAACTACACTCAAGTAATCCTTCTGCCTCAGCTTTCTGAGTAGTCGGGACTACAGGTATATACGACTGTATTCAGCCTGTGGATTTTGACAATAGGACTTGGGAGATGGCTCAGTGGTCAGGGCACTCCCTCTGTGAGCCTGGGGACCTGTGCTCAGATCGACAGCACCCACATAAAAAGTTCCTGGAACCTTGGTACTGGGCAGGGCAGAGACAGCCCGAGCTCCCTGGCAGGGCAGCCTACCTAGCCAAAACAGCACGCTTTCGGTACAGTAAGAGATGTCCTGTTCTGGTGCAGGCGCCTACCCACATACATGCACACCAAATCTCTCTCTCTCTCTCTCTCTCTCTCTCTCTCTCTCTCTCTCTCTCTCTCACACACACACACACACACACACACTCGGCCTATAACATAGTTATATGGAATCCATTTTCAACAAACTGTATAAACACAGTTTAAAAAAAAAAAAAAAAAAAGCTGGCCATGATGGGGTCCACCGGTAATCCTGACGCTGAGGAAGAGAACCATTGGAAGCCAGTGTGGGCCACACCCTGGAGGAAGGATTAAAACCACATCTGTATTGACCATGCTCAGGGATTGTTATTCGTAAAGAACAGAACAGAACGGAACACAGCCCTGGCTCTTGGGTCCTATGGGTCCTACGGACTCTGAGAGGATGGATGTAGGCTCTCTGCAAATAGCATGCTATTTCAGGTAAGGACCTGAGCCTTCCTGGATGGACCCATAGGGGTTCTGGGCCCAATCACCATGGATACCTGAAGAGGATCATAGAAGTCATTTAAAAGCTGAGATGCAAGTCCCCAGTCTGTCACTCTGCTGACTCAGTTTCCTGACATCCCTAACAAAGCCACCCCCAACAAAAACCTGATGACCTGGGGGATGGGGCTCATACACCAAGTACTCAGGACCCTGGGTCTCATCTCTACACCACAGAATATAAAATAAACAAACAACAAAAGTCCTGTGAGACAGCTGTTAGGGGCTTCCCAACTCTGAGCCAGTGAACAGGTTTTGAGGCCTCTGAGGGTACATGGCCTTGCCAGGGAAGTAAGGGAAATGGCAGGGCTGGCCATGTGGTCAGACAAGAAGACACTGCCCAGTGCCTGTCAGTGAGACCTGGAAGTAGACCCCAGGGAGCTGGCCTAGAATCCAGAGGCACCTGTCCCCTGGAGCTGCAGGGTCGGCTCTGTGGGTCTGCTGCAGTGCTCAGCCAGGCTGGGAAGCCACTGGCTTAGTGACAGAAAGGGCTTGTAAGAGCCTTGATCTCAGGAGGTCATCGGTGGCAAATGGAACCCACCCAGACTGTGGCTCAGGCAGCTGCATGGTTGCCTGAGACTCTGAGGAGGCTAAGCTAGCTAAAAGGGCCTTCTCTTCCCTGCCAGAGTACCATGCTCGTTCTGTGCACTGCCCTTCGGAGACCTTGCTGTTGACTGTCACAGGAGGTCCCAGTGGCCCTGGGGAGGGACTGAGAAAGCATGTGAGTTCTAGAATGAGATTGACGGTGGCAGAAAGACACGGGTCCACTCTGCCATGGAGCAAGGGAGAGGGGCTGTGCCAGATCTTCAGTGTCCCCAACAGCCCACAGAGAAGGTCCTCACTAAGGCTGAGACAGCCCAGCTCTGGGTGACTTAAGGCTACAAAGCTCTGTGGCTTTCACCAGGACACCTAAGAGTCTCTTCTCAGAGGGATGTGGCCTCAGTGGCCTCATGGTCTCAGTCCCCAAACAGGAGGGGAACAGGTGTGAGCTTCACCCTGCAGGGCAGGAAGCACATAGAACCAAGGGCCCAGCACACATCCTCTCTGTCACTGTGTGATCTTTGTTGAACCCTGCACTGTCTCTGAGTCTCGATTTCTCCATCTGCCCAGGAGAATGATGGGATGTGTCATGGCAGCTCCACAGAGCTCTTGTAGAAATTGAGAAAGAGGAAGCTTTTGAGTGGACATGCTTCTAAACTGTGAAGCGCTGTCCCAGCACCCCCAGGAACAGCTCTGATTGTGCCTATCATCTTCTAAAAAATATTTTATTATTTTATGTGTAAGGGTGCCTAGCCAGCATGTATCTCTGTACACCATATACATGCAGGGCTTAGGAAAGCCAGAAAGCCATCAGGACCTCTGGGACTGGAGCTATAGAGGCTGGTGAGCTACCGTAGGGGTGCTAGGAATTGAACCCTGGTCCTCTGCAGGAGCGGCCAGTGTTCTTCTAACTACTGAGATGTCTCTCTGGCCAGTCATCTTGACGGAAGTCAGTCTCAGCAGGAGCGAACAACAGCAGGGTCCTCTTCTGCCACTCGCTCTGAAGCAGAGAAAGTGGCAGCCAGCAGATGTGGCGCACACATTTGTAGGAAGTTAAGAAATGTCCCCAACAGGCAGCCACTGGGCATGGTTGGAGCTTACTGTGACTGGAAGCAGGCACTGACAGTGGAGACAGACTGGAGGGTCCAAGGGCCAGAGTGAGGCCTGGCACAGCCCTCAGTGACTCACAGTTGGTTATAAGTCTGTTTCATCATCTGTAAGTGGGTGATGTCCCTCCTTCTGATGGGACATTGGTGGCTCCCACGGAGCTGTGCACAGGACTCAAAGCCTCGTATTTAGAAAGGAAGAAGCTTGGGGATAGCAGAGACTATGGAGGTGTGCTGTGCCTCTGGGCAGGGGCTGGACAGACAGACTCAGCATACTGCCTACTTGGGCTTCCCTCTGAGCCTTACGAATGCTTCCTCTTTTCCTTCCTTCTTTCCTTCCTTTGTTTTTTTTTTTTTATTTTTATTTTTTTATTTTGAGACAGGGTTTCTCTTGTGTAGCCCTGGCTGGCCAGGCTCAACCTGTAGATCAAACTCGACTCTAACTCAGAGATCCACCTGCCTCCGCCTCCTGAGTGCTGGGATTAAAGGCGTGTCCCACCACCACCTGGCTGTGACCTGTTTTCTCAAGTCACTAATGCCCTGGTCCGCAGCCCTGTGCCAGATGTACATCCTGAACTCAGAGTGAAGGTCGCTCAGGGAGCCGGGGGCTCACAACTACAGACTCTTCAGAGAAAGGTCCAAGGACGGCTGGGTAGCTGTCACTCAGGAGCCATTAGCTTCTTGGCTATCCTAAGCATCTCCCCTCCCCTTCCCTGCACCCATCCCTCCAACCACACCAAACAGGAGAGCCTCTGAAGCACAAGGGTGACCCTTGCTTGCTCTGTCATCTTCCTGTTCTGGGGTTTTTTAAATAATATTCAAGCTCTGGGAGGCTCGAAGCCGAGGGCTCCCATCGACAATTTTTTTGGACAAATTGGTACAAGCAGTAATCTCTGCTGAGGAGATTATATTTGATGGAGAGCGGCCTGAAGTGACCGGAGAGAGAGAGAGGCGGCTTGTTGCCTCTAAGCCCTCAACTTCAGTAACGACAGCTGATGGAGGAAGACTTTTCTTGGATCATAGGGATGGAGCGGGCCAGGATTTCTCTGTAGCCTGTCTGCTTTACCTGCCTGGCTCCTGCTTCCAAGTGGTGGCAGAGCTGGGCAGAGTGGCCCTCTGGATCCCAGGGAACAGTCTGATGGATGACCTATATTCTGGGGACGCTGCCAACCTGGCCACCCGATACTCAGGCTGTGCTATGAGAAAAGCTCACGAGGGGAGAAGGGAGGCTCCAGTTTCTCCCAATCTCAGTACAATTCAGAATTCTCTGGCAGAGAGAAGACGCCGTTTGGAGGTGACAGCCCTGGCCAAACTCTCTGTCCTGTTCCATGTCACAAGGGCTGTTTGGTCTAAAGAGGTAAAGTGATTATCTGACGACTGGAAAGAAAGTGATAAGAGGGGACTTGTTTAAGGCCACCAGCAGGTGACCCTGGGCACTTCTTGGCCCTCAAAGCCTTGCAGTTACAGGTTATGGCCAGCAGGGTGACCCCATTGCTCCACTGCTCCCTCAGTGAATGGGCACAGGTGTTTCTGCGCTGGAAGGGAGCGAAGGAAAGGGTTAGCTGTGAGTATAAGAAAACCTACGGGCTCTGTGTCTCGGCAGTTAAGAGCACTGGCTGCTCTTCCAGAGGACCCAGGTTCAAATCCTGACACATGGAGGCTCACAGTGAGCTGTAACTACAATTTCCGGGGATCCAATGCCTTCTGGTTTCTATGGGAACTAGACATACACGTGGTTCATATACATATATACAAGCAAACACCCACACACATTTAAAAAGAAAAAGTCAATGGCCCCAGGAGTGAGAAGCAGCGTTTGGCCTTGTTGGTACCGAGACCTGACACCTATGAATGGGACTTTGCTGGTGCAGGGCATGTGTCTGGTTCTTCACAGACATGGTTCCATCCTCAGAGAATTCATCAGCTGCTCTGGGAGCCAAGTGGGCTTATCTGGGCCACAGATCTGAGCAATGTGGAATCCTCATTGGGGGGAGAGGGTCCTGGTTGGCTTCTGGTAGACTTCCTGCCCTCATGAAGCTAAAGCAGAGGCAGGACTATAGTTTTTCTAAGACCTGTCCAGCCTGGGACCTCAAAGGACCGATTTACCTCTTCTCCTGTCAGGTAGAAGGCAGAGAGCAGTCCTCCGATGTACCGAATGTTCACTTCAAACAAAGATGCTTCTCCGCTCTGCAAGACGGTGGGGGAGGGGGACAACAGGGCAGTCAGTGTGGGCTTCCACAGCCAGCCAGGCCCCGGACGAGGGCCACACTGCTCCCCTCAGCACACACCTGTACCCTGCCCCGAGGACCCCAGCAGGCCAGGCCACAGCTCTGTTTTCATAGCTAAGGTTGGGAGAGGCCAGCACCTGCCTGGCAGTTGCTACTGTGCATTTAAGTGCTCCAAATAAACACCGGCTTTGGCTCCGTTCCCCAGCCTTGCCGGAGGCCATTGGAGCAGTTACACCTGGCTGTGCTCCAAGGAGCTCCAGGACCTGTGCCGAGCTGCAGGGAAAAACTTAGCCAAGGGAGAAGCAAAGCCTTCTTTAGTCTAGCCTGCCACCCTCACCCCTCCTGAGGAACTCCCATGGCTTAGCTGTGGCTGTGGAGGCTGTGGGCAGATGCCTGTGGAAGAGCCATCAGCTTTTGGGCCCACTCACACTGCCCTTCTCCGTGACTGGCCACCCCCGCCCTGGACAAAGCAAGTGTGGAGACATCATGCCAAGGGTATGGTCTGGCTAAATTCCCCACTTTAGCCATGTACATGGCTCTGTGACTTGAGATAGGTTTCTCCCTCCCCTCTGGGTTCCCTCCTGCACACCACCTCCCAAGCAGGCCCTCTCACGGGGTACAGTGAGCTGGGAGGGGTCTCCCACGGGCACAGTGAACTGGGCGGGGTCTCCTGCAGGCTCGGTTTCACCCTCCTTTGCCCCAGGTCCCCCGCTTGGCAGCTTTCTGCATCCTATTTTAAATTTTTATTTGTAATGTTGGAGAGTTAATTGAGGGTCTAGGCAAATGAGTTATAACCCCAGCCTTCTTTTTTCTTTATTTTGAGACAGAGTCTTGCTAAGTTGTCCACGCTAACCTTGAGCTTGTGCTCCGGCTGCTTCAGCCTCCAGAGTAGCTGAGATTTCAGGACTATTATCTGTTAATCTGGGAGAATTTTTCCACTAGCAAAGGGTGTGCAAATCTCACTTCCTCTCAGCCTCATAGCTCTCCGTGACATCACCCCATTCTCCAGATGAAGAAGCTAAGGCTCAAAGAGGTCGTGACCCACCTTTCTTTTTCCTGAAAACACTAACCTACCTCAGCTTACCTGAGTGGCCACAGCTCCCTGGTCCCCTAGGCCCATCTTCTGCCTGGAGGAGCTGGGATCCATCCAGGGGAGCCAGGTGAGTCCCTGAAGGTGCTCCTCTGCCCTCCCTTCCACAGAAAAGGAGCAAAGGGGCTCCCCTGGCCTCACAGCCGCCAGAAGTCACAAAAGCCCCAAGATGATTTGAGTAATTATAACAGTGATGAGGGGTCCACTTAGCCTTCCTGTTGACTTTATGGCGACATAAAAAACTCTCCTCTGCTGTGGTCATCATCCCTGTCTCACCATGAGGAGACCAAGGGTCAGGGAGGTGGAAAGCCTCTCCCAGCTCTCCAGTTCAGCTCCCTACGCCTCTCAAACAAAGCCTCTTCTTCTTCCACTTGCTGAGCAACAGGCCCAAGGTGAGCACTCTGGGGAGGGAGGGTTGGCCCTGGCTGTGTCCCCTTGTTCCAGAGAACACTAGCTGGGAGACATCCTCACTTCAAGCCTGGTCTTCCCTGAGGTGAGGAGATTGCAGCCCTGGCTCTCCGCTGTTATATTACATAGTCCCAGGCAAGAAGCCCGTTGTCCGTGGAGACGGATGCTAGCCCTTGCCTCCCCACCGCCTCTGACTCACCACATTGAGGTGGAAGCTGTCTTGCACCCAGGCCTTGGCCTCCTGGAACTCTTCTCTCAGCTCCATGAGGTAGAGCGTGTCGAGAGAATCGATGATGGTAGCCCCACTGAGACCACCTGTAGGACAGAGAATTGCAAGTGTGACCCGGGGGCCATGTTTATCCTTTCCATTCTTGGTTAGACAAGTCACCCTTCCCCAGGGTCCCCAAATGCATGGAGAACTTCAAGGTAACATCTAGGGTACCACCAGTGAAGGCGAGACTGGACCAGCCATCCCATCTCCTCCGGGGAGGGGAGATGGAGGCTGTGCTGACCCATTCCCAGACTATGGTCACTCTGTGGTCAGCAGCTCGCTCAGTTCCAGGTGACACTGCCCTGACCAATGTGGCACACACAGCTCCTAGTGCACAGCCAGTGCTGTGGCTCACTCAACCTTCCGTCTGCTTTATCCTGTGAAGAATACAGGCGCTCACGTCTGCTCATGCAGGGAGACAGCCATATAGGACTGTGAACCCAGGGAGGATATCCAAATCCCTTCAGTCCTGCAGTGCAGGCTGGAACATAGCATAGGGACGTCACAGGAACATCCGTCCACAGAGGTGACACAGAGCTGTCTTTATGTGCTTGGAAGATAACCCTGGGACCACTTAAAACAAAACAAAACAAAAACAGTCAGGCTGCGTGGTGCATTCAAGTACTTAGGAGGCAGCAGCAGGATCATTGCTGGGAGCTCAAGGCCAACCTGGGCTACATTTTAAGTTCCAAGGCTAGCCTGAGCTACATAGAGTTCTAAGGCCAGACACTGTCTATCATATTAAAAGGCAGGTATGGATTACGTCAAGTTGTTGGTCAGTGGGGTCCTATAGATTCCCCCAAATACTATAAATTGCTATTGGCTCCTGTGCAATTGCTCCTGTTGTTGAAGACACCACATCCTTGAGAGTTACAGAATATGGTGAAATCAAGCTGGTACTGATTCAGAAGCAGCTTCATCTCTACTGGGCAGCTTTCATGGTGCTGGAAGATGCTGTGCATGCTATCGGAGAAGGAAGCCCGATCAGACGCCCTAGGGGAGAACCTCGTGCTAGTATTGTGCTAAGTGAACACATCCAGCGGCCTCCTAAGTACTTATCTTTGCATCCATAGATTCGCACGTCTCTCAAGCCTCGTCAGAGAGGCGTATTTATTTATGTATTTATTTACAGGAGGTGACAATACAGAGAGCCACAACTGACCAACATACCGACAATGTTGGAGATTATGGCGTATTCAGCTCTAAACGAGGCATCAGTATCCCTCACCCAAGGCTCAGGGAACAATTTACCAGACATGACAGCGCCATTGCACACACCAATTCACAGTGACTGGGATAGCATGCGTAAGAACTGCACAAGAACAAGCCAGAAAGATCATGAAGTCGCACTCCTAGCCGAAGAGCTACTGGCAACTGATGGCTTCCGGTGGAGGAGAGTCCGTTCTCTTCCGAGATGCTGCCCCCAAGAGGCTACCTGATGTTTAAATGAGAAATGTCCCCCCACAGGCTCTGTGTTTGAACGTCTGGTCCTGTGTTGGTGGTGCTATTTATGGAGGGATGTTATGGGACCTTTAGAAGATACATACAGCCTTGCTGGAGGAAGCGCATCATTAGGTTTTGAGGGTTTATAGCCTTAATCCACTTCCTGTTCTTATTTTCTTTCCTTTTTTTTTTTTTTTTGTTTTTTTTTTTTTGTTGTTTTGTTTTTTTTTTGTTTTTCGAGACAGGGTTTCTCTGTGTAGCCCTGGCTGTCCTGGAACTCACTCTGTAGACCAGGCTGGCCTCGAACTCAGAAATCCGCCTGCCTCTGCCTCCCAAGTGCTAGGATTAAAGGCGTGCGCCACCACCGCCGGCTCTGTTCTTATTTTCAATTTCCTGTATGCAGCTGAGATGTAATCGCTCAGCTTCCTGTTCTGGCCTCTTGTGGCCACGCCCCCTGGCTATTATGGGCGGTGCCCGAGGAACCATAACCTCAAATAAACTCTTCCTTCCGTATCTTATTGCATTTGATTGCATTGTTTTATCGCAGCAACAGAAAAGCAACTTGCACACTACACACGCTCCAGTAGCTGATCCTGCACCCAGGTAAACACACGCTAAGCGGACTCGGCCGGTTTTTAAAAAGAGCACATATGACACAGGAAGGAAAAGTGGAGAAGACAGGAAATAGGTGAAGCGGAAGGGAAGAGGATGGGTTTGGGCAGTTATAGGTATGTAAGAAATTCTCAAACAATAAAAAAAGAGATTAAAGAGCAAAAACAGAACAGGTGTCGGAGACGGCTCAGTTAGTGACATGGTGGCAACTCCTGCACACCCAACTCTGGGAGAGCAGAGACAGGCTAATCCCCGGAGCCCAGTGGCCGCCAGCCTCGCCTACCTGGCGAGTCCCAGGCTCATGAAACCCTGTGCCATTAAAAAAAAAAAAAAAAAAAAAAAGACAGCAGTCGAGTAAGTAAAAAAAAGAGTAACAGTCGAGGCTATGCGCATGCACACGTGTACGTCTCTCGCACAAAGCCAACAAAGCTCAGAAGGCAGAGTGGCCGAAGCTCTTTATTGCAGAGTGAAGAGGGGGCCTCTAGGCTCCAAGCTGGAGGCGCCCGGGGCTCAGGACTTATCTCTGGGTGCTGGGGCAGAAGTGCCCTTTATTTCTTCTGGGTTATTTTTATCACTAGAGATTTATTTCCATCAAAGAGAAAAAGGGTAAACGGTTTAGACAAATAAGCCAAACAAATGTGCAACCCCAAAGTCTTCATGCTCTCTCTTATTCCAGGACAGTAAGTTCCCAGAGAGCTAGCTACCTGCTTGCCCCCACCATCCTGACACTGGTCCTGGGATCATTTGTCCCCACAATCCTCACTGTGAAGGAGGCAGGAGAGGACTGAGGAGAGTCTCAGCAGGTTGAACACTGTCAGAGCCTGGAATGGAGAGGACTTGGGGTGGGGGGCAAGCTTAGTGCCACCTTGGAGAGCTTCCTGGAGGAGGAGGCTGACTCTCATCAATACCTTATAACTATAGTCACAGCCAGCAGTAACATCTTTTAGGGTTCAAAGCACTTTTACTCATAAATTCCTCTAGGGACCCTGATACCCCAACTCTCCTCTGATGTGCCAGTTTGAAGATGTTCAAGTCCCATGTATAATGGGACTTTTTTGCATCAGACCTAGGTAGTTCTCCTGTGTGCTCTGGCCCACCTCAGAGTTACAGGACTGTCAGATAAGTCCCTGTCACTGTATTGGGAGCTAGAGACAAGAAGAGCAGGTTCAGGATACACTTTCTCTCCAAATATTTTCCGTCTGTGGCTGGCTGAATTCATGGGAAACCAATGGGCACAGAGGACCTAGCATGGCCCCCAGATCCACATTGTATCTCTGCACAGGCTCAGGGTGTTCAGGAGTCACAGGCTCTGCAGTCCCCCGCAGAGCCCTCTGGGTCTGACCTGGCTTCTGTGCTTCCAAATCCAGGAATTCTCTGCCTGTGTGCCCCTAACTGCTCACTTGTGTTGGCAGTGCCCATGGAGACCCTGAACTGAATCATGGACATGCATGGTGTGACACAGGGCATAGCCTGTAAAGGAACTAAGGAGAAGGAGGGCAAGGGAGAAGTGGGGTAAAGGCAGAGCCAGCAGTTAAGGGCATGTCACCAGAAGGGAAGGCTAGCCATAGAGGAAGGGAATGGCCATGGGTCTACGTGCTTGGACTAGAGCTGAGCGAGCATGTAGTGTGTCAGCCCCTCCCATGACCACGAAGCCAGTCAGGCCTTCCTTCCCTGGCCACCTCCCTTCTAGGATGTGCCAGGGCAGGCAAGGTTCCAGTGAGGACTTTATCCCCTGGAAGTGCATATGCTTGGGTTGCTGGTCTGGACCTCAGGCCCCACTCTGAAGGACCTGGTGATCTTGGGTTCTGTTGTGTTGTTTTAAGGGCCTGGAGTGACTCTGAGGTCCTGCTGGGTCACCCTTTCATCTCACAAATGAGGGCCTATCAAGGACTAGCCCAGCCCAGGGGAGATAAGCTTCCTCTGCCAATATGGCCTCTCAACTCTGTGCAAAGGGACCTACCGCTCACCCATCTGGCAGTCGGCTACAAGCCAGGGCCAGGAGGAAGCTGAGTACTTCCCTCCAGGGCACAACAGCGTCTCTGATTTCAGAATCCTGCCTGGGTCACCTGTTCACCTCAATGCCCTCTGTCTCTTGAGGCCCAGCAGGGAGATTAACCAGGGCTCTTTATGGCCAGCTGTCGCATGACACCTCCAGATGTCTGATGTGGACACTTGAGAAACCGGCTGAGTTTGTTGGTGAAGGCTTGCTCTGGCCTGAGGCTCTGGCTTCTTGGCTTGGTTGGTCTCTGCCCCACCCCTCTCCCTGCACCTGGCTGGGCTGGGGTCCAGCAAGGCATTTACTGAGAACCTTCCCTTCAGGCTCAGGGTTACCCTGGAGCCCATGCTGGATGACAGAGAAAGCCCTCTCTCCGGTCCAACCTTATGTGCTACCTGGGACAGTTTCCACAGGGAACAGAGTCGCCAGTAGAGAGGCCATGACCTATGTATATCTAACGATCCAACAGGGCTCAAAACAGCAGCCAGGACCTTGCCTGGGCCCGCAGCCTTCCATAGTGGACTGTGCATGAGCCTATTCTCCCAGCCTCATTTCTGAGTTCTAAATTTTACACAGGACAGACAACCTGATCAGAGCGGGAGACAGTAGAACATGCTAGAAAGAACAGAGGCCCAGGAAGCAGGAGAACTGGTTCCAATCCTAGCATGACCCAGCATGACCCAGTAGAACTCCTGCTCCAAGCATCAAAGTTATCTGTGGATGAAGGGGAAGACCCTGGGGTGGAATACTGGAGAGCCATCTCGGGTCCCTGAGGATGACCCACTCGCCATAAACTCATCTGCCCCCACTAGATGAACACTATGTGTTTGGTAAATCAGTTTTCTGCTTTCTTCCCCTGGGATCCCATTGTCCATCTTGAAACTGTGGCCTGGCCTGTGGAAGTGGGGAAGAGTCACAAAGTGTGGGAGACTCTCTTGGTCCTTCCCTGTGGGAGAAGGGATGCTGACATCTCACCGTTCTGACTTGTTCATGGAATGAAGCCTCCATCACGTGGAAGATTTTGGCCCTGCGGCTGCAGGAGATGGAAGAGGATGGCAATGTGGTTGTGTACACACTACCCTACATCCAGACCTGCACCTGACTGTGCCTGGGCAGCCCCTCCACGATGCCTATCTGCTGTGTGGGCCGCCATGACCCCTGACCTCTAAGCACCAGCTCCCAGCACTGTTTCCATCTTCATATGCATTGTCTTCCTAGAACGGGATCCGGTGATGCATCTACCTGAATCCGGAACCCTGCCATGGCTTCTCAGTACCCGTACAATTAAGGCACGCTTGCTCTTTCCTTCACAGATTTGTATGCTCTCTCTGCTCCGTGCCAGGATAGTAGCCTGCTTCCCACACAGCCTTCCCTGAGTCCACTTGTGAATGCGTTCCCACCCAGAGCATGCCCACAACACCCTCCTGGGCCATTCTCCTTCCGTGCACTGTATCTTTCCCTCCGACAAATGCTCAAAAGTTAAAGAAGGTTCCTCTGTCTCTCTGACCCTCTCCCACTGGCCCTTGTAGTCTTGTCTCCAAGTGGCCCTAAAGTCCAAAGTTCTGCTCAGAGGCCCGGTGTCCATTCCCGTGTTCCTCATACACTGCAAACATTCTGAGTTTGCAGCTCCTGTACCAACTCTTGCTCCCAGCCCGAGGCACCCTAGGGTCCACCTTGATGGCTGTCAGCACCTCTCTGACTCCCATCACCTTGTGTGCATGAAATCACACCTTCTGCTGTGTTCTCTGAGAAGCAAAACCTTTGGTACAAGGACCCCCATTCCTGTTGGTTTACCTCCACACATACACACACTAAACAAACAAACAAACAAACAAACATAATAATGAAAAGCTGGTTGGTATACTTTTACAGTCTCTGTGCTGGGTAGAGCTGGGGTTAGGGTTAGCCTTTTATTCTTGGTGGGAGTGGTGGCATACTGCTTTAGTTTCAGCTCTTAGGAAGCAGAGGCAGGATGATGTCTATGAGTTCAAGGCCAGCCTGATCTACATAGTGAGTTCCAGGATAGCCAGAGCTACAGAGTGAGACCTTGTCTAAATACACACACACACACACACACACACACACACACACACACACACACCCCTACCCCTCCCTACCCCCTGCCATTCTTGTGTAATTATACCATACAGGAGGATACCTGAGACTCAGTGGAGAGTCAGTCTAACCTAATTAATGGACTCCAGGCCAATGACAGACTATGTCTCAAAAACCAAGCTGGATGACACCATAGAGGATCAACACTCAAGGTCATCCTCTGGCCTCCACAGGCATCACCTCACTTCACACAGCTTCCTGTTGAGAGGAGGGAGAACCCCAGGCCCCGATATCTCCTCTCAGGGCCAGAGCCACCTCCATAGAGCCGATTGCCTGGCCTGTGTCCCCACCAACTCTGCTGTATAATAACGGCATCTTTTATGTGACGTTATATTAACAGAGAGAAATGGGTCAGGCTGAGCAACTCCAGCTCCGGGAAGAACATTTAGAAGGAAAAAAAATGACCCAAGGCATCGCCTATTACTGCGTCTCCCCAGAGCCACACACTAATGGCTGTGTTTAATTTAATGATACAATCCGCAGAGACTTCTCTTGATCTGCAGTGAAACAACATGTACGACGTCTTTTCTCGGCTGCCACAAAGAGCAGGGTGGCTGTGTGTGGTAGACTGGCTTTTTACAGATGGGGCCAAAGGCACTGCTCACCCATGGGAATGAGGCCTCCTGGGATACTGACACTCCTTCCATGGCTTTACCCCAACACCTGGGCAGGGCAGGTAATGACCTGGACCCACAGAATAAAGAATGTGAGAATATGTTAGTTTCTAGGCCAGCCTTAAGAAATTGACTGGTGGCTGTCCCTCCTGCCTCTGTGAGGGACAGCCGCCATATTGTTGGAGAACCCAAAACAGCCACCAGGACTCCATGTACATTTATCCTGACTGACAGTCCCATCAGAGGTCTGGCCATCAATTGGCATGGACTCCAGACACATGAATAGAAAGCCTCTACCTCCAGCCTACCCAGCTGAGCGCCTGCACACACAGAGAGGCAAACAAGAGTCATCCATGGTGTGCCTTCTGAGAATTCCGAACCTGTCTGATCTGAGAGCCTCATCAAGTAACTGCTGCAAGCATTAAATTCAGGAGCAGCAAAGGCACCTGGGAAGTTCTACCACATGAGTTTCTAGGAAGACTTGCTAAAGTGGTGCCTGACCCATCCCCACCCCCACCAGCACCACAACGCATACCACATACTGTCAAAACTCTGTCTCGTAGGAGGAAGCCTTTTAATTACACAGAAAGCTTCTGTTTCCTTCCCTAGGTAGCCCAGGCTGGCCTCAAGCGCACGGTCCTCCCACCTTGGCATCCTGTGTGCTGGGATTACAGGTGCATACCACCCACAAGTAGCCTTTCTATTCCTATGTGATCTGGGTTATTTTTTTTTCTTTCTTGGAATGTTTATGATGCTATTTCCTGGGTCACTTGAATTGCTCTCAGAGGCTGTTTCCAGGCAAAAGCTTCTTGGAGATTCTGGGGGGAAAACGTTATTAGGAACTATTCCCGGAATCCAGAATGCTCGCTAGAAGCTGAGAAACACAACATTTGCTTAGTCTGCTCTGCCCACGCCATTGGCCTATTTAAAGGCCCCATTCCTTCTGTTCTCCAGGACCAAACTCCTGACGCATCAAGCAAAGATGCAGTTGAGGCCTTGTAGCCCCTGCATGGTGCCTTTGTTACTCACTCCACAAGGGATGCTCTGTCCCAACCACAGACGGCCAGCAGAACCTGGGTTTGCTCAGGGCATTCATTAGTACAAGTCTCTGTGCATGGGAAGCCTTTTGCTAGGGTTTCAACATGCCTTCCACATTCCAAGAACATAAAGTCTAAGGACCTAGAAAATAAGGAGGCCCTGAAGGGTTTACAGTGCATTCTCTCTATTCAAGGATGCTGTTATCATGGGAGTGGGTTAGTCAGTTATCTCAGGCATGGGTCCTGGTCAATGGAAACCTGGCCCCTCCCCCTCTGTTGCTCTTCTGCCTCTGTAACAGGATGACAGTGGGAGAGGCCGGCTGTGTGATGCCCCCAGATCCTGGCTCGGGGTTGACACTCTAGGAAACGAATGCAGGTGGAGCGTGAAACCTGATAAATGCCCATGACCAGCAAGACCTCATCAGAACTGGGCCCTGGTGCTCACTTCGTGCCAGGCACTGCAGTGCCACACACTGCTCTCTTAAGCCTCGTGACAGCTCTCATAATGTCACCGTCTCACAGATGAGGATCAGGGCTTATCGGATTAAGTCACTTGCTCAAGATTCAGTCATTCAGGCCAACTCTGCTCTTGGGGTGCTGGGGCCTGGCACAGGAGGGGCTGAGGCCCAAGCATAAGCTCCTGTAAGAGTCTTTGGTAACTCCTGGGTGAATGTGAACACACACTCAATGAGCCCAGGTCGGGTACCAGCGACACACCAAAGAAACACACTCAGCCTGGCAGGGTGAACCAGTAGTGAGTGGGGCTTACTTACTGGAGTGGTGGCCCTAAAACAGCCATATCATATAGAAGTTCCGCCCCAGCATGGATGACAACCTCCTAAAATCTGCAGAGTCCCCTCCTCAACCAACTTCCCTTTCTATTGGCAGTGCCTTCTGAGACCACAAGTACAGGGTTACAGGCAGCCAGAGGGCAGGGGCAGAGCTCCCCAGCAGAGGAGAGGAGGGTAGCTGAATGGGGCTGCATTTAAGGGGGGAGGTGAGCTTTGGTTAGGAGGCACTGTGTCCATTTGATAAGAGCTTAGGGAGCACGCAGGGGAGAGGGCAAGGTGTGGTGGGAAGAAATCGTGCTCACTGCATACGCCGGAAGATGGTAAATCCTAGCAAGTTTGTGGTTCAAGGTTCTTCGCAAGGTGAACAAGATCTCAATGCAAGTAGAAGGCATGGAGAAGGGAGAACAGCAGCTGGAGAGGTCAGGCTCAGGCTGCACAGGGCCACGGGGCTAAGGGAAGAAGATCTAGCAATCTTAGGACCACATCTGATGGGCTGCTGTATAAAGAGTGGTCTGGAGTGGACCCAAAGGAGACCTTCAGCACAGCTATGATCTGAGTCTGGGGTGTGCCCAATAGTCACTTAGGGCTGGGTGTAAGTATACGCGTGCCTGCTTGTGTGAGCCTCCACCTGCCTGTGACAACAGGGTCTCCCCATCCCAGGGCAGTTACAGACCCTGTCTGGCATACACTGTGGCCACACAGGGCTATGTATTGATTACTATGCATCCTCTCTTACTCCATGGGCCAGAGCCAAGCAGCACAGATGTGTGGATCTGATAACCAGATGAATACTTATTAGACTGCAATCAGAGAGGTCCTATTTAACCTCAAGATACACACAGAGATGGCAGAAGTAGCCGGGGAGAGGGAGGGGCTGGTACAGAGCTGAGTCCCTGGGGTTGTCCTTCCAGCCACAGAGAATGGGCAGAACTCTGGAGACACCAAGTAAGCTTGATTCTAGTATTCATGTGCTACCTCAGTTTCACCATCTCTATAAAAGGTACAATGGTACCTCCACCTATTAACTGTCCTGGGGGCTGGAGAGTCCACAGATTTAGGGCTATAGCATCTGGCCTGGAGCCTGTCGGCACCTCCTTCTGGGCAGCGCTGTGGTGCTGGGGACAGAATCCAGGCCTTCACACATGCCGGCAACTACTCCACCCCTTAGGGGTACCCCTGAGCCTTGACAGCACATCCACAAGCCTCCTGACAACTTGGCAAAGAGATTGTGGTTACAGATGAGTGACAGAGGCTTAGAGTCAACTGAAAAATCTCAGAGTAGGGAATAGGAGGCAAGGTTTGCCCAGAGGCCTTTCATATCAGCACTGCGCAGAGGTCCCTGGTGCAATTGGTTGAGGGTGCTTCTCTGCAGCTTGGTGTTAAGTCCTACCTGGGGCTGCAGTGCCATTCCTTGGCAGGTATTGTCTGTGTGTGAGGAACTTCTTATCTCCCTGGAGGCCTGGGGACATTCATCACAGTACAGGGCCAGCTTGCATGGCTTTCTTTCTGCATGAACATCAGGTAGCCGCCTTCAGGTCTGATGTCCACCCCTCTACCATCACCATGTGTACTGTTCTAGGTCCCATTATCTGATCGAGATGAGCTCTAGGAGGCCGGACTTCCCTGACACGTGGATGTGGGAAGGCAGAGGTCTTGCCCCGTAACTATCTCCAGAACCATCAAAGACCCAAGAGGATGCTGGCTGCACAGCAGGGATCTGAGTCATGAGGGAACCAGTAGAGAGGACTGAGAAGCAAGCATGGTCAGCAGCTGGACCAGTTCACTCCAGTGTTGAGAGAAGAGGGAGGGAGAGACCCAGTCACCAGCCCTGGGGTTTGTCTTTCTTGGCATTCTAGATTTTGACAGAAGCCAAATGCACTCTCCCCTTCTCCCTCTCTGTTTCCCTGTCTCTGAGACACTGTGTATCTGAGGCTGGCCTCGAACCCAGAGATAGACCTGCCTCTGACTCCTGATGTGTGCCACCAGGCCCAACAACTTCCTTACTAGAGACTCTTGAGTACAGGCAGCATCTACCACCAGACTGACTGTTGCTAAGCGACAGGCCTGGGATACTGAGACATGATGAGGGCGGGGAGGCCAGTGGGTATCCTCAGCTTCTCACCAGCCCTGTATCTCTGGTCACCCGATTCACCCTAAGAAATGGGACTCTGGTTCATTACTGAAGAGAACAGTCATCTTAGAGGCACAGAGGTGGAAGTGGTGCCCAAGCCCATCTGCTCACAGCCAACCAGAGCTCACGCTGGTACCCGAATGGCTTTCTGGGGACGAAAGGACGGGGGCAGGGCAACTCACAGCTTCACAGTGCACATAGAGCTATCTCCCTAAAATGAGAGGGAAGGTATCTAGGATATCCTGGCCAGGGCAGTTCTCAATAGTCAAAGCCCTGAGTATTTGTCACACTCTGCACTTGCGTGGGGAAAATGACACAGATCTGATTTGGAAGCACAGATTTTTAGAAATGCATGGTAATCTGTTTCTGCCAGTCAAGAAAGGCTTAGTTCAAATCATTAAGACACCATGGGAGGAAGTCAAGACTGGAGAGGCTGGACACTGCCCCCCAGATCAGCTCCCGGATGCTCTGGGTAACTTGCAAAAACCATCAGCAAGCAGGGAGAGGATTAAGACAGACATGATCTGTGGGGCTTCTGGGTCTCAGGGGACAAAGGGTTTGAGAGATATCACCATCCAGACTGAGATGTCAGAGACAGGGAGTGTCCATAATGGCTTGAGCTTCCCATGGCTGCTTTCTCAGGTCCATGAGAGGAATTCTGGGAGTGCACTGTGGCAGGAACAGGTGGGACACTTACTCCACAGCCAGGGCTTAGCTGACCTTAAATGGCTTCCCGCACGCATCCCTCAAAGCCTCTAGTTCTGTCTCTGTGAAGTGGGCTGGACAGTAATTTACTCCCGCACAACAGATACCAGAGCACCTGGTCCTCAGGCAGCCCCACAGACACCCAGCTGAGTAGCCTGCTGAGACAGGAAGCTTGAGGTGACCTTGCATGAAGAAAGAAGAGCTGACATCTGCAGAGTGGCAAGTTGGAGGAAGGTCATCCCAGGCAGCGTTTGGTTTGGCACGTGCAAAGGCCCTGGGGTGATCACTTAGAGGGAGTGCATGGGGAGGTGGGGCTGGAGGTCCCCAGTCATGAGTGCAGGCTGAAGGGTCTCAGACTCTGAGGAATGGACAAGGTTGGAGGCATGTCTGCAGGGTGGAGCTACTGACTGACGTGGCCCCTAGGAGAGAACTGGGGACACTGGGAAGGGGTGCAGAGAAGGCGGGCAATATGACTTCAGTCTTGTGACGGAGTCCAGAACCACATGGCATGTCCCCTCCTAGCTCTCAAGCATACTGTGTGCTGCTTGCTGGTGCTAAGCATCATCACCCAGGTCCCTAGATGTTGCTGCAGGGGAATGCCTCCTTCCAAGCTCCTCCCTGGGGGTAGAACAGAGGTGAGATGCTGCTTCATGGACAGAACTTGTGCCTCGATCTCTCTGCAACTCAGTAGGATGTGGGGCCCAGTTCTAGTCAAAAGAAGGTGGCCATGAGTTCCAATGTCACCAGGAGCCTGGCCTTTAAAATCCTCCAAAGCTAGGGTGACTGTGGGAATCACCATGGTGTCGCCAACTCCCCGAGTCCCTAAGAGTCTGTGAGCTGTAACAAAGACACTCCCTCCGTCATCAATTGCCTTTATATGAATAGCTGATAATAGACAGATGTCCTGGAGTTCCGGGTTTCTCTGTTACAGCAGCTAGCCTGATTTCAGACATATATACCCACTAATGGCCTGGCGTCGGACACTCGCTTGCACCTATCGGTTTTTTTCCTTACAGATCTCTGTGAGGACTCCATAGGACCTCATGGACAGAGAGGTGCCTCGTGGGGGAGGGTCTCATCTCTGAGATTTCTGGCCTGGGTCTCTGTGAGCCTGAAGCTGCTGAACAGGACTGAGGGCGGTCCCTGAGAGCCAGGGGTTAGTCAAGGCTGAGGTAGCTCCAGGCAAGAGGGGAGAGGAGCCCAGGTTCACTGCTGGTCCTGACCCAGAGAGAGATACACTCCAGGCATTAGTCCCAGTTCTAGCAGACATGTTCTGAGAGCTAAGGTTCCCTACCGGGGCTGAGACAGGGCGGCTGGCAGGCTTCCACCGCTTGCTGCTCCCCTAGGAAGGAGAAGGCCCAATTCCTCCTTGATAACTTCTTCCCAGCCTCTCACAGCTCATTAGCAGCAACTCACCCTCCCTGCCAGGAAGATGCTTGCCCGATTTTCAGACATGTCAGGCAGAGTGTGTTATCAAACCTTGTCATGTCTCCTTGAGGTCCCCAAACACTCTGCCAAGTCCTTGCCAGGCTCTGATCCACACAAGCACGCTGCCTCTGAGAGTCAGCAGCTGAGCGCTCTGCCAGCATGGGTGACTAGAAGTAGCTTGGGATAAAATCTGCCGACATGGCACCCGAGGCTCAGCCTGACCTCGGGTCTGAAGCATCCTGTATTCTGGCCCAGGAGGGTTGAGGCCCTTCGGACAGGTGACAGGGTGCCTCTCTATGACCACAGGACTCAGGCCCATCCCTTCTGATGGGCAAGAGTGGGTCCTCTGCTCTATAGCTTGGACCAGGGTTGAGAATGCTTCCTTGGATGTCTAGACCCAGGGGTTGGGGACCAGACAGTCTTATCACACCCAAGGACACCCACAGTCCCACTCATCTCAGGGTGGGGGCAGGGCAGACACAGGCTGCCACCTACTAGCTCTCTCTTCCCTCAGTCGGATTCACTGGCTCTATCTGGAGACAAGGGGTCCTCATGCTGCCCGTGGGAATGAAGGTCACGGGTGTCCTGGACCACGGCAAGGATCTGTTGCACGTGGTCTCACACAGTGCTTCTACACACTGCTGTTACCTCTCCTACCTAACTACCTCCACACCCCCTCCACATCTGTGGGAATGCTCCCTGCACGGAAGTGCGGCACGGAAACCGTACCTCTCAGTCCTCAACAATTCACACAGAACCATCAATACAGTTCCTCAGGTTGTGATCACCCCAAACATAAAAGTATTTCATTGCTACTTCACGACGGTAATTCGCTTCTGTTATGAATGGTAATGTAAATAGCTGATATGCAGGGTGATCCTCGGTGACCCCTGTGAAAGGGTCAGAAAACCCCCAAAGGGGTTGCGACCCACAGCTTCAGAACCTCTGACCCAGCATGACCGGGCTGGCACCCTTTGTAAGTGCACAGGTATGCTTCACTGCATGCTTGGATGGCTAACAGTTAAAGTGAACAGGTTCTGGGGTACGGGTGAGGTGCTCAACCTTTCCTTGACCCCTTCCTCCAACAGGTGTAGGAGCCTCAGCAGCTCGGCCAAGTTTCTGTGTTGGCTTTGATTCAAGCATCTAAGGCCCACTGATCTCCAAGGCTGGCAGGCTAGGGCTGCCACTGCTGCCATCTCCAGCAGTGATGAGGGCCTCATGCCCACAACCCCATCGTAGAGGTCACAGCCTAGAAACTGCTCTTCAGCGGCCTCTGAAAGGGCCTTTGTGAGTCACCCAGCCTAGCAGGCCAGCACCCTTATATCATGGACAATCGCCTTGGTTTGTCTAGTCTATGCCATCTACCTAGACGTGTTCCTTGTCCACAGGTCAATTCTCCAGCTCCAATGGGCACACCTACTGTTCCTGGTGACCTTCCATTTGTCCTGTGTCAGATGGCTCAGACCCTCCTCAAAGGCCACACGCCTTACTTCCATTAAACACGCATTTTGAGAGGATCCTCAAAAAAGTGTCAGTGGGACAAAGTTAGTGGGGGGAGGGTCATCACACATGGGAGGGGGACGGGAAGGCAAAATGGGACGTCTGAGATCACTCCTGGTGTCCTAGCAGGCCTGCCATGGTCTCTGAGGGTCCAGGCATCTCTCCCAAGTCTCTCCTGAGGGACTTCAATATGTCTCTAACTCCTTCTGTCTTCCTCTGCCTATTTGTTCAGCCTTGGCTTGGTGTTGCCAGTTCTGTGACATTCCCAGAAGTGACATCCATAGCTGCTTCCCCAGGTTCCCATAGCACTCTGACCTCATTATGATGCATGGACCATTCAGGAAAGGCGAGGTACTGGGAGCGAGGCCGTGGCCAGTTCACCTTGTGTCCTCACCTACAATACGATGAATGAATGAGCCGTTCGCCCAGGCTCGGAGGTTCCTATCACCCCCACCTCTGGCCACACTTCCCTCCGGGTCACAGAGGAATAAAGTGTCTCCTCTACCTTGGTATTGACCGGAGCAGGGTTTTAATGGCGCTTTGACAAAAGGCAGCTCCCACGTTTGTCTTCCTTGGCTAATTACATTTCCCAATTGCAACGCTTATCTCTGGGCTGGTGTTAAAGACATAATCAGTTTCCAGAATGGATTTAAAGGAGGTGAGAAGTAAGAGGGTAATTAAGCCAACTTCTGATTGAATCAAATAATTAAGCAGATTAAGTCGACCTCCTGTGATCAACAGACTGAGCGGGAGCCTAGAGGTCGATGCTGATTGGAAAGATCATTTCTGGTCAGCTTCGAGACAGGCGGTGTGGCTTCCCAGCCGAGGTTAGGGAGCCAGTGATGCAAATCATGGCAGTGGGACGCTTGACTGAATGAAGTATTTTGGGGTCAGCAGAAGGAAAACTGAGGGTGAGTGTAGGAATGTTTCCAAACAGTATGGGGACCCCCACGGTAGAGGGGGGCATGGGTTCAGCTCTTCACCTTGTCCTGCATCCATACCTTGTACAACGCAGTAGGTGCCTCGTTTGTACGCCTTTAGTCAATGACAGCAAATGTAATGGTTTCAAAGGGACTTGCAGGAGCCGAGGAGATGGCTCACTCCGTAAAGCAGGTGGACCAGAGTTCAATCCCCGGTACCCAGGTAAGAAGCTGGGCGTGGTGGCATGCACCTGTAACCCCAGTGCTGAAACAAGTGAGGGAAGGGACATCCTCCGGGAACACTGGCCAGCCACCCTACCCTAAGCAGGGACCCAGATTCCAGGGTGCCTGAGGAATGTCCCCCAAGGCTGACCTCTGACCTCTACATGCACCCCCATGTATGTTGACTCAGATACATGCGTACACGTGAATGTGAACACACACTCAGCGGCATACCTGTTTCCTACCAAAGGCACTGGCTTTCTTGACCAGCCACTCCCCCAGCCATCTCCATGTTGAACGCAGCTGAGTTGACCCTAATATCCAGACAACACTCTCTCAGGTCAGCTGACATCTACAGGTCTGCTTGGGCCAGCTGGACTCTGGAGGCTCCGGGGTTGGAGCACAGCACTCTCATGGCAACAGCCCTGTAGCCCTAGCCTCTAGAAGGCTCCCTTGCTTCCAGCAGCAGTTAGCACCAACAGTCAGGTACCCTGGCATGAGAATGGCAAATCTTTACCCAGAGACTCATCTGATCCTTGCAAAGGTTCCCCGGCAGGTGCTAGGTTGGGGTTCATTTGTCTCAATTTTAGAGCCCCTCAGATATGCAGACAATCTATCACTTATGAGTCAGAGAGTGGGAAGAGGGCTGGAGAGATGGCTCAGCAGAAAAGAACACTGGCTGCTCTTCCAGAGGACCTGAGTTCAATTCCCGGTACCCACATGGCAGCACACAACTGTGTGTAACTCCAGTTCCAGGGGATCTGACATCCTTTTCTGGCCTCTGCACACATGTGATGCACAGATATACATGCAGGCAAGACACATATACATATAAATACATATAAAATAAAAATAAAGACATCTAGAGACTGGCTAAGGATGCCAAAGGGAACACCCTAGCCCCTGACTCCCAGGAACTGAGGCGATTATTTAGAGAAAATGGACCAACCCACAAAGATGAACCTGAGCAGCTAAATACAGAAAATTCAGCCAGAGAGTTGAAGACAGAGTTGAGGAAAGGAACCTGACACAGAACCAAGAGCCCAGACACGGACCCTGGGAGGGGTGCGGCAGGTGAGGGAGCAGCTCAGCCGCTTGCCCTAACGTCCCAACCGCAGCGACTATGGGACTACAGACAGCTTGAGGTGTAATTCAGGGCCGTGGGCAACGGACAAAGGGGACCCTCGCTAAGACCTGCCACCGTGACGGTTCAGAAAACTGAGAACACAGAGTAGGTCTTATGAGCGTCTAGAGAAAAACACACCAGTCACATCTGTTGGAGCTATCGGGTGTGGAATGGCCCCAGGCCTCTCTTCAGGGATGCCGGGAACTAAACCTGGGTCCATTTCAAAAGCCTGAGGGAAAACAATTCATGGTCCTTACCCTAGCCTGAGAGCAGGGCAGTTTCAGATTTCAAAAATTTCAACTATTTTAATCTCCTAACACCCCTCCCTCTCTGCCTTTCCATCTACTGGATAGAGCATACTGTGAGTGAAAGAAAGGCCACAGGGGTGTATGTGTGTTCGCGTGCACGCACGCACGCACGCACGCACACGTGTGTTGGGTGGGGGTGGGGAGGGAAACACCAGGAGACAACCAGAGTTCTCATTAGAGGCCAATGCTTTTCTCCGAGGTCAGAATTGAATAAAGATAGTTTGGATGTAAAATGTCCCCACAGGCTCAAGTGTTTGAATACTGTCCCCAGATGGTGGCACTGTTCTGGGAGCCTGGCATCTTCAGAGGGAGGGTCAGGTTTGAGGTAGTGGGTCTCTAGAAGAGGGCCTTGAGAGTTATGGCCTGGTCCTCCCTCGTCCTATAGACTCTGCTTCCTGTTCCAATCGGATGGGAGGAGGGGAGTCCCTGCCGCCCACTCCCCCATGATGGAGCCACCTCCCTCCAGGCTGCCCTCCCGTGATGGGCTGCGTCCTCACTGTGAGCTGGAGTCCACCTTTCTTTCTTAAGTTGTTTCCACCGGGCACTCTGTCAGAGAACCGTTAGCCGGTACAGCTGCGCACTTCACATTCCTGCAGTCTAGACTCGAGATTAGGCAGACCGGAGAAATGACAGGCACGGCGGTGGTGGGAAAGAAGTCAACTGTCTTTGTAGGTGGCACAGCTTGTAAATAAAACCCCTGGTCTGTGAAAACGTGACAGTAAATAGCTCAGCGAGGTGGCGGTATTCGGTTGTGTTTTACGGACCAGGAAGACATCCCCAAAGTGAAATTAGAGTTTTGTGTGAAAAAGGAATAAAAAAATTAACAAATTTAACCACCATTAAATTTATTTATTTATTTATTTATTTATTTATTTATTTATTTTTGAGACAGGTTCTTACCAGGTATCATTGACTGGCCTGGAACTCTGTATGTAGACCAGGCTGGCCTCAGACTCATAAAGATCTGCCTCCCAAGTGCTGGGATTAAAGGCGTGTATCACCATACCTGGCTTATTTTATTTTCAAGTAAAACTTATTTCTAAATAACTAGAAAAGATGTCTCATACTTGTGGTTTGGAAGACAAAATTGTTAAGAAGCCAATAGTCCTAAGTCCCTATCATAATCCCAACTGTATGTATGTATGTGTGCACACATGCATGTATGTTTGTATCAGAAGTTGTCAGGCTAATACTAAGTTCACATGGAATGGACAAGCTTAGGAGCCACAGAAGAACAAAGAGGAAGACTCATGCATCCCATATCATTCATGCTCACTCTTCCAGGCTCACAGACCATCACCATGGGGAAGGAAGTCAAGGAAGCAGAGACTTGAAACAGCTGGCCACATACATCCACAGTCAAGAGCAGAGAAACACTAATGCAGGCATGCTCACTCCCTTGTGTGTATTCACCTTGGTTTCTCTACTCTTACACAGTTTAGGACTGCCTGCCTAGGGAATAGTGCCACCCACTGTGGGCAGAGTCTTCCCACTTCAGTTAAGTAAGACAATCAATCCCCTATAGACATGCCCACAGGCCAACCCAATGCAGACAGTCCCTCGCTGAGACTTTCTTCCTGGGGGAGGAAATAGTCAAGTTGTTAATGAAAGCTAACCATCGCAGTCCAATATGGAAGGATGGATGGTAGGAACAAGGGATGAAGCGAGGTAGGGAGGGAGAATAAGAATAAATTTGAATGGGACCTCCCACAATGTCCAGCCTGTCCTGACTGCTACAGAAGCTACCATGTAGCTGAGCAGCACATGGTCATGAGAAAAGACACTAAGTCACCTAACAACCATGTACAAACATGTGACCATGTTCTGACCAATAAGCTACTAGCTAAAGTGGTGTGTGTGGGTGTGTGTGTGTGTGTGTGTGTGTGTGTGAGAGAGAGAGAGAGAGAGAGAGAGAGAGAGAGAGAGAGGGATTTCTAGGAAATACATTTAAAGGGCAGGGACAGCCTTACCTTTTTTTTTCTATTCCTGCTGTCTGGAATGTGGTCAGGATGACTGGAGCCACAGCAGCCATCTTGGACCATAAGGTCAATGATCAGGGACCACACTACTCAGGATGAGCAGAGAGCCCTAGTCCCCAGGGACAGTAGGGTCAGTACTGCAATTCCAGACTACCTTCACTTGAGAGAGAGAGGTAAATTCTACTTTGCTTAAAGTCATTGCTATTTTGGGCTTTCCATCTGCCAAAATGTAATTCTAAAGAATACAGCAAAGAAAGGCAGAGGTGGAGTGAGTGTGTGATGAACTAACGTCCCCAGTGTCTCAGGCTCTCCAGGGCAACACCTTTGTCATTTACTCTATGCTGCTTGAGGGTGCAGCCCTGGTTTTTCTTACCCATTTGCTAACAGGCCTTGGCACATAGTAGGTACTCAGTAAAGATTGAGTCCATGTGCACAGTCCAGCCTCGGCTCAAGAGAAACTGTTACCACAGTCACTCCTGTGCCTCTTCTAGAAGCTTCTCCCAAAGCCCCAGGCTTGGTGAAGGAAATAACTGGTTTTGGTGTCTCTACACAGCAACAGAACAGGGACTGAGACAAGTACCGACTGCATGTGTGGATGGAGACGGGGCTGTCGGCAGCAGCTCACTGAAGTGAAAGAAGGGCTAACCTGAGACAGAGAGCCAGTGGCAGACACAGCTGAGGCTTGCTCCTAGTGCTAATGACCTCCAATCAAATCATCTGGTACGTTCCTTTTGGATTTAAATGACCTCTGAGCGGCTGTTAATTCACTCACTCCAGAGAGTGCAGATTTGATCCAGAGGGTCAATGTCACCCTTGGGGCAGTGATTCTCAACCTGTGGGTCCCGACCCACAAGGATCCCGTGTCTGATACATACATTGAGATTCATAACTGTAGCAAAATTACAGATACAGAGTAACAAACATAATTCTATGGCTGGGGCCAACACAGCATGAGGAACTGTATTAAAGGGTCGCAGCATCAGGAAGGATGAGGACTGGGGGTACCACTAGTGCCTTATACGGGGGGGCCATTGCAGCACCAGGCCCAGCATTGCGGGCACTCCTGAGAACGCACTGACTTCACGCACTCTGCGGCACTGTGAGCCAATCCTACCTTTATAAGCGTTGCAAAAATCACCCTATAAAAAACACAGAAGTCGAAAATGTTAATCTGAGAATTAGTGGGCATTTGTCTTTTTGTGGATCGGTATAATTTCCTCCTGTTAATATTTTTTTTATCTGCCTTCTGAGCCGTCTCATTTATCTGAGCTTTCAAAGGCTCATGCAAAACACATAACGCACTCACTCGAGCTACACAAATCGATGCTGTGGGGACGCATCTTCACCAGGACTGCTATGGAAATCCTCCTCCTGCCTCTGAGAGGCCGGCCACAATGATTTCTAAACACCAGCAGGCACCAGAAGAGTTTTACTTTAAAAAAAAAAAAAAAGCAGCAAAGCTTTCTCTAATTATCAAATTGAGGAAATGTAATTTTAAGTAATGTACATATTTTGTTTTGGGAGAACTTTAGGTAGCCTGAGCTCAGGTTAATCTTGAACTCCGGGTCCCCCTACCTCTTCCTCCTGAGTCATGATTACAGTCATGAGCTACTGGCCACATTGTTCCAGTGCATGCACGCACGCACACACGCAAGCACGCACGCACGCACGCACGCACGCACGTCTGTGAGCCTATGTGTGTGGGTACCTGTGGAGGCCGCAGGCTGACATAAAGTGTCTTCCTCTATTGCTTGAGACTCAGTCTCTTGTTGAGCCTGGGGCTCACCTTGTCAGACAGACTGACTGGCCTATTAGTCCTTGGGTTCTGCCCGTCTCTGCCTCCCCGTGCAAATGTGCATGTTCCACGGGTACTAAGGATCTGAACTCAGCTTCTCACTCTTGCACTGAAAGCTCTTTACCTACTGAGTCACTTCCTCAACCCCCTTTTCAATTTTAAAGAGGAAAAAAAAAATTCACATTAGTCTGGGCTGCGAGCCCCTTACCTCCCTCAAGCACCCGAGACAACCAACTTTAACTAAAGCCCACTCTCCCTGGCGGAGGACGGAGGATGGCTTGCTGCAATTTGCATGAGACACTTCTGCAGACAAATGGATGGATTGCAGGCCTTAGATTTTTGCCCAAATGACAAAAGAACCAATTATGCTCCCTCGTCACTTTCCCGCTCCCAAGAACTCTATTAAGAGAATAATTTGAGCCGACTGGCTGCTACTCTGCATTCTAAAGTGTGATCCCTTTCAATGCCACCAACATTTCTTCCCCTTTTAAAAATGAGTGGTATTTAAGGAAAAATGCCAGCTGGGTGTCTATTCGAGAAGGGGCTGTGGGAGACTCGAGGCGGATTTAACTGCCTCTTGAAGCCAGTTGCTTGGGAGTGCGCGGGAAGCCTGGTGCCTGGGGCCACAGTGCAGTCACGTGGACTCTGGCTCTGGTCACCTGCCTCCGCATTTGTCTTCTGATGCTTTGTGTGGAACTGTCCAGCCATAAGGCTTCTAGATCTGCCCCGTGTGGGGCTGAGGGAAAGACTCTGCTGAGGGCCTCTAGAGTTGCATCCAAGAGGCCCAGCCACATATTCAATGTGGCCTCATGCAGGCTGCCATGCAGTGGTGTCTATGTCTAGCTCAGCTCTGGACCTGGCGTACGGAGGTGTTCACTAAACACAGAAGGAATGACGGAGTGAAAACTTGGCTTTGGGGTCTGTCCACTTCATCAAATGCAAGCACAGCACCAACCGCCCAGGTACCTTATCTCAAATCCAGGAAGGCTGGCGCTCCTGGCTGAAGAACCCAGCTTCTTCTTCCCTTTCTGGTTGTCTATGAGTTATTTGAGTTTGGTGTTGGAGGGCACACATGGTGAGTATGTGCCACTTGTATATGTGTGTGTATGTGAAGGGTGAGCATGTGTGAGCACATGGGCTGCTTGTGTGTGGGGGGGGGCGTGTGTGAGTACATATTCTGCTTATGCATGTTGGGGGATACACATGTGTGAACACATGTGCCACTTGCGGGGGGTATGCATGTGAGTGGAGATGTACATGTGTGAGCACGTGTGCCGCTTGTGTGTATGTGTGTGAAGGATGTGCATGTGTAAGCATGGGCTACTTGTGTGTCTGTGTGTGATGCACATGTGTGAGTACATGTGCCACTTGTGTGAGGGTGGGTGTGCAATGTGCATGTGTGAGCATGCGCATGTGACATGTGTGTGTGTGTGTAGGATGTGCATGTGTCAGCATGTGCTACTTGTGTGTCTGTGTGTGTGATGCATGTGTCTGATGCTCGTTTGTGTGAGGGTGGGTGTGCAATGTGCATGTGTGAGCACATGTGCCACTTGTGTGTGTGGAGGTCAGGGGACACCTTGGAGTTAGCCCTCTTCCTCCACAGTACGGGTCCCAGGCCCAGAACTCAGGCAATCAGGATTGGTGTCAAGTGTCTCTGCCCACTAGGCCATCTTGCCAGCCTTCTCCACTTCACTGTTTTGAGACACGAGTCTCTCACTGAGCCCGAACGCAGTGATTCAGCTATGTCGGTGGCCAGTGAGCCTCAGGGATCCTCCTGTCTCTACCTTTCCAAGAATTACAGACACACACCATCTCGTCCAGGTTTGTATATGATCTCAACTCAGGTTTTCATGACTATACAGCAAGCGTGTTAGTGACCGAGGCCCTTGCAGCTGCCCCCAGCCCCGAACTCTCTGGTCATAGAGATGTTACAGTGGAAAGGAGGTGGCAGTCACCCTGCCACATTCCTGATTCTCCTCCCCTCCCTCCCTGTGTTCATGGCTTTGGACATGTGTCTCAGCACCTGTTCCTGTCAACAGGCAGACTCAGCATACTCACCCTTTGTCTCCAGACTGGCCTTTCCATTGTCTTGACCATCAATAGCACAGGACATGGCGGTGTGCTACTCTGAGTCTGGGTTTTCAAGGGGCTATGTGTGCCTCACCCTAATCTCTTGGACTTTGACTCTGCCTTGGAAAGAAGTTCAGGTTCAGGCAGAATAAAGCTGAGTGATTCAAGCCCATCCTAGATCAAGCAGCTCCCAGTTGGCCAACGCCACACGAGTTAGCCAAGCCAAGCAAGACACATCAGAAAAGAACACATGCCTTTGCTTGTCAACACTGAGTCTCAGGGTGCTTTGTTACACAGCAGTAGCTAACTGTTACACTGAGTTCAGCATTCCAAAGAACGGGGAGGCGTCTGAGGCCCGAGGAAGAACAAGGCCTTTCTGAAAATCCCACCTGCCGGGTGAGAAGCAGACACCCAGGGCCTGTCCAATGATACCAATTACTGGCCCTTCTTCAGGAAGCTATGTTTCTCATATTAGCTAAGCCGTCAGCCCTGGGGTTCCGAACAAAGGGCAGGAGCAGGTGCATGAAGGCCGCTGTGCAGCTATAACGAGGTCAACTCTATCTCAGCATTTCCCAGCTGGTTACCTCTGAGATTAGAGATCTGTTCTGAGGAAGCCATTAGGTTCCCTCAAATCATCTCATTCTCTGACCTGAAAACCAAACCGCAGTGGCCTTTCCCCAATCGGAGAAAACTTGTAGAAATCAATAGGGTTTTAATATTAGCAGTCATCTTTAAGAGGCACGCGGAGCTATGTTTGGCGCACAGTAAGTGTTCAATAAATGTTACTGATTGCTATTATTGTGTTCAGGCACAATTATTCTGAGACCTTTTGTGCCTGTTACCATTCGTCAGCCAGCAGCCCAGGTGAATGAATAATGGCCACCACAGCTCATGGCGGCCAGCCTTTTACACATGTCTGGAGACACCAGACCTATCTTATACAAGAAGAAACAGGTGAGAGAAGCTATGGGATACAGCGGTCCCTGCACTGCCCCCATCTGAGCTGTCAGGCTCGGTCAGCAGGCTCACCTGTCCGAAGCTGGCATGGAACAGGAGAGTCACTTTGAACAAGATGCAAGTCACTTCTCAGATCCCCATAGGATTATTTAATATATATATATTATATATATTAAATGTTTATATTATATATATAAAATGTTTCAAAGGGTAAGGGAAGACTGCCAGCCTAGACAGAGCCGGCCCTGAATGACGACTCCTGTTTAATTAGTTCCTTCAGACAAAGCTCTTGTATTCTGTGGGGAAGAATAAGAATAAGAATAAGAATAAGAATAAGAATAAGAATAAGAATAAGAATAAGAATAAGAATAAGAATAAGAATAAGAATAAGAATAAGAATAATAATCTGAGACATTCACTTCTGTGTTTGGGGTCTGGGAGTTGATGCCACTGACCCTGTGATACAGATTATCCCAACCGCAGTGTACCTATCTACCATCTGCTCCCGACAGCCCTGTCTGCAGCGGCATACTGACCACCCAGTCTGCAGGATCTAAGCTGTTCCTCAGAGCCCTGTAGGACTCTCCCCAGAGGACCCAGTCTGGTGGCCAGGGACAGGAAAGAGAGGCTGAGGCCTTTGCTCCAGGACAGGACACCACACGGTGTCTGTGCACAGGTGGAGGACTCCTTGGTATTCGCTTGCTTTCCACACCTGTATTTAGACACTGCAGCTGCCCCCTCTCTGTGGGACTTCAAGCCTGGTAAGGACAGAGCCCCGGCCAACTTTCTCTCTGAAATCTCCAGTGCTGAATGTAATCCCTGCAACACTGCAGAAATCCAACAGCATTGACGAGACCCAGCTGGTGGTGATGCCTGCAAAGACAATGTCAGTGACAGAAAGGAGTTGGACTCGAGTCCTTGTTCAGGGCCAGAGCATTGAGCACACGGCTGACCTTCCCCACCTCAGAGCCTGCAGGAGCTTTTCCCAGCCTTCAACCCCTCCTCCCAACCCCTCCAGTGCATTCTCTCCACCAGATACCGTCGCGTGGCAAACCAATTCTCTGAGTTAAGTAAGGGAATGGGAAAAGATTGTCTTATTGATTGCCACCATCCTGGTTGACCAGAGAAAGCTCCCCGACCTGGGCTCTGCAGGCGGCCCTGATAGACCAAGTGGCAGCCTGTGGGGAGGCCGAGGGGCCAGCACTCTGTGCGGCCTGATTTCTCTGCACGGTTCTGCTGTGTGCTGACGACCTCCAGTTGGTATTTCCGCTCCCCGGATTTTAAAGAATGAGAAATCTGGGGCTGATCACATATTCAGCAAGCGGGTGCACTTATTCGAAGACCTAAATTGCAGAAATAACTCGCGTGATTAGTTGAATGAATATTCTGAGACTGTATCATCAAGTGTAATCTATAGCTAAATCGGGGAGAGATGACTGGGCCCAGCACAGGGCAAGCCCTCCCTGTTTTGAGTCTCTTCTTCTGGACCAGAAGATGGCTGGGGCAGGAATCCTAGATTCTAGCTTGGCACTACAAGCCCATGGTAATGGTAGCAAAGCTTCAGTTATCTCCAAAGGGCAGAGCTGCTGACACAGGTCCAGGAAGGATCACAAGATGAGAGACTTGGTCTCTCTAGGTCATATGCCTGTCTTAGTACCTGTACCCCAAGTCCTTGCAGAATATGACGGACTTTGGGGGTCTGGCCTTGGGTGTGCCCAATCTAGGAACATTTCCACTGTGCTAATTGTCTCTGGCCTCCATCTTGTGTCTCCCCGTCTCTTCTGCAGAGCAGACTCCTATACTGCAGTGTGCACGCACGGCCAACCAGGCTCTCCCCAGAGAAACCTGCAAGGATTCAATCCAGTCAGAGATCTGACTGTGGGCTCCCAACATTACATCTCAGGCCATAGACATGCTCAGGCTACTCAAAACATGTCTCCAGGGGCCTCTTCCTGCCCTGGATGGTTCTAGAGAAAGAACCCTAGGGGACTGGGGAACAGGGGCCTGTGGAGCAGAGCTCTGAGATGCCAAGGCAGTGCATGAGGACTCCTGGGGACCAGGTTTCAGGCTGTCAGTCAGAGCAGCAAGAGTGGGGGTTGGGGGAGGGGAAATGAGAAGTGAAGAGGACCCTATTCCCACAGGAAATGGATTGAGTCCCTGCACCAAAAGCTTCTAAGACTGAAGAACTTGGGTTCCAATCCTTCAGTCTGCTAGCTGTGCAACACTGATCAAGGTGCCCAACCTCTCTGTACCTCAGCATCCTCATCTGTGACACGTGACTATTCCTATACAGACTCTTCGTAGGATTCCATAGATGATATATTTAAAGTACTCGGTCCACGGAGTAGCCAGTGGTAAACGCTCAGACATACTTACTAGTCTCTAGGAAGACAGTAAGACAACAGGCGAGAGATTAATGAACCGAGGCTGGGGAGGCAGTTCCAGGAGGAAGGCGCTAGCCACACACACAAGCATGAGGATCTAAGATCAGACTAGCAGAACCCACGTGAAGCAGAGGCAGATGCAGCAGCAGCACATGTCGGCAGTCCCCCAGTCCCCGTGCTCACACAACAAAATGGGGGGCGGAGACACAAGAATTCCCAGCAGTTCTCAGGCTACCTAGCTTGATGTACACAGCAGAAGTTAAGGGACCCAGTCTCAACAAGGTGGAAGGAAAGGATTGACACCTAAGGCTGTGCTGTCACTCCCACAGGTGCATGTCCTAGCATGTGTGTGCAGAACACACACACACATCACACACACACATCACACAACACACACACACACATCACACATACACGTCACACACACACATATCTCATACACACACATCACACACACACATCACACATACACATCACACACATACACACATATCTCACACACACACACACACACATATCACACATACATCACTCACACACATCTCTCTCACACACACACACACACACACACACGTGCACGCACACTACTCTCTCACACACACCCCTCCAAACACACACATCACTGACACGTACACACACATGCACATCATTCACACACAAAATGCATATACAAAATTAAAAAACAATGAATGTACTGAATTACGAAATCTCTCGAACTGTTACTTAGCATGGGGAGTGGGGGGGAATTCGAACTGACTGGAACCTTCCGTGTTAATTGCTTTTCTGAGTTGTCATTGAATATGGCTGAAGTCAACTTAAGGAAGAGTTTATTCTGGCTTACGGTTCCAGAGGGAAGAGTCCACCGTGGCAGGTGGGACAGGACAGCAAATGGCAGGCGTGGTGACAGGAGCAAAGCTGCGAGGTGGCATCTTTAACTCAGGCATGAAGCTGACAGTGAAGTGGGGCGAGGCCATGAACTCTCAGAGGCCACGCCCACCCCCAATGGCACACTTTCTCCAGCAAGGCTGCACACCCTAGCATGTGTGTGTGCGCGCGCGCGTGCACACAGAGATGATATAATCTGAAGAGCTGAAAAGACTTTCAAGCCTATTATAGTAGCGCACTCCTTTAATCCTAGCATACAGGATCCAGAGGCAGGCAGGTCTCTGTGAGTTCAAAGCCAGCCTGGTCTACATAGCAAGTTTCAGGACATCCAGAACTACATAGAAAGACCATCTCAAAAACAATGTTTTCCTGGGCTAAGAAATGAATGGCTCAGAAGTTAAGAGCACTGACTGCTCTTCCAGAGGTCCTGAGTTCAAGTTCCAGCACCCACATGGTGGCTCACAACCATCTGTAATGGGATCTGATGCCCTCTTCTCTGGTGTGTCTGAAGACAGCTGCAGTATACTCATACATAAAATAAATAAATACATCTTTTAAAAAAAATTGTTTTCTATACTCGGACAATGTCAACACGGACAACAGAGTTTGCTCAACCTTCACCAGACTGGACAGACACACAGGCACATCAGAGATGAGGGAACAGCCCACCTGTGAAAAGGCTTTGCATCCACGAAAGCACCTTTAAAATGACAGCGTCAGGCTGGAGTGACGGCCTGGCCGCTAACAGAACCTGCTGCACAACTGTGACCAGATCTTAGCATACACAGGACAAGCCAGGGCCGTCCATCCCAGCATGGAGGAGGCCGAAGCTGACAGGAGGGTCACTGGGGCTTCCAGGCAGCAAAACTCTAGCTACAGATTCAGCGAGAGACTCTGCCTCAAAGGAATAAAGTGGAGAGAAATAGAGGGGGCCCCAGCACCCCCTCTGGCTGCTGCATGTGCTGGTGAATGTATCGGTGCACACATGCATACGTGTGCACACACACACATTGGTTAACAACGAACATATAAATAAAAGATGGCCCCGTTTCTGGCAATGCTTCATTCACTGTTCCATCCTGAAGGAACTTAGCCTTGACAACCGGAAACAAACCAGACGTGAAATGCGCTGGTCTCCAGATCCCTTAACACCAGAGCCTCAGGTGATGAGAAGATTCTGCTCCACCTGGCAACAAGGCCCTTCCCACAGAGATGAGAAAATTTGGGACACAAATCAGCTCTCTGGAAACAGAAGTGACATTTTCACAGGATCAGCTGGAGGCCGGGAAAACTGCAAACTCTTAAGTATTCCTGGTGTCGTAACTCTGTCAGCTGTGTTGATGCTGACAAGATGCTTACCCAGCACCTCGAGACCCATGCCAAACTGAAGTGGTTAGATGTGTAAGCCATACCAACCGCCCTTCAGGGCTCTGTCGGAAGCCTGTGTTGAGCAGGCCAAGGCCCTGCTACCACAGCCTGCCTGGTATCTCTTGGGACCTGTTTCCCTCTTCTCCCCTCACTGGGTTCGGGGGGGCTGTGCAGCTCTGAAGCAAGTTCATTTGTTCAGGCATCTAATGGGGGGTGGGGCTCGGAGGCCAGTGGGAGGTTGCACCTGCCTTCAGAAACTAGTGTCTGCCGCAGAGCTGATCTTTAGAGAGACACATTAATCCAGTGAATTTCATACAGGCAACCGGAGGATGGAGGCCAGAAGGAGATAAGGGGATGGATGGAGAGCCACTCATCCTTGGAAGAGATAAAATATGCTGGGAACCCCAAGGCCACAGACCTGCTTTTCTGGCCATTGATCAGATAACAGATGGGCGAGATGAGCCAGGATGGCACAGTGGCAGCGTCTCTGGCTGCAGCCAGCCTGGGAGAGGGAGGCAGGATGCAGTCCTGCCATGGGGGCGGGCTGTCTGTTACAATAAAGCTTCTTTAACATGCGCCACCCCCTTTCATACTAGGTCATCCTCCTGCCTCAGCTTCTAGAGAAGCCGGAACTACCACTATATTATCATTGTGTGTGTGTGTGGTATGTGAATATTTATGGAGCGCACAAAGGACAGAATCTTGGCTTCCTTCTCTGTGGAATCGGGCCTTTCCTTATATCGATATGTGTGTCCCATGATACGTCTGTCCCAGAATCCAACACAGGCTGTCAGGCTTGGCCACTAGCACCTTCACCCATCTTGCTAGCCTACGTTCGAGGTTGTTCTTATTAGAAGTACCAAAGTCCCGCAGGAGGCTGATATCCACCCATTGCCCCACCCCCTCCTTGGCAACGCTTCAGAAACAGTTTGGAGGTTGGTGGGAGATATTCTTCACTGGGGTGGGCAACCTCAAGTACTTAGCACGTGGCCAGCTGGAAGACTGGTTCTTACAACTGTTCTCCTGCCATGCGCAGATTCTGCAGTCAGCTAACACCAGCTGAGCACAAGCCACTGCACATATGGCTGTTTTCCAGGCCACTCTTACCGTCCCCAGTACAGCAAGAGTCCAGCTACAAGGTAGACTCGGCACCTACGGGATGAGAGTAGGGGGCTTGAGGTGCCAAAAACCCTATCTGGGTCAATCAGCAGGGGCTAGTCACTTCAGGGCCCTGACTTGGCTTTGTGGCAGTGCTCACCTGGGTCTGGATATCAGAACCATCATAGAGATACAGAGCTATTTGTGCTCAACCCAGATTCCCAGGCTAGCTCCAGACCCTCCCAACTGGGTCTGCTGTGGATGAAACATTACTAAAAATCCCAGTGGGAGGTGTGGGTACCAGGGGAATCCCTGGTCAACTGGCACAATTTGGGTTGGAGAGATGGCTCAGTGGTTAAGAGCATGCATTGCACTTCAGAAGGACCCTGGTTCAATCCCTGACACCCGCATTAGGCAGCTCACAACTGCTTGTAGCTTTAGGTCAAGTGGATATGACGCCCTCTTCTGGCCTCTGCAGGCACTGCACTCATGCACATAAACAGCGATATGTACTTTAGAAATAATAATAAAAAGTATTTTTTAAAAAAGCGGAATAGCTTCACCATACAGTTAATTTCAGAACTGGTGAGCCCGTGTTCAAGGGAAGGTGGGTCAAAGGAGTCACAGGAGAGATGGTGCAGGGGAGAGGCTCCTCGGGAGACAGATCAGAAAATATTCCCGATAAAGACGACAGTGATGATGCTGATGGGGTCTGAGCACAGTGGCTCTTGCACGTAATCTCAGCACTGAGGAAATGGAGACTGGAGGATCAGGAGTTCAAGACTACCCAGAGCTACAACAAAGAGTTCAAGGCCGGGTTGAGCTACAGAAGACTCTCAAAAACCCAAAACCCCAAGATCGATAATAAAGGCAGCAATGTCAGAAAATGTCCTTATAATACATTAACTAAGCCCGTCCTCATAGCCACTGCAATTCTTATGTTTCCAGGAAAGGAAACTGAGTCACGGGAATGTTAACTCGCATCCCCGAGGTTAACAGGCAGCATAGGGTACATCAGGGTTCCTACCTAGTTGGCTTAACTGACCAACCCTAAGGGGTTCTCTCCTTCCCCAGTCAGTGGTTGAGCTATCCACTCCAACATGCTTTGGGAGGGGAGGCTGGACCCTGGAGACATGCCCAGACTCGCTCCCACTCCCTGTTCCCTGAAGGAGAGACATGTACAGCCAGCCTCCAGAACCCGGCAGAGTCCAGAGAATACATTTTCTCAGACTGCAGAAACTTTTTTGCACTTGCTTCTTGGTCTGAGGGAGTTTGATGTTTGGGAATTCAAGCCCTTCAAATGAAGCCACTTCAGGGTTTGCTTCAGGCGAGAAAGCAGGCTTCAGTTTTTCCCACAGAAGTCTTCTTCATTAGCCAGGAGCCGCAGCCTCTTAGGGTGTCAGGGAATGTCAAATGATAGCTTTGTCTGGGGTGTTCAAGATTTTCTTTCCCAGCCTCCGTGTGAGGAAGGTTATTCTGGCTTTATTTTTAGATCCTAATGCAGGGAAGAGGGACACCAGGTACCAAGGCAAGCAGTGTTCATGGAGCAGCCCCCTTCTAAGTCATCAGAACACAGTCCTGCCTCCTCTGGGTGCCTTTGGCCCTAGTGTGTAGGCTGCCCAAGGCCCTCACACATGCATGGTCCTACACCCCCACCTCACCTACCCCTACCCGCCCAGAAGAGAAAGAGGTCTCAGCCTGGAGGCAGCCTGGGTCTGACCACCTATGCATCAGGGGCAGGTCACCTCCTGAAAGGAGTCTGTCCCCCTTTAAGATATGACAGCTGACGCTGAAGAGGCAGTGTCTATAGGTGAGGACCCACGGTCACATCCTGATATGAAAAGAGACAAGGAAAAAAGCTGTTGCTGAATTTACAGGTCAGCCCTGGGGACAACAGGGAGACAGGCTCTTCTCGCGAGGTCTGAGCAGGCCCAGGTTTCAGATCCACCAGCAGGGAAAGGCAGATCTACATAGCAGGGCCGTTACGACTTCCTGGGACCTCGAAAGATGGTCTTTGGGGTCTCTTTCTTGGGTTTTTCTTTCTTCTTGTTTGTTTGAGACGGGTGCTCACTCTTAGCTCAGGCTAGACTTTTGAACTCCTGATCCTCCTGCCTCCACCTCAGATGTGGGGACCGTAAGCCTGCACTAGCATACCCAGCTTCCCTTCCTCTGTCACAAAGAGAGAAAAGGATCATTTACAACTGTAAAGATGCGTCTGATCGCATCTGGGTACATTATTACATGTGCTTTTTTCTTTTTCTTCTGATCCAAAAAGAAATTAAAATTAAAACATTCTGTGAGCCCATGGGCCCCATGTGTTATGCTTAATGAAGCAGTCAGCCAGGGCAGAACCGTGAGGAGCAATCTACAGCTGAGGCCCCCACATTTCCCAACCCCTGTCAAACAGTATCCTCCTGGTTGTGGCCTGTGCTGTCCCTCACCTGTAATGGATTTCACTGTCACCTGTCAGGCTGTACCTTCCCAGCAACCTGGCACCCGAGAATGCAGCAGCTGTACTCACACAACCCCTTCTAAATGCCACCATCTCTGTGGTCCCCCACAGTGCAAGGTGCAGATCTTGGTGGAAAAGTGATGACAGTTTTAGGGCTTCAGGAATGGGATACGTGTCCCGCCCCGGACACCCCAAGGGTCTCTGGTAGACGTGGCTCTTTGCACACACTCTGACCTTGGCAGACTGGGCATCGATTATCTCCTGTGAGCCCGTTGGGCCTGGCTGGGCCTGGCTCATTTTCAGCCTTCCTCCCTGTTCCACGCCTGGCTCCCTGCTGGGTGCACAGTGAGGACTCAGTACACACAGATGCCAAACTAGACTCCAACTTGAGCGATGGCACAGGCTCTCCACGTCTCCACCCACCGGCTGCTATTTGTTGCAAGACAATGCCCAGATGCAGTTCTGGGCGATGGCTATTTCAGGAGCAGGGCCCTAGGCAGAGCCATACCCAGGAAGTGACACAGACAGAAGGCCTGAGCCACATGGTTCCCTTCCTCCATCCTTCCCTCCTCAGGGTCAGCCGGAGTGGGTAGGACAACGGCAAAGACTTTGAATGGACTATTCCCAGAATTCATGGTTATGGGGGGAGCGGGGAGAGAAAACGCACTAATGTGTTATCCAGTCATTAAAACACAAAACAAAAGCCACAGGCAGAGAATTGCAAGTTGTCTTTCAGACTTGATGAGAAGAAAAAACAAACTTGAATATTAGCACCAAACTGTGCTGACAGCACACTTCCGGGGCTCTTTGTCTCCTTGGGGCTCGTTCAGAAAATGTCATTGCGCCTATTGATTCTGGTAATGCTTGTGAGGCCGCCGTCTGTGGAGTGTGGAAAGTGATCTTCCTGCTCCAGAGAACCCCGGCCAGCGGGGTAGGGGATATGACTGAGTGTTGCTTCCTGTGGCCCACAATCCATCCCTGCAACCCCCATCCCGAAACCCACTATGGTTCACCCAGCTGCAGGGGCTCTCAGCAGCCAAGCAGAAGCACACTAAAGTGACCACGTGCAAGGCACCTGTACGGTATGGGGTGGAACCTGCAGTTCTGAGCAGCTGAGAACCGAGAAGTCCTTGGTTCCTGAGCAGGGGTAGAGGCAGGTATTTTAAGCTACATCTGCAAACGCGGTGTCTATGCTCAAAGCTCTCTTCCAACAGATGTGCGCCCGCTCCCCCAGCCACAATAAGCATCCTTTAGGCTTAAAGGGGCCACTCTCTTGCTCACTCTCTCCTCTGTAGGCTTAATGTTTTTGTGCACCTCATAAAGGTTACCCTTGTGTTATTCCAACGCTGACTTCTCTGCCCTCACATCTTGTTTCAATCCAGACACGGCACTGTGATGCTTGTGTCAAGAATCTCCTGTCTCTAGTTTGTGTAAACAGTTATTACCATTTATTCTCTGCCTTGTCAATAAATGCTGATCACCCAATGGCTGGGCAATGGTGGGCAAGATGTCCACCAACTAGAGAAAAGAAAGAGGGAGGGAGGGAGATTCAGATCAGCGTGGAGGACTTGGCGCCCTGAGGAAAAGATAGGGAGAGATCATGGAAACACACCTGAAGCTCAAAGCCCAGATCAATAATAATATGCAAGTATCATGGGATGGGGCTGGGAGGTGATCAGATTAGCACAGAAAGTAAACATACATCATTTAACTGCTCAGCTACTGAAATGCAGTTTTAAGTAAATATTGGTTTTCCCCGTGTAGTTATCGGGGATAATATAAGTGAAAGAAATACAGCTGCTAGTTTAATTCACTGTAATATTTATAATAAAGATAATTCATTTACACTCCTGTGGGTATTTCTGCGCCATGCCCCCCATCGAATTTATGTTTCTGGTTTGAGTGAAGAAGCAGCCACCCTGGGGAACCATCCCTTCAAGAGCAAGCTGAGGGGTCCTTGACATGACACACAAGCGGGTACATGTATTCTGTTGAAACTCCAAGCTCAAGTACCCGTGTCTACATGTTGAGGAGGTCCACGCAGTGTGGACAGTGTCAGGCACACAGGAGACACCACACAACAGACACCACACAACAGACGGAAGCAACAGACTCCCGTGACCCCAGTAATGGCCACAAGGAAGAGTCACCATCTGGAAAGCGAGTTTAATCCGGTCCCATGAATGAGTGATGTGGAGTTGGAATCTGAGGAACCCGTGACTCCTGACTCCCAGGTCAAACCTTTGCCCATCAGTCCCTGTACCTTGTGCAGTCCCAGACTGGAGAAGTTCTGTCCATCTTAGCTGAACACAACACTGGTGTGGGCTGCAGAGCCGAGAGACTACTCCATAGCACGAAGGAGGCAGCAGGGAGCAGGGCTGAAGGAGGAGAAGCATTTGTGGCTGTCCTGACTCACCCTCTAGAGGAGGCATGAAGATCAAGACCACTGTAGACCAGGGCTGAGCAGGCAGTGCAGGAGACTAGGAGACAGGTGGCATGCAGAAGGCTAATGTCAGCATACCGATGACAGCAAGGACTGGCAAGGACAGCAGAGTAACCAGAGCTCTCACCCAGCTTGGGGCTGCCAACGAGTTTAACCACTTTGCAGAACTAGCACCTTTCAGTAAAGCTCGAAATCACTGGACGGTATGATCCCAATATGGGGGTGGGGGTGTCTCACATAACCACCTGCTATTCCCACCAGGAAAAAGAAAAGAAAAACAACTTATCCAAAGTGCTCTGCAACCGCACAGACTCCTGGTAGGAAAGCAAACTGGTTTAGCTTTTTGGGAAATAGTCAAAGGTTTGTACCTCTGATTACCATATAACCCAACAGTCTGCACATATGTGTACCCAATAGAAACAAAAACCTATGTCCATTCATAATGATCATGGAAGCATTATTCATTACAGAAAAAAAAAAAAAGAAACTTAAAATGTCAGTCAACTCCTGAGCTCGTAGCATGTGGCATATCCATACAATGGAATCGTATTCATCAATAAAGAAAAGTGCAGACACATGCCACTGTGTGGACGGACATACAACACACTCAGAGGGAAGAAAGCCGCGTACAAAGCCCAGCGGTTACGCCAACCGTGTATTAGTTACTTTCGAATTGCCATGACAGAATGCAGGAGCAACATCTTAACAGAGGGAAGCTTTACTTTGCCTCCTGGTTTCAGAGGGTCTCAGGCCATCTTGGCAGAGAAGGCATGGAGGGGGTGTCGTCCCCAACACAGGGCAGGTATAATCTGCAAAGCCCCAACCCTAGTGGTACTCCTACCATTTGAGACGCACCTCCCGAAGTCTTCACAGCCTTCCAGATAGCACACAAGCTGGGAGGCAAGCGATTGAAACACAAGCCTGTGGGGGTCCGTTCAGAGTCAGGCCGTATCATAACACGTAGATAAAGTGCTTAGACTTAGCCAGTCTACACAGGGGTGGGAGTGGGGGTGGAGAGGGAAACCATAAGTAGAACTATGTGCTCCTGAGTATGGGGTTTGTAAGGGAGAGGCTGCAAATGTCCTAAAAGTAACTGAGGTGATGCTAAAACCCCAGAAATACACCGCGCATCACCTCACGGCAGACAAGAAGTCTTTTACAGTAGCTTACACATAGTTAGTTACCAAATACCAGAAACCAAAATGGCCAGCAACAGTAGAATTGGCAGAAGGACCTGATAAAGAACTAATTACTGGGCTGGAGAGGTGGCTCAGTGGTTAAGAGCACTGACTGTTCTTCCAGAGGTCCTGAGTTCAATTCCCAGCAACCACATGGTGGCTCACAACCATCTGTAATGGGATCTGATGCCCTCTTCTGGGGTGTCTGAAGAGACAGCAACAGTGCATCCACTTATATAAAATAAATAAATCTTTTTTAAAAAGAAGAAGAATCAGCTACTGTTCATAACAGAATGACACACATAAGACCCAGGTCTGGAAGGCACAGGGCATAAAAGCTTAGAGCAGACAAAAGGAGTCCCCGGTGTCAGGAGTCAAAACAGCAGCCACCACTGGGTACCCACTGACCAGGAAAAACCTCATAAAGAACCAGGAACGCCTCTCCATCTTGGTCTGCATAGCTGGTCCGCAGCTGCATCTGTGCAGATCTCACTGTGCTGTGAGCCTACGATTTTACTGGGCAGATGTTCAAGTAACACCTAAGAGTTTCAGGGTTCCCTCCTCCAGCAAGTATTTTGTAGCTCAAGACACATAATGACAGAGCAAAGAAAAGGCTCCCTAAAGTCCAGCTGAGCGAACCAATAAATTTATTGGGATTAGTTAAGTGGGCACCAGTGACTTAAAGGCAGCTGCCTCATCCGAGCAAGGTGACAACTCATCAAAGTGTCATCCCTGGTGTTTTCTGCAGGACTTGCAAGTGGCACAGCTGGACAGTCTCCCCTCCCTAACAACTGTGACTGCTGATACAACCATAGGGATGGGGCTTTGTAAATCTTTTAAGTTTCAGGAGCTTACTATGGCTTGTGAGTTTCCTTTACTTCCTGGGTCTTAACCACGCCTCCCTCCAACAGCCTCCTTTCCTCAATCTGAGGAAAGAAATGTGCAGCAATTACATATAAGAAGCAATTCCATGTTCCAAAATCGGGTTCGGATCCAAGTTGTCAAGCCTCAGGTGAGAGTTCCTGCCCCTGGATATCATGCTCCCCATCCTCGGGCACCAGACCAGCGGGCTGTAGCTGTAGAGAATCCTATTGGCATCGCCACAGTGTGAATCTACATTCCAATGAGTCACAGAATTTGATGGAGAATTTGGCAAGTGCGTGCCATCGGAGTGGTGAGAAGAGAGGGGGCTGGTTGCTGTGGTTCAGTCTTGTTTCCAAGGAAAGAAAGGTCTTTGGAGAGTGGGTGGAACACGCTGCCACGGGGAGGGGATGTCAATTTCAATATGAATCATTTCACGCATGGCAGTAACTCGCTCTGGGAATAGATACCCTGACTCACTAGGCTCCCACAGGAGCAAGACTTGTTGCTAACATTTCAGATGCCAAGAGAATCAGCGATAGCAGAGATGGGGGGGACGGACAGAGAGAGAGAGAGAGAGAGAGAGAGAGAGAGAGAGAGAGAGAGAGAGAGAGCACCTAATAAACAGCCAGGAGTCCAGAGGCAGAGGCCCTGTGCACAAACCCTTTGTGTGGAAGCTGACAAGGCTCAGAGGATATTGTGGGCTCTGGTGACAGCCGGCGCCAGTACTGGGACACCAACCCAGGCCTCTCGCCTGAGAATTCTTTTTACAACAACCTGCTACTATATTTTCTAAAGAAATAAATTCTGCTTTGTGCTAGGGCTTTTAAAGGAAAAGAAAAGGACCACGATGCATCTTAATTAGAAACTGCTTGGAGGAGAAAGCGGCCTCAGAGTGAGTGAGCAGGGCCCTGGCAGTGGCCAGCCAGCTGCCTGTAAAGCCTGAAAACCCAGTGAGTCATGCGGTAGAGGAGTGTTTATGCTGAAATCACCCAGGGTGACCTGAGGGCACTCTGACCATCAGAAGGTGGTCAATCAGAGGATTGCCATTCAAGGTCCCAGGGAGATCTCCTGGGTGACTGTGGGTCCAGCCTGTTCTTCAACGCAGAAGGGGGGGCACTGGGGGAAGCAGCTGACTTTTCACCCAATTACCCTCCTTGCGGCAAAGGCACATCAGCCAGTGGCCTGAGTTTCTAGTTCATTTCCTCCGTGCCTTTCCACCCTCTGGCCTCCGGATGGAGCTTGTGGGGGTTTTCAGAGCACGTGACTTCCTGGAAGGGTGCTGGCTGCCCCAATGCCTGACCTACTCTGTCCAAGGAACGACAGTGCTGCCGCTCGCTCGCTCGCTCGCTCTCGCTCGAAAAGTTGATGACAGTCATTTCTCAAAGCAAACCCCAGCCCAAGTCAGGAATGTGTGCACAGCTTGCCAGAACAGCCAGCTGCCGGGCCTAACGCCGATGTTCCAAGAACTATAGATGTTTTTCTTCCCCCAGAAGAAAAACTCCAGAAAAAAAACAACAGATCATAAGACAGAAACAGTGCTTTCACCAGACAACTTGAAACACTATTACTTAACCAAAGGGAGGACTTAGGTGCTGGGAGGGAGGGGGCTGGCAAGATGGCTCAGCGAGCAAAGATGCCAAGTCTCATGATCTGAATTTCGTCCCTGGAACCCCCATGACGGAAGGAGAGAACTGATTCCTGAACTTTGCTCTCTGACCTCCACATATGTGCCAAGGCGTGTGTGCACCTACATACAACCACACACATAAATAAACACATGTAATCCTTTAAAAAAAAAAAAAAAGACATCAGTAAGAGGAAACATGTGCAAATGGAGAAAAAAGTTCTTGTATGTATTAGTATGCAGGCATTTGTGCACGCGTGTAAGAAAGCAGAGGGGACCTCAGGTGTCTCTAGGCACTGTCCACCTTATTTCTGGACACTGGCATGAAACTCAACAAGTAGACTAGGCTACTGGTCAATCACACCTCTTCCCTGGGCCCGCCTGTCTCTGGATCCCCAGTGCTGGGCTTACAAGGAAGCATCAGCACGCCCAGTATTTTAACAGGACCTAGGATTTGAACTCAGGCCATCACGCTCACATAGCAAGCATTTTTACTGACTGAGCATCTCCCCAGACCAAGATGAGAAACTCTTAATGTCTGATGCCATTCTATGTGCTGACCTTCCAGCCTCACAAAGGAGTAAGGGTGTGGGGGTGAGAGGAGGGGTGGTTTCCTAGTGAGAGGCCTGGTAGGGATCCAGGGAAATGTGGGCAGGCCGGCTTCACAAACTCCTCAGCTGGCAAAGCTGGCTTCTCAAAAGGGAGCCCCATGGGCTGGGGAGGAGCTCTCACGTCTGAAACAGACCAGGAAGAACAGAGTGTGCACCGGTGTGCACACGCACACAGGAGACTGTGAGCAGCATGAGGTGAGAACTACTAAGCCACACACCCTACAGCAATTGTAAAAATGACACCTCGGGGTCTGGATTTATTTGCTCCTCAACATCCTATTTGCTCGTTTACAAGGCAAAGACGATTTTTCTCTCTGCCAAGGCCGAACACGGCCAGCCCAGCCCGTGATCTGAAAATCACACCATGCTCACTTTGCCTCTTAACTCACTCACGGCTATAAATCATCCGCATGATGGGGACTGGGCCGGCACTTCTATAGGGGAATCCATGGGCAGAGACAGAATCCAATTTGGGGCTCTCACAATCACCCTGAGGCTTGGAGCTGGGGAATATCACTTTTAGCGACACCTCCATCCTCTCAGGTGAACACTCGGGAGCCAGATTTGCTGAGTAAGGCCTCTTTTCCAGGTCTCTTTGCCGAGTGCACTCCATGGCAGGAGGTCAAGGCCACTGAAGGGGATGAGAGAGCTGAGCACAGCCGAGCCAGACTGGGAACAAAGAGGAAATGGTCCAGGCAGAGACGGTGGCAGGCTGTTCATTCTCTGTACAATCCATCAAGAGCCTGCTGCGTGCCAGACACTGCTCTTTCCTGGATTAGAATCAGAGTCGTTATTATTAATTAGTGAGTAGAATGCTGACTGCGGCTTCCACTTAATGAGTGCACACGGGCAGGTGTTGCACCAGGTGTTTAACACGCATCAGCTGCATTTGATCCTTGTACCCATTGAGCAGATGGAGAAACTGGGTGCAGAGGGGTCAAGAAACTAACCCTAGGTTCAGAGGATGAGTAAGTGGCAGACCCAGGACTCAAACCCAGGCTGGCCTGAGTATCAAAACCCTGTTCCTTATAGCCCAGACAGCCAATGGCAGGGCTGCAAGCAGATATTCCTAAGGCTGCTGGGCAGATTTTCTAGGTGGCAGACAAATCTTTTGCCCTCAAAAAACTCCACTCATGTCCAGTAATGATGCAGAGAGACAGGTGATGTGGACCCTAGCTGTGGTAGGGGGAAGAAGGGGGACACATCCCTCCAACCCTGAGGCGGCTTTCTGTCCCCCTACACTGTGCTCCGAAGGGTGGCACAGGGCAGCACGGTACCTTACTGTTTGGGCTTCTGAGTCTACACTGCAAGTCCTAGAGATTGGTAGCTCTGTCCTCTTGCCTGTGAAATGCGGTACAGTGGGTAAATGACACCTTACAAGGAATACACACTGGAGCACAGCTCTGGTGACCGGAGGGATATGTATTTAGGGCAAGTGGGACTCTGGGCCCCCAGTTCCCACACCTCCTGAAAGACAGTTTTGTGCTGAAGCTCTCTAGCTTATCCACATCTGTTTGTGACCTGGCCACAGTGGCAAGCCACGTGTGACAATCCGGCTAATCTCTGGATGGGTGTTGCAAAGTGCAGTGGACCAGGATGCTAGCCACTAGGGTTAACCCGAGCTGTCACCTCCAGCAAGTCCCTTCTCCCCACGCTGGGCCTCAGCTTTCTCAACTCTACAACACAGGGACAGCCGCACCATCAAACGGCCCCTCCAGTGGTAACAAGGCTCTGTCCTGGGCGTTCCTGACAGGAAGGGGCAGAGTTCCCACTGCACAGAGAGATGAACAATACCTAAGTGCAGTCACATTGGCTGACTTGGGATGCAGAGACGGGGTGCTGCTCATCACTTGCCCTGACACCCCGAACCTTCTATTGCCAACAATAGGATTCTAGGACACTGTTCAGATGCCATTCCTACCAGGGTGACAGGGATGGGGGACAGCCCTATGGCCCTTACGCGGATTTCTGGGTCCAGGGACTCTAGGCATGCCTCTACAACACAGGAGTAGCAGTCTGACCTCAGGCCCTTCCTGAACTATGCTCACTGTGCTGGACATGCAGCCTATGTGCCAGGCATGTATATCAGTTTGTGTGTGCTAGCCGCTTTCTTTAAAAACAATCCTGGGAAGGAAACATTACCTCTCTGTGCGGCTGGGCAAACAGGTTCAGAGAAGTTAGGAAACTAGCCCAAGATCACATAGCTAGGAACAGAAGAGTGTTCTTCAATCCCTGCCCTCTGGCTGTGGAGACAGGGCCTCTCAGTGAGTTTACTTCTCAGTCTTCCACGTTCTAGCTGTAGGTATTAGTGGCTGGCCTTTTCTACAGGCAAAGAGACTGGGCCTCTTGTCACCAAGTCACTTGCTTAACAACATGGTGACTGCCAATCTGTGGCTGGCTCTTCTACCATTGTGTCCCCGCGCACCCCACATACATACACACTGTCCCAGGCTGAAGACTGGCCTCTGTGACAGGAACAGAAAGAGCAGCTGATCACGTGCCTCCTTGGTGCTGGAGGCTGGGTCCTCTGCACATACTTCTCCCTATTAATCATCATGGGAAAGACCGGCAGGATGGCTCGTCAGATAAAGGCACCCATCAAGAAGCTCAACGACCAGTGTTCACTCCCCAGGACCCCTGTTATAAAAGAAGACTGACTGCTGATCTCTACCTGCACAAAGTTGTGTATCTGTGCTCACACACACAAAATAAGCAAATAAAATGTATAAAATATAGACAGTAATTATGATCACAGTCCCAGGAAACTGAGGCCCTGTCCGCTCTGCAGAGAGCTATGCACGCTTATCTGGACTGGACGTCCAGGCCCCTCTGCCATCCAGCTGGGGAGGAAGTGTCCCATCTGGCAAACTTACAGAGGAAGGGAAAGTCGTGCACTCTGGCCTGAGTGACAGGCCAAGAGTGGACTGTATTCTCTGGTGGCCAGTAGGGCCTTGGGAGTGTCTTCCGATGGGGCCTGCTGAGCCGGATATGGATGAGAACAAGCTACTGAGACAGTAGAATGCCTCACAAAACCAAGCTGGAGAGACGCCTCAGCAAGACGATCTGCCCTCAGAGAGAGAAAACCTTTGATCTGAAGAAGGATAGGGCAGCACAGGCGGCTGGCACGGGGAAGGGCCACACAGGGAGACCACACTCAGGCAGTGGCTGCTCTCACCAGAGCTCCTGTAGATCTTGGCAAAGGGAGACACCACTGTGAACTCAGGACCTTCCTCACATGCAGGCACCCAGACTGTGGGAGCCTGTCCCATCTGAGCACTTCACAAACAGGGCTGGGCAGGATGGATCTGCCTATTCCTGCCCACCCTGGGACATCCTGTATCTACTGACCTCAGGCTACCCGAGGTCACTGATGGCATTAGAGGCCACCCAACAGCCCCTGCAGTGTCTGGGGAGGAAGCAGGAGTGTGGCACAGGGCTGGACTCGGGTCCATGGACTCACTCCTGCCATTGGGATCCTCTCCCTCACTCTTGTCTTTTCCATGTGTTCTCATGGACTCTGAGAACTGACACCACTGACAGGGGCTCTAAGACAGGCAGGACCAGGCTGTGCTCAGGGTCACCAGTGACTCCAGCTCCCAGAAATAGCTAATAGGGAGAAATGACCAGCCCAAGGTCACTCAGCATGGAAGCCGTGAGCCTGTCTGACTGAACCCAGGTCTATCTGACTATAGAATGTTACGCCAATAAGAACTAGTTATGGCATGGTTTATGGTCAGCTCTACCTGTCCTTTTCTGAAGACCCTAGACAGTTCCCAGAGACTGCCAGGAAAGGGGCACTAGGGTAGTCTGGTGGAGACTCTACCTTGTCACTCACCCCTTGAGTCCCAGGCAGCAGACCCCAGGCTTAGCACCCAACACTGTGAAGATTAAAGGCACAAATGGATCAAAGCAGTCTTCCTGACTGCAGACCCCACCCCTCCCTTCCCCAGGTCACGGGTACACCATGGGGACCAGGCGATGGGTTCCTAGCACCCTAGCCGTCAGAATACCTGAGGACCTCAGGACCCTTGCAGGTTTCCTGGGACAAGATTGTTCCTGTTGATGTCAATGCAAGTCACTGCTCGCTCCTAATGCTTGGTCATTTGAGTGCTCACACACTCCCATGGCTGTCGCCACAGAAGCTCCAGGACAAAAGCAGCATCTGGAGCCCAGAGAGGTTAAGTGCCTGAGGCACAGCCACACAGCTAAGGACAGAGGGAGGATCTGCTCTAGGGTCTTCAAACTCAAGGGATTTGTTCTTTCCATTGTCCGGATCCCTAGTGGTCTCCCTTACAGAGTGAAGCCCTGAAGAGCTGTGACTTAAATCCTATACCCTGGGGACTGTCCTGGGGACTGTACCAAATGAAGCCCGGCTGAGGTCTTCCCTCCTACAAGTGCTCCCTGTAAAACTAGACAGCCGCTGGGTCTATGCTGAACAGTCTCAAACACAGACACCCAACCGACAACAGCAGTCCCTTCACAGAGAAGAAAGGGGGATGCTTTCTAATTATGTTCCCACTTATCCTGCCAGCCCACACTTCAACAGCTTTGGGAACAGCCACCCAGCTCCCTGTCCCTGAGGCTGGGCAGGTCTATGTGCTGGAGAGAGGAGGCAGCCAGCCTCCTGACAGATCCTCATACTTCATGCTGAGGTCCAAGACCATCTCTTCCCCGAAACCAACCCAGGAGTTATCCTCAGGAGGTCATACCCAGGCCAAAGGTCATGCTTGGAGTGAAACTCTTACAATTCTAAATGGGAACAAAAGCAGAAACAACCTTGGTCCCTTAGTGAGCCGGCTCCATGAATTTCGGTGACACAGCCACACAGTCAGCCAAAACAGTAAAGTCATTTCCTGTGAGCTGAGCAGACTGTACTCCCGGCCACTCAGGAAGCTGAGGCAGGAGGATTGTCTGAGCCCAGGAGTTCAACATCAACCTGGGCAACGTAGGGAGAAGCACCTCCAGTCTTAATCTCATTATTATTGCTTGGTCTTTTTAGATAGAGTCTATGTAGCCCTGGCTATCCTAGATATCACTATGTAGCCAAGGCTGGTCTTAAATGCTGAGATCTGCCTGCCTCTGCCTCTCAGTGCTAGGTTGAAAGCTTGTGCCCCACGGCTGGCTCAAAGATTTTTTAAAATTTTAATACAAATACCCCGTGACAGTTGGTCTTCACTGTCAACTTGACTGGATTTAAAAATCACAAAGAGACACACCTCTCTGCATGTTGCTCAGGAAACACACTGCATGAAAAAACTGAGCACTTCTCTTTGCTTCCTCACCATGGAAACAATAACAACACCCCCTCACACTCCACCGCAGCCCTTTCCCACCAAGATAGACTGTGTGCCCTAAAACTGTGAGCCAAAAGAAACTCTTCGTTAAGTTGACTTTTGTCAAATAGTCAGCCACAGAAATGAGAAAAACAACCGATACACATTCTTTTGGTTTGCTTTGTTTGCTTTTTTTTTTTTTCAAGACAGAGTTTATCCAATATAGCCCTGGTTATCCTGGAACTCAGTCTGTAGACCAGGCTGGCCTCAAACGCAGAGACGCCCTGCCTTTGCTTCCCAAGTGCTGGGACCAAAGGCGTGTGCCACCACTGCCAATACAAAAGTCCCTCCCACAGAGTCCAAACTGTATACACAAAGGCAAATGCACAGAGGAAAAGCTAGAAGGCCATGAACAGAGATGTCAGCAGTAACATCAGTGATGACATCAGCAGTGACATCAGCAGTGACATCAGCAGTGACGTCAGCGATGACGTCAGCAGTGGCTGCAGTTATGAGACAGAGAAACTGCATCCTGTTTACTTATTTTGCCCACTTTCTACTTTTTGGATCCCTTTCCTCCTCCATTCATAATGAATGAAGGTGCTCAAACCCACGTCCCTTGCCGCTGCCACAGGGGTGACTCATCTGGACAGGCAGAGCTCCCCCGGCGCTGACTACTGGAGGAGAATGTAGGTCTGGGTCACATTTCTTGTAATGCCAACCCTGATACTGGGGTCCACACACAAGCCCCAGCCCCAGCCCCAGGCATCTAGTCACCCTTCAGGCTTCCCCAGGGTTTCTGTATCTGGCTTGCTTCTCCGAATCCAACTCCAGCAGCCTGTATTCCTTGTGAGTGAGGAGTGTGTGGGGGGGGTGTATGGTGCTGCCATTATCTGGTCCAGCACAGCATCCTTCCCTAAAGGAAGGAGATGCTCAGGCTGCCCCAGCATCTTCTCTGTAGAGTGGGAGCTAGCACCATGCCGGGCAGAGGAGTGACATCCATAGGAGGCTGAGCTTGCAGCCTTCAGGAGATGCAGAGAGGGGCTCTGGATTCAAAGAATGCAGTGGGGAAGGGGCACAGACAGAAAGGCTTCAGGAGAAACATAAAGCCATGTGGCTGATCTGCTGTCACCAGGCAACATGAAGGACACCCCAAAATTTTATCCAAAGGCAGCCCGAACCGGGCCTCTTTAGACACATGTTCGCTGTCTCTGGAGACGATGCCACCTTCCCAGTTCTCCATGCTCCCTGTCCCTCACCGTCCTCATCTTCCCAAGCTCCACTGCTCAGAAGTGAGGATGTAGCTAAGAACTGACAGAAGCACTTGAGTCCTCTGAGTCAGAGAAGCTTGGGAGAGCCCAGAAAGTGACAGACCAAAGAGAAGCTGTGCTTGCCGCCCTGCGGTCTGTGTCAACTCACCAAACATGCTGCCCTCGAAGCCGTCCTTTGTGAGTGGCCGGAGCTCATTCTTGCCCATCGCATAACGGCGGTAATTCTGCCACGAAAACCGCATCATCTGCGGGAAAGAGCAGGGGACCAGGCCCCGGTGAGACGATGCTGGTGGCCACTAGCACCCACCATACCCTCTACCAAGGTCTCAGCCTGATTTTAGTCCCAGACGGAGCTGTGTAGACAGCCATCACTCCACACACAGAAGACCTCACATAGGTCTCCCAGAAGGAGCCTCAAGCTCTGACTGAATTCTAGCTTCCTTCGAGGCCGGAAGGAAAACCAGAAAGAAGAGGGAGTGTGGCTCAGTGGTAGGAGCCCACCCGTCGGAGATGTGTGGAAAGCCAATACATAAGGAGCTGGCTCAGAGATGAGGAACCGGCCAGGTAAACTTTCCAGGTGGTCAGTGAAAGAGTTGGGGCTGGGATGCACACTCTCCGGCTTAGAAGTGTCAGGTCTGTCCCCTAAAGACACGTGAGTCTCTATGGATTGTGCTGACCTGACCTAGGCACCCTGGGTTCTCTGGACCCTAGCTGGTCACTACCAGCTCAGGACATGGTACACACTATCAGAGTGCCTGAGGCCTGTTACTCGGTTTGTTCCTTGGGTGTTTGCTCCTTGGCTGCCCTCTGCCTGAAGGCTGAGACCCGGTGACAATCTGCCCACTCTGCTCCCGGATACCCACAGTCTCCCTTACTCCATCCCTTTCACTTTGGCAAGGCAAGGTGCAGGAAGAGGGCCTCCAGGCAAAGCTCTGGGGTGACAGTGGGGTGGAGTGAGGCTTTGTTTTTCTGAGACAGGGTCTCGTGTAGCCCAGGCTGGCCCCTAGCTCACTCCACTGACAAAGATAATCTTAAACCTGTAGTCCTCCCGTCTTCACCTCTCATGGGGGTCTGGGCTGGGAGCAGGGTGTCTGCATGTCAGGGGAGCATGCTGCCAACTGAGCCACTGCGACCTTCAACCTGTATTTGCAGGTTTCCATTTCTTGGTGTTTCTGAACACTCATGCCTTGGTTTACTCTGTCCTGTGTTTCCTGTGGCAGTGCCTGCCTCTGAGGCAACCCCCAACCCCTCTGTTCCCAGTGGTCAGCCTTTTCCCTGGTACCCAGGCTTAAAGGCTATCTCTTCTGCTAATCATTGTTGCTATGACCCCATGGGAGTGCGGCCTGAACTTTGGCCCAAATGATGACACTGAGGCTCCAAGAAGTAAATTGGGAAGGATAGCACAGCTAGCCAGACTGGATCGTGTCTGTCGCCCAGAGCAGCAGGCCCCCATCACACATAGCCACTGTGCGGCTCCCTGCTCCCATGGTTCACGCCAGCATCCTGACAGTGCAAGGCAAGGGCTCAGCACAGGCCTGGAGGCCCGCCCCCACTCCTCTGTTATTTTCTACTTATCTCCAATTGGCAATAACGGAGAATAATTGCTGGGTAAGCACGTGGAGGAAGAATGGAGTCCCTCCCTCCCTCCTATGCACCCCCACCCCCGCCCCCGCTACCAGTGCAGTTGGCGGCTGGATAGGCAGCAGCAACAAGATCTCAGAACACAGAGCGCAGCGGAGCTGTGTAGGCTGCCACACCCCACCCTGAACCAACCCCTACTTAGAACGAAACTAGTGTTCTGAAGGAGTCTTGAGGATCACAGGTGTATATTCAGAGCTGTCCCCTCTGGGCTGTGACCTGCCAGCTGCATCCATGGAGGAGGACAGAGGTGGCCAGAGGCACAAAAGATCCCCTTGTCACCTGGGGCTAAACCGGAAAGGCGCACAATTGCCTCTGTGTGCAAACCCTCAAACGTGCACGCACCACCCCTCAGGCTGAGACGCTTGGGCACCAAATGAGCGCACACACCCCTAGCAAGTGCCTGCTAGGCTTGGGCGTGGGCTACGCTTTGAGCTGCACGTGGAGGCAATGTTCTCCCAGCAGCCCCACCCTCTCCCCCCTACCAGCTGCTCATCTTCCTTCAGGCCCCAGTTGAAGGATGCAGGTACTGGGAGTCGGCAGTTCCAGCCCCGCCTGAGGCAGCCCATGTTCCAATTCAATATTATCTGTTTATATAATGTGTTAGAGGCCAGCCTGGGCTGCACAAGACCCTGCCTCAAACACGAACAAGCAGAAAGGTGCCCTGGTGCCTGGGATCAAGGGTTTCCCCACTGCCATCAAATCAGCCTCCTTCCCCCATTCATGTGGCACACCTACCACCCTCTGGCACTGGCACATGGAGGAGGCTTGTTAAATATCTGCTGAAGCATCGAATGAAAGAACAAACAGGAAAACTAGCCCTGCAGCGTAACCCACAGCCAGGAAACCCTATGTGGACTCCTCGATACAGGTGGGAACCGACCACTGAGCAAGGGTTGCTCAGAGAGACAGTCTCCAGAGGAGTCCGTTAGGTCTCAAACACTTGATCAGACAGGTGCACACAAGGAGACCTTGTCCAAAGGCATGATGTAATCCTAAGGTCCTAAAAACCTTGTAGGTCACTCAGGCTACTTCCTGTCTCACCCACGCTCCTAAGTAGAACATTAAGTGAGCTCTACTTGAATAGCCCCAGTGATGTGGGGCTCACCACCTTCCTGGACAGCCCTATCAACTGCAGAATGTCACCAATCCGTCCTGAACCCATCCAATCTGTTCCCCTCTGGTGCCCAGAGTCAAGAAGCATCTTCCACACACCCCCCCCTCTTTCTTCCCCCCCCTCGGGGACCCAACTCTCCTGTGCCTCTACCTGAACAACCATGCTCTGTTAATAGGTTCCCCCAGCCTAACCTCCTAACCCCCCCAACCCCATGTTCAATGTCTGCCTGTTTTGGACAATGGGCAAACTGGACTAGACAGGCTGGCATCTGTGTGCAACCCAGATTTGGGACATAAGTGTAAATGGCTGGGCTAAGGGGAAGGAATCACCAGAGGGTTTCCTCTCATATCTACCATCACTTGCTGACCACCAGACAAGAGGTTACCAGCAAACCCATCTCTCCACGTTTGTACACAGAGACAGCGAAGGAAACCGGGTTCAGGCTGGCAAGGCTGTTCTTGGAGAACTCGTTTTGGCTGCCTCTAATTATTCCTTTTTACAAATCACTCACTTAAAGCCCCATTGGTCCTATAAGGATGGCTATATACAGAAAGATGACAGTAACAAGCATTGGCAGGGATGCAGGGAAGGCCTCATCAATGGCGGGTGCTGATGGAGATCCACAGGAAAAGGTTCCCATGTGGAGTGGTCTGGTTTCTTTTTCTGTCGTGATAAACACTGTAACCAAAGCAACCTGGAGAAATTACAGTTCCACAGCACAGTCTACCACCGAGGGAAGCCAAGGCAGGAACCCGGAGCAGTTCCACAGCACAGTCTATCACCGAGGGAAGCCAAGGCAGGAACCCGGAGCACAGCCCAGGAGACACATTGTACCTGGTTTGCTTGCTCACTTTGGAAGCCTAGGAATGGTGCTGCCCACAGTGGGCTGAGTCCCTCCCACATCCACCAACAGTCAAAACAATTCTCCACAGACCACAGGCCAAACTGACGTAAGCAAGCCCACCACTGAGACATTCTGATCCTAGGTGATTCTCGGTTGTGCTACCAATAAAAACCAAGACAAGGGAAGTTAGCCTTTGACCCAGTATTTCTAGGTAAGATGATCATGGATAAAAAGGCTGTGGGAAAAATGCAGCCTCGGAGGCTCAGGAGGTTCATCCCCAGAAAGGCCTGCTTCCCAGGCTGGGCTTCAGCCAGCCTCTGGGTAGATGAATTTCTAGAGTCTCCCACGCCTGGCTAACTGATAAGGAGACCCACTGAACCAAGACAATACAAACACATTTACATGCAGCATCTGATTTTCTGCCTGTAGCCTGGGATTTCAGGATGTTAGGCAGAAGGTGCTAACGTGACCAATCTCTAAGACACACACATGGTAAGAGTCCCTTACAGAGTTACAATCTCATGCTGCAGGTGCATCCTGTGTGGCCTCCCTGGAAGGGCACACTTGAAAGCTGCACCTGGTACGCTCCAGACTGCTGCCCCCGCCCATTGGCTCCTTGGTTAACTTGGTTGCGTGGCCATTGCTTTAATAAACCACAGCTGTGATGGAGACCATGCACTGAACCTGACAGCAAGATCTACAGAACCACTGAGTCCAGGAGTCAGCTGAAGGGCCCCTGGCACACAACTAGAATTAAAACATAATGTCCTAGTTAGTATCAGATGTCAATTTGACACAGCTAAAGTCTACTGAGGGAGTCTCAACTGATGGATTGCGCAGATCAGATGGGGTCATGGCCACGTCCGTGAGAATGATCTTCGTGGATGTGGGAGAGCCCAGCCCCCTGTGGGCGGAACCATCCCTAGGCAGGCAGGCTGTATTGATAAAGGGAGCCACTCCTCTGTGGCTTCTGCTTCAGTAACTGCCCTAACTGACTGGCTGTAACCTGGAAGCGTGAGCCAAAGAAACTCTTTCCTCCCGAGGTTGCTGAGACTTTCATAGCAACAGACTGAAACTGGAACACAGGACTCCACATAGGACTGTAGGCACAAGCACTCATGGCAACACTATTTCAAACAGCCAGAAAGTGGAAATAAACCAAAGGCCCGTTGACTGGTGAGTGAGCCACAGGCTGCAGTGTATCTATCTGAAAGAATATTAAGTGACCATAAAAGGACGTTGGAACACAGCAACACGGATGAAGCCTGCAACCCTACCTTAAGGAAAAAGAGCCAGACACAAAAATGTCACTTAGTGTATGATTCTAATTAAGAGTGACACCCAGAAGGGAACCCTGGTGGCAAAGTGAAGTGCAGGCTGCTGGAGGCTGGGGAGCAGGATGGGAGATGAAGTGTGCGCACGCGCAGATGGGAGGAGTCTGCCGCTGGAGATGAAGTGTGCCCGTGCGCACATATGGAGGTCCGCAGTCGACACTGGGAGTCTTCCCATAGTATTTTCTGTGTCTGGGTCTCTTACCAGGCTCACCAGTTTGACTAGGCTGGCTGGTCAACAAACCCCAGGTGTCCTTCTGTCTCCCTCCTCTCAAGTGCTAATCACAGATGCATGTTGCCACTAGCCACTAGCAACTGCTGACTACAGATACACGTTGCCGCTAGCAACCTGCGCCCGCATCCTCATGCTTGCAACCTAAGCACTTTACCCACTGCACCCTCCCCAGCCCAACAACGTGCTTCTTAAAAGGTGGTCTTTGCAGCATAGGAATTATGTCTCAATAAAGCTGGTACTGATTCACAGACTTAAAAAAACCTAAGTGGCTAGAAGTAGCTGCCACGTGCCATCTGCAACCCCAAATGCCTCCCTGAACAAACCCTGAAGACACATTAGGCCAACCCAAATGTACAGATGCCCAACAGGAAGAGAAAGAAGACTGAGACCCACCCACGAGGAGACAAACTAGCCAGAACCTGCTACTCCTGAAGCAAACCTCATCTGGCAGTGACTACGGCTGCTGAAGGAAAGATGTTATTGAGACCTCTGACAGATTTGAAGGCAGCCTCAGGATTGGTAAGCGCCATGGTGCTAACATTCTGGTTCTAATGGGTTTTCCGTGGTGCTGTGGGAGGTGTTTGATCTTGTTGAAAACACAGTTACATATTTAGGGGCATTATGTCTGTGACATACTCTCAAATGGTTCAGAGCATAGTCACGTACGTTTATACAGACATAAAAAAGAAGAAAGCACACATGCATCAGGGAATCTTGTCAAAGGTTGACACCATCTTCACTCAAATGTCTGTCTCGTGGAATTCTACTTCCTGACATTTACCCTCGGGTCTTCCCATCCCAGAGCCTCCCCACCACAGCAGGCTCTCAGCCAAACACAGCCTGTCCTGGAGAAGACAGGACCCAGCGGACAAAGTGGGGACTGTCCACCTGGCCGCTCTCTGGGGATGAGACTCCCGTGTTTATTCAAAAGGACTGTCCATTCTTGGTGGGTTTTACTTTTTAATTAGAGGGTCTTTTAACAGCTTCGCACACTTTCCAGAAGTTTTGCTGTGTTGGCTCCACCCACTCTCTGTTCCTTCCTCTTCTAGGTTCCTCTGAGCTCAGTTCTGTACCCTCAGTGCCTCCTTCGGCACGCTGTTAGTCTGTCCCCAACAGGTTCATGTGTTTGGTCCTCAGTATAACAGAGTTGTGAGGTACGGCACCCCTGAGCTGGGGGCCAGGTAGAGGTGACGTCACAGGGGCATGACCCTGGGAAAGCATCAGTGAAGGTCTTGTTGGAGGTTGCCCCACACTGGACAGAACTGGTTGCTAAGAAGGGGGGTTATTTTGGAGTGGGTTCAGATTCTTGCCTCCCCTCTTTTTCTCCTCTTTTTCTCTTCTGCTCACCTCACATGCACCCTTCCCCTTTCTGTTCCTTCACGTGCTGTGGTTCAGCACTGTGGAGTAAAGCATAACACTCTTAGACTCCATGACTGCGTGCCAAATTGATCTTTTTTTCTTTTTAAAGTGCCCACCCCAGGCATTTTCTTATAGCAACACAGAGAAGACTATGGCATTTTTGTTTGTTTGTTTGTTTGTTTTTTGTTTTTTTTTTCCGAGACAGGGTTTCTCTGTGTAGCCCTGGCTGTCCTGGAACTTACTCAGTAGACCAGGCTGGCCTCGAACTCAGAAATCCACCTGCCTCTGCCTCCCAAGTGCTGGGATTAAAGGCGTGCGCCACCACCGCCCGGCAGCATTTTTTTTTTTAAATAGATAATATAAAAGAAAAATAAGGTTGATACCTATCCACGCACCTGTCTATAATTTAATATGGGAGTACACAGACTTAAAGTACAAAAAGAACACAGAAGGAAAACAATTACCCATCATTCAATCCGATCACATTCTTATTCTGGTGTTTCATTGTTCCCAGTGAATATGACACAAACACACTCAGCGTCATGACAGACACTTCCTAAACATCACTCTTGATGGCTGTGTAACAGCCTGGAGCAGGTCCATCAGCTCCTGCTTCATCTGCCTGCCCAACTGGAGACATTTCTGCGAGTTCTCGTTTGTAAAGCAATGCTGCGGTGCGCATCTTTGTAGACAAGACATTTCAAACACTTTCCTTCATCCAGAGCCTCCTCGTAGGGAACAGACGAGGAGTTATTAGCGTCTGTGAAGTGCTCAAAGATGACAGCTGGGGAGGCCAGGCCACAGCTCTCTTTGTTGTGTATAGTGCTTGGTGAAGGAGCACGGGGGCCTGAGTTCATCACTCTGGAGCCCAGTGAGTGGCTCATGCCTCTAACTGCAGTGCTCGGTAGAGCCCATAGGGGCTCACTGGCCAACCAGGCTGGCCAGAACCGCAGGCTCCAAGTTCAGGTGAGAGACTCTAATTTTCCACAAATTAGAGGGGAGGAATGGAGAGACGGCTGGGTAGTTCAGAGGACTTGCTGCTGACAGAGAACCCACTTCAGGTTCTAGCACCCAAGTCTGGCAGCTCACAAGTGCCTATAACTGTGGCTCTGGGGGATCCGACATCTCTGACATCAGTGGGTAGCTGCATCATGCAGATGCACACAGAAAACATTTAAAAATAAAGTAGATTTTTAAAAATGTAGGCAGAGAGCCTAAGTAGGATTTGACATTAATCTCAGGCCTCCATACATGCATGCATGAAGAGGGATGTGCACACACACATACATACAAAACACATGCACACGTGCACACAGACACACAGACACACAGACACACACACACACACAGAGAGAGAGAGAGAAAGAGAGAGAGAGACAGAGAGAGAGAGACAGAGAGAGAGAGAGAGAGAGAGAGAGAGAGAGAGAGAGAGAGAGGAAAGCAAATACTTGCTTGCTTGACATTGTGTAAAACTTGCCTGAGCCAGATGTGGCGGCTCAAACCTGTGATCCCAGCACTCAGGAGGTAGAAACAGGGGCATGGCATCCCTGCAATTCGAGGGTGGAGACATATCAGACCAACCCAAATGTAGGGACACCAACAGGGTCACAGAAGGCCCTGGGGTACAGGATGAGACCATGGTCCTATCTCCATGTCTCATCTTCCCTTCCCTGCCCCCAAATAAAACATAACCTACCCGACAGTCACTGTCTCTGTTCGTTGCCTACCTAGCTCCCTGACTTAGGCAAGGCCACAGACATGACACCAGTGCTTTCAAAAATAATTATGCAAGGGCTTTGAAAATTAAAGAAAGACTGAGAAGCAAAATTGTACACAGATATTTTAAAGTATGTCTTCAAATCCTTAGCACCAGGCAAGGCGTGCTCATCATGTATCATTACGAGGAAAAGCAAGATATTAAATTTTACAGCGTGAAATCCACCTCGCCTGCCTCAGGCTGCTTTCTTATAGCACCCAGGACCACCAGCCAGGGGGCAGGACCATCTACAATGGGCTGAGCCCTCCCACATCAATCACTAAGGAAACGACCATAGGCTTGCCTACAGGCCAATAGGGTGGGGACATGTTCGACTGATGTTCTCTCTTCTCAAATGACCCTCTGTCAAGTTGATATAAAAACTCACCAGGACAGGCTCTGGGGTTCTGGCTGGCTGGGATCTAGGCCTGGGCTATCTTCCTGGTATTTCTCCTGCTGGATAACGCCCAGACACCGTCCTCTGCCTCAGCAAACCCTGCTTTGCTGCATCTGCCCCATAGTCTTGTGTTACCCTTTCGTCCAGGGCAACACGCCATTTCCTCTGTCTTTCACGTTAATAACCTTTATTTTCTGTATCGCAAACATTTCCAGCTACCACTGTGGGAAAGTCAGAATATACAGGTTCATACAAATAAAAACCATCGGACACTCACCCTGAGATGTAACCATCATCAATATTTCCTTTAACACATATATACATTTGCTGACTTCGTGCCGTATATTTTGATATCTTGCTCTTCCACTTAATTGTATATAATGAGCATTCTTTGCCTGGTACTAAGGATTTGAAAACATACTTTAAATATCTGCATACTATTTTGCATCTCAGACTTTTTTTTTTTCTCCTTTGTCTTGACTGTGCTGGAAGTCACCAGTCAGGACAGACTGCTTGGCCAGTGACTCCAGGGCTCCACCTCTGTCTGCCTCTCCAGCTCTGCACTGTCACCATGCCCGGCCTTGTGCCTGCATTCCATCAGCGTCACCCATGTGGTGGCCTTGAGTCGTGGCTGTGGGCTCAGAACTTGCGTCGCTGGACAAAGAACTAGAGATATCTTGAAGCCTGACTCTATGGTGGCACATGGCTCTCCCTTGTGGGCTCAGGTGAAGGGAAGGTTCTGGGGTCTGTTGACAGGTGTTCTCTGAGTGGACGAGAAAGGCTTTCAGAGACCCTTGGAAGCCATGTTCTGTCTAGCATGTGCATGCATGCGTGTGTGGGTGCAAACACCACATAAATGGTAACTGCCCCTTCTTAAGTCTGACGTGAGTATTTGCTGTACCCTGGGCTGCCTCCACCCCAGCCATTTGTCTCGCCTTAACCTTCCTGTCTGGCTGGGGCAGGTCTCCCACAGTTCACACAATATGTGACTATGAGAATAGACTGTGTCTTGGGTCATGTGGTAGTTAGGGTTTCTATTGCTGTGATTAAAAAAAACCATGACCACAAGCGTGGGGAGGAACTGGCCTATCTCAGCATCTCTGAGCAGGAGTGCAACTGACTGGCCTCCCGCCTGGCCCAGGCTGCTTTTGATGTTGTCGTTTGTTTGTTTGTTTGTTTGAGACAGGATTTCTCATGTGTAGCTCTGGCCATCCTGGAACTCAACTCTGTAGACCAGGCTGGCCTTGAATTTACAGATATCTATCTGCCTCTGCCTCCAGGGTGCTGGGATTAAAGGTGTGTGCTACCACCGCCGCCACCACCTGGCTGCAGGTCTGTCTCTTTAAAGACAGTATTCTGCAGTAAGCAAGAAAATCCATGAGACGGAAGAGCAAGAGTCCAGACCCCAAGAAACCTCTAGTCTTTGTCCAGCGACACAAGTTCTATCCTCGAGCCCACAGCCACGACTCAAGGCCACCACATGGATGACACTGGTGGAGGCAGGCACGAAATACCACTGTGCTAGAAGTTCTTAAGACTTTCTCCTGCAGAAAAGAGGTTCCATTGTCTCTCAAGGCACAGATGCCCACGCTGCTGGGCGGCTCAGAACAACCCACACCAGAGAAGAGGAGCCTGTGAGCAAGGGGACACAGTCCCAGAGGTGGCTTCTGAAGAAGAAAGGAACACCCTGTTTGGGACAGGAAGTTGTTTGGGACCAGCAGGGAAGAAGAGGTGATCGTTCAGCCAGGTGATGCGACCTCTGTAAGAGTCACTCAGAATAGGGAGATGGTTCTGTGAAGTGCATCTCAGAAGCATTAAGTACCTAGGTTCAGTCCCCCAGAACTCATAAAGAAAGCCGGGCATGGTGACAGCGCAGAGCTGGAGAGGCAGACAGAGATGGAGCCTTGGAGTCACTGGCCAAGCAGTCTGTCCTGACTGGTGACTTCCAGCACAGTTAAGACTAAGAAGAAAAAAAGATGGCTGGTGCCCAAGAATGGCAGCCAAGGTTGTCCCCTGGCTTCTACACACATGCATGGGGGCAGGTGCTCATGCACACACACACACACACACACACACACACACACACACACACACACAGTAGACTCACTAGCACAGCAGGCCAGGCCCAGCAGTGACTCAAACATAGCGACTCTCTCCCAAGCGAGGAAGGGAAAAGGTTTTCTGGTCATTCAAGGTCACAGCTGGCGTCCTGACTGGATGCCTTACTGGCAGCAGCCAACACTGACACCAGCCCAGTCTACAGGGCCAGGGGAAAAGGGTTTGCTCTCCAGTGGCACTGGGGTTCAATGAGTGCATGCACAGATTGGAGCTGTGGGTGGCCGTGGCTTCTCCCCACTCTTAGGCAGCTTAAGGAACCAGCTGCTGGCTAGACACCCAGGAGCCGTCCCTGCTGGCTTGTCTTTTCTTTTTTAAAAAATTATTTATTTTTAAATTGTGTGTGTGTGAGAGAGAGAGAGAGAGAAAGAGAGAGAGAGAGAGAGAGAGAGAGAGAGAGAGAGAGAATGTATACATGTGCCATGGCATACATCATTTGGGGGTCAAAGAACATCTTGGAGGAGTTACTTTTCTTCTTCCACTATAAGAGTCTCAGGTTTGAACTTACATCATCTTGTCCTGCCTGACAGCAAGCCCCTCTACACTCTGAGCCATATCACCAGCCCTTGTTTTCTCTTCAGACAGGGTTTTATTCTGTAGCCCAGCTAACCTAAAACTCACAGTGTCGCACAGACTGGCCTCAAACTTGCAGCAATCCTCCTGACTAAGCCTCCCAAATCCCGAATCTGCTGTCTTGGCCTAACCAGGCTCTGGGTAGAGCATGGGAGCTGACTGGTAACCTGAATAAGGCCTGTGATTTCAGCTCTGTTTTGTAGAGCTGCCCCTGGGAAGGATACAGGGCGGGGCTGCCCACTTTTCATGCCCAGGTTTGCAGGCACAGGGACAGGAAATGATAAGCAGTGACTGTGGTGTGACCTGCCTGCTGACAATCAATCTGCCTACTGCCCTTGGGGACCTAGACCGGAGCCGAGCCGCTGGAGCTCACTTAACTCACGTCTGTTCAGGCACCACAGCTGACTGTGGGTCCTGGGGCACCTTGGCTGACTGTTGGGTTGCAGAAGATAGAACTCTTTGCCATCCCAGGTGTGGTCTGGAACCAGCAACTGTGCACACCATGAACAGGACGGGGGCACCGAGGACACCACCCAGACCTATGTTAGTCCATATGCTACTCTCAAGTTCTGCCTCTGTTGGCTGTGTGCCCTTGCTGGAGTGTCTCAACCTCTCTGAGCTTTCACATCTAAAACCAGACAGGAATAGTTGACTCTTAGGATCACCAGGAGGAGAAAGATGAGACAGGTAAAGTGTTTAGCATGGAGGCTGGTGTACAGTACAAGCCCAATAAGAAGTGGCATGAGGCTATCATATCCTGTTAATTATCCATTAAGCTCTTCCCCACCCACACGCAGCATCAGAATCCCCAATGAGCTCTTCCACCGGCCTCCAAAGCCATTCTCCACACTGGAGCAAAAGCGGCTATTTGAAATGCAAATTTATTCCCAGCTCCACGCTACCCCAACACACTTAAAACACTTTCATCAGGCAGAAAGAGCCAACTCCTTAATGAAACCGTCAAGCCAGAGTCCTGCCCACTCAAGTCTCCAGTCAGTTCCTCCTTCCTGATTCTGCTATGTTCCTCATACCCCGTCCCCTGCCACAGGACCTTTGCATGTGATCACCCCACCAGGCTATGTCCCTCCCTTTTTTCTGCCTAGTGAATTCCACTATCTGTTGGCACTCGACTTGACACCCTGTGGGGCAGATGAGGAACATGGTTTCATGTAGCCCATGTTGGCCTAGAATTCATGATGTCACAATGTAGCTGAGGATAACCTCGGCTTCCTTCTCCTTCCCAAATACCATACATGCGCCCAACCACACCTGGCTTAGTTGTTACTAGTTACTGAATCCTTGCTGGCTTTCTGGATCACCCACGGTAGACTGGTTAGAGTTGAAATGTCACACTGATGTGAATCGCTAGTTTGTATCTAGTTCCCCACGGAGCAGGGCTGTGGCCTCCACTGCTCACACTGGCCCTTGTATAAATATGTGTACATTATCTACATTGTCTCCAGTGAGTTACAACACAACTGGAGACCCTGGGTCTCAGGTCAGAGGACCGCAGAGAGAAAGGACTGCTTGGAACAGACCCCCCCCCCAATTCCAGGATTTAATGTGCCAGTAAGGTCTCATCAGAGGACCAGCACAGCAATGGCTCTTGGGAAACCGTCCCTAGTGAGCCATGTGGCTGCTACACCTCTGAAGGCAGCCGCTCATCAGTTAAACAGAAAGCCTTCCCAGGAGCAAACCTTGCTGGGCTGCCTGCAGACAGAGGTCTTCCTGCCCCTCCCACTAGCACAGGTCAGGTGTGAGGTGGAGACCAGGAATCTGGAAAAGGCAGAGACAGTAGCATGGGCGACCTTGGCTGAAGTGAAATCACAGCCCTGTGGAGACACTTGGCATAAAACTTCCCAGGAGTGGGCAGACTGTCAGCTTCTAGGGTGCTCCATCTTCCTCTTTTTCGAACCTCCTGGTTAAGTATGGGGGGTGTACCCCATTTTCCAGAGAACAAAGCTCCATTTTCACAGGCTGTCATTTGGGGCCCCCACAGTGTACACCCCACGCCTCTGGAAGGTGCTCTCAGGAGGAAGGGAAGCGAGGCAGAGGAGAGCCCAGCACTGGATCCCAGCTCCACACAGCTGTGTGTCCTTGAACACGAGACTCTGAGTATCAATCCTGTGTTTCACAACCCATGGCTATCTACCTCCTTCATCTCTCCACAATTCCCCAATCTCACACATACACTCAGATACACACACAGACACATACACAGACAGGCAAACACAGAGACACTCACACTGACACAGACACAGACACAGACACAGACACAGACACACAACAGGTACACACAAACACACCGATACACATACATTCACAGACACACACGGGTACATGCACACATGCACACACATAGATACACAGACACACACACGCACACACGCGCACACACACGCACACACACACACACACACATATATATATATATATATATAGATAGACAAACACACACACACACACACACACACGCACGCACGCACGCACGCACGCACGCACACACACACGTTCCTTCCCTATCCTTCCCTGTCTCACAGATCTTGTGAGATTAGCACACCATCAAGCTCACCGACAGAGAAGGAAACTGAGGCACATCCCTGAGGGCCACAGCAAGCTTCAGACCCATGGTACTCACCTGTCTCTCTTAACAGCTGTTGCTGTCCACTGTTGCTCCACCAAGCACTCAATAACCCCCAGAAGGTGTCACCAAAAGCTGCCACATCCCGGACCACAGAGTGCATCTCCTCTCTTCCCCAGGAGACAGCAGTCTATGCGACCCTGCAGTTAGCTTTGGTCAGAACCTCTTGAGTCTCCTCTTGCCCACACCTCACATCCATCCTGTCTGAGGATGACCCCTCACTCACCTGTTGCCCGGCCTCCCTCTACATCCACGGCTATCTCCTGACTCACAACCCCTGTGGCAAATGCCTTTCTGACTTTTCTCTGTACTCCGTCTCTCTTCACCACGCTTCAGTCACAAGAAGCTTTGAGCTGGCTTCAGTCACACCCGGCCCCCAATCCGAGGTAGCACAGTAGTCCCAAGGTGGCACCTGTGAGTCCGAGAGGTCACAGGGCAAGATGATACTTTTAATCAGCTGACCTTGACCCTGGGAGACAAGTATGATTATCTGGACAAGCCACCATGATTGACAAGCCACCATGATTGACAGATCTGGTCAGAGCCTCGGTGGTGGACAGGAAAGGTCTCTGCAGGCCGTGGCACAGCAGAGGATGAGGAAGGAGCCAGAAGCAAAGGAACTTAGACGTGCCTCCTGAAGGGCTTTTTCCCAGGGCAGCTGACTTTAAGTGTCAACCTGACAGGGTTGGTGAAGCATGGCTTCTGAGTGAGTCTCTGAGCATGCTTGTGGGAGAAACTGATTTGAGTCAATGGGCTGAGTTAGAAGGCAGGCAGGCCCTGCTCAGTGTTCATGGGAGCTAGCCAAGCACAGAAGGGACCAACCAAGCAAGGAGAGCATGTTCCCTCTCTTCTGGTTAC